>CM065590.1:119776559-120976559 GCA_033119425.1 Bufotes viridis | reverse complement strand
TCCTGAGGTCACGTCGAGCTGAGGTTTTGCTGCCATTTTTGGCCCCCACTGGCTAGCTGATGGGTGGACGAGCGAGGTTGGTTGATCCCGGGTTCCACAGATGTCAGCGTTGGTTGAACTGTATCCTATAATGGCGGCTGTGCATGCAGGGGGTCCGGAATAGGCTGGTTACATGGTGTATGTTTATGTCAATGTCGCGGTCATGGAGATTTGATTAACGGCTTGGTCCTACTGATATCTTTTGTTAGGTGTCAGGTGCTTCGCTCAGTTACTACACCAAATTCATGACACACATTCATGTAACCGAATCCAAAATATAGCAGCCGGTGCCCTGTCCCGAGCTAATTCTCTTTCACAAGTTTCCCGAGCGGACGTCTCACGGTGCCACAAGTCCTCGGTACGCTTCACTACTCCCGATCCCATTACCCTGGCTGCAGCTCGCTGCTGGCAGCGAAATCGCAATAGGAGGTTGTAATATAGCTCTTTGATCGAGTTTGTTGTCCTTTTGGCCCCCTTCAGGCGTCCCTTCAGCGTCGCGGTTCCGGCATAATTCTAACCGCTTTTAGGTATCCAGTAGGTAGGGGTCATTCCTTCATGTTTAAGCCCCGACCACAAGTGTTAAGGCCGATTCATTGGCCTGTGTTTGTGGGAGGGGCGATGATAACTATATCTGGCCGGGCGTTTCCTCCCACAGTGAACGTCCTCAGGGAGCAACAAGGGTGCAGCGCTACACGGTAGTTCCAGGCCTTGACTTTCTACGGTCCAGATAAGTAGCTGCCTCATCCAGCAGCATCGTTGCTTTATGTCCGGCCGGCGGTGTGTCGGCTCTCTTGGTAAGGGGAGCAGCACTGCACCGGAGCGGTCTGCCAGGGAGACACGCTCTTCTCCCCACGCGGCATGACACGTAGGGTGCAGGGCACAGCGTGTGCCCGCTCGATAAAGTATTGCACAGGCTGCTGTGCTGTTAGACAGGCAGGGGGAGGGGCGGACAAATTAGGCTTCAGCATGTTGTTTCTATCTAGGGGTGCACAGGTGAATTCACTCAGCAAGGGGGAGTAGTAAGGTTCAGGAAGGGTGTGTGTTTAAAAAAAAAAAAAGAGGATGTGTGACATTAATGAAATGTCGGGAAAAAAAGAAAACATACGTTTATTATGGGGAAGGGACATTGAGTCTAGTATCCTAGTCAGGGTATGTCAGGTTTCTTAGTATAGCTTTAGTGTGAGATTACTCTATGTGGAAAGCACGTCACAGGAGTCACTTACAGCGGTCGACCATGTATTCAGCTCTGCTCTGCAGCTGGCTGTCATGTGTTTTCCTCATGCAGAGCTACTAGTGAGGTGGGGTGCATAGCATGCACAGTGTCTGTTTTAGTCAGTATCTCTTCCCGCACTATTCAGGCATGTGCTCGCCTCTGACCCTTGCTCTGATCTGCTGGCTGTCATGTGTTTTCCTCATGCAGAGCTACTAGTGAGGTGGGGTGCATAGGATGCACGGTGTCTGTTTTAGTCAGTCTCTCTTCCCGCACTATTCAGGTATGCACTCACCTCTGCCCTCGCTCTGATCTGCTGGCTGGGTTCCACAGACACGCATAGTTGTGGCTCTGGCGCCTCTATGTGGCCACAGCTGGAAGTGCGGGGCAGAGTGTGCGTTCAGGCTCCAGTGTTAGTTAAAAATAAAAATAAAAAAATACATATATATGTGTGTATAGTTTATATGTATATGTGTATATATACATATGTATAGAGTAGTGATGGGCACGTGTGGCTCTCCAGCTGTTGCTAAACTACAACTCCCACCATGCCCTGCAGTAGGCTGATAGCTATAGACAGGCTTTGCATGCTGGGAGTTGTAGTTCTGCAACAGCTGGAGAGCCGCACGCTGCCCATCACTGGTATAGGGGCACTGTTAGGATGTTGGTCCGCACTGCGGATTCGGCGCCTGATTCTGAATAGGGTTACGCTTGACGCATGTTTTTTACGCATACGTATTCGACTTGTTATTTCATCAGTTCGCCATGATACCACATTAGTGGCATTGGTAAAGATTAAAGGGTTTCTTGCGTTTATCTCTCCAGGATCAAGTGTTTATATATGCCTTGATGTTCAGGCGATTGCTGACTTTCCATGTGGGACCACTTTCTCAGGCATTGGTATGGTATTTCTCTTTATTCCAGAGGGATACAGTAATTCTCCTAGTTTCCTGAGGTCACGTCGAGCTGAGGTTTTGCTGCCATTTTTGGCCCCCACTGGCTAGCTGATGGGTGGACGAGCGAGGTTGGTTGATCCCGGGTTCCACAGATGTCAGCGTTGGTTGAACTGTATCCTATAATGGCGGCTGTGCATGCAGGGGGTCCGGAATAGGCTGGTTACATGGTGTATGTTTATGTCAATGTCGCGGTCATGGAGATTTGATTAACGGCTTGGTCCTACTGATATCTTTTGTTAGGTGTCAGGTGCTTCGCTCGTTACTACACCAAATTCATGACACACATTCATGTAACCGAATCCAAAATATAGCAGCCGGTGCCCTGTCCCGAGCTAATTCTCTTTCACAAGTTTCCCGAGCGGACGTCTCACGGTGCCACAAGTCCTCGGTACGCTTCACTACTCCCGATCCCATTACCCTGGCTGCAGCTCGCTCGTTGGCAGCGAAATCGCAATAGGAGGTTGTAATATAGCTCTTTGATCGAGTTTGTTGTCCTTTTGGCCCCCTTCAGGCGTCCCTTCAGCGTCGCGGTTCCGGCATAATTCTAACCGCTTTAGGTATCCAGTAGGTAGGGGTCATTCCTTCATGTTTAAGCCCCGACCACAAGTGTTAAGGCCGATTCATTGGCCTGTGTTTGTGGGAGGGGCGATGATAACTATATCTGGCCGGGCGTTTCCTCCCACAGTGAACGTCCTCAGGGAGCAACAAGGGTGCAGCGCTACACGGTAGTTCCAGGCCTTGACTTTCTACGGTCCAGATAAGTAGCTGCCTCATCCAGCAGCATCGTTGCTTTATGTCCGGCCGGCGGTGTGTCGGCTCTCTTGGTAAGGGGGAGCAGCACTGCACCGGAGCGGTCTGCCAGGGAGACACGCTCTTCTCCCCACGCGGCATGACACGTAGGGTGCAGGGCACAGCGTGTGCCCGCTCGATAAAGTATTGCACAGGCTGCTGTGCTGTTAGACAGGCAGGGGGGGGAGGGGCGGACAAATTAGGCTTCAGCATGTTGTTTCTATCTAGGGGGTGCACAGGTGAATTCACTCAGCAAGGGGGAGTAGTAAGGTTCAGGAAGGGTGTGTGTTTAAAAAAAAAAAAAAGAGGGTGTGTGACATTAATGAAATGTCGGGAAAAAAAAGAAAACATACGTTTATTATGGGGAAGGGACATTGAGTCTAGTATCCTAGTCAGGGTATGTCAGGTTTCTTAGTATAGCTTTAGTGTGAGATTACTCTATGTGGAAAGCACGTCACAGGAGTCACTTACAGCGGTCGACCATGTATTCAGCTCTGCTCTGCAGCTGGCTGTCATGTGTTTTCCTCATGCAGAGCTACTAGTGAGGTGGGGTGCATAGCATGCACAGTGTCTGTTTTAGTCAGTATCTCTTCCCGCACTATTCAGGCATGTGCTCGCCTCTGACCCTTGCTCTGATCTGCTGGCTGTCATGTGTTTTCCTCATGCAGAGCTACTAGTGAGGTGGGGTGCATAGGATGCACGGTGTCTGTTTTAGTCAGTCTCTCTTCCCGCACTATTCAGGTATGCACTCACCTCTGCCCTCGCTCTGATCTGCTGGCTGGGTTCCACAGACACGCATAGTTGTGGCTCTGGCGCCTCTATGTGGCCACAGCTGGAAGTGCGGGGCAGAGTGTGCGTTCAGGCTCCAGTGTTAGTTAAAAATAAAAATAAAAAAATACATATATATGTGTGTATAGTTTATATGTATATGTGTATATATACATATGTATAGAGCAGTGATGGGCAGCGTGTGGCTCTCCAGCTGTTGCTAAACTACAACTCCCACCATGCCCTGCAGTAGGCTGATAGCTATAGACAGGCTTTGCATGCTGGGAGTTGTAGTTCTGCAACAGCTGGAGAGCCGCACGCTGCCCATCACTGGTATAGGGGCACTGTTAGGATGTTGGTCCGCACTGCGGATTCGGCGCCTGATTCTGAATAGGGTTACGCTTGACGCATGTTTTTTACGCATACGTATTCGACTTGTTATTTCATCAGTTCGCCATGATACCACATTAGTGGCATTGGTAAAGATTAAAGGGTTTCTTGCGTTTATCTCTCCAGGATCAAGTGTTTATATATGCCTTGATGTTCAGGCGATTGCTGACTTTCCATGTGGGACCACTTTCTCAGGCATTGGTATGGTATTTCTCTTTATTCCAGAGGGATACAGTAATTCTCCTAGTTTCCTGAGGTCACGTCGAGCTGAGGTTTTGCTGCCATTTTTGGCCCCCACTGGCTAGCTGATGGGTGGACGAGCGAGGTTGGTTGATCCCGGGTTCCACAGATGTCAGCGTTGGTTGAACTGTATCCTATAATGGCGGCTGTGCATGCAGGGGGTCCGGAATAGGCTGGTTACATGGTGTATGTTTATGTCAATGTCGCGGTCATGGAGATTTGATTAACGGCTTGGTCCTACTGATATCTTTTGTTAGGTGTCAGGTGCTTCGCTCGTTACTACACCAAATTCATGACACACATTCATGTAACCGAATCCAAAATATAGCAGCCGGTGCCCTGTCCCGAGCTAATTCTCTTTCACAAGTTTCCCGAGCGGACGTCTCACGGTGCCACAAGTCCTCGGTACGCTTCACTACTCCCGATCCCATTACCCTGGCTGCAGCTCGCTCGTTGGCAGCGAAATCGCAATAGGAGGTTGTAATATAGCTCTTTGATCGAGTTTGTTGTCCTTTTGGCCCCCTTCAGGCGTCCCTTCAGCGTCGCGGTTCCGGCATAATTCTAACCGCTTTTAGGTATCCAGTAGGTAGGGGTCATTCCTTCATGTTTAAGCCCCGACCACAAGTGTTAAGGCCGATTCATTGGCCTGTGTTTGTGGGAGGGGCGATGATAACTATATCTGGCCGGGCGTTTCCTCCCACAGTGAACGTCCTCAGGGAGCAACAAGGGTGCAGCGCTACACGGTAGTTCCAGGCCTTGACTTTCTACGGTCCAGATAAGTAGCTGCCTCATCCAGCAGCATCGTTGCTTTATGTCCGGCCGGCGGTGTGTCGGCTCTCTTGGTAAGGGGAGCAGCACTGCACCGGAGCGGTCTGCCAGGGAGACACGCTCTTCTCCCCACGCGGCATGACACGTAGGGTGCAGGGCACAGCGTGTGCCCGCTCGATAAAGTATTGCACAGGCTGCTGTGCTGTTAGACAGGCAGGGGGAGGGGCGGACAAATTAGGCTTCAGCATGTTGTTTCTATCTAGGGGTGCACAGGTGAATTCACTCAGCAAGGGGGAGTAGTAAGGTTCAGGAAGGGTGTGTGTTTAAAAAAAAAAAAAGAGGATGTGTGACATTAATGAAATGTCGGGAAAAAAAAGAAAACATACGTTTATTATGGGGAAGGGACATTGAGTCTAGTATCCTAGTCAGGGTATGTCAGGTTTCTTAGTATAGCTTTAGTGTGAGATTACTCTATGTGGAAAGCACGTCACAGGAGTCACTTACAGCGGTCGACCATGTATTCAGCTCTGCTCTGCAGCTGGCTGTCATGTGTTTTCCTCATGCAGAGCTACTAGTGAGGTGGGGTGCATAGCATGCACAGTGTCTGTTTTAGTCAGTATCTCTTCCCGCACTATTCAGGCATGTGCTCGCCTCTGACCCTTGCTCTGATCTGCTGGCTGTCATGTGTTTTCCTCATGCAGAGCTACTAGTGAGGTGGGGTGCATAGGATGCACGGTGTCTGTTTTAGTCAGTCTCTCTTCCCGCACTATTCAGGTATGCACTCACCTCTGCCCCTCGCTCTGATCTGCTGGCTGGGTTCCACAGACACGCATAGTTGTGGCTCTGGCGCCCTCTATGTGGCCACAGCTGGAAGTGCGGGGCAGAGTGTGCGTTCAGGCTCCAGTGTTAGTTAAAAAATAAAAATAAAAAAATACATATATATGTGTGTATAGTTTATATGTATATGTGTATATATACATATGTATAGGGCAGTGATGGGCAACGTGTGGCTCTCCAGCTGTTGCTAAACTACAACTCCCACCATGCCCTGCAGTAGGCTGATAGCTATAGACAGGCTTTGCATGCTGGGAGTTGTAGTTCTGCAACAGCTGGAGAGCCGCACGTTGCCCATCACTGGTATAGGGGCACTGTTAGGATGTTGGTCCGCACTGCGGATTCGGCGCCTGATTCTGAATAGGGTTACGCTTGACGCATGTTTTTACGCATACGTATTCGACTTGTTATTTCATCAGTTCGCCATGATACCACATTAGTGGCATTGGTAAAGATTAAAGGGTTTCTTGCGTTTATCTCTCCAGGATCAAGTGTTTATATATGCCTTGATGTTCAGGCGATTGCTGACTTTCCATGTGGGACCACTTTCTCAGGCATTGGTATGGTATTTCTCTTTTATTCCAGAGGGATACAGTAATTCTCCTAGTTTCCTGAGGTCACGTCGAGCTGAGGTTTTGCTGCCATTTTTGGCCCCCACTGGCTAGCTGATGGGTGGACGAGCGAGGTTGGTTGATCCCGGGTTCCACAGATGTCAGCGTTGGTTGAACTGTATCCTATAATGGCGGCTGTGCATGCAGGGGTCCGGAATAGGCTGGTTACATGGTGTATGTTTATGTCAATGTCGCGGTCATGGAGATTTGATTAACGGCTTGGTCCTACTGATATCTTTTGTTAGGTGTCAGGTGCTTCGCTCGTTACTACACCAAATTCATGACACACATTCATGTAACCGAATCCAAAATATAGCAGCCGGTGCCCTGTCCCGAGCTAATTCTCTTTCACAAGTTTCCCGAGCGGACGTCTACGGTGCCACAAGTCCTCGGTACGCTTCACTACTCCCGATCCCATTACCCTGGCTGCAGCTCGCTCGTTGGCAGCGAAATCGCAATAGGAGGTTGTAATATAGCTCTTTGATCGAGTTTGTTGTCCTTTTTGGCCCCCTTCAGGCGTCCCTTCAGCGTCGCGGTTCCGGCATAATTCTAACCGCTTTTAGGTATCCAGTAGGTAGGGGTCATTCCTTCATGTTTAAGCCCCGACCACAAGTGTTAAGGCCGATTCATTGGCCTGTGTTTGTGGGAGGGGCGATGATGACTATATCTGGCCGGGCGTTTCCTCCCACAGTGAACGTCGTCTCCAGCGTACCCACCCTACCCACCCTTACTTTCACTATTTCACACCAAGGGATGCCCCCCTCCAGGCGTCCCTTCAGCGTCGCGGTTCCGGCATAATTCTAACCGCTTTTAGGTATCCAGTAGGTAGGGGACATTCCTTCATGTTTAAGCCCCGACCACAAGTGAAGTATGCAGTGATTCTAAGAGCGACGCCTGTCATACGGACTCACAGCATTATTTCACAATCAAAGCAGACTCCCTATGTGTGTTACTGCAAGGCACAGTGTTCTACACCACTATAAGGCCCCTTTCACACGGGCGAGTTTTCCGCGCGGGTGCAATGCGTGAGGAGGACGCATTGCACCCGCACTGAATCCTGACCCATTCAGTTCTATGGGGCTGTGCACATGAGCGGTGATTTTCACGCATCACTTTTGCGTTGCGTGAAAATCGCAGCATGTTCTATATTCTGCGATTTTCACGCAACGCAGGCCCCATAGAAGTGAATGGGGATGCGGGAAAATCGCAAGCATCCGCAATCATGTGCGGATGCGTTACGATTTTCCCGCATGGTTGCTAGGATACGATCGGGATGGGGACCCGATCGTTATTATTTTCCTTTATAACATAGTTATAAGGGAAAATAATCGCATTCTAGCTACAGAATGCAATGTTCCCGGGCTTGAAAGGGTTAAAAATAATAAAGAGCTAACTTACCTTCTCCCATTGTGCGCAGAGCCCCAGAACGTCGTCTCTCTTGATAGTTTGGCTGCTTGAGGACCTGTGGTGACGTCACAGGGTCACATGGTCCAATCATAGAAGCATTTGAGTGGACCATGTGACCCATGTGACCCTGTGACGTCACCACAGGTCCTCAAGCAGCCAAACTATCAAGAGAGACGACGTCTGGGGCTCTGCGCGTACAATGGGAGAAGGTAAGTTAACTCTTATTATTTTTAACCCTTTCAAGCCCGGGGAACATTGCATTCTGTAATTAGAATGCGATTATTTTCCCTTATAACTATGTTATAAAGGAAAATAATTACACATACAGAATACTCATCCCGAAACCAGACTTCAGTGATGAAGTCTGACTTCGGGTCTGGGTACCAAGCATGCGGATTTTTTCACGCGCGTGCTCAACGCACTACAAACGTTAGCACACGCGCGGAAAAATCGCGGCGATTCCCGCAACGCACCCGCATCTTATCCGGGCGTCAAACATGACGCCCGTGTGCAAGAGGCCTAAAGGTTCTCAGCAGCCAGGAAATGGCAGTTTTTTTAACGTAATTCGCCGCAAATATATTCAGATTGAATGGAATTTTTCCCCAAAAATTTGGCGAACCGTTGAATCGAATTTTTTAAAAATTCGCTCATCTCTAATGATGAGTAATAAAATGAAACAGCATTTTACAGTTAAATGTGTTCTTGCCATGTGGAAATTGCCCAGAGAATTGACCTAGGATGGACAAGCTTTCCCACTCTCTAAATATGAATCTATTTGAATAATTCAACTTATTGAACGACACAACACATGGAAATGCACGAGGATGACTCATATATATTGATTCTCTCGTTAGTATTCATAAAATCATTAGCAGAGAAAAATAACATTAAAAATGACATTTTCAAGTTGCAATTGAAGCACTAGGAAGTGTAATGTTAGATGTCTGTTTTGTGTTCTCCTGCAACCTTGCAATCAGAATAATAACAAGAATGTGCTGTAGACCAGCTGTAGCACACAGTGACTTCTGGGCTCATTCATATGCAACATGCAGATTACACTGTCTTGCCCCAGGTGTCCAGTAGAAACAGAGACCCTTCCATTTAGCTTCTCAGTGAGCTGTAAGAGGTCACTTTGAGCTGCCTAGTCCCTGTGCAAGGGTACTGATGAATTAGCCTGCAACATCTACAATACACAGGGAGAATTGGTGGTTTCATCCCTGGACAGATGTTATCCTTTCACAAAGTTTGTGTAGGAAGGTCACCTGTGGTTTTGCAGAGGAACCATTAAACAGCAATTGTCTGCTGGAACAAAACAGACAGAAAGCATCCCATCTGCCAGTCTTTAAGTGCGGCAACATTTATCGGAAATACTTTTTAAACTAAGAGACAGCTCATTGATATCATTAAAACTGGTTTGTATACAACGAGCATTTGGGATAAACCCAAACAGGTCAAACCTAAGACAACTACAAAGGATTTAAGCTGAAATCATTTAGGCCTGCCTCACTGCTTCTATAAAGTGCTATGGGATGAACTGTGCTATTAAGAAAAAGCATTGCTGACCAGTGCATTGAACAGTTTCCGTTCCCAGAGAAGAAAAACACCAGACCTCCAGCAGCTAAAACCATTTTCAGAGCTGAACATAGTCCTGTACAAGCCAAGAAGACATAAAACTTACAATTACTTGGTTACCAACAGATTATCTCATAATGTACTCACAGTTGGAAGAATGTCATTGCTCTAATTAGAATAAAAGATAATGGTTGTTTTCATTCAGAAAACAATCATAAAAATTGAACCGCTGCATATAAACAACAGCAAATCAAGAACTGTGCTGGGACTGTAAAGGCTCAGAACACCAACGATGCTGTAATTCTTGATTCTAAGACTAGATCACCAATACCTAATATGTCAGTATAAACAGTGGGCACAAAAGTATGACTGAAGCATGTACAGCATGGTGTAATTAGGGGATGAGCAGAAGTGATAATTATAAATGAGCGAATTTCTCAAAAATTCGATTCGGCTGGTTCGACGAATTTTCTGAAAATTGCAAAAACTGCAATTTTCGGGCTACAAAGAGCCTTTATAGGGGTGTAGAACACTTTATCTTGCAGTAACATGCATAGGGAGTGTGCTGGGGTAGAGAAATAATACTGTGAGTCAGTATGACATGCAAATGGCAGGCATCGCTCTTAGAATCACTGCACACTTCACTTATTTGGGCAGTCACGGGGCCAAAACTGACCAAATAACTCAAGTATTAAGTCAGTCTTAGAGGTCCATGTTAGCATCAAGAAGGCTACAGAGTGGCAAAATCACAGAGTCTGGAGGTGGCGGCTGTATGAGAAGGCAACAGAGTGGCACAATACCAGAGTCTGGAGGTGGCGGCAGCATGAGTAGGCCACAGAGTAGCAAGGTGACATAGTGTGGACAAAAGACTGTGGGCACAGATTGTTGAGAAAGATGCAGAAAGAAAGTTATCTGTAGAGCTGTACGACGTTATCCTGCAGATTAATGCAGCCCTCAAAATCAAGTTGGGTTTATCGGTTCCAAAACCTAAATCAGATCGTGCCGGGTGATCAGTCCAAAACCTTCAAGCAATAGCAGCATGATACCACAGATTGGCAAGCTGACATAGTGTGTAGATGGCAGCAACAGCAGCAGCATGATACCACAGATTGTCATGGTGACATAGTGTGGAGATGGCAGCATGAGTAGGCCACAAAGTGGCAAGGTGACATAGTGTGGAGATTGCAGCAACAGCATGATAACACAGATTGGCAAGGTGAAATAGTGTGGAGATGGCAGCATGAGTAGGCCACAAAGTGGCAAGGTGACATAGTGTGGAGATGGCAGCAACAGCAGCAGCATGATAACACAAATTGGCAAGGTGACATAGTGTGGAGATGGCAGCATGAGTAGGAAACAAAGTGGCAAGGTGACATAATGTGAAGGTGGATGGCAATACCAGTACTTGCTGAAGATGGTGTACTGAAAGAAGGAGCAATTGGCATCAGATGTTTGGCATCAGGCGGGTAACAGCATCAGAATAGTAGCTAAGGCAGGAAGCCAGAAGAAAACTGTCTCTTTTGTCAAAATGTTGGTGTGGCACCATGAATGATCTAGTCTGATGCATCAGGAATTGGTGTGTGGAAATCCTGGCTGATCCATGCCTGAATCATCTTGATGCAGTGTCCCAATACGTGCATTTAGTAGCCATTTTAAACTCTTCAAACTTTTAAAATATTTCAATAGAGATTTTACCGCATATACAGTGGATATAAAAATTCTACACACCCCTTTTAAAATGTCAGGTTTCTGTGCTGTAAAAAAATGAGACAAAGATAAATCATTTCAGAACTTTTCCACCTTTAATGAGACTTATAAACTGTACCACTCAATTGAAAAACAAACTGAAATCTTTTAGGTGGAGGGAAGAAAACAAAAAAACTAAAATAATGTGGTTGCATAAGCGTGGATGTAGCTGTCTTCAGAATTAAAAAAAATACATTCAAAATCATGTTAAATAGGAGTCAGCATACACCTGTCATCATTTACAGTACCTCTGATTAACCCCAAATAAAGTTCAGCTTCTCTAGTTGGTCTTTTCCTGAAATTTTCTTAGTCGCATCCCACAGCAAAAGCCATGGTCCACAGAGAGCTTCCAAAGCATCAGAGGGATCTCATTGTTAAAAGGTATCAGTCAGGAGAAGGGTACAAAAGAATTTCCAAGGAATTAGATATACCAAGGAATACAATGAAGACAGTCATCATCAAGTGGAGAAACTATGGCACAACAGTGACATTACCAAGAACTGGACGTCCCTCCAAAATTGATGAAAAGAGGAGAAGAAAACTGGTCTGGGAGGCTACCAAGAGGCCTACAGCAACATTAAAGGAGCTGCAGAAATATCTGGCAGGTACTGGCTGTGTGGTACATGTGACAACAATCTACCTTATTCTTCACATGTCTGGGCTGTAGGGTAGAGTGGAAAGACGAAAACCCTTTCTGACGAAGACAAACATCCAAGACACATTTTGCAAAAGCACATCTGAAGTCTCAAAAGGTGTTATGGTCTGATGAAACCAAGGTTGAACTTTATGGCCATCATTCCAAAAGATATGTTTGGAGCAAAAGCAACACTGCACATCACCAAAACACCATAACCACAGTGAAGCATGGTGGTGGCAGCATCATGCTTTGGGCTGTTTTTCTGTGCACAGGAGATGCCCTCGCAATCTGACAGATTGTGTTTTTGCAAAGAAGATTGGGCAAATCTTGCCAAGTCAAAATGTTTTAGTTTAAGGGTGTGGACACTTAGGCCCCTTTCACACGGGCGAGTTTTCCGCGCGGGTGCAATGCGTGAGGTGGACGCATTGCACCCGCAATGAATCCGGACCCATTAATTTCTATGGGGTTGTGCACATGAGCGGTGATTTTCACGCATCACTTCTGCGTTGCGTGAAAATCACAGCATGCTCTATATTTTTTTTTTCATGTGATTGGACCATGTGATGTGACGTCATCACAGGTCCTTTAGACTGCAGCTAAAGCTTGAAGAGAGAAGAGAGATCGCCAACTACGCGATCAAGTGGCTAAGGTAAGTTAAGTTTTTTTATTTTTAACCACATAATCAACATTCTACAAAGCATTCTGTATTGAGAATGCTGTTATTTTCCCATATAACCATGTTATAAGGGAAAATAATAAAATCTCCAGAATACTCAACCCGAAACAGGACTTCAGTGACTTCTGGGTACAAAACATGGCGATTTTTCCCACGCGCGTGCAAAACGCATTACCAAAGTTTGCACACGTGCGGAAAAAGCATGCAAATTCCCGCAACGCACCCGCATCCTATCCGGGCGTCAAACATGACGCCCGTGTGAAAGAGGTCTTATGCAACCATATTATTTTATTTTAATCTACCTAAAAGATTTCAGTTTGTTTTTCAATTGAGTTGTACAGTTTATAGGCCACATTAAAGGTGGAAAAAGTTCTGAAATTATTTATCTTTGTCTCATTTTTTTACAGCACAGAAACCAGACATTTTAAAGGGAGTCTTTCACCTAATCTGAGCCTTTTAGGCTCCATTCACACGTCCGTGTGTTTTGCGGATCCAATGATCCGCAAAACACGGACACCGGCAATGTGCGTTCCGCATTTTGGGGACCGCACATCGCCGACACTCTCATAAAACATGCCTTTTCTTGTTCTCAATTGCTGACAAGAATAGGACATGTTCTATTTTTTTGCGGAACGGAAGTGCAGATCCGCAATTCCGGATCCGCAATTACTGGATCCTGGGAGGACATAATGTGTCCTCATAGGAATGAATGGGTCCGCAATTCCGTTCCGCAAAATGCGGAACAGAATTGCAGACGTGTGAATGGGGCCTTAGACTGCTCAGATCAGGTTATAGACTCCTGTGCCCTAATTCCAATGGTACCTTTATTTGTGCAGTCCCTCTGCGAGATCTTCCAAAAAAGACTTGTGAAACCAGGCCACTATGCACTTTCAACAGAAATTACTGCAGCAGAGCAGTGTGTATATATTCCCCTTTTTTTAAGAAAACCAGGACAAAATGCGCTTTCAGCAGATATTACTGCAACAGAACAGTGGGTATAATGTGAAGTAGAAGAAAGTAAACTTGCGACACTCACCAGGCACGATAAAACCTAACCTTTATTGCTTCGTGGTAAAAGAATACATTGCTTAGGGGATATGGGGCGGACAACAAATCACAGCCGGTCAGAGGCTGTGGTTTGTTGTCCGCCCCATATCCCCTAAGCGATGTATTCTTTTACCACGAAGCAATAAAGGATTAAGTTTTATCGTGCCTGATGAGTGCCGCATGTTTACTTTCTTCTACTTTACATTAAGATTGTACCTGTCTGCAGCTGTTTGCTTATTGCTGAGCACTGCATGGTCTAAGTGGAGGAACGAAGGCAGTGCGACCGTGTTTTCTCTTTTATTGATATTAGAGCAGTGGGTATATATTACGCTTTTTTTAGTGAAACAAGGCCACTATGCGCTTTCAACAGAAATTACTGCAACAGAGCAGTGTGTATATATTACGCTTATTTTAAATAAACCAGGCCACTATGCGCTTCCAAAAGAAATTACTGCGACAGAGCAGTGTGTATATATTACGCTTTTTTTTTGGTGAAACAAGGCCACTATGCGCTTTCAACAGAAATTATTGCAACAGAGCAGTGTGTATATATTATGCTTTTTTTTGTTTGTGAAACAAGGCCAATATACGCTTTCACCAGAAATTACTGCAAATGATTTTAGCATGAATAACAACAAAAGCGACCTGCGTATATATTTCTTATATTGTATTGAAATAGGACACTAAATGATATCAGCAAAGCTAACAGCAAAAGTGACCGGCGTATAAGATGACCCCCAACTTTTCCAGTTAAAATATAGGGTTTGGGCTATACTCGCCCTATAATACTACCCCAGCCTCTCATCAGCCCCCTAGTCTCTCATCAGCCCCCTAGTCTCTTATCAGCCCGCAGCCTCTCATCAGCCCTCCGTACACAGGAGCAGGCAGTATTAAAACTTAGAGGCGGAGCAGGTATGTGTGGCAGGAAAGCCTGCTCCGCCCCTTCTCTGCCTGCTCCTGTGCTTCCACCAACATCTCCCTGAAAATCTGCCAGCCAGTCCCTGTCAAAAAGCACAGGGCCGGCCGGTCTCTTACTGTAAGCGCTGTGGCCAGGGGCGTAGCTAACTGCTCATGGGCCCTGGTGCAAGAGTTCAGCTTGGGCCCCCTTCCCTCAGTGCCTTGTGTGTCTTCCTATGCGGCACAAGGGTCTTTGGGCCCCCTCAGGCTCCTGGGCCCGGTAGCGACTGCTACCTCTGCACCCCCTATAGCTACGCCCATGGCTGTGGCCGCCGGCTCTCCCTCTTCCGGTAACTTACATGTCTGTGCGGCGCATTGCTTATGGCACCTGAGGGGTTAACTGTCGTGGATCGCAGTGCCCTGTCAGAGGTCGGGTGCCGGAAATATATTAAATGTTCCCTCTCATTGGATCACGGTGCGCCTGCCCCTCTCTCCTCATTGGTGCCAACAGCAGCAAAGGGAGAGGGAGGGACTGCTTCCTTCTCCCCTGTGCTGCCTTACACGTGACGTATAAGACGACCCCCGACTTTTGAGAATATTTTCAGGTGTTAAAAAGTCATCTTATACGCTGGAAAATATGGTATTTATCTTTTTTCACATGTATAAAAGCCACTAAAGGCTTTTCAACAGAGCACTTGCACCCCAATAACTATTTGCTGAAATGACAGAGACTGGTATTATGAGACTATCTGGATCCCCATGTACTGTTTCACCGCTCTTGCAAATCGCTAGTTTTCACAATGAGGAATTTACTATAATTCTCCCTTCTAGCATCTGCACATGTCTATCCCTGACTGTGAAATGATTCCTCCTCTCACTGACCTTTCCCTGCACATGTAAATCGCTGGTTTGCACAATGATGACATTTAGATTAGTCTCCCCACTAGCATCTGCACACGTGTCTCCATGACTGTGAAATGATTCCTCCTCTCACTTCCCTTTCCCTGTACTTGTAAATCACTGTTTTCTTTATTTTTTCAGTTTAGCAATTCGTTTTTCTTTCACTGATACTGTACCTAGCGCCTGCATACACGTCTGTCCCTGAACAATGCACGAATGGCAGCGTCTAGATGGCCGCCGTACTTGTAGGGCTGTGACAACACCGGGCTGGCTGGCTCTTGATTGGTTGCATGCACTTTATACCCTTGAAGAAGCCGCTCTTGGTGAAACGTACGTCGGGTTGGGGACGCAGGAGATTGTTACTTGTTCACACCAGGTAGTCTGACCTCTTTGGAGATCATCCTTTTACTTATGTCGCACTAGGCACTTTATATTTGACCATGTGTTTCCTTATATAGGTCGATCATCTGATATTATACGCTGTTATTTGCACACTATTTGCATATTTTTCTCCTGATATCCCTTTGGTGCTTTTTATACCACCAGCTCTAGTTTACTGCTATTTTTATGTTGTCATCATGATTTTATATATATGAATATACTAATAAAGATTATTTTTGGTTATTCCGGATGAATTTTTTGGTGTTCTATGCATGACACATGGCGCCTTCCCAGAGTTCCTTGCCCCATGTCCTCACATGTGTAGTCACCATTTTAGAAATAAATAAATAAAATAAAGTTATTCGTTACCACGAAGCGCAAGGAAATTCGCCTGTGGCTGGCCATTGTACGTACAGTTCCCAGAGATATAGGAAAACTTCCAGTAGTGAGGCCTAGCCCAGGTTAGGTGTTAGAACCCCAGAAACCCAAGGCAGAGGGACCCACAGTAGGTCCGGTGGGTGAGGGGAAGACAGTCCCCCTAAATAGGATAGGTAGGAAACATAGGAAGGTGGCTCAGCCAGGCCAAAGCCGGACCTGCAATCGAGTGTCTGGGGTCCGTAGCCAAAGGGATCCGGTTTTGGTTGTTGGGCCACCTGTGGACAGTAAGGTCAGCGCTAGGGGGAAGGGGACCTATGAAATAGCATGGAAAGTTGAAGACCCAAATTACAAGGTACATCAGCCAGGACTGCAAAAGCCGGAGCCTGTCTACCATGTAAATTTACGGAAATCTTGGAAGGTTAGAGAGTCTTATATTGAGAATAACCCGCAGCCGGTTTGTCTAGGGCAGGTGGTAGGCAACCTTTGACTCCCAGCTGTTGTGAAACTACAACTCCCAGCATGCATAGTTGCTCTGCTCTTCTAAGACCTTACATAGAAATGAATGGAGCATGCTGGGAATTGTAGTTTCACAACAGCTGGGAGCCGAAGGTTGCTGATGCCTGGTCTAGGGAAAGAGATTCCGGTCCCTCTGTCTGCTAACAGGGAAGCGGCTGCCACAGATAAAATTACTAGCAGCCTTTCCGCTGAACAGACTCAGAGAGCCAAGGAGTTTGATAGTCGGAACACAGAGGTGTTCTATGATTTCCCTGAATGCCCTTCCATAACTCACCGTGATATTGTCGCTGAGCCCCAGGCAAAAGTCTGGTTAAAGCCGCACCAGGTGCCCGTGGCTCGGCGACAGGCCATCTCTGAAGGAGTCATATGGGTTGGCCGCAGCCTGTCACCACCTGGACAAAGAAGGGAAGTCCTGGGTCACCAGAGGGTTCGGGTGACTTTAGAACTTTAGATTTTCAGTGGAACACAGAGCAGGGCAGTTACAGGGAAATGCGAGTGCCCGGTTCTGGGTATACTGTCTGGCGTGTGTTCACCCCCTCAGAGTTGAACAAAGGGGGGGGGGGGGGGGGGTATGTGACACAGTGAGAGGTTTGGTGATAAAAAACAGGTATTTTCCTCTCAGCCTGTGCTGCTGGGTTGATTGCAGCCAGGTGAGGGCAAATACTGGACCGGATTTTAAGTGTCGGTCCAGGTTTTTGGTTAATACCTAGCTGCCTTTAAAAGACAGCTCGGTTTATGCAAATCTCTCTCTCTGTGTGTTTGGGATCTGAGCCCTGTGCTGGGCTAAAAAGCTAAGACGTGTGTGTCAGGAGAGCAGGCCATCTAAAGCCTGCCAGTGGACTTTTTGTGTTGCCGAGCATTCAGCCAGGTGTGAACTGACACCTAGGATTCCAGGTGAACTTTGTTTCTGTTTTGCCGTGCAAGATCAAGCACCAACATTGTTCTGTTTTCTGTGTGTGAACAAGCACCAAGCCTGAAAAGTGACTGTTGTGTTGTGCCTAAAGTGTGAATAAACACTGCAGATTGATTTATAACGTGTTTTTGCCACTATACTGCACCCGCCTACCTTGTCTACCAGAGCGAGTCCCCACACAAGATACAAGGTTACAATATAACTATAAGAAGAAAGGGCCATCAAACCACCCAGCAAGACAAGGAGGAAGTGAAGACATGGAACATAAGGAAAATAATGATAGTTTATTAGTTAGGTAATGTTTTTTTTTTAAACAGGTGGGCTTTTAGAGTCTTGTGTATATTTTGCACACTAATGGAAAGTCTTTTGGGATGAGTAGAGCATTTCAAAGCTAAGGACCAATACAGGAGAAGTCTTTCAGCTGCTTACCATGGAGGAAAGCAGCATTAGAGCCTTTGCAGAGTTTCTACCCTTCCTAGGCTCATGCACACGAACGTATTTTCTTTCCGTGTCTGTTCTGTTTACATCATATACATTCCGTATGTCTGCATCCATTATGCAAAACAAATAGAACATGTCCTATTATTGTCCGCATAATGGACAAGGATAGGACTGTTCTATTAGGGGATAGCTGTTCCGTGCCAACTGGAAAAGCACTAGTTGCTGAACATGTCAGTTTCTGAATTGTCAAATTCTAAAGCTAGGTGAGGGATTTAAGACAGCTGATTCCTGTCAACATTGCCCGTATTTGCAACTTTCCACAGATTTCTCTGGTTGCCTGACTACTGGCTAGTTTTTGTATTACCCTTGTGGCTACTGTTTCTGCTTATATTTGCTCTCCTGGCATGCAACCTTGGTTAGTCTCTAGATTAACCTCTAATGTTAATAATAATAATAATATTTATTTATATAGTGCCACCATATTCTGCAGCACTTCACAAATTATTATGGTTCATGTACAAAACAAAAGTAAGTGGCTAATATACAACTGAAACACTAGGAGTCAGGGTCCTGTTCACAAGAGCTTACAATCTATTATGAATAAGGTATCACAATCAACTACATAAGGTAGTTGATTGTGATAAGTACGATTTAAGCCATTATTGAACTGAAAGGAGTGGTGCCGGACGATCTGCTTCAGGTTTGGGACTGTTGGAGGATGGAGTTCAGGCCAGAGGAGTTGGTGGGGGAGAGGTTTACTCGGGGAATAGTCATTTTAGGTAGCTTGATAAGCCTGCCTGAAAAGATGTGTTTTTAAGGCACATTTAAAGGTGGAGTAGTTGTGAATTGACCTGATATTACGGGGAAGAGTATTCTAGAGAGTAGGTGCAGCTCGAGAAAAGTCTTGAAGACTGGAGTGAGAGGTACGAATTATGGTGGATGTTAATCTTAGGTCACTGACAGAACGGAGAGCACGAGTAGGGTGGTAGACGGAAATGAAGGAGGAGATGTATGGAGGTGCAGCACTGTGGAGAGTACTGCATTAGTGATGATCGAGCACCAAAGTATTCGGGTGTTCGGGTGTTTGGCCCGAACACATTGGTATATCCGTGTGCCCGGCTTAGCACCCGAGTATAATGGAAGTCAATGTGAGACAACCAGGCACCCCCTGCTCTGAAGAGGGGAGGGTGCCTTGTCCATTGGAAAAGGTCAGAAAGTGACAGAAACACCACCAAAATGGATCGGGAACAGCATGAGGACGATGTCTGGATGCATCTTGGACTCCCAGGTCGCTGCCGGTAACCCTTGTTGTTCAAGTTGTATGCCACTTTTACAGACTGACAAAAACACGCACAAAACCCCCCCAAAATAATCTATTTCACCAAAAATTGTTAGGAAACATTCTTTCCTCTATATTTAAAGTGCAAGTGCTGCCAAAAATTACAAGCAAGAGGTACTCCGAAACAGCCTGTATATCGCATAAAGGAGGGCCTCATTCACATTGTGGTATAATTGTTCAGGTAGTAGAACTCCTACACTCATAAAGCCTATGCACTAAGTGAAAGGGCTGCCAAAAATGACAAGAAACCAGCACTAAAATACACCCTTTATTACACATAAAGGAGGGCATCATACACACCCTCAAAAACATTTTGACCAAGGCCCTGCTGGTGACCCTCTAAAACATTAGGGGCGAAGGCCTGCTGCTGAGCTAACCCTCTAAAACATTAGGGACGAGGGCCTGCAGGTGACCTGACTCTTTAAAACATTATATGCAAGTGCCTGCTGGTGAGCTGATGCTCTAAAACATTATATGCTAGTGCCTACAGGTGAGCTGATGTTTTAAAACGTTAAATGTGAGTGCCTGCAGGTGAGCTGACACTCAAAAACATAATATGCGAATGCCTGCAAGTGGAAGCCCAAGGCGAAGGCAGAGGAGGAGCGAGTCGCCAACGCAGTTGTGTCACGGCCAGCTCCTCTGAGGGCAGGGTTAGCATGGCAGAGATGTGGAAAAGTTTTGTCACCACGCCACAGCTAACTGCACCACCACCCGATACGGAACGTGTTAGCAGGAGGAAGCATTTCACTAACATTGTGGAACAGTACATGTGCACACCCCTCCACATACTGACTGATGGTTCGGCCCCATTCAACTTCTGGGTATCCAAATTGTCCACGTGGCCTTGAAGGTGCTGGCCTGCCCGGCGGCCAGAGTTTTGTCTGAATGTGTATTCAGCACGGCAGGTGGCGTCATTACTGACAAACGCAGCCGCCTGTCCACAGCCAATGTGGACAAGCTGAAGTTCAAAAAAATGAACCAGGCAGGGATCCCACAGGACCTGTCCATCCCTTGTAGAGAATAGACATTTATAACTACCTCCCCTTAACCATATATTCTTGTACTCCAGGGCACTTCTTTATTGAGTCCTCTTTTTTTAATTTTACCATTATTTTGCGGGGCAACCCAAAGTTGAATGAACCTCTCCTCCGTCTGGGTGCCAGGGGCCTAAATATCTGAAAGTGGCTCTCTCCATTGGTGGGTGACATGAAGCCTGATTCTCTGCTTTGTGACCTCTCTCCTCTGTCTGTGTGCTGGGGCCTAAATAACTAAAAGTGGCCCTTTCCGTTGGTGGGTGACATGATGCCTCTTTTGCTGCTATGGGACCTCTCTCCTCTGTCTTGGTGTCAGGGACCTAATTTTCACCTACTTGCTTGCTGTCTTGGTGGCAGACTTTTTACTGTCTAATGACCGCCCTATTGTCAGGGTGTCAGGGGCCTAAATTTCACGTACTTACTTGCTGTCTTGGTGGCAGACATTTAACACTTTTTACTGTCTAAGGACCGCCCCATTGCCTGAGTGTCAGGGGCCTATATGTCGTTTAATCATTTGTTGTCTTGGTGGGAGATATTAAACTCTTTTCACTGTCTAATGACCGCCCTATTGTCTAGGTGTCAGGGGCCTAAATTTCACGTACTTACTTGCTGTCTTGGTGGCAGACATTTAACACTTTTTACTGTCTAATGACCGCCCCATTGTCTGGGTGTCAGGGGCCTATATGTCGTTTAATCATTTGTTGTCTTGGTGGGAGATATTGAACTCTTTTTACTGTCTAATGACCGCCCCATTGTCTGGGTGTCAGGGGCCTAAATTTGGTTTAATTGCTTGCTGTCTTGGTGGCAGACATTTAACTCTTTTTGCTGTCTAATGACCGCCCCATTGTCTGGGTGTCAGGGCCTATATTTCGTTTACTTGCTTGCTGTCTTGGTGGGAGACATTAAACTGTTTTAACTGTCAAATGACTGCCCCATTGTGTGGGTGTCAGGGGCCTATATGTGGTTTAATTATTTGTTGTCTTCGTGGGAGATATTAAACTCTTTTTACTTTCTAATGACCGCCCTATTGTCTGGGTGTCAGATGCCTATATTTTGTTTAATTGCTTGCTGTCTGGGTGAGAGACATTAAACTCTTTTTACTGTCAAATGACCTCTCCTCTGTCTGGGTGTCAGGGGCCTACATAAATAATAATGGCCTGTTCCATTGCAGGTTGACCTGAGGCCTGTGTTGTTGTTACGGGACCACTCTCCTCTTTGCGTGTGCCATGGCCCTGAGTCTGTGAATGAGGCCTGTGGCACTGCAGGCAGACATGAATCCTTTTTGGCTGTGATGAGAACATCAACTCCCATAGCATTCCCACCTGATTCCACCCCAACCTCCTATTCCACCTCCTCCTTATCCAAGTTGCCAATTGATATTGGTTAATTTTTATTTATTTTATTTTATTTTAAGCAATTTCCCTATCCACATTTGTTTGCATGGGATTTACCTACATTTTGCTGCCTTTTACAGCCTTCTAGCCCTTTCCTGGGCTATTTTACAGCCTTTCTAGTGCCCAAAAGTTTGGGTCACTATTGGCTTCAATGGGGTTCGGGTTCGAGGTGGAGTTCGGATCCCAAACCCGAACATTTTCGGGAAGTTCGGGCGAACTTCTCGAACCCGAACATCCAGGTGTTCGCTCAACTCTAGCCACTAGATGTGGCCCAGATTATTGCAGATGTTCTACAGTATTGATTACAGAGAATATATATAGAGTATGGGGGGCACTCAGATACTTAGTAACAGATGGACATGAGCCACTGATTACGTATTAAATAGTATTGATTACAGAACACCACAGATTATGGACACTAGATGTGGCCCAGATTATTGGAATTTGTAATACAGACACTGTTTGCAGATGTTCTACAGTATTGGTTACAGAACACCACAAATTATGGACACTAGATGTGGCCCAGATTATTGGAATTTGTAATACAGATACTGTTTGCAGATGTTCTACAGTATTGTTTACAGAACACCACAGATTATGGACACTATATTAGGCCCAGAGTATTGGAATTTGTAATACAGACACTGTTTGTAGATGTTCTACAGTATTGGTTACAGAACACCACAGATTATGGACACTAGATGTGGCCCAGATTATTGGAATTTGTAATGCAGACACTGTTTGCAGATGTTCTACAGTATTGTTTACAGAACACCACAGATTATGGACACTATATTAGGCCCAGAGTATTGGAATTTGTAATACAGACACTGTTTGTAGATGTTCTACACTATTGGTTACAGAACACCACAGATTATGGACACTAGATGTGGCCCAGATTATTGGAATTTGTAATGCAGACACTGTTTGCAGATGTTCTACAATATTGGTTTCATCACACCACAGATTAAGGACTCTAGATGTGGCCCAGATTATTGGAATTTGTAATGCAGACACTGTTTGCAGATGTTCTACACTATTGGTTACAGAACACCACAGACACAGTCTGCGGATAATGTACAGTATATGTCACTAATAGGTATAAAATAAAAATATCTAGCTCATGTCAAACACACACAGTAGTCCAAAAAAGATTTTGGGGTCTTTGAAAAGCTTTTGGTAGTAAAAACAGTAAATGTTTTTCCGAAGCACTGTCCCTGAGACTGCAGGAAATAAATAGATTTCTGCTCTAAAACAAACACACACACACACACATATGAGTCCTTTAAAAGGACGTTTGGGTCTTGGAAAAGCTTTCTCAGAATAAAAACTGTGAAAATCGCTCCCTACACTGTCACTGCTCACCCTATCTACGTCTGAGCCGAACATGCGTCATCGGGTGCTATATGGCACCCAATGACGCATTCCGGCCAGCCAATCACTGTATTGCCAGTAGCCAACATGGCTACTGGCATTACAGTGAGGGCAGTACTTACCTGCACCTTTTTTGGCTACTTAAAACCAGCAAAATGTGCGGGGCAGAGACTCGAGCATTGCACTTGAGCACATGCAGTACTCGGTCGAGTACCGCCATGTGCCGAGTATAGCGATGTTCGAGCTAAACAGATATTCGGCCGAGCATGCTAGCTCATCTCTATACTGTATGTTTCATGTACTGCATTCATCATGTGTATCTCTTCTGTTTTACTCCTATTTCTGCCTCCCTGGTCATTCTGGAAAGTCTGCTACTAGTGTGCCTGCACTAGCATTCTGTTATCAGTTCCGCAGACCTATCCTAGGTTCCTATCAGCCAAGTCCATTGTGCCTTGCAGTGGGCTCTGGTGAATACCTAGGTGTAGCATTAGTTTCATACTACCCAAAATGTTTTGGGGGCTCTATGGCAGAGGTCGGTAAGACAGTGACCTTTACTTCAATGTGAATGCACAATTAGGCACATAATGAATGATGCAAGGAGGCGAAAAAACAATTGCTGTCATGCTGTGTTCCTAAAGTCCTTAACAGAACGCTTCTATCCTAAAGGGGTATTTCTTAAACTCAATATTCATAGAAGACAATACATAAATAATTTTTGTCTTTTTTCTTTTTTCATTTCGGCAGTATTGAGCCATTAAAACAATATATACAATACTCTTCTTCTGTAGCAGTCAGAACAGAAAGATAAAACTCCTATATAGATGGGGAGTCTTATGTTATTTTACTGCTGCTGGAAGGGAAAGATGTTATCTGCTTGTTAAATAGTAGACAGCATAAAAAAATCTATTGTTCTCTTGGTAGGCCTAGATAAAGATGTCAACAGAAGAGCATGGCACTTATCAATGCAATGTGTTCCTCTCTGGTTGCAGTGTATGGTCTGACTGAGAGAGTCAAGTGAGGCTGTTTGCTGTGCTAAATGTCCACACAAAGAGGAAGTTAAAGAACCAGGACAGGAAGTATAATACATGGAATGACTAATAAAAAATTATACCCAAAAAACCATCTGCCTGTTTTTGTAAAAAATGACATTGAATATCCACATATAGGATGCACTATCTACACCCTCTACATAGAGTGTCCCGTCGCTCTAGTAGATGTGTAGGAGCCAGGACCAAGGTATTGCTGGAAACACACATGTGCCTTCTAGTACTAAGTATGTGCTTCTAAAGAGACATATCATGGATGAGAGAGATTTGAAAGGGTGCACAATCCAGACAGTTAATGTAGCAGCATCAGTGGGGAATAAAATCAGTCATGCATGCAATTGGGGAAAATATATAAGCAGGGGCAGGTAAGGGGAATTATGCTTGTCTCAAAGAGAACATGCTTATGTTTCTTGAACTAAACCAATTTAAAGTGAATACCAGAGCATATGGTGCATGAAGGAAATAGTAATAAATAGGAGGGTGGAAACATGCAATAACCCAAAAACGACAATAAATGCGATGATAATTTGCGGTGCTTTCTGAGTGCAAAAATAGGAAAAGTTTAATTATCTCTATATCATCTGCATATGTAAAACTTTTTGCAGCAGTTTTCTGTAGATATCTGTGAATGTTATTTTTAGACTGTAAGCATTATGTTTTGTTCTGATCCATGTTTTTGTGAAGGATGAGTTGACATTTATAAGTGATACAGTTTCTTACTATCATGAGTTTTCAGCTCTTAAAAATTTCAATCATCGAGCTGACAGCTTTTAAAAAATCTGTTCTCAAGAATTGTATTAACAAAGAACATATGAGGACGACCAACAGAACACTCTGGGATATTTAAATATCTTATCTAAGTATTCATAGGCGTTGAATAGAAATATTGGCAGTATAATGTATAAATATGTATGCTGGTGAAGCTTACCTGCATTATATGCAATGTGGTGACCAGATAAATCCACCATACTATTCTCAAATAATTGCAGTTTTTGAGGCTGGACGCTTTTTCCATTCATTTATATGACATCCGCAAAAAAGGGGGACAACACATAGATGATATCCTTGTGGCAATTCTGCAAAATATAGAACATCTCCTGTTCTTGTCTGTTTTGTGGATAAGAATAGCCATTCCTACTGATGGGAGTGAGAAAACTTATATGCATGTAAGGAATGCCAAGTGGTATGTTGTGGCCCTAATAGTTTGTGTTACAGTGCTCCTACCTGGATACTGTCACTTCCTGGGGTTAGGCTCCACAGCAACAATGGAGTAGTTAAAGTTTAACGGCTTTTACTTGAATAAACTGGTGTCATCCAAACAATATTTGATCTTTCTCTTGACTCCAGCAGGCAAAGGGTAAACTGGCAGGTGAACTTGAATTCTTTGCTTTATCTCTCTTTCTCTCTCTGCTGTGCTACTCTGTGGCTTCAGTCAGGTTCCTCTCAGCTTCAGTTACTGTTTCTTATCAGAGTCAGGTATACTGTGACCTGTTTTGCTGAGCAGGGGTCCTTGGCTTCGTTTTGCCTCTCAGAGGTACAAAGTCCTTTTATATTTTAGGAATGGGCTGCTCTCTGAGCTACTTTCCTAAAGCTCCTGCAGCAGTGAGAGGAAACGCTCCTTACCACACTGCTTCACTCTCTCACTCAAACTCTCAACTTCTCCACTCTCGACTCCCCTATAGCTTCCTCCAAACCCTCCCTTGGTAGGAAGCAGGACTTGCCAGCTTCTGCCCAAAAAGGGGAGAATGGAATGGTAAGTTCCATTCTATGTATAGGTACTCACTGCCAGATACACTGCCACCTGCTGGACAACCAGGCACAGTGCACTACACATGGAGGCCTCAAACTGATGCCAAAGGGTACCAAATTATATCCATTTTAACCAGTTCTGATCATTTTTGCAGGAGCATCATTATTAAAAAAAGTGAGGCTCACATGATGACGTTTGCATTGGAGGATCAGTTCAGAGCCTTTGTTGATTCTTCCATATTTGATTATGGATCTGGCTGTGGCTTCAATTGTAAACAGAAGACACAAGGCAAATGTGAACATAGCCTAAGGATCAGTGTTTCATTTTAGATTTGTTGCACTTGTGAACCTAACCTTATTCTACCATGCTGTGTCCAAATAAATAATGTCAGCAGGGGCGTAGGTATAGGGGGTGCAGAGGTAACAGTCGCTACCGGACCCAGGAGCCTGAGGGGGCCCAAAGACCCTTGTGCCGCATAAGAAGACACACAAAGCACTGAGGGAAGGGGGGCCCAAGCTGAACTCTTGCACCGGGGCCCATGAGCCGTTAGCTACGCCCCTGAATGTCAGATAGTGTCAAGATACATAGGGGGAGTTTTATGCATCTAGTGAAAAAGAAAACTGTCTCAATTTCCCCTAGCAGCCAATCAAATTCCATCTTTCATTTTCCATAGGAGCTTTATAAAATGAAAGATGGAATCTGATTGGTTGCTATGGGCAACTGAGACAGTTTTGCTTTAAACCAGTTTTTCTAAATCTACCCCATAGCACATACATTGATCCGATAAATAGTATATGCAGTGCCAGACAATGATATACTCTCCTCAAATAAGTTGTTATACTGTATTTCCTTATGTTAATATTTACTGTGCAAACATGCTCACATAATGCTTTAAAATACTTAAATGGCACAATATAGTGCCAATACAGTGCTTTACATTTCCGTGTACTGTTTTTCTATGATTCTAAATGGGGTGATCCACAACTATAACAGCAGCAATAAAAATGACTGTTTGAGGTGGTTTGTTACCACCAAATAGGACTAAGATAATTACATCATGAAAGTTACAAATAACACCGCCTGAATGACACCATAAAAATTACCAAATAAGTCCATCATACAATGCTCAAAAAATACAACCATAAAGTGCCTAAATAATTTGCCAGACGTTGTTTAAATAACACCTCCTCAAAAAATGTAATGTATTTTTCCCTAAAAGTGAAGGAAAAGTGACAGTGCATCTTATAGTCCAAATGCTAATGACTAGTGTTGGTCGAGCACCAAAGTGCTCGGGTGCTCAAGTAGAACACCTCGGGATGCTTGGGTGCTCTACCGAGCACCCGAGCACATTGGAAGTCAATGGGAGAACCCAAGCATTAAACTAGGCACTCCCTGTTCTGAAGAGGGGAGAGTGTCTGGTTCACAGGAAAAGGTCAGAAATTGATGGAAACAACACTGAAATGGTTCGGAAACAGCATGGGGAGGATGTCTGGATGCATCTTGGACTCCCATGTCGCTGCTGGAAACAATGTTGTCCGAGTAGTACGCCACTTTACAGACTGGCAATAATACGCACAAAACTGAAGATAAAATTGTTAGGAAACATTTTTTCCTGTATATTTTCTTGTATATAAAGTGCAAGTGCTGCCAAAAATTACAAGGAAGAGGTACTCCGATACAACCTGTATATCACATAAAGGAGGGCCTCATTCACATTGTGGTACAATTGTTCAGATAGTGGGACTCCTACACTCATGAAGCCTATGCACTAAGTGAAAGGGCTGCCAAAAATTACAAGAAACCGGTACTCCAATACACCCTTTATTACACATAAAGGAGGGCATGATACACACCTTTAAAATTATGACTGATAGCCTGTTGGTGACCCTCTAAAACAGGCATGCTCAACCTGCAGCCCTCCATCTGTTGCAAAACTTCAACTCCCACAATGCCCTGCTGTAGGCTGATAGCTGTAGGCATGTAGGCATGCTGGGAGTTGTAGTTTTGCAACAGCTGGAGGGCCACAGGTTGAGCATGCCTGCTCTAAAACATTAGGGGCGAGGGCCTGCTGCTGATCTGACCATCTAAAACATTAGGAGCAAGGGCCTGCTGGTGACCCTCTAAAACATTAAGAACAAGGGCCTGCTGGTGACCCTCTAAAACATTATGGACGAGGGCCTGCTGGTGGCCCGCAAAACATTATGGACGAGGGCCTGCTGGTGACCCTCAAAAACATTATGGTTCAGGGCCTGCTGGTGACCCTCTAAAACATTACGGGCGAGGGCCCGCTGCTGAGCTGACCCTCTAAAACATTATTAGAGAGGGCAGCCTAAAAAGCATGTTGATATGATGGAGGAGGAGGATGAGAAAAGGGAGAATGAACCTTATACCCTTTTTAGTGGTGGAAGGGGTGCATGGGAATACAGTGTATTTAATACACCATAAAAGACACATTTAGAGTGCCTTTATGTTCAGCCGCTTTCCTCTGGTGAAGTAGCGAAGTCAGGGGTAATCCAGGCCTTGTTCATTTTTATAAGAGTCAACCGGTCAGCATTTTCAGTTGACAGGCAGATGCGCTTATCAGTTATTTTGCCGCCTGCAGCACTAAATACATGCTCTGACAAAACGCTGGTGGTGGGGCAGGCCAGCACCTCCAGTTCGTGCCACATGTCCAGCTTGGGCACCCAATAGTTGTAAGGCACAGAGGGATCACTGAGGGCGCTGACACGGTCTGCTACGTACTTCTTCACCATATTCCAAAATTTTTACCTCCTTGTGACCAGGTTGAGGGTGCTGGTGGGGTGTCATAAAGCTGTCCCAGGCCTTAGAGAGTGTTGCCCTGCCTTTGTTGGAGCTGCTGTGTGTTCCCCTCGTCTCCCCTCCTCAGTTGGCTGGAAATTTTTGGAGCAATTTTTCCACAAGGACCTTCTGGTATTGCACCATTTTGCTCATGCTCTCCACAACAGGAATGAGTGATGAGAAGTTTTCATTGTAGCAGGGGTCAAGAAGGGTGAACAACCAGTAATCGGTGCAGCTACCGGACACTATATAGCTGCTCCATGGGTGCGCCCTACCTTCTGACTATGGCTGCACCTCTGTAAAGGGACAACCTATGTCCCATCTACTTACTCTTTTGGTCCACTGACCTAAGGATGCCATATTTTACTTTACTGGATTACCTCCCCTGATGATATACTAGATTGAAATGTGACATGTCAGGAACCATCCTTTTAGGGCATAATAGGCATACCGCCTAATTTTAGGGTTAGGTATCCGTGCAGGGTCGCCCCTTTTTAGGGTAAGTGCTCTGTATAGACAGGCAGGGTCATACTAGCAATCCCCTTCCCTTAAACTTAGGGTTGATTAGGGACATTGGTTTCCAGCTTGTCTATGTGTGAAGATTCCCAGCCACACCATCACGATATCTGACAAGACATTCTGAGCTTGAATTTTTGCCTGATTTGTCATGTCCGGGGTACGTCCAAACTGGTAAGGACGTTCCAATTTATTTATTTATTTGAACAAGCTTCCTTCACTTGGGTTTTTTTTTGTGTTGTATTTTGGTGCCACTATCACCTTTTAGTTATTATCAGTAAAGGTTACGTTTTAGCTCCCTATTTCTCACTCCCCTCGGGGATCTTGTAAGTACAGTTTTGACTTCGGGAGTATCATCGTCATTTATTCTTGGCGTAGTTCACAGGAAAGGCAGCCTAACATAAAGTTAGCCATGTGTGCCAGAGTCCCAACAGACAAGACTTCGCTGTCCTCATCAGGAGGATGACTCTCAATCTCCTCATCCTCTTCCTCATCCTCTTCCTCCTCTTCTACCCGTCCACGCTGAACAGATGGAATAAAACTTCCATGGGTACTACCCCCTGTAGTGGAGGCAACCGTGTCTTGCTCTTCCTCCTCCTCCTCCTCATTCAATTTGCGCTGATAAGACGAACTGAGGGTGGTCTGGCTATCACCCTGTGTACTGTCTTCCCCCATTTCCACCTCTTCCACATGCAAAGCGTCTGCCTTAATTGTGAGCAGAAAACGTTTAAGTAGACACAGAAGTGGGATGGTGACGCTGATAATAGCGTTACCGCCTCTCACCATCTGTGTTGATTTCTCAAAGTTGCGTAAAACCTCACAGAGGTCAGACATCAATGCCCACTCATCGCTTGTGAAGAGCGGAAGCTGACTGGAAAAGCGACGACCATGTTGCAGCTGGCATTTCACTACTGCCCTCTGCTGCTTACAAAGCCTGGCTAACATGTGGAATGTCGAGTTCCAGCACGTGCTTACATTGCACAACAGTCGGTGAGCTGGCAATTGCAAGCGCTGCTGCAGTGTTGCCAGACTTGCGAAAGCTGTCGATGACTTTTGGAAATGGGCACACACATGGCTCACCTTCACCAGTAGCTCAGGCAAATTGGGTTAGGTTTTGAGAAACCGTTGAACCACTAGGTTGAACACGTGGGCTAGGCATGGTATGTGTGTGAGCTTGCCGAGCTCAAAAGCCACCACAAAGTTAAGGCCATTATCAGACATAACCATGCCTGGTTGTAATTTGGGTGGCAAGAGCCACAGCTCAGTCTGGTCCCTTATTCCCTGCCATAGCTCTGCGGCGGTGTGCTGTTTGTCATCTAAGCAGATCAGTTTAAGCACGGCCTGTTGCCGCTTCCCCACTGCAGTGCTACACTGCTTCCAGCTAGCGACTGATGGCTGACTGCTGTTGGAGGTGGAAGTGGAGGAGGAGGCGGTGTAGGAGGAGAAGTGGAGATTGGAGCCAGTAGCATAGCTGCTGGTGGAGACCCTGATGGATGTAAGTCCCGCAATCCTGGGCACGGGTAGCACCTGTGCCATCCCAGGGTCCAACTCACTTCCGGCTTCCACAACATTCACCCAGTGTGCAGTCAGGGAAATGTAGTGTCCCTGGCCACCAGCACTTGTCCATGTGTCCGTGGTGAGGTGGACCTTCACAGAAAGTGCGTTGGTCAGGGCATGGGTGATGTTCTGGGACACATGCTGGTATAAGGTGGGCACGGCACACTGTGAAAAATAGTGGCGGCTGGGGACTGTGTACCAAGGGACGGCCGCCGACATCAGGCTGCGGAAGGCCTCAGTGTCGACAAGCCTAAATGGCAACATTTCAAGGGCCAATACTGACTGATGTCTGACTGGTGCTGCAAAATGATAATTCGGAGCTGGAAGTGGAGGAGGAGGTGGAAGAGGAGAAGAGGGGGTTGCAGCCACTAACGTAGGTGGCGGCGGAAACCCTGATGGAACTAGGGCCCGCAATCATTGTCATCGGTAGCACCTGTGCCATCCCAGGGTACAACTCGCTCCCAGCCTCCACAATCTTCACCGAGTGTACCGTCAGGAAAATGTAGCGTCCCTGGCCAAAAGAACTTGTCCATATGTCAGTCACACGGGATCTGATGAGGGTCTGATCTGAGTCTAATGGGGCTCTTATGTGAGTCTGATATGAGGCTGCTGGGGTCTAAGACGAGCCTGATGGGGTCTGATCTGAGTCTAATGGGGGATTGATTTGAGTCTGATGTAGGGCTCATCTGAGGCTGATGGGGGGCTGTTCATCTGAACCTGATGGGGTCTAAGCCGAGTCTGATGGGGGTCTGATGTGAGTCTGATGGAGGGCTCATCTGAGGCTGATTGGGTCTAATCAAAGTCATATGGGGGTCTGAGGGAAGTTAGGGGTTCTGATCTGTCTGATGGAGTTCTGATCTGAGACTGATGGAGGCTGGGGGAGGTCTGATGAGGGACTGATCTGAGGCGTATGGAGGTTGAGGTGTCTGATCTGAGGCTGATTGAGCTTGTGAGTCTAATGGGGATGATCTGAGTTCTGAAGGCGCTTGGGGTATGATCTGAGGTCTGATGAATATTCTTTTTCTTATTTTCGTCCTCCAAATCCTAAGTATGTCTATTCCAAAAAAAACAGTAAATATAACTGCCATGCACTGTCTTAAATGAGTATATTTCTACTACTTACATACACAGCTCAAAGAAAACATTAGGAGGTCATTTATCAAGACATTTGAACACCAGTCTTGATATCCTCCAAGACCACCAGATGACTAGATTAATTTATGACAAGGCGCATACCTTGTCATTAGTGTTGAGCGAGCATGCTCGTCTGAACACCAGTTCGGCTCGAGGATCGCTATGCTCGGCATATGACTATATTCGGCCGAATATCGCACGTGCTCGAGAGCAATGTAGCCAATAAACGTGCAGGTAAGTGCTGCCCTCACTGTAATGTCGTAGCCATGTTGGTTATTGGCATTATAGTGATTGGCTGACCGTAAAAGCGTCATCGGGTGCTATATAGCACCCGATGGCACGTGTTCGGCTCAGTCTTAGTCAGGGAGAGCTGTGCATAGGATGGGCAGACAGTGTAGGGAGTGATATTGGACTATATTTATTAGAAAAACTTTTTAGAGACCCAAAAGTCCTTTTAAGGGCTATTGTGTGTGACAGCAGCAATATATATTTTAGCGCAACCTGCGCTAAATTGCTAAAACTTTACAGACCCAAAAGTCCTTTTAAGGACTATTGTGTGTGGCAGCAGCAATATCTATTTTTACCGCAAACGGCGCTAAATAGCTTCTAATAGGCTGCTGCTGACAGTTAAATTATCTGTGCCACATCTCCTGTGTAAAGTGTGCGCATCCCAAAAATATCTGTGACATCCAGTGAACTTTTTCAGCGCACACGTTACACTGCAGTGAACTTTTTCCGTAGACGGTGTCCACTGTGGACAGTGACATTAATTGCGCCACATCTGCAGTGTAACGTGTGCGCTGAAAAAATTTAGCAGTGACATACAGTGTACTTTTTTTTATAGACAGTGTCCACTTCTGACAGTGACATTACCAGTGCGACATCTAAAGTGTAACGTGTGCATTTAAAAAATGTATCTGTGTCATACAATGTACTTTGTCAATGGACGGTGTCTGCTTCTTACAGTGACATTACCAGTGCCACATCTCCAGTGTACTGTACCATGTGCGGTTAAAAAATGTATCTGTGTCATACAGTGTATTTTTTCAATAGACAGTGTCCGCTTCTGACAGTGACATTACCAGTGCCACATCTGCAGTGTAAGGTGTGCGCATTAATTTTTTATCTGTGACATACAGTATACTTTTCCATAGAGGCTACGGACAGTGACATTACTTGTACCTCTCCTGTATAAAGGCATGACAGCCTGGACATTATCTGCGAGCAGCCAATCAACAAGCGTTTAACTAGTGTGCCTTTAGAAGCCATCACAGCCATGCCTACTAATGGCATGGCTGTGATTGGCCAGTGCAGCATGTAACCCAGCCTCTAAATAAGCTGGAGTTACGTAGCGCCACACGTCACGGCAGCTCTTACTAGTGTAGGAATAGGATGCTGCTGCTGTGAGGGACAGATTAGGAAACAATTCTGGTGTACTTGGTGTTGTTAAATCTGCAAACTACAGTGATTTTTTTTGTGGGTGCTATGCTACATTTTTGTACCCATGAGCCCAGTACGACAGAGAAATAAGCTTTAATCAGTCTGTTTGTTAGGTGGACATCGGCGACCATTTTAGCAAGTGCAGTGCACTTGCATCTGCATGTGTGCCAGGGACATTTCTTTAATCCTGTTCTGGTAGCTCAGTGGGTGACATCTAGCCATTTTTTAAAGACCACCTGCACTGCATATGTGCCATGGGAAGGGAAAATAATATAGGTAATCCGTCTGTGACTTCAGGGGGGGGGACATATTCCCACTTTTTTCTGTGAACTACCCCTGTGCTGAATATATGACAGGGAAAATCTATTCATTAAATCCATCTGTTAGATTCTAGGGGGACAAATTCCCTTTTTTGGCGGTCATGTACCCCTGCAGCCTGCAGTGCATACCTGGCAGGGAAAATAATTCAATTATATTAGTCTGTCACATATATGTGTGACCTAAAGCGATTTTTTTCTCTTTCTGACACCGGCACTGCATATCTGACAGTCAAATAAAACGAGTAAATACTGCTGTTATGTAGTCGGTTGACAAATTCCAATTTTTTGTGCTAGAAAGTAAATATTTTGGCCTGCGCTGCATTTCTGACAGTCCAATAAAACCGTTAAACACTGCATTTACATTTTTGGTTTAAAAAAGCACGCTTTTTGTGCTAGATAGTACATTTGCAGCCTGCACTGCATTTCTGAGAGTGCAATATAACCAGTAAATACATCTGTGACATTGTTGGTGAAAAAAATCACTTATTTTTTACCATAAAGTACATTTGTGGCCTGCACTGTATTTCTGACAGTGAAATATAACCAGTAAATACAACTGTGACATTGTTGGTGAAAAAAAAACACTTATTTTTTGCCATCAAGTACATTTGCGGCCTGCACTGCATTTCTGAGGGTAAAATTTAATCAGTAAATCCAGCTCTTAGATTGTGGATGGACATTTCCACTGTTATCAGACCAGTCATTAACAAGTGGCTTGGAGGGTCTGTTCCTGCTGTACTGCATACCTGACAGGAAATATATTCTATAAATTCGGCACAGTTTAGATTGTTGGGTGATCCGTACCCCTTTTTTCTTTCAAACTACCCCTGCACTGCATACCTGACTGGGAAATATATTCTGTAAATTCGGCGGTGTTTAGATTGTTGGGTGCTGTAGTTAAATGCTGTAAAATCTCCATGATGTCTCCATCATAAATCTGCAGCGTGGGGGCCCTGTGTGGCTTCTATATACTTTCAAAATAATCATTTAGCAGGGTGAATAGATGCCAGATGACGGGGATGCTCATGACCCCTTTTTTCTTTCACACTACCTCTGCCCTGCATACCTGACTGGGAAATATATTCTGTAAATTTGGCGGCGTTTAGATTGTTGGGTGATGTATACCCCTTTTTTCTCTCAAAATACCCCTGCACTGTATACCTGACTGACAAATATATTCTGTAAATTCGGCGGTGTTTAGATTGTTGAGTGATCTGTACCCCTTTCTTCTTTCACACTACCCCTGCCCTGCATACCTGACAGGGAAATATATTCTGTAAATTCGGAGGCGTTTAGATTGTTGGGTGATCTATGCCCCTTTTTTCTTTCAAACTACCCCTGTCCAGCATACCTGACTGGGAAATATATTCTGTAAATTCAGCGGCGTTTAGATTGTTGGGTGATCTGTACCCCTTTTTTCTTTCCCACTACCCCTGCCCTGCAAACCTGACTGGGAAATATGTTCTGTAAATTTGGCGATGTTTAGATTGTTGGGTGATTTATACCCTTTTTTATTTCAAAGTACCCCTGCATTGCTTACCTGACAGGGAAATATATGCTGGGAAATGTATTAGTGTAAATTAGGCGGCATTGGGTGATCTATACCCCTTACAAGCACACACTGGTAGACAGCGCTGCTGATGGCATTCCCATCTGACACCGGGGCCTCAGTGGAAGCACAAGGCGAAGGCAGAGGAGTAGGAAGAAGCTTTGTCACCACGCCACGGGAGCGAGCACCACCAGCTGATATGGAACGTCTTAGCAGGAGGCAGCATTTCAGCAACATGGTGGAACAGTATGTGTGCACACGCCTACACGTATTGACTGATGGGTCTGCCCCATTCAACTTCTGGGTCTCCAAATTAGGGCATATGGCCTGAGCATGCCCTTTACACCTTGGAGGTGCTGGCCTGCCCTGCAGCCAGTGTATTGTCTGAATGTGTGTTTAGCATTATCACAGACAAGCGCAGCTCACGTTCATTAAAATGAACCAGGCATGGATCCCACAGGACTTGTCCATACCTTGTGCAGAATAGACATGTATCCCAGTGCACTTTCTCTTTGTTTTCATTTCTATATTTTCCAATGTTTTGGGGTCTACCCAAATTTAAAAAAAAGAAAAGAAAAGAAAAAGTTAACAACAAAAAACAGTGTTGGTGGCGATTACCTCCTCCACCACCACTTCCACCTACACCGCCACGTCCACCGCCTCCTCAATCTCCTACTCCATATGGACCTCCTCCTCCTAGTTCAAGATTATTATTTTCAATTTTTATTTATTTTATTTTAAGTCATTTTCCTATCGACATTTGTTAGCAGGGCACTTGTCATGCTCTTACCCACATTTTGCTGCCTTTTGCAGCCCTCTAGAAACTTTCCATGACTCTTTTTGAGCCGTTTTAGTGCCCCAAAGTTCGGGTCCCCATTGACTTTAATGGGTTCGGGGCCAAGTTCGTGTTCCGAACCCGGACTTTGTGGGGAAGTTCGGCCGAACTCGGCGAACCCGAACTTCCAGGTGTCCGCTCAACTCTACACCTAAGTTGAAACCTAAACCAGCTTGTAGTTGTCATACATTTCAGTAACCATTTGTAACAGAAAACTGGTGTAAATGATGATAGTTATGAGTGGGAGGTGCCATATTCGATTTTACGATATTTTGCAAATATTCGATTGAATATTCGTCATATATTGGTCGAAATCGAATATTCATCATTATCCTATTTATCGCAAATAATATGCGATTTACTTATTCGCATATTGCGATTTTGAGGGTGGGTTCACACTAGCGTTATGCATTCTGTTATGGCCTTCTGTTATAACGTGGTTATAACATAACATAACTGAATCCATAAGACGGAAGGACAGATCCGTTCTTTTGCCCATAGACTTCTATTATGACGGAATGCAAAACGGAAGCCTTTAAAAGGCATTCCGTTTGCTTTCCGTCATAATACAAGTCTATGGGAAAGCATAACGAATCCGTCTGGTTCCCGTTATGCAAGACGGAAAACAAAGTCCTGTGGACTGTATTATGCCACATCTGCAGTGTAAGGTGTGCGCATAAATTTTTTATCTGTGACATACAGTGTACTTTTCCATAGAGGCTACGGACAGTGACATTACTTGTACCTCTCCTGTATAAAGGCATGACAGCCTGGACATTATCTGCGAGCAGCCAATCAACAAGCGTTTAACTAGTGTGCCTTTAGAAGCCATCACAGCCATGCCTACTAATGGCATGGCTGTGATTGGCCAGTGCAGCATGTAACCCAGCCTCTAAATAAGCTGGAGTTACGTAGCGCCACACGTCACGGCAGCTCTTACTAGTGTAGGAATAGGATGCTGCTGCTGTGAGGGACAGATTAGGAAACAATTCTGGTGTACTTGGTGTTGTTAAATCTGCAAACTACAGTGATTTTTTTTGTGGGTGCTATGCTACATTTTTGTACCCATGAGCCCAGTACGACAGAGAAATAAGCTTTAATCAGTCTGTTTGTTAGTCGGACATCGGCGACCATTTTAGCAAGTGCAGTGCACTTGCATCTGCATGTGTGCCAGGGACATTTCTTTAATCCTGTTCTGGTAGCTCAGTGGGTGACATCTAGCCATTTTTTAAAGACCACCTGCATTGCATATGTGCCATGGGAAGGGAAAATAATATAGGTAATCCGTCTGTGACTTCAGGGGGGACATATTCCCACTTTTTTCTGTGAACTACCCCTGTGCTGAATATATGACAGGGAAAATCTATTCATTAAATCCATCTGTTAGATTCTAGGGGACAAATTCCCTTTTTGGCGGTCATGTACCCTGCAGCCTGCAGTGCATACCTGGCAGGGAAAATAATTCAATTATATTAGTCTGTCACATATATGTGTGACCTAAAGCGATTTTTTCTCTTTCTGACACCGGCACTGCATATCTGACAGTCAAATAAAACAGTAAATACTGCTGTTATGTAGTCGGTTGACAAATTCCAATTTTTGTGCTAGAAAGTAAATATTTTGGCCTGCGCTGCATTTCTGACAGTCCAATAAAACCGTTAAACACTGCATTTACATTTTTGGTTTAAAAAGCACGCTTTTGTGCTAGATAGTACATTTGCAGCCTGCACTGCATTTCTGAGAGTGCAATATAACCAGTAAATACATCTGTGACATTGTTGGTGAAAAAAATCACTTATTTTTTACCATAAAGTACATTTGTGGCCTGCACTGTATTTCTGACAGTGAAATATAACCAGTAAATACAACTGTGACATTGTTGGTGAAAAAAAACACTTATTTTTTGCCATCAAGTACATTTGCGGCCTGCACTGCATTTTTGAGGGTAAAATTTAATCAGTAAATCCAGCTCTTAGATTGTGGATGGACATTTCCACTGTTATCAGACCAGTCATTAACAAGTGGCTTGGAGGGTCTGTTCCTGCTGTACTGCATACCTGACAGGGAAATATATTCTATAAATTCGGCACAGTTTAGATTGTTGGGTGATCCGTACCCCTTTTTTCTTTCAAACTACCCCTGCACTGCATACCTGACTGGGAAAAATATTCTGTAAATTCGGCGGTGTTTAGATTGTTGGGTGCTGTAGTTAAATGCTGTAAAATCTCCATGATGTCTCCATCATAAATCTGCAGCGTGGGGGCCCTGTGTGGCTTCTATATACTTTCAAAATAATCATTTAGCAGGGTGAATAGATGCCAGATGACGGGGATGCTCGTGACCCCTTTTTTCTTTCACACTACCTCTGCCCTGCATACCTGACTGGGAAATATATTCTGTAAATTTGGCGGCGTTTAGATTGTTGGGTGATGTATACCCCTTTTTCTCTCAAAATACCCCTGCACTGTATACCTGACTGACAAATATATTCTGTAAATTCGGCGGTGTTTAGATTGTTGAGTGATCTGTACCCCTTTCTTCTTTCACACTACCCCTGCCCTGCATACCTGACAGGGAAATATATTCTGTAAATTCGGAGGCGTTTAGATTGTTGGGTGATCTATGCCCCTTTTTTCTTTCAAACTACCCCTGTCCAGCATACCTGACTGGGAAATATATTCTGTAAATTCAGCGGCGTTTAGATTGTTGGGTGATCTGTACCCCTTTTTTCTTTCCCACTACCCCTGCCCTGCAAACCTGACTGGGAAATATGTTCTGTAAATTTGGCGATGTTTAGATTGTTGGGTGATTTATACCCCTTTTTTATTTCAAAGTACCCCTGCATTGCTTACCTGACAGGGAAATATATGCTGGGAAATGTATTGTGTAAATTGGGCGGCATTGGGTGATCTATACCCCTTACAAGCACACACTGGTAGACGCGCTGCTGATGGCATTCCCATCTGACACCGGGGCCTCAGTGGAAGCACAAGGCGAAGGCAGAGGAGTAGGAAGAAGCTTTGTCCCCACGCCACGGGAACGAGCACCACCAGCTGATATGGAACGTCTTAGCAGGAGGCAGCATTTCAGCAACATGGTGGAACAGTATGTGTGCACACGCCTACACGTATTGACTGATGGGTCTGCCCCATTCAACTTCTGGGTCTCCAAATTGGGCATATGGCCTGAGCATGCCCTTTACACCTTGGAGGTGCTGGCCTGCCCTGCAGCCAGTGTATTGTCTGAATGTGTGTTTAGCATTATCACAGACAAGCGCAGCTCACGTTCATTAAAATGAACCAGGCATGGATCCCACAGGACTTGTCCATACCTTGTGCAGAATAGACATGTATCCCAGTGCACTTTCTCTTTGTTTTCATTTCTATATTTTCCAATGTTTTGGGGTCTACCCAAATTTAAAAAAAGAAAAGAAAAGAAAAAGTTAACAACAAAAAACAGTGTTGGTGGCGATTACCTCCTCCACCACCACTTCCACCTACACCGCCACGTCCACCGCCTCCTCAATCTCCTACTCCATATGGACCTCCTCCTCCTAGTTCAAGATTATTATTTTCAATTTTTATTTATTTTATTTTAAGTCATTTTCCTATCGACATTTGTTAGCAGGGCACTTGTCATGCTCTTACCCACATTTTGCTGCCTTTTGCAGCCCTCTAGAGCTTTCCATGACTCTTTTTGAGCCGTTTTAGTGCCCCAAAGTTCGGGTCCCCATTGACTTTAATGGGTTCGGGGCCAAGTTCGTGTTCCGAACCCGGACTTTGTGGGGAAGTTCGGCCGAACTCGGCGAACCCGAACTTCCAGGTGTCCGCTCAACTCTACACCTAAGTTGAAACCTAAACCAGCTTGTAGTTGTCATACATTTCAGTAACCATTTGTAACAGAAAACTGGTGTAAATGATGATAGTTATGAGTGGGAGGTGCCATATTCGATTTTACGATATTTTGCAAATATTCGATTGAATATTCGTCATATATTGGTCGAAATCGAATATTCATCATTATCCTATTTATCGCAAATAATATGCGATTTACTTATTCGCATATTGCGATTTTGAGGGTGAGTTCACACTAGCGTTATGCATTCTGTTATGGCCTTCTGTTATAACGTGGTTATAACATAACATAAGACGGAAGGACAGATCCGTTCTTTTGCCCATAGACTTCTATTATGACGGAATGCAAAACGGAAGCCTTTAAAAGGCATTCCGTTTGCTTTCCGTCATAATACAAGTCTATGGGAAAGCATAACGAATCCGTCTGGTTCCCGTTATGCAAGACGGAAAACAAAGTCCTGTGGACTGTATTATGAACTGTATTATGACGGAAAGCAAATGGAATGCCTTTTAAAGGCTTCTGTTTTGCATTCTGTCTGGGCATTCCGTTATTTTCTGTTATAACCATGTTATAACAGAAAGCAATAACGGAATGCCTAACGCTAGTGTGAACCCACCCTAACTTTGAACGGGGTATAGGGCAACTTTTCGGTTGGTTTGCTATCTAGAATTAATGAAGATAACGAATATAGCGCTATATTCAAATTTGTTCTCTTCGTTAATTCTACCAAGCCAAGTAAACTGGTCTATGCACAGCTCTAAATTGGATTCGCAATGCGATAATAATGCTTTGTCTATTTTTTCCAATAAACAGAATAATTATTATAATTGTTCTATTTATTTTAAAAAATAGGCAAAGTAAAATGATCGCATTGCGAATCTAACTTAGAGCTGTGTATAGACAACTTTCCTATTGGCTTGCTAGAATTAGCGAAGATAACGAAGATACCGAATATAGCGTTATATTGTCAATCTTGGTTAATTCTAGCAAGCCAACCAATAGGAAAGTTATACCCCGTTCAAAGTTTCATTCGCAGTACGCGAATATTACATTACATAGAGCAATATTCTTTATCATCAATGGTATCTTGGGTTCAGATTGAGAAAAAAATAAATCTGACGAATATATAGCACTATATTTTAAATATTCACGAATTTGCAAAGTGCCGATATTCGTAAAAAAAAATTGCAATTCGAATATTCGCGCTCAACACTAATGATAAATGTGCTTGGCCTCATTCACATTTTGACCCTTTATCAGAAGGTGCTGAGATTGGTGTAGATTTAGGTGCAATAGCATTTAAAAAGCCGCAAACTCACGTCTGAAAATATATAATTCCTTACTTCAAATGTACAGAGGCATGCAATATAAAATGCTCAGGTGACGTCACATAGTGCCAATATAGTTCTTTATGTTAGTCCTTTTAGTGTTTTCCTACAATCTGAAATCAGTCCATTGCTCCTTTTTTCACTGAATAGACACAGACATCTTCTGTCCTGTACGATAGGTATGTAACATGGGCCAACACGTAACATAACATATACTTAAAAAGGTTGTCCCATGAATAATATTGAACATTTTTTAAAATAGTACCTGTATCTGAATATTTTTATAATTGCAAGTAATTAAATATTTAGTATAGCCACTGAGTTATTCACTGATCTCTATCTGTATAGCACCAACTGCTGTTTGCTATTTTTCTTTTTTTCTCTGCTATCTGAGATGGAAGCATATGCTCATTTCCATCCTTCAACTGCCACCAGTTTCCGCAGAAAGGATATGCCCTCCTGAGAAAGTGCATGTCCCCTGAGTTGCCAGCTTGAAATAAATCTAGCAAAGCAAATAGAACAATGAATCGGGGATATTTCTGGATCCATGTGTGGTGCTGGGCTGTTTCTAAGTTTGCTTTGGTGCAATCCTGTGAGGTCAGTTCACCAAAAAATGTAATCTATGCTAGCAAAGAGCCCACCTACTTTATTGTAAAAGTGTGACTTTGCTACCCCTGGCAGAACAATGATGAATTCCCTGCACTTTTTCCACATCTGTGTTTTGCATTTGCTCTTTTCTATACTTATAATTAGAGTTGAGCGAAGTTTTGTAAAATGCAATTCGGCTGCTTCGCCAAATTAAAAAAAAAAAAATTACTTTGTCATAAGGAACATTTCTTTGTTAGTAGTGGGTGCAATGATAGGGAACGGCAATTGTGTCGCTTCCTGTCATTGTAGCCCTCAGATGCCGCGTTAATACATAATCGCAGCATCTGATATACATTAAAGAGTGTAAAATACCTGATGCATTTGCTCGCAAAGGGAGCCATCCTGCTTGAAGGTCTGGTGGGCAAAATCTTGCACAGCCTGAGATTTCATCATCACGCTGGCCGCATACTGGCACTGGCGGCCCAATTTGAGCAAATGGAGTAGGTATTATTTTTTGTTTTGTTTTTTTAAACAAAGGTTAAATCGATTCAAATTTATCCTGAAATTCGGAGGACTTCGCTTTGCTCATCCCTGCTTATAACCAACAAATGTTTATTATAATTATTATTCAGGCTACGGTGGAGAATATGTATTATGTGTTTACTCTATAGTTCTAAATGTTTCTGTTTCTTCCCTTTAGGCTTTGTGTAAGCAGTGCTGTGTATAATGGAGAGAATGAAACCAGTTGCTTCTTTCTGTTTAACCCTATGCGTAATTAAATCTGGCTCTTATCTAACATCCTTTTATTTGCTGTGTGAAAAGCAGATGTTGAGTTTAGACTAATGAAACTAGTTTAAGATTTACTGATGGTGATAAAAAAAACTGATTTATTTTGTTTAGGTTCTTTTTTTTCATATAAAAGGGGTTAAAGGGGTATCAGAATAACTATTGGGAGCATATATTGCACTTGGCTCCATGTGTCTAAAGGGCCCCAAAGACCCCTTGTAAGTGAACAGCAGTTTATACATTATATATGACATGCATCCCAGGTGAATAATTTAAATTGGAGGCTGGGTGCCTTTGAAAACTGATTTTGTACAATAAGACTCTTTATTGATGCAAAAGTGCTGATTGTGTGTCCCAGTTTAAGGCTTTGGGTATTTTTTCAGGCACTAGTTCTTTGGTGTGACTGCAATGTTTGCACTCCATTGTTTTCCACCCTCGCAGTGCACAGAAATAATTCTTATTTCACAAAACCTGGATAATGTACAGGACAGTCTGCAAAATTGATAAAAAATACAGTGAAGTCAAAGTAGAGGACTAATAAATACAGTGAAGTAATGGAACATGAATAATTAACACAGTGATGAAGCAGTACAAGTAAAATACATGCAGTGATGTTATAGTATAGAAATGCTGCATTAATCGGTATGCCCACAGCACAAGGGTAACAACCAAAGTGAAGTAACAGCAACTGAAAAATAGTCACAGTGATATGGCAGTGCAGGGAATATGTGACTAGTATTACCACAGGATAATGATCATGGGTAAAGTGTATCACAATAGTAGGATAATTAAGAAGTGAAGTTACAACACATAAATAAAAAAAACTGTGAAGTAATAGGAAAGGGTTAATGCACACAGTGATGTCACAATATGGGAATAAATTGAACAGTGATGTCAGAAAACAGAGATAATAAACATAGCGATGTTACAGCTAAATGCTAAGGGATACTGTGATGTCACAGCACAAGGGTAATAAGCACAACATGAAAATATAAGTTTAATAAAGCCCTTAAAGGCTTTGTACTAGTGTTGAAAGAGCATGCTTGGCCGAATACCAGTTTGGCTCGAGCATCTAGATGCTCGGCATATGGCGGTATACAGCCAAATACCGCATGTGCTTGAGCGCAATGCTCAAGTCTCCTTCCCACACGTTTCTTGGCTGCTACGCAGCCAATAAACGTGCAAGTACTGCCCTCACTGTAATGCCGTAGCCATGTTGGTTACTGGCATTACAATGAATGGCTGGGAGGAACGCGTCATCGGGTGCTATATAACACCCGATGACGCGTGTTCAGCTCAGTCTTAGTCAGAGAGATCTGTGCTGAGGAAGGGACAGGCAGTGTAGGGAGTGATATAGGAATATATGAATTTGAAAAACTTTTTAGAGACCCAAAAGTCCATTTAAGGACTATTGTGTGTGGCAACAGCAATATATATTTTTAACGCAACCTGCACTAAATTGCTAAAACTTTACAGACCCAAAAGTCCTTTTAAGGACTATTGTGTGTGGCAGCAGCAATATCTATTTTTAGTGCAAACTGTGCTTAAACAGCTAAAACTTTACAGACCCAAAAGTCCTTTTAAGGAATATTGTGTGTGGCAGCAATATCTATTTTTAGCGCATCCTGAGCTAAATAGCGTGCAATAGTTAGGCCACTGCAGACAGCGACATTAGTTGCACCCCATCTCCAGTGTAAAGTGTGCACATCCAAAAAATATCTGTGACATCCATTGTACTTTTTCCGTAGACGGTGTCAAATGCAGACAGTGACATTAGTTGTGCCACATCTCCTGTGTAAAGTTTGCGCATCCAAAAAAATATCTGTGACATCCAGTGTAATTTTTCCATAGAAGTGTCAGCTGCGGACAGTGACATTAGTTGTGCGACATCTCCTGTGTAAAGTGAGCACATCCAAAAAATATCTGTGATCTCCAGTGTACTTTTTCCGTAGACAGTGTCCACTGCGGACAGTGACATTAGTTGCGCCACATCTCCAGTGGCCCCAGCACCCGAGCACTTTGGTGATCGATCAACACTACTATGTACACCTTCTGGGCAATTCATTTTATGATTGCATTTTACTCATTTTGAGCTAAAAATGATTTTTTCAATTGGTCTTTAAAAAAAAATTTTGAGCCATTCTGTCGCAAAGCATTAACTGTTTTCCTAGCTATGTGAATCATAGTTTCACCTTCACTTTGTGCAGGTCATCTAATAAACCTTATCACTAAATTACCAAAGGCTCATAAACACTTATTTAAGCCACATTCTTATCAGTAACATAATTATTGAGTTATAATGAATGTTTATAATGTCAGACAGCAGAGATAAGGAGCCATCAAGTGAGCTACTTGACAGACCAGAGTGAAAAATTCAAATCCTGCTAGTAGAGAAACTCAAGGCTGTACAAAGACAAAGTGTATACATACATGTATACACTACACCCCATTTGACTTGTGGGGGAAATTTCAGGATGAACCTTCTTTTCAGAGCTTTAGCCACTCCCCTGTTCACTTCTTCAGATGTGAAAGGCGCGTGGTTTATTACATAATTCATTCATTTTAATAATTGGCGGGAAAATGACTAACAGGGAATGCTAAGGTATTATATTATAAGGTTAAAAAAGGGGGAGGAATATACTAATGAAGTTAGTTATTATAATAAGGGCTAGTTTGTTCATGGGGTAATAATCACATGTTTGATACACAATTATTAAAATGAATGAATGATGTAATAAACCACGCTCCTTTTACATATGAAGAAGTGAATAGGGGAGTGGCTACAGCTCTGAATAGAAAAAACGCTGTACTCATCAACTACTGGACTCAAATCAGCTCATTAGCATATGGATTAAAAGTACTTTTTCTCCACAATAAAGCACCAGATCACCAAGTGAAAGGTATCATTTTATCAGTGAATTTCCTAGTGACAGGTTCCCTTTAATGTGACCTTCTCTAAACTTTTGAATGCACATGTCCAAAGTTTCAGTACTTTTTGCACAACTTGCTGTTCGTTAACAAGGAAAATTCACAACAGGTGTTTGATCCATGAATCGTCAAATAAGTTTCCTGGTTCAATTGGAATTGGTACTTAAACAGTCCTCCTCATCATGCTGTTCACATTTTGACATCATGAGATCAAGATTACAATTATCAATTGATCAACAGAACCTCGCCATTGCGAGGCTTCAAGCAGGATGTTCACAGATACAGAGAGATTGGAAGAGTCACAGAAAGGCATAGAAGTGGGCGTATTTTGGCCATATCCCACACTGATGACCGCTTCATTGTGAACAATGCCCTGTGAAACCGGATGATGAATTCCACATGACTACATGCACATTACAGAGAGGTGAGAGGCACAAAATTGTCATTGAAACCATTTACATCAGCGTGGTCTGCGTGCTTGAGGACCTGCAACTGCACCTGACCACACCACCAGGCACAGGCGTCATCGTGTTGCATGGGCCAGGGAGCATCTACGCTGGACGATGGACCACTGGGCCTCAGTGCTGTTCACTGATGAAAGTCGATTCACAGTGAGCAGAAATGATGGCCACCAACGATGTTAGAGATGGAGAGCGCTATATATCAGCCACTGTTTTCACCAGATGAGCCTTTGGTAAGCCTTTTCCCGTTACATTGTGGGCAGGTGTGTCTAGTTAATACAGAACTGCCCTACACTTTATGAATGGCATAGTGACAAACCTATAATACTTAAATAACATTAATCCAGTCACTCTGCATGAACAACACAGGCCTAATTTAATCTTCATGAATGACAATGCTCCAGCTCATCGAGGTCACATTATTAGTAGGGTTCAGCGAACCCGAACTGCAAATTTCGGGCTCGTATCGAACTTTGTGAGTTCGGGTACCCAGACCCGAACCCAGACTTTTTCACTGAGGTTCAGTTTCAGGTTCAGTTTTTGGGTGATTTTATTATTTTCCATTATACATGGTTATAACGGAAAATAATAGCATTCTTAAGATAGAATGCTAAATAATATGGTGCTTGAGGGGTTAAAAATAATCAAAAAAACTCACTTCATCCACTTGATCACGTAGCCGATATTCTCTTCTTTCTTCAGGACCTGCAAAAGGACCTGCGATGACATCACCGCGCTCACCACATGGTGATGCCGGCTACACGATCAAGTGGATGAGGTGAGTTTTTTTTAATAACTTTTAACCCCTCAATGGCCATTGTATTTAGCATTCTATCTTAAGAATGCTATTATTTTCCGTTATAACCATGTTATAACAGAAAATAAGAAAGTGAAGTTCGGGTCCCCATTGACTTAATGTGGTCCGGGTTTGGTGTTCAGGTCAAGTTCGGATCTCAAAGCCGAACTTTGACCTGAAGTTCGGCCAAACCCGGTGAACCCGAACTTCACCGGGTTCGCTCATCCATAATTATTAGGGAACAAATCCTGGAGAATGGGGTACCATAAAAGGAGTAGCCTGCAATTTCTCCAGACCTGATTCCCATTGAAAACCTATGGGATCAGCTGAGTCATCATGTATAGGTTCATAACTCTATACCCCAGAACTTCAATGACCTGAGGGCCGCTCTTCAAACACAGTGGAATGCCATGCTTTAGCAGACAATAAGTTGACTTGTTTAACAGCATGAGACATTGTTATCAAGCTGTAATTGATTCTCAGGGCCACATGACAAGTTATTGAGACATTAACATATTTTGTGGTGGTATGCTCACCACTGTTGTTGGCTTTTGTTTCAATAAATAGTTTAAGAAACAAACTGTAGCGTGAACTTTTTACATTTTACATAAATTTCACCCGAAAGCCAAATATCCCCTATATTTTTGTGAGTAGTTGTGTGTATATATCGCTCATTCTGAAAACCATATCTCTCAATCCGTATGTCCGTTTCCTGGCGCTGAAAAAAACATCAATATAGTACAAGTAAAAAAAATGAATATGACTCAAGATGGAGGAGATGGGGGAGAAGTACATTGTAGGCACCAAAGCACTTAGATGCCTGTAAAAATCTTTTATTTTTCGTCACTTTTTTTGCCATGATTACAAAAATCAAGAGACAATCGTGCCATTGTTGTTAGAACCACTGTGGTTTTGCCGCAATTATGAAAATTGCATGAAAACCTGTCTGCACCCAAAACCACCATAAAAATCACTTGTGTTTAACTAATATACATTTACCAAGCCTTTCAATGCGTCTCACATTCCAATGCAGGCACAGAGTAATCATTCTGTACACCTCACCCGTCATTGAGTGGGACCATTGTATGGACTGTCTTGCCATCCCAGACTTAAATTACTAGGATAACTAGAAAAGAAGATTTTTTTTTTTCATTTTTTAGACCTCCTAATTTCACAGCAGAAATCAGGAAGCATATGGAAATATTTGCACTAATTCCAAAAATCCCTACTGTGATTTGATATGATGGCAATCCTCATCAGCTTGCATGATTATGTAAAGCAGACACCTCCCCACCCCCTAATTCACCAGCATCGCTACCAATTACTGGGGCCAGTATATTAAGTGCTATAATAGTATTCTAAAAGAAATGAGATATGCTGTGTAATCATAATGCAGAATGTAGTATAATTTCACACCAATTTGTGATGTGCAGAAATAATGCACAAAGAAGGCAATATGAGAAACTAACTGATGCTTCAGTCCTTTAGACCTCGGCCATATGGCTTGTCAAAAACATTCTGGTTGAATGTAACAGATTTTGCCATTATAGTAAATTCTGCTTTGACAGCGATGTGGCAACTTAGCATGGTGCATACTAATCTCCAAAGTCATCTTCATATGCTGAATAATTAAATGTAGGACTCAGAACCTAATGGATTGTAGGACGTTTTATGTGTCCTTAAATCCCACAGAGACACCCAGCAATGTCACTCATAGTTGGTCCATGGGACAGTCTTTGAGCTTTGTGTGGTCTCAGTAGTTTTTTATCATCTAATTACTATGCAGACATTGTTTAATCTTCCAAGACTAGTGATTAAAGTTAAATAGCTCATAAATAGAGAACTACAACAGGGCCGTATGGGCTCGATAGGAGAAAGAAAGAGCTGAAAACGGTTTCTAGTCTTTATCAAAGGTTATCCTAACTGCACTTATGAAACAGCTAAAGTCCTGGGGTTATTTTGCCTCCTTTATAGAATGAGCCAGAAGGAATTGAGCTCATTAAATCAAGATGGGATCAGAGTGCTAAGCTAAAGTATAGAAAGTCATACATCTTCCAAGGGGCTGATTTACTGTGTAGCTCAGGTGGTCTGCTGAGTCTGCCAATTTTAATTTCCTCAGACTACAGCTTGGAAATCTGAACATACAGTATATGCATTGCGATGTGTTGTGCATACTTGGAAAAAAGCATTATTGCAAATCAGTGGTAACTGAATGAGGGTATATACTGCTAATGTATAATTATTTCTGGGTAAAAACTGTGTCAAAAAAGGGAGTATTTCAAATGGCTTTTGCTGTAAACTTCTTTCAATGTGTACATGGGAAATGTAAATGTTTCTGTTTAAAAATATGATCACAATTGTACCAAATCATATGGTACAATTACATTTATGGAAATACAAAAAACGGCATATGTATCTTTTGAAAGCGCAGTATAAACAGCGGCTTATGTGTAAACTGCATATATATCTTTTGAAAGTGTAAAACATAAATGTCCATGATATAGAAAGACTATGCGGAACAAAGTACTGTCTCCACTAACAAAGCTTGATTAGTATGTGGTAGTGGACTATTTGTTCTTATATTATTTAATATTTAACCAGTAACATATGTATTTAATTAATTAATTAATTATGCAAATGTAGAACAGGTGCTTGATTTACCACAACTGTATGATCGAAACGTGTCATAGTTAGTGTTGAGTGAACCAGAACTGTCGTACCGGACTTTAGGGCTTTTTGTACCCAGACAAGAACCCAAACTTTTCCGTAAAAGTTCGGGTTCGAGTTCGGTGTTCGACCATTTAATAAAACTTGTTGAAAGGCTGCAGGGCAGCCAATCAATAAGTGTTTTAGATGTGTGACCTTAGAAGCCATCACAGCCATGCCTACTAATGGCATGGCTGTGATTAGCCAGTGCAGCATGTGACCCAGCCTCTATATAAGCTGGAGTCACGTAGCGCCGCACGTCACATCAGTTCTTACTAGGGTAGGGATAGGATGCTGCTACTGTGAGGGAGAGATTAGGAAATAATCTGATATTAGAGCTTGGTGTTAAGTCTGCGATCTACAGCGATTTTTTTTTTTTTTTGTGTGGGTGCAGCGACACAGAAAAATAAGTTTTAATCCATCTGTTAAATAGGTGGGCATCGGCGGCCATTTTGTGCAAGTGCAATACACCTGCATATGTGCCAAGGACAATCATTTAATCCTGTTCTTGTAGTTCAGTGGGCGACATATACCCATTTTTTAAGTGCACCTGCACTGCATATGTGCCAGGGGAAGGGAAAATAATATAGCTAATCTGTCTGTGAGTTCAGGGCCCCAGGGGGTGAAATATTCACTTTTTTTTTCTGTAAAGTACCCCTGTGATGCATATCTGACAGTAAAATCAATTCAGTAAATCCATCTGTTAGATTCTGGGGGGACAAATTCGCTCTTTTTGGCGGTCAAGTACCCCTCCGGCCTGCGCTGTGTATCTGACAGGGAAATCAATTCAGTAAATCCATCTGTTAGATTCTGGGGGGACATTTCCATGTTTATCAGGCCAGTCATTCACAAGTGGCTTGGAGGGTGTTCCTGCTGCACTGCATACCTGACTGGGAAATATATTCTGTAAATTCAGTGGCGTTTAGATTGCTGGGTGATCTATGCCCATTTTTTCTTTTAAACTATCCCTGCACTGCATACCTGACTAGGAAATATATTCAGTAAATTCAGAGTGTGTTTAGATTGCTGGGTGATCTGTATCCATTTTTTCTTTCAAACTACCCCTGGACTGCATACCTGACTGGGAAATATATTCTATAAATTCGGCGGCGTTTAGATTGCTGGCTGGGTGATCTGTACCCCTTTTTTCTTTTAAACTGCATACCTGACTGGGAAATATATTCTGTAAATTCGTTGGCGTTTAGATTGTTGGGTGATCTGTACCCCTTTGTTCTTTCAAACTACCCCTGCACTGCATACCTGACTGGGAAATATATTCTGCACACTGGTAGATCCAATGCTGATGGCATTCCTACCTGACACCGGGGTCTCAGTGGAAGCACAAGGCGAAGGCAGAGGAGGAAGAAGTCGCCAACGCAGCTGTTGCACCGCCAGCACCTCAGAAGGCAGGGTTAGCGTGGCCGAATTGTGGATAAGCTTTGTGAGCACGCCACAAGAACCAGCACCACCAGCTGATATGGAACGTCCTAGCAGGAGGCAACATTTCAGCAACATGGTGGAACAGTATGTATGCACACGCCTACACATACTGACTGATGGGTCTGCCCCATTCAACTTCTGGGTTTCCAAATTAGGCACATTGCCTGAGCTTGCCCTTTACGCCTTCGGGGTGCTGGCCTGCCCTGCAGTCAGTGTATTGTTTGAACGTGTGTTTAGCACGGCAGGGGTTTTTCACAGACAAGCGCAGCCGTCTGACCACAGCCAATGTGGACAAACTCACGTTCATTAAAATTAACCAGGCATGGATCCCACAGAACTTGTCCATACCTTGTGCAGAATAGACAAGTATACCGGCCTCACCCAGCCTTTGTCATACTCCAGCACAATTTCTCTTTGTTTTCTTTTTGATATTTCCCAATGTTTTGGGGTCTACCCAAATTAAAAACAAAAAACAGTGTTGTTGGCGACTACCTCCTCCACCACCACTTCTACCTACACCACCACATCCACCGCCTCCTCAACCTCCTACTCCATATGGACCTCCTTCTCCTAGTTCAAGATTATAATTTTTAATTTGTATGTATTTTATGTTATTTTAAGTCATTTCCCTATCCACATTTGTTTGCAGGGCAATTGTCCAGCTCTTACACCCATTTTGCAGCCCCCTAGCTCTTTCCATTACTTTTTTAGAGCCATTTTAGTGCCCCAAAGTTCGGGTCCCCATTGACTCTAATGGGGTTCGGGGTCAAGTTCGGTTCAAGTTCGGGTCCCGAGCTCGAATTTTGCAACGATGTTCGGCCGAACCCGGCGAACCCGAACGTTCAGGTGCTCGCTCAACTCTAGTCGTAGCATCTGGCAGTGTGGTACAGGAATTTTTTTATATGATTTTTCAATAATAGTAGGTGCTTAAATCCCGATGCTGGATCAAAAAATAACGTCAATGTTGATGCAATGTTTTGAGTTGTTGAATGTGACTAGACCAATTGCTGGTAAAATCATTCAGGCTATTCATGATGTTATTTACAGTATTCACCATATTGTAATATTATTTTAGTGCTCTAAGGTAGTATTATTTTGCCTACTACATCAAGGTACCATTTCTAACTGTATAGTGGTTTCATTCAGTCATTGTATAATGGCATTTATTGAGGCCTGTATGGTGGTGCTATATAGGCAAAGTATAGACTTATGTCTTTAGCTTTAGATAACCTATGGGGTTATCTCTTGACGTTGACCAACTTTGAAGAGTCCAGTCTAAACAGAATAAAGATAATGCCCTTTTAATCTGAAAAAAGCCAACATCTCATTTGTCGTCTGATCTGATCATTTATGCAACACAAAATATCATCATTTGTAGGTAGAACATCGCCCTGTGTAAACAGGGATGTGCAGGCAACCAACAATGAAACTATATGGGATTGAATGATCATAGTAACCATGGTCTATCATTATACAGCAACAATTATTTTTGCTTCTAAATGTAGTACACCAGCAGGCAATGATCAGGAAGAAATATTACTATGAACGTTTTGTTCTGATCATCGCCCCTTCTCAGCAGCCCATGTAAAAGGGTGTTTAGAAACAAAATTAGGAATGTATAACTCCATGTCAGGAAGAGGAGTTATAGGAACAGCATATGGAAAGAGATGTCTTAGACCAGATCATATGCTTACCAGACTAAAAGAGTGTTAGATTAGGTTGATTTTTTTTAAAGGTTTTGATAGTTAAAATTGGTGAACTCCATGTAGCAGGACATTCCAGAGACAAGGGGCAAGCTGTAGAGAATAACAAGATTGATGCTGCTAGATGTATACAGTTCTATAAAATAGCAACTTTTTATTTTAAGTAGTTAAAATATGAAAGGCAACATTTGCATATTTACTGCATTCCCACTCTCTATTATTTGGCACTGACAAGTAAAATGCAAATGTGCATATAGAGGAGGCGGAAATTTTAATTTTCGAAGAGGTACACAGAACAAAATTCTAAATACCACAAAACTACAAAATTCTTATTAGCATTTCCCCTGTCATTAATACTTAGATCTTAAAAAAAGGTCTATATTAGAGATGAGCAAATTGATTCTAAACTAATTAATTTAAATGTGAATTTCACAAAAATTAGTCTGCTAAAGGAATCCAAAGTTTTGGCAATATGTTTTGGACGAAATGTGTCAAAATAGAGCCCAGACCAATTTTACTGTGAAAACTGATGGGGAAAACCAGGAGGGGAAGAAGACGGATGATAACATGACACTGGAAATGGGGGGAGGGCTTACTCTGATTGGCTCACAGGCTGACATACAGCCCAATTAGACAATCAGGGACAGGATTCAGGAATTAATTTTGTTTGCTGAGAATGTCATACAATAACATTCTGTGTTTAACTAAAGACGTGAAAAGATGTCTTGTGGCAGTGTCTAACAATAAGCTATTACAGACACAAACCACTAATCTAGTGTGATAGGGACACTATAAGGAGAGTAAAGGGAGAGAATAGGAATATATAATTGAGTATATTTTAGGGTTTTATCAAGGAAAGCATATATAGAGAGTGGGGGACTGTTTACAGTCTCAGTTTTTTTATTTTTTCAAGAAAATTTAGACTAGCACATCAAAAGACACAGGTGCACATCCACAAAGTTAACATACAAACAGCAAACAAAATATGGATAAAATGTGTGTCAGGCCCATCTAGCAACGCTAAGGAAGCTTCTGCAGATGGGTACCTAACACTAACAGAACTGCCTCTCCTGGGCCTAACTTAAGCCTACAATTTTCAGGGTAGTGTATGAACCAGCAATATTTATACTCTGCTTAGAAGCCCTAGGCAGATGGACAGGGAGTGCTTAATCTAAGAGGAGGTAGCTACCTTCCACTGTTGTATGTTAGCTTTATGGATGTGCACCTCTGACTTTGAATGTGCTAGTCTAAATTTTCTTGCAGTGTGTTTGGAGGGTAGCTACCTCCTTTTAGGTACCCATCTGCAGAAGCCACCTTGATGTTGGTAGACGGACCTGATACAAGTTTGTCACAAAACAGATGGGGTTTTTTATACATACAGATGTAGCATGGTTAGCACTCCTTTTTTCTGAGATTTCTGAGTTTGGTTATCTAATCTAAGCAAACACCTTCAATTGCTTTTCAATGGCTTTTTTCTCAAGATAATGAAATGAGTTAAGAAATTTGAGTTAACAGTGGGAGTGCTAACCCTGCTACATCTGTACCTCCTCCCCCCAAAAAAAAAACACACCCCTCACCGAATTTACAAAGTGGTGCCTTGAGCATTTTGACCCCACAGGTGTTTTGCAAAAAGTAATGCACAGCAGATGGTGCAAAGTGAAAATTGCAATTGTTCTATAGATATGGCATTTCAGTAGCCAATATGTTATGCCTAGTCTCGTTATTATAATGTGCGTCCTGGTTTTAAAAACACCCAACTTGTAGCACCATTTCTTTGTCTGACTATGCGCATTTTGAGGCCCAGTGTGGTGATTTATGCAATTTATGCTGACAATTGTAAATGTATTTTACATTTTTTGCTCTCAGTCATATAAAACCTTTGAGGTACATTTAAAATTGATTTTTTTTTCAACCCCTTCCCGACACATTCCATACTATTACGTCATGGAAGGCACTGCCTTCCCGCATTTGGACGCAATAGTTCGTCATGGGGATCGGGCGGGAACCGGAGTGTTGCACGCCCGGTCACTGCAGGGGTCCGCCAGTCCGTGGTAGCAGGGCACCTGCTGTAAATAGCAATGCTGGTGGATTAACCCCTTCTATGCCGTGGTCCGCGCTAACCGCGACATAGAAGGAGTTTGTGTCGGGTGAGGGAGTGCATCGGGTCTCCGTGCTGCTGTGACGGGGACCCGGTGCGAGAGAAGGCAGCCAGATGCCATGCAGAGGCTGCTCAATGCCTTGCACGACATTCGGACCTGCCTTCTATGGGTGCCCAGGAGATCCAGCCTCAGGCTGGGTCTCCTAGGCAACCTGTTAGTGTACTGCTCAGTGTAGTACACTAACAGGCAATGCTTTACAATACAGAAGTATTGTAAAGCATTGCAGAGGGGATCAGACCCCCAAAAGTAAAAGTTAAAAAAAGTAAAGAAAAAAGTAAAAAAAAATGTTTTTAATAAAATTAATAAAGTTTTTAAGTAAAAAAAAAAAACGCCCCTTTCCCCTTATTTTATTATAAGAAACAGAAAAAAACCCACACATTTTAGATATCACCGCATCCGTAATGACCGGATCTATAAATATATCACATGATCCACCCTGTCCGATAAACACCATAAAAAAAAGTGTAAAAAAAGCCATTTTTGTCACCTTACTTCACAAAAAGTGCAACACCAAGCGATAAAAAGGCATATGTCCCACAAAATGGTATCAATAAAACCATCACCTCATCCCGCAAAAAATAAGCCCCTATCTAAGACAATCACCCAAAAAATAAAAAAACTATCACTCTCAGACAATGAAGATACTAAAATATGATTTTATTTTGCTTCAAAACTACTATTATTGTGTTAAAGTGAAATAAATAAAAAAAAAGTAGACATATTAGGTATCGTCACATTCGTAACAACCAGCTCTATAAATATGATGCTATGCGACCCCGTCTGTGCGGGAGAAGTCAGGCCGGGCGCTCCTTTGCGATCAGCATACGTGAGCAACGCTCGTGTGCAAGGGCCCTTAGGGCCCTTTCACACAGAGCTGCTGCAAACCTCTCCTTTCACCTGGGACAAAGTGCATAATGTACTTCGCCACATCTCTGGGTGATTTGCGCTTTGCACATTGTCCCACGGGGAAGGAGAGGTTTATCCTCTAAGGCCTCATGCACACGGCCGTGGAACACGCCGTGCATGGACCGTGGTATCCTGGCCTGGCATCCATCTGACAGCAGGAGCGCACGGCGTCATAGCAACCAGTGACGCCGTGCGCTCCTGCTGTCAGATGGATGCCACGGCTGTGTGCATGAGGCCTTAAGGTAAATCATTGGATTTAGGGCCCCTTTGCGCACCTTGGCTGCAAAAAAGTGGCACACATGTGGTATCGCCGTACTCAGGAGAAGTAGGGCAATGTATTTTGGGGTGTATATTTACATATACCCATGCTGGGTGAGAGAAATATCTCTGTAAATGGACAACTTTGTATAAAAAAATGGAAAAAGTTGTCATTTACAGAGATATTTTTCACACCCAGTATGGGTATATGTAAAAATACACCCCAAAACACATTGCCCTACTTCTCATGAGTACGGCGATACCACATGTGTGCCACTTTTTTGCAGCCAAGATGCGCAAAGGGGCCCTAAATCCAATGAGTACCTTTAGGATTTCACAGGACATTTTTTACGCATTTGGATTCCAAATTGCTTCTGATGTTTAGGGGCCCCTAATATGCCAGGACAGTATAAATACCCCACAAGTGACCCCATTTTAGAAAGAAGACACCCCAAGGTATTCTGTGAGGGGTATGGTAAGTTCATGTAAAAGTTTATTTTTTGTCACAAGTTAGTGGAATATGAGACTTTGTAAAAAAAAACAAAAAACTATTTCCGCTAACTTGTGCCAAAAAATAAAAACTTCCATGAACTCACTATGCCCCTCAGCCAATACCTTAGGGTGTCTACTTTCCGAAATGGGGTCACTTGTGTGGTATTTATACTGCCCTGGCATTTAAGGGGCCCCTAAAGCTGAGAGAAGTAGTTTGGAATCAAATGCTAATGCCTGTGAATCTAATGGTACTCATTGGATTTAGGGCCCCTTTGCGCACCTTGGATGCAAAAAAGTGGCACAAATGTGGTATCGCCGTACTCAGGAGAAGTAGGGCAATGTGTTTTGGGGTGTATTTTTACATATACTCATGCTGGGTGAGAGAAATATCTCTGTAAATGGACAACTTTGTATAAAAAATAGAAAAAGTTGTCATTTACAGAGATATTTTTCACACCCAGCATGGGTATATGTAAAAATACACCCCAAAACACATTGCCCTACTTCTCCTGAGTACGGCGATACCACATGTGTGCCACTTTTTTGCATCCAAGATGCGCAAAGGGGCCCTAAATCCAATGAGTACCTTTAGGATTTCACAGGACATTTTTACGCATTTGGATTCCAAACTGCTTCTGATGTTTAGGGGCCCCTAAAATGCCAGGGCAGTAAAAATACCCCACAAGTGACCCCATTCCGGAAATTAGACACCCTAAGGTATTCGCTCATGGGAATAGTGAGTTCATGGAAGTTTTTATTTTTTGGCACAAGTTAGCGAAAAATTAAATTTTTTGAAAAAAAAATAAAAAATCCATTTCCGCTAACTTGTGATAAAAAATAAAAACTTCCATGAACTTACTATGCCCCTCAGTGAATACCTTAGGGTGTCTACTTTCCGAAATGGGGTCATTTATGGGGTGTTTCTACTGTCTGGGCATTGTAGCACGTCAGGAAACAGGACAGGTGCTCAGAAAGTCAAAGTGCGGAAATTCACTTTTTTGCACCATAGTTTGTAAACGCTATAACTTTTACCCAAACCAATAAATATACACTTATGGAATTTTTTTTTATCAAAGACATGTAGAACAATAAATTTAGTGAAAAATGTATAGAGAAATGTAGTTTTATTTGGCAAATTTTCCAACAGAAAGTGAAAAATGTCATTTTTTTGCAAAAATTTCATCAAAAAAAGTAAAATATCAAAAAAAGTTAAAATGTCAGCAAGAATGAAATAGCACTAAATGAAAGCTCCATTAGTGAGAAGAAAAGGAGGTAAAATTCATTTGGGTGGTAAGTTGTATGACCGAGCAATAAACGGTGAAATTAGTGTAGTGCGGATTTGTAAAAAAGGGCCTGGTCACTAGGGGGGTATAAACCTGTGGTCTTCAAGTGGTTAAAATGTCCAAAAACGCCGGCTGACCGAACATTCATAGTGCAATGTCAATTAAGAGGATATCTTAGACTGAGTTTTATATATACACACAATCATATATAATTACTATCATGAGATGTTATGGTCCATTAAAAAGTAAAGGATATAAAGATTATATTAAAGAATTTCATATAAGTATTTCTTAGCGAGCTTGAATCATACACATGTTCCCTATGGGAAACCAAACAATAATGGATTATGCAGAATAACGGCTTTGACTTCCTTGCAGAAGCTCTTCAACTTAACTCAAAAGGTATAATTTAGCATATATAGTTTTGATAAAAGGTCAGTGCCTCTTTGCATCTGGTTACTGTTAATACATTTCACACTATGTTTAAGTACACAAAATGACTGCTGCTTTTGAATGCTGGGATTATACAGAGAAGATAAAATATGAAAGGTAATTGCATAGACACAAAAGAGCTTATTTGAGCTAAGTATAATAATATTTGCCAATTATTACCAAGAACCTCTTTCAAAATAAATGACATTAGCCATTTACTTTATTTCACTTGATTAACCTACTTTGTAGCTAGTTTTAAAACTTCTGTACATTAGTGTTAGTAAAACTCAGGGCATTAGCTACACATCCAAGGAAAAGAGACTTCATCTAAGATTAACATTACATGTGAAGTACCATACTTCTGCGAGAATATATAAAATCATAATATCTGTAAGCCATGTAAGCCAACATCTTTTTCTGCCACCCCCCCCCCCCTCAACAAATGCACTCACCTCGCCAAGCATGCACCTTTTGTGAATGGCCACAGGGGATAAAGTCACTGCTAGACTCCTCTAGTGATGGTTTATCTCTCTTCAGAACAAAGAATCAGGTATGTTTAATTTCAAGTTGCCCAATCCTTCTTTTTCCTGCATCTGCAGAAGGAGGATCAGGTCATCCTATACACATTAGATGCATGGTTGGTCACGGCAAAATCAGTTAAAAGAAGAGTGGGCACAGAATGGTGTATCTTCATTCAGCAGTCACACTTGGGCAGCTAAAAACAAATAAGGTCTATCTAGTCACTGATGTTGGTGTAGCTTAATCTGCACCTGGTTAAACCTAGGGTATCCTTATTTATATAATCTAACCTAACAGTTTATGACTTTAGGTGATCCCCTGACCCTCCATGACATACTCACAAGGTCCAGAAAACTAAGATATGAGGAGCTGCTTCCTGGTATTTAGCTGTCTTGACACCTACAACACTGGCTCTGCAGGTTCAAGGATTTTTTTAGTCACTGCAGAATCACAATTACAAAACAACCCTGGCACAGCCGACATATGATATTGCATAAATATAATGAAGTGCAATGCACAATGTGGAAGTGAGTTTTGCTTTACTTGGTCGTGCCACTATGTAGAGCATAGAAACATAGAATGTGTCAGCAGATAAGAACCATTTGGCCCATCTAGTCTGCCCAATATACTGAATACTATGAATAGACCCTGGCCCTATCTTATATGAAGGATGGCCTTATGCCTATCCCATGCATGCTTAAACTCCTTCACTGTATTTGCAACTACAACTTTTGCAGGAAGGCTATTCCATTCGTCCACTACTCTCACAGTAAAGTAATACTTCCTGAAATTACTTTTAAACCTTTGCCCCTCTAATTTAAAACTATGTCCTCTTGTAGCAGTTTTTCTTCTTTTAAATATTCTCTCCTTTTTTACTGTGTTGATTCTCTTTATGTATTTAAAAGTTTCTATCATATCCCCTCTGTCTCTTCTTACTTCCAAGCTGTACATGTTAAGGTCCTTTAACCTTTCCTGGTAAGTTTTGTCCTGCAATCCATGTACTAGTTTAGTAGCTCTTCTCTGAACTCTCTCCAAAGTTTCAATATCCTTCTGCAGATATGGTCTCCAGTACTGCACACAATACTCAAAATGAGGGCTCACTAGTGCTCTGTAGAGCGAGAGCGGCACGAGCACCTCCCTCTTTCTACTGTTAATGCCTCTCCCTATACACCTAAGAATTCTGCTGGCATTACCTGCTGCTCTATGACATTGTCTGCCCACCTTTAGGTCGTCTGATATAATGAACCCTAATCCCTTTCCTCAGATACTGAGGTTAGTACTGTATCACTGATTTTATATTCTGCTCTTGGGTTTTTACACCCCAGGTGCATTATCTTGCACTTATCGACATTAAATTCTAGTTGCCAGATGTTTGACCATTCCTCTAGTTTTCCTAAATCCTTTTCCATTTGGTGTATCCCTCCAGGAACATCAACCCTGTTACAAATCTTTGTGTCATCAGCAAAAAGACACACCTTACCATTGAGGCCTTCTGCAATTTCGCCGATAAAGATATTAAACAATATGGGTCCCAGAACCGATCCCTGAGGTACCCCACTGGTAACAATACCATGGTCTGAATATACTCCATTGACTACAACCCTCTGTTTTCTGTCCTTCAGCCACTGCCTAATCCATTCAACAATATGTGAGCCCAAGCTCAAAGACTGAAGTTTATTGATAAGCCTTCTATGTGGGACAGTATCAAAAGCCTTACTAAAGTCCAGATAAGCGATGTCTACTGCACCTCTGCCATCTATTATTTTAGTCACCCAATCAAAAAAGTCAATAAGATTAGTTTGACATGATCTCCTGAAGTAAACCCATGCTGTTTTTTATCAATCAACCCATGGGTTTTTAGATGTTCCACAATCCTCTCCTTGAGTATGGTTTCCATTAATTTCCCCACTATTGATGTCAGGCTTACTGGCCTATAGTTGCCCGATTCCTCTCTACTACCTTTCTTGTGAATTGGCACAACGTTTGCTAATTTCCAATCTTCTGGGACGACACCTGTTACCAGTGATTGGTTAAATAAATCTGTTAATGGTTTTGCTAGTACACCTCTAAGCTCTTTTAATAGCTTTGGGTGTATCCCATCAGGCCCCTGTGATTTATTTGTATTAATTTTAGACAGCTGACTTAGAACCTCTTCCTCTGTAAAGACACATGCATCAAAGGATTCATTAGTCTTCCTCCCTAACTGAGGTCCTTCTCCTTCATTTTCCTTTGTAAAAACTGAACAGAAGTATTCATTGAGGCAGTCAGCTAGTTCTTTATCCTCTTCCATATACCTTCCTTCTTTTGTTTTTAATTTGGTAATTCCTTGTTTTAATTTCCTTTTTCATTTATGTATCTGAAGAATGTCTTATCACCTTTTTTCACTGACTGAGCTAATTTCTCTCCTGCCTGAGCTTTAGAAGCTCTTATAACTTGCTTGGCCTCTCTCTGCCTCATCTTATAGATTTCCCTGTCATCCTCGTTTTGGGTGTTTTTATACTTACTAAATGCCAGCTTTTTGTTTTTAATGATTTTGGCCACTTCTGCTGAGTACCACAGTGGTCTCTTCCTTTTTTGCTTTTACTGACAAGCCTAATGCACTTTTCTGTTGCCTTCAATAGTGCCACTTTTAAGTAGTCCCATTTCTCTTGGACTCCATTGAAATTGTTCCAGTCTGATAGGGACTCGTATACCACTGATCTCATTTTAGAAAAGTCTGTTTTCCGAAAATCTAAAACTTTTGTTTTTGTGTGGAGTGACTCAGTCACTGTACTTATAGTAAACCACACTGACTGGTGATCACTAGACCCTAAGCTTTCCTCTAGAGTAATATCATATACCAAATTGCCATTTGTGAATACCAAATCTAAAATGGCCTCCTTCCGGGTTGGCTCCTCAACTACTTGCTGTAGAGATAATCCCAGTAGGGAATTTAGAATGTCTGTACTCCTGGCAGAACTAGCTATTTTGGTTTTCCAGTTTATATCAGGAAGATTAAAGTCTCCCATAATGACAACTTCCCCTTTCAATGTAATTTTAGCCATTCCCTCAACTAGTAGATCATCTAATTCTTTGACTTGGCTAGGTGGTCTATATATGACACCTACACGAGTTACCTTATGATTACCAAGCTGCAACGTAACCCAAACTGACTCTAAATTGGTTTTGCTGACTTGTATTAGATTAGATTTTATGCTATCTTTCACATATAGGGCCACCCCACCCCCTTTCTTGCCTTCTCTGTCTTTCCTATATAGAGAGAACCCAGGTATTGTTATATCCCAGTCATTACTCTCATTGAACCATGTCTCAGTAACAGCCACTAAATCTATATTCTTAGATGCCATTACAGACTCAAGTTCATTGATCTTATTCCCTAAACTGCGAGCATTTGTAAACAAGAATCTTAGCTTGTCATTTCTTATCCTATCAGCTCCTGGCATCTTCTGGCATTGTTTTTTTGGGGGGCAGCCGAACTGATGGATTGTCTGTTTTGTGTCCCCCTTTCCTAGTTTAAATGCTCCTTTGCAAAAACTTTGAACTGTTCACTAAGGACATTTGTTCCCTTGAGAGAAAGATGCAAACCATCTTTCTTGTACAGTTGTTTTCCATTCCAGCTAGAGCCAACATGAGACACAAAGCCAAACTCCTGGTTCAAACACTATTCACCAAGCCATACATTGAATTCCTTAATATGCAACTGCTTGTCATGCTGACAGTTATGCACAGGCAGAACTGCAGAGAATGAGACAGTCGATGCAATCTCCTGTATAATATTACCAAGTGTGTAAAAAGCTTCCTTCACCTTTGAAACTTCATTGCAAGCCAGATCATTTGTCCCAATATGAACAATGACATCCACCTCCTTTTCCTTCTTTGCTTGCTTAATAATAAGAATACGTCGTCTGTCCCTGCTAGCAGTAGCACCAGGGAGACATCTCACAAAACCCTTTTCTTCAAACTTCACACCAGCATGCATAATGCAGTATGCCAGTCCAACTGGGGAAAAGTCTCTGTGAGGTCACGATGTGAGTGTAAATAGGCCTAGGGTGAAAACATAGTTTTTGGTTTACTTAAAGTTTTGTTGCCCCTGGGCAGGGCTGCATAGAGTGAAGAGGAGAACAGCACAGGAATTCTCTGAGGCACACTTTGATGTAAGAACACAGGCCAGATGGTGGCTGAGCTGCCCTTGGTGGTGACTTGGCTTTACGTGCTTATGGCTAGGTCCCTTTAGTCGTAACGCCAGTACCGTTGTGGTACAACAATGGTAGAAATAGTAGTAGTAATTGAGGAGCAGAACACAAGTTGAATCCAACTCACAACTTTTACTGAATGATGGCTCCTTGGTAACAGTTACATCCAAAAGTAGCACAGTCTCTCATATCAATGGAGGCAGAATATAGTAAGTCCACAGTTCATAGGCTTTTTATGTGTGCAGCTGCGTATCAGGCATATAATAAATAAGTCAGTATTTCGGGTCTGCAGCTCTTGCCTGGCACTATTCCCAATCAAGGTGATTTGCAGATTCCTTAACTTCTACTTGAGGGCTTTCTAGCAGATGGCCTTTCTGCTCTCAAAATTTAAACTGGCGGTTAGGCTGCCGGAAGCTTTATGTCCTATACCGAATACAAAAGTGACTGGAAAGCCCTATGAAACAGCTGATATACTCCTTTGTCTTTCTTGTATAAAATAATCGTTCCTCTTGCTACTTGTAAAACTTGTCACTCCGGAGAAATGAACTGCAGAAGTGGATCTCACTTTCCTTGCCTTGCCTGCTTCTTTGGCTTTTAGGATTCGGATGCCTCCTTGGTTTCTATGGGGCCCAAGAAAGCTGAGAGAGAGGGGCTCACTCCTACCCTCTCTCCTCTTTCCAGCTACAACATGGCTGAACTTCTTGACTCTAGGCTAAAGGCTCAAAGACTCAAAGATTCCCCTGTGCAGTGCAGTTAATCAGCCTGTGAATGAGGATTTTACAGGATAAATCACATAAAATGACTTTTGCAGTGCACACGTACACTAGTGGGATGTTGCAATAACAAAATACATCTGAGCAGTATCTGATAACAGCATTCATTTCAAAATACCTCCAAGAAGCATTTTGTTCTGCGGTGAAATTTAATTGCCAAAATAGCAATCCCATAAATCTGGTGTCCCAGCTATGGCTGGCCAAGTTTAATAGTGTCCGGCAAAGGATAGATTTTGTTCTGGGGTGAAATTCGATTGCCAACATAGCAATCTCCTTAATCTGGTGTTACGGCTGTGACTGGACAAGTTTACTAGTGTCCGGCAAAGGATACATTTTGTTCTGGGGTTAACTTCAATTGCCAAAATAGCAATCCCCTAAATCTGGTGTTCCAGGTGTGGCTGGCCAAGTTTAATAGTGTCCGGCAAAGGATATATTTTGTTCAGGGGTGAAATTCAATTGCGAAAATAGCAATCCCCTAAATCTCATGTTCCAGCTGTGGCTGGCCAAGTTTAATAGTGTCCGGCAAAGGATAGATTTTGTTCTGAGGTGAAATTCAATTGCCAAAATAGCAATCTCCTAAATCTGGTGTTTCAGCTGTGGCTGGGCAAGTTTAATAGTGTCCTACAAAAGATAGAGTTTGTTCTGGGGTTAAATTCAATTGCCAAAATAGCAATCCTCTAAATCTGGTGTTCCAGCTGTGGCTGGCCAAGTTTAATAGTGTCTGGCAAAGGATAGATTTTGTTCTGGGGTGAAATTCAATTGCCAAAATAGCAATACCGTAAATCTGGTGTTCCAGCTGTGTCTGGCCAAGTTTTAATAGTGTCCGGCAAAGGATAGATTTTTTTCTGGGGTGAAATTCAATTGCCAAAATAGCAATACCGTAAATCAGTTGTCTCAGCTGTGGCTGGCCAAGTTTAATAGTGTCCGGCAAAGGATAGATTTTGTTCTGGGGTGAAATTCAATTGCCAAAATAGCAATACCATAAATCTGGTGTTCCAGCTGTGTCTGGCCAAGTTTTAATAGTGTCCGGCAAAGGATAGATTTTTTTCTGGGGTGAAATTCAATTGCCAAAATAGCAATACTGTAAATCAGCTGTTTCAGCTGTGGCTGGCCAAGTTTAATAGTGTCCGGCAAAGGATAGATTTTGTTCTGGGGTGAAATTCAATTGCCAAAATAGCAATCCCCTAAATCTGGTGTTCCAGCTGTGGCTGGCCAAGTTTAATAGTGTCTGACAAAGGATAGATTTTGTTCTGGGGTGAAATTAAATTGCCAAAATAGCAATCCCTAAATCTGGTGTTCCAGCTGTGGCTGGCCAAGTTTAATAGTGTCCGGCAAAGGATAGATTTTTTTTCTGGGGTGAAATTCAATTGCCAAAATAGCAATACCGTAAATCAGTGGTTTCAGCTGTGGCTGGCCAAGTTTAATAGTGTCCTGCAAAGGATATATTTTGTTCTAGGGTGAAATTCAATTGCCAAAATAGCAATACCCTAAATCTGGTGTTCCAGCTGTGGCTGGCCAAGTTTAATAGTGTCCGGCAAAGGATATATTTTGTCCTGGGGTGAAATTCAATTGCAAAATAGCAATCCCTAAATCTGGTGTTCCAGCCATGGCTGGCCAAGTTTAATAGTGTCCGGCAAAGAATAGATTCTGTTCTGGGGTAAAATTCAGTTGCCAAAATAGCAATCCCCTAAATCTGTTGTTCCAGCTGTGGCTGGCCAAGTTTACTAGTTTCCGGCAAAGGATATATTTTGTTCTGGGGTGAAATTCAATTGCCAAAATAGCAATACCATAAATCTGGTTTTCGAGCTGTGGCTGTACATGTTTAATAGTGTCCAGCAAAGGATAGATTTTGTTCTGGGGTGAAATTCAATTGCCAAAAAAGCAATCCCCTAAATCTGGTGTTTCAGCTGTGGCTGTACATAGTTTAATAGTTTAAGCAAAGGATAGATTTTGTTCTGGGGTGAAATTCAATTGCCAAAATAGCAATACTGTAAATTTGGTGTTCCAGCTGTGGCTGGCCAAGTTTAAGAGTGTCCGGCGAAGGATAAATTTTGTTTTAGGGTGAAATTCAATTGCCAAAATAGCAATCTCCTAAATCTGGTGTTCCAGCTGTGGCTGGCCAAGTTTACTAGTGTCCTGCAAAGGATATATTTCGTTCTGGGGTGAAATTCAATTGCCAAAATAGCAATCCCCTAAATCTGGTGTTCCAGCCATGGCTGGCCAAGTTTAATAGTGTCCGGCAAAGGATATATTTTGTTCAGGGGTGAAATTCAATTGCCAAAATAGCAATACCGTAAATCAGTGGTTTCAGCTGTTGCTGGCCAAGTGTAAATCTGTCCATAAAAGGGTATATTACACTCAGCCTGTTAGCGTCTAAATACAAGGCCTGATAAATAAAACCTCTATATTTGCACAAGCTACCGTGCATCTCCAAGTGTATTTCTTTCTGTAAAAGGGTATATTACACTAAGTGTTAAAATACAAGTGCTAAAAGCATAATCTTTTACATTTGCACACACTATTGTGCATCTCATAGTGTATTTCTGTCCTTAAAGGGGTATATTACACTCAAGGTGTAAATACAAGTGCTGATAGGGTCATCCTCAATAACTGCACACGCTACCATGCATCTCCAAGTGTATTTTTTTCCGTAAAAGGGTATATTACACTAAGTGTTAAATTACAAGTGCTGAACGCATGATCCTCTACATTTGCACACACTATTGTGCATCTCCAAGTTTAATTCTGTCCTTAAAAGTATTCCTTTAATCCAGTGCCTAAATACTAGGCCTACAATTGATATTCCCCTAAATCTGTGGTTACTGCTGTGCCTTTATTAGTGTAATACGGAATATAAATAGATAGCCAGAAAGTGTTAGGTGCCTGTAAAAAAAAAGCCTGAATTTGAACGCAATACATTGGGCAAAATAATTTTTTTCTTATTGTGGTGAACGGTAACAAAAACATCTAATAAGGGACGCGGACGCGGACATGGTCGTGGTGGTGTTCGTGGAACCTCTGGTGCTGGGAGAGGACATGGCCGTTCTGCCACAGCCACACACACTAGTGAACCAACTACCTCAGGTCCCAGTACCCGACAGAATTTACAGCGATATTTGGTGGGTACATGCGCTAGTCGATTAGGTGGCCGACAGTGGATCCAGCATGTTCACATTATCTCCCACCCAGTCTTCTGCAGAAAGCGCACAGGTGGCGCCTGAAAACCAGGCTAATCAGTCTGTCACATCACCCCCATGCATATCTGGGAAACTGTCTAAGCCTTAAGTTATGCAGCAGTCTCTTATGCTGTTTGAAGACTCTGCTGGCAGGGTTTCCCAAGGAAATCCACCTAGCCCTTCCCCAGCGGTGGAAGACATAGAATGCACTGACGCACAACCACTTATGTTTCCCGATGATGAGGACATGGGAAAAACACCTCATCAGAGTCCACACGTCTCTGATGATGATGAAACACAGGTGCCAACTGCTGCCTCTTTCTGTAGTGTGCAGACCGAACAGGAGGTCAGGGAGGAAGACTGTGGAAGACGATGCAGGGGACGATGAGGTCCTAGACCCCACATGGAATGAAGGTCGTGCCACTGACTTTCACAGTTCAGAGGAAGAGGCAGTGGTGAGACTGAGCCAACAGCGTAGCAAAAGAGGGAGCAGGGGCCAAAAGCAGAACAGCTGCTGCCAAGAGAGTTTGCCTGCTACTGGCCACAGCCAACAGGGACCGATCACCCCAAAGGCAGCTTCAAGGAGTTCCCTGGCATGGCACTTCTTCAAACAATGTGCTGACGACCCGAGTGGTTTGCACGCTGTGCCATCAGAGCCTGAAGCGAGGCATTAACGTTCTGAACCTTAGCACAACCTGCATGACCAGGCATCTACATGCAAAGCATGAACTGCAGTGGAGTAAACACCTTAAAAACAAGGAACTCACTCATGCTCCTCCTGCTCCCTCTACTGCTGCTGCCACGGCCTCTTCCTCCACCTCAGGAGGAACGTTGGCATCTGCCGCCCAGCAAACAGAGGATGTGCCACCAACACCATCACCTCCGTCGCCAAGCATCTCCACCATGTCAAACGGCAGAGTTCAGCTCTCCATCTCACAAACCTTGGTGAGAAAGTGTAAATTACCACCTAGCCACCCTCTAGCCCTGGGCCTCAATACCAGCATTTCTAAACTACTGGCCTTTGAAATGCTGTCATTCAGGCTGATGGCGGTGGCTGTCCCACAGTACATTGTTCCCAGCCGCCACTACTTCTCCAAGAGAGCCGTGCCTTCCCTGCACAAACAAGTATCCGATAAAATCAAGTGTGCACTGCGCAACGCCATCTGTGGCAAGGTACACCTAACCACAGATACGTGGACCAGTAAGCACGGCCAAGGATGCTATATCTCCCTAACTGCACAATGGGTAAATGTAGTGTGGCTGGGCCCCAGGCGGATAGTTCTTTGGCGCACGTCCTTCCGCCGCCAAGGATCGCAGGGCATCATTCTTAGCCTCCTGTTGCCTCCTCCTCCTACTCGGCTTCCTCCTCCTCTTCTTCCACCTGCTCATCCAGTCAGCCACACACCTTCACCACCAACTTCAGCACAGCCTGGGGTAAACGTCAGCAGGCCATTCTGAAACTCATATGTTTGGGGGACAGGCCCCACACCGCCACACCGCGCAGGAGTTGTGGCGGGGTAAACAACAGACCGACGAGTGGTTGCTGCCGGTGAGCCTCAAGCCCGGCCTGATGGTATGCGATAATGGGCGAAACCTCGTCGCAGCTCTGGGACTAGCCGGTTTGACGCACATCCCTTGCCTGGCGCATGTGCTGAATTTGGTGGTGCAGAAGTTCATTCACAACTACCCCGACATGTCAGAGCTGCTGCTTAAAGTGCGAGCCGTCTGTGGGCGCTTCCGGCATTCACATCCTGCAGCTGCTTGCCTGTCTGCGCTACAGCGTAACTTCGGCCTTCCCGCTCACCGCCTCATATGCGACGTGCCCACCAGGTGGAACTCCAGCTTGCACATGCTGGAGAGACTGTACGAGCAGCAGCAGGCCATAGTGGAGTTGTAGCTGCAGCACGCACGGGTAACTCGCACTGCGGAACAGCACCACTTCACCACCAATGATTGGGCCTCCATGCGAGACCTGTGTGCCCTGTTGCGCTGTTTCGAGTACTCCACCAACATGGCTAGTGGCGATGACGCCATTATGAGCGTTAAAATACCACTTCTATGTCTCCTTGAGAAAACATGGAAAACATGGTGATGATGGAAGAGGATGTGGCCCAAGAGGAGGAGGAGGAAGAGGAGTCATTATTAGCACTTTCAGGCCAGTCTCTTAGAAATGGCTCAGAGGGAGGTTTTTTGCAACAGCAGAGCCCAGGTACAAATTTGGCCAGCCAGGGCCCACTACTGGAGGACGAGGATGACGAGGATGGGGCGGAGTTGGAGAAGTATGAGGATGAAGCATGTTCACAGCGGGGTGGCACCCAACGCAGCTCAGGCCCATCACTGGTGCGTGGCTGGGGGGAAACGGAGGACGATGACGATACGCCTCCCACAGAGGACCTTACCTCTGGGCAGCCTGGCACACATGAGCGACTATATGCTCCAGTGCCTGCGCAACGGCAGCAGAGTTGCCCACATTTTAACGTGTGCGGACTACTGGGTTGCCACCCTGCTGGATCCCCGATACAAAAACAATGTGCCCACCTTAATTCCAGCACTGGAGCCTGATAGGAAGATGCGCGACTACAAGCACACACTGGTAGACGCCCTCCTGAGAGCATTCCCAAATGTTACAGGGGTACAAGTGGAAGCCCAAGGCGAAGGCAGAGGAGTAGCACGAGGTCGCAAACGCAGCTGTGTCACGGCCAGCTCCTCTGAGGGCAGGGTTAGCATGGCAGAGATGTGGAAATGTTTTGTTACCACGCCTCAGCTAACTGCACCACCACCTGATACGGAACGTGTTAGCAGGAGACAGCATTTCAATAACATGGTGGAACAGTACGTGTGCACACCCCTCCACGTTCTGACTGATGGTTCGGCCCCATTTAACTTATGGGTCTCCAAATTGTCCACATGGCCAGAGCTTGCCTTTTATGCCTTAGAGGTGCTGGCCTGCCCGGCGGCCAGCGTTTTGTCTGAACGTGTATTCAGCACGGCAGGTGGTGTCATTACTGACAAACGCAGCCGCCTGTCCACAGCCAACATGGACAAGCTGACATTCATAAAAATGAACCAGGCATGGATCCCACAGGACCTATCCATCCCTTGTGCAGAATAGACATTTATAACTACCTCCCCTTAACCATATATTGTTGAATGATCCCCTCCTCTGTCTGGATGCCTGGGGCCTAAATATCTGAAAGTGGCCTTCTCCATTGGTGGGTGTCATGAAGCCTGATTCTCTGCTATGGGACCTCTCTCCTATGTCTTGGTGCTGGGGCCTAAATATCTGAAAGTGTCCTTCTCCATTGGTGGGTGACATGAAGCCTGATTCTCTGCTACGGGACCTCTCTCCTCTGTCTGGGTGCTGGGGCCTAAGTAACTTAAAGCGGCCTTCTCCTTTGGTGGGTGACATGATTCCTCTTTTGCTGCTATGGGACCTCTCTCCTCTGTCTAGGTGTCAGGGGCCTAACTTTCACGTACTTGCTTGATGTCTTGGTGGCAGAAATTTAACTCTTTTTACTGTCTAATGACCGCCCCATTGTCTGGGTGTCAGGGGCCTAGATGTCGTTTAATCAATTGTTGTCTTGGTGGGAGGTATTAAACTATTTTTACTGTCTAATGACATCCCCATTGTCTGGGTGTCAGGGGTTCATATGTCATTTAATCATTAGTTGTCTTGGTGGGAGATATTAAACTCTTTTTACTGTCTAATGACGCCCCATTGTCTGGGTGTCAGGGGCCTAAATTTCGTTTAAAGGGGTTGTCCAAGTTATATTTATTGATGACCTATCCTCAGGATAGGTCATCAATATCAGATCGGCGGGGGTCCAACACCCGGCACCCCCGCCGATCAGCTGTTTGAAGAGAAGGCGAGCGCCGTGCCAGCGCTGCCTCCTCTTCATTGTTTAATGCTGGCCGTTGCATCTGCAGCGGTGAGCAGGTGTAATTACACCCAAGCCGTTCCATTCATTTCAATGGGACGGCTCTGTAGTATACACTTGTATAGGAACGAGCCGTCCCATTGCAAATGAATGGAGCGGCTTAGGTGTAATCACACCTGCTCACCGCTGCAGATGCAACGGCCAGCATAAGCTGTGAAGAGGAGGCAGCGCTAGCTCGGCGCTCGCTCTCAAACAGCTGATCGGCGGGGGTGCCGGGTGTCGGACCCCCGCCGATCTGATATTGATTACCTATCCTGAGGATAGGTCATCAATAAATATAACTTGGACAACCCCTTTAATTGCTTGCTGTCTTGGTGGCAGACATTTAACTCTTTTTTGCTGTCTAATGACCGCCCCGTTCTGTGGGTGTCAGGGGCCTAAATTTCACGTACTTGCTTGCTGTCTTGGTGGCAGACATTTAAACTCTTTACTTCACATTTGTGTGTCAGGGCTAAATCGTACTGCTGTCGCCCCATTGTCTGGGTGTAAGGGGCCTATATGTCGTTTAACCATTTGTTGTCTAGGTGGGAGATATTAAACTCTTTTTACTGTCTAATGACCGCCCCATTGTCTGGGTGTCAGGGGCCTAAGTTTTGTTTAATTGCTTGCTGTCTTGGTGGCAGACATTTAACTCTTTTTGCTGTATAATGACTGCCCCATTGGGTGAGTGTCAGGGACCTGAATTTCACGTACTTGCTTGCTGTCTTGGTGGCAGACATTTAAATCTTTTTACTGTCAAATGACCGCCATATTGTGTGGGTGTCAGGGGCCTATATTTTGTTTACTTGTTTGCTGTCTTGGTGGGAGACATTTAACTCTTTTTACTGTCAAATGACTGCCCCATTGTGTGGGTGTCAGGGGCCTATATGTCGTTTAATCATTTGTTGTCTAGATGGGAGGTATTAAACTCTTTTCACTGTCTAATGACCGCCCTATTGTCTAGGTGTCAGGGGCCTAAATTTCACGTACTTACTTGCTGTCTTGGTGGCAGACATTTAACACTTTTTACTGTGTAAGGACCGCCCCATTGCCTGGGTGTCAGGGGCCTATATGTCGTTTAATCATGTGTTGTCTTGGTGGCAGACATTTAACACTTTTTACTGTCTAATGACCGCCCCATTGTCTGGGTGTCAGGGGCCTATATGTCGTTTAATCATTTGTTGTCTTGGTGGGAGATATTGAACTCTTTTTACTGTCTAATGACCGCCCCATTGTCTGGGTGTCAGGGGCCTAAATTTGGTTTAATTTCTTGCTGTCTTGGTGGCAGACATTTAACTCTTTTTGCTGTCTAATGACCGCCCCATTGTCTGGGTGTCAGGGGCCTATATTTCGTTTACTTGCTTGCTGTCTTGGTGGGAGACATTAAACTGTTTTAACTGTCAAATGACTGCCCCATTGTGTGGGTATCAGGGGCCTATATGTGGTTTAATTATTTGTTGTCTTCGTGGGAGATATTAAACTCTTTTTACTTTCTAATGACCGCCCCATTGTCTGGGTGTCAGGGGCCTATATGTCGTTTAATCATTTGTTGTCTAGATGGGAGATATTAAACTCTTTTTACTGTCAAATGACCTCTCCTCTGTCTGGGTGTCAGGGGCCTTCATAAATGATAATGGCCTGTTCCATTGCAGGTTGACTTGAGGCCTGTGTTGCTGTTATGGCACCACTCTCCTCTTTGCGGGTGCCATGGCCCTGAGTCTGTGAATGAGGCCTGTGGCACTGCAGGCAGACATGAATCCTTTTTGGTTGTGATGAGAACTTCAACTCCCATAGCATTCCCACCTGACGCCACCCCACCCCCTATTCCACCCCTTTCTTCTCCAAGTTGCCAATTGATTTTGGTTAATTTTTATTTATTTTATTTTAATTAATTTCCCTATCCACATTTGTTTGCAGGAGATTTACCTACATTTTGATGCCTTTTGCAGCCCTCTAGCCCTTTCCTGGGCTATTTTACAGTCTTTTTAGTGCCCAAAAGTTCAGGCCCTTATTGACTTCAATCCCGAACTCGAACATTTTCGTGAAGTTCGGCCGAACTTCTCGAACCCGAACATTCAGGTGTTCGCTCAACTCTACTCCCCAACTGTACGCATTGGAGCACAAAAAAAAACAGTGCCAAAAAATACCCAGTATTATTTTCCCCTGGCAACCTCTCCCAGGGCCGGTGCAAGGATTTTTGCCGCCCTAGGCAAAGGAAAAGTTTGCCGCCCCCCCCCCATCACAATGCCCCACCCATATGATCTGCCATATTAAAGGGGTTCTGCAGTTTATTTTAACTGATCGGCAGGGGTCCGACACCCGGGACCCCGCCAATCAGCTGTTTGAGAAGGCAGCGGCGCTGGCAGTAGCGCCTCAGCCTTCTCGCAGTGACGTCACGACTAGTATCATTGGCCTGGGTGGGGCTAAGCTTCATTCAAGTGAACAGAGCTTAACCCCGCCAAGGCCAGTGATACTAGTCGTGATGTCACTGTGCCTGCGGTAAACAGCGAGAAGGCCGAGGCGCTACTGCCAGCGCAGCTGCCTTCTCAAACAGAGGATAGATCATCAGTTTAAATAAACTGCAGAACCCCTTTAACTAACGCCAGTTCTCTCTCTCCCCCCTCTTGTCATTCTCTTTCCCTCCTTGTCATTCCCTCCCCCCCCCTTGTCATTCTCTTCCCCCCCCTTGTCATTCTCTTTCCCCCCTTGTCATTCTCTCCCCCTTGTCATTCTCTCCCCCCTCTTGTCCTTCTTCACCCCCCCTGTCATTCTCTCCCCCTCTTGTCATTCTTCACCCCCCCCTTGTCATTCTCTCTCCCCTCTTGTCATTCTTCCTCCCCCTTGTCATTCTCTTCCCCCTCTTGTCATTCTCTCCCCCTCTTGTCATTCTTCACCCCCATGTCATTCTCTTCCCCCCTTTTCATCTCCCCCCTTGTCATTCTCTTTCTCCCCCCTACCTCTGGTGTAGCGTGGCCGAGCTCTGTATGGTCCACGGGTACAGGAGCTTTTGTTTCCTGTACCCGAGGGGACTGACAGGAAGTGCACACTGTGTGCGCACTTCATGTCAGTCCGGTCGGGTACAGGAGACAGATGCTCCCTGTACCCGCGGACCATACAGGGCTCGGCCACGCTACAGTGGAGTGACAGGAGGGAGCGCTGCTCCTCTCCTCTTGGTGCGCCCGGGCGGTGCACCCTCATGGACGTGCCAGCCCGGGCAGTGCTGCAGCCGCCTGAGGCTCAATATAGAGCGTTCGGGCGGCTGCAGCATGAGGCGGGGCCGGTGTTCCTAGCAGCGCCCCTTCCCAAGGGGCGCTCTACTCGGCGGCCTAGTCCGCTTATAGGACGTGCCGGCCCTGACCTCTCCCACACTGACAGCAGCATTGTTCACATTTAAATGTCTTACCTCTGTTTGGAACTTGCAGGACAGGATAAGTGTGCCTGGAGTTGGAGGGAAGAAGCCTTCTGGTAGAAGGTACAATGGAGTGGTTAAAAGGAGGTGTGGCATCACAGGTCACATGTTGTCAATGATTATGCGGTAAGCAGTATAATAGATGCAGTTTGTACAAATATATAGTATGTACTGCAGTGTACTGATATGAGCAGTACAAATTACACCTCATACCTCACATATCAGTACACTTCTGTATATACTATATATCTGTACTTATTGCATCTATTATGTCTGGTACCTCACATATAAGTACACTACTGGATATACTATATATCTGTACCCACTGCATGTATTATACCATATCATATAAGGGGCATTCAATAATTAACTTACTACTTTTCAATGTAATGCCCCTTGACTTCAACACACTTATTCCACTTCGCCTCCAGTGATTGGATGCCCTCAGAATAGGAGACTTCTTGCTGCTGTTACTGCTTTTTTGACTGCATTATGATCAAGAAATCATTGCCCATGCAGAAATTTCTTCATGTTCTGAAAGAGAAAGTAATCACTGGGAGCCAGATCTGGACTGTAGGGTGGCTGGTTAAGCTCCATGAAGCCGCATTCCTTCATAGCAGCTTGTGATGTGCAGGACTTCTGAGCTGACACATTGTCGTAACAAACACCTACTAACTAGTTTTAGTTGAGTGCGAATATTTGAATCGCAAATTTTAATCGTGAATATCGCCACCTCGAGAATTCGCAAATATTTAAAATATAGTGCTATATATTCATATTAGCGAATGGTGTTGAACGCGAAAATTCTAATCTCAAAGTTATTGCGAATATCAGCACTTAGCAACATCCCTAGCAACCAATAAGAAAGTTGCCTACCCCTTAGTGTTGATCGCAAATATTCTAATCGCAAATTTTAATATTACATTGCAGATTTTCGCAATCAAGTAAATAATGACTGGAGATCAAGAATTCTCAAATTTGCAAATTTATGGTGAATATTCGGGCAAAAATTCATGAAATATTGTGAATTCGAATATTGCCTATGCCGCTCATCACTACTACTGACAACTTCCCACGGCGTTCCTTTTTTATTGTCTCACGTAATACACTCATTGTTGATTAGATAGATATATCTAAGATACTGAGGCACTCTGTCTTCAAAAATTGTCTGTGTTAATTTCACCAAACAAGCGATGTTTCAACTCTATTAGTCTTTTTCAAGCTCAGTGTGATTCAACATAGTGAGACATACTGTATATATACAGCTTAGAATTAATTGAATAAAAGGGTCAGGAACCTCCTCAAAAGGGTCAGCTCCTCACCCATCATCAAATGAAATATAATCCAAAGAGTGAATATTTACAAACCCCCACGAGACCCAGGCGTGCATTATGCACAATAGTGTAAGTAAAGTGGGACATAATTAGAGTGCAGATGCTAAAAATACCTAAAAGCCATGCTGGGGGAGATATCGCCAGTGGATCAGTACTGCAGCCTAAGCGTCCAGCGTCTATGTAATCAGACTGCGCATGCATGCCTCCATTAAGATTAAAGCATGCATCCAGGGGGCATTGCGCATGTCCACCTCAAAGGCAAGCATACTTTCTAACACTCCGTACCCTAAGCGGTTCACGTATTACTGGTGTGATAACTTTGGGTCATGTGGTTCTATTCGCATCGCGTCTCTAAGATACCAAGCTCAATTCTGCAATAAAGTGTAGAGTCAACCGGGAGGTAAGTGCCCGATCCCCTTTATGGAACTGTAATATTGACTACCATCTTGCAAATTACTGTCACACAAACAATTGTGGATGGTAATATAAAACAGTTTCTGTACTGCCAGTCTATTGTGCAATTAAACTAGGCATTCTTAATTATATACATCAAAAAATATTTAGGTGCTTTTGTTCAGCATAGTTATCAAGGTTGAGAACTGGGCTAAGAGCAGAAATGAAGGGATACATACTTATCCTTATATTTACCGAGGGATGGTAGGGAACTCTGCTAGAAGGGCACCTTATTATATAGAAAAGAGCTAGACACAAAAGACTACATGCCTAGGAAGCATGCAATCAAGACTGTATAGGTGCACACCACCGTCTAGTGATTCCCATCCTGGCCTGGGGGGCCACACAGTCACCACTCAAAAAATTAACTTGGGATCAAGAACACTCGGGCTGTGCCCAACCCCATTTATGGGGAGGGCACAACTCCCGGGGTCACCCCATTATCAGTCAATATCGTAGACAAAGTCAAAAAAGCTCATATCGTATATAGCATATAATCGCACCTACTGGTTTGTTTAATTCATATTTAATGGACCAGCCACTATCCAGTTAGTGTGTTATAGACACTGAACAGTGTCGAGTTCTAAACTCGGCCCTTTAGTAGGATTAACCTAGAGTCCCTCTATAGGCTCAAAGGAGTGACAATCCTATGCTGCTCAGACCAATGTCAATCATCATACAAGAAACCCCTAAGTTTGTTTCTAACAACTAGATATACCAGCTATTTGCAAGACGTAGTTCAGGGTGTCACGTCGATTGAAATGTCTATGGATAAGTCTGTACAGGATTGCATAATTAGTCCCTCCCTGTGAAAGCTTCTCCTTCAGCATGTACGTGATTCCCACTGTGAATAATGTGAAATAAGGAAGTTACACACCATTTTGACAAATAGAAAAAATCTCGACCTGTGTAGGGTAACAATTTCATAAATCTACTTACATAGCGGTATCATACACATATCCTGAATAGGGATTAAAAGAGGGAGCCAACCTTTAACTCCCGATTTAGACCCTTCGGTTCCATAGTCCAGTTTGAATATCCATCTCAGTTCCAGTTCCTTTAATACACTTTCCCGGTCACCCCCTCTTCTTAGAAGGGGGACACCATCAATAATCCTAAATCTGAGCTGTGCAACATTGTGATGACATTTCAAAAATGTTCTGGTACAGGTAATTCTATCTCATTGTTGTTCGACTTTACCTGTTTCTTGTTCAATAGTTTGCGGATAGAGTACCTCTGTTGGTTAATCTTGTGTTTACAGAGTTGTGTGGTTTCTCCCACATAAATTAGGCCACAAGGAGCACTGTAGTACATAAATCACATGATAAGAAGACCATGTATAAAAACCCTTGATTTGGATGTGGAAAGATGCTGCCTTTAATGAGACTGTTGCAATTGCAACAGTTTAAACAAGGTTAGCATCCATTTTTCTTATGTTCTGGTGTCAAGGTATTGACTGTATCTGTATGTGTCAGCCTGTCTCCCATATTTTTAGATCTTTTGTAACACATTAGTTGGGGGACTGGAATTCCGCTATATAGGGGAAAGAATGAGGTAAAATATGCCAGTTGTATTTCAAGACTCCTGTTATCTGTCTGCTCATTTCTGTGTACGTGAACACAAATGGAATTCTTTTATCCCCTTCCTTCTCTTTGTGTGCGGATAATAGTCATGGGCGTTCCTGTAGATTAGCCCTTTCTAGATGTCGATTGACTAAGTTTTTGGGGTATCTTCTCTATAAATCTCTGACCCCTAATCTGTAGTTTCTTGTCCACTAGTCCCTCATCAGATACAATCTGTCTTGCCCTAAGTAACTGGCTGTATGGCAATGATTGTAACATACTTTTTGGATGGGCACTGTCAAACCTGTCAAACATTATTCCTGTCAGTAAGTTTGTACAAGTCCGTTTGTAGCATACCATCTTTTACGTAGACCAAAGTGTCAGAAATTGTAAGGATTGACATAAGTATACTTTGGTGAATCTCAGCTCCCTGTGGGTCCCATTTAAGTAATTGTAAAGCTCATGTAAATGCACCTCCGTGCCTTTCCATGTCAAGAATATGTCATCTATATACCTCATCCACCCTCTCACAAACTTATAGAGGGTGGAAGGGTATATATAAAGTTCGTCAAAGCATGACATATACATATTTGCATAAGTTGGGGCCACATTGGACCCAATCGCTGTACCCGGCCTTGTACATAGAACTTATCTTTAAAAACAATGTACAAACCGGATTCCCAAAAAGTTGGGACACTATACAAATCGTGAATAAAAACTGAATGCAATGATGTGGAGGTGCCAACCTCTAATATTTTATTCAGAATAGAACATAAATCACGGAACAAAAGTTTAAACTGAGAAAATGTACCATTTTAAGGGAAAAATATGTTGATTCAGAATTTCATGGTGTCAACAAATCCCCAAAAAGTTGGGACAAGGCCATTTTCACCACTGTGTGGCATCTCCCCTTCTTCTTACAACACTCAACAGATGTCTGGGGACCGAGTAGACCAGTTTCTCAAGTTTAGAAATAGGAATGCTCTCCCATTCTTGTCTAATACAGGCCTCTAACTGTTCAATCGTCTTGGGCCTTCTTTGTTGCACCTTCCTCTTTATGATGCGCCAAATGTTCTCTATAGGTGAAAGATCTGGACTGCAGACTGGCCATTTCAGTACCCGGATCCTTTTCCTACGCAGCCATGATGTTGTGATTGATGCAGAATGTGGTCTGGCATTATCTTGTTGAAAAATGCAGGGTCTTCCCTGAAAGAGATGATGTCTGGATGGGAGCATATGTTGTTCTAGAACCTGAATATATTTTTCTGCATTGATGGTGCCTTTCCAGACATGCAAGCTGCCCATGCCACACGCACTCATGCAACCCCATACCATCAGAGATGCAGGCTTCTGAACTGAGCGCTGATAACAACTTGGGTTGTCCTTGTCCTCTTTGCTCCAGATGAAATGGCGTCCCAGATTTCCAAAAAAGAACTTCGAATCATGACTCGTCTGACCACAGAACAGTCTTCCATTTTGCCACACTCCATTTTAAATAATCCCTGGCCCAGTGAAAACGCCTGAGCTTGTGGATCTTGCTTAGAAATGGCTTCTTCTTTGCACTGTAGAGTTTCAGCTGGCAACGGCGGATGGCACGGTGGATTGTGTTCACTGACAATGGTTTCTGGAAGTATTCCTGAGCCCATTCTGTGATTTCCTTTACAGTAGCATTCCTTTTTGTGGTGCAGTGTCGTTTAAGGGCCCGGAGATCACGGGCATCCAGTATGGTTTTACGGCCTTGACCCTTACGTACAGAGATTGTTCCAGATTCTCTGAATCTTCGGATGAAGTTATGCACAGTTGATGATGATAGATGCAAAGTCTTTGCAATTTTTCGCTGGGTAACACCTTTCTGATATTGCTCCACTATCTTTCTGTGCAACATTGTGGGAATTGGTGATCCTCTACCCATCTTGGCTTCTGAGAGACACTGCCACTCTGAGAAGCTCTTTTTATACCCAATCATGTTGCCAGTTGACCTAAATAGTGTAAATTGGTCTTCCAGCTCTTCGTTTTGCTCAAATTTACTTTTTCCAGCCTCTTATTGCTACTTGTCCCAACTTTTTTGGGATTTGTTGACACTGTGAAGTTTTGAATCAACATATTTTTCCTTTAAAATGATACATTTACTCGTATTAAACGTTTGATCTGTCATCTACGTTCTATTACAAATAAAATATTGACATTTGCCATCTCCACATCATTGCATTCAGTTTTTATTCACAATTTGTTTAGTGTCCCAACTTTTTTGGAATCCGGTTTGTAATTGCAGGTAAGAAGTATTTCCAAAAGGAACAATATAAAAGTGTGGTACGTTTCTGGGAATTCTGATGCCCACTTAACTGCCTCTAGTCCCTTTTTATGATTGATACTCGTGTATAAGCTGGTGACATCAAAGGATACCAGAATGTTGTCCTCGTCATAGTCAATGGTGTCTAATTTGCACAGGAAGTCGGTTGTGTCTCTGGCATGTGAGGTAGCTCTTACCGTATATGGTCTAAGCAGTCTATCAAGATAAATGGCTGCATGTGCAAAGACAAAGTCTGTCCCTGAGACTATAGGATGCCCTGGTGGGTTGTGTAGATCGTTGTGTATCTTGGGGAGTATATAAAGTAGAGGGGTCACAGTGTGCTGTTGGATGAGGTAGACATGAGGTTTTTCATCTATCAAGTCAATGGTGTACCACTGTCCACCAGTAGTTTTATTTTCCGCATAACCTCAAATTTGGGATCCCTGTCAAGTAGTTCATATACCTCTCTATCCCGTAATTGTCTGTTTATCTCAGAAATATATTTATCAGTATCCATCACTACTATAGCACCCCTTGTCTGCTGTCTTAATGGTTAATTCCTTTCTATGGTTTAAGTAAGTCAGGGCTTCTCTTTTCTTCCTTGCTCAGATTGGGGTCATGGCGATGTACAGGATTCTTCCTGATCTCCACAATCTCCAATCTGACCAACGTAATATAGGTGTCACTGTCTACTGCTTTATGACTGAGGGGTGGCTAGAAATCACTTTTAAGGTGTAATCCTATATTTTTTAAGCTCAACATATAATTTTTGGTGTCCCTATCAATGATTATTCTAGGTTGTCTCTCATTGGGATGTTTCTGCTTATTAAAGAACACTTTCAGTTTGATATGTCTAAAAAAAGTGTGCAAATCTATTTCATTCTGCAACCAGTCTATATCAGCCCGTGGGCAGAATGATAGCCCTTTACTTGGGAGTTGTGTCTCCTCCCTAGTTAGTTCATGGGACAATATATTTACCACTAGGATACTGACTGATAATGGGGTGACACCGGAAGTCGTGCCTTCCCCATAAGGTAATTTGTTGAGTGGTGACTGTGTGGCCCCCCAGGCCAGGATGGGAATTACTGGATGGTGGTGTGCACCTATATACAGTCTTGATTGCATGCTTCCTAGACATGTAGTCCTTTTGTGTCTAGCTCTTTTCTATATAATAAAGTGCCCTTCTAGTAGAGTTCTCTACCATCCCTCGGTAAATATAAGGATATGTATCCCTTCATTTCTGCTCATAGCCCAATTCTCAACCTTGATAACTATGCTAAACAAAAGCCCCCAAATATTCTTTGATGTATATCATTAAGAATGCCTAGTTTAATTGCACGATAGACTGGCAGTACAGAAACTGTTTTATATTATCATCTACAATTGTTGGTGTGACAGTAATTTGCAAGATGGTAGTCAATATTACAGTTCCATAAAGGGGATCAGGCACTTGCTTCCCGGTTGACTATACACTTTATTGCAGGATTGAGCTTGGTATCTTAGAGATGCTACGCTAATAGACCCACATGACTGGAAGTTATCACACCAGTAATGCGTAAACCGCTTAGGGTACCGGGTGTTAGAATGTATGCTCGCCTTTGAGGTGGACATGCGCAATGCTCGCTTGATGCAGGCTTTACTCTTAATGGAGGCACATATGCCCAGTCTTGTCACATAGACGCCGCACGTTTAGCCTGCAGTACTGATCCACCAGTGATATCTCTACCAGAATGGCTTTTAGGTATGTTTGACATCTGCTCTCTAATTATGTCCCACTTTACTCACACAATTGTGTACAATACACGCCTGGATCTCCTGGGGGTTTCTAAATGTTCACTTTTTGGACTATATGTGATTTGATGATGGGGAGGAGCTGACCATTTTGAGGTGGTTTCTGACCCTTTTATCCAATTCATTCTAAGTTGTATGTATATGTCTCACTATGTTGTATGACATATGTTGAAAAAGAAAAATATTGATGTAGACTTGATATTAGAGGTCAATATAACTAAAAAAACTAATCAAAAAAATTATACCTTTTATTAAAAAAACTAAAATGTATTGATATCCTCTTAAAACAACCATTGGTCAATAGTAGTAATATAGCATTCATAAAACATAAATTGCTGTTCAACAAAAAATTACTAATATAGGGATGTTCAGGGTGCCTGGTAAAGACGGAGATAAGAGGCGAGAGGGGGGAATCACTGTCCCTGCAATATACCTCTCTAAACCTCAGCCCGGAGGAGTCACCTGATGGTGGTGACCCTCCGTCCCCGAACCTAGGCCTAAGTGACCCTAGAACGACCCTTATGGGACCCTTCAATCCCGACGCGTTTCCCCCTACTTGTTATGGGTTCCTCAGGGGGTAAATCAAATCAGGTTCAAAAGTGCGATAAACAGTAAGATGAAGGGCTGATATACATATAGAAATAGGTATAGGTAGTACCTTATTGGCTGGATAAACTCAACAAGGTGAATTATAATGGTACCTTATAATGATGCAAGAAGCATACCATCAATAGACCTAAAAAGACAAACAGATCACAAGAGTTCAGTCAGAAACTAGGCACCTATACTAAGAAACTGTCACATACATGAGAGATCGGTACTTACATATACCCTGGTGAAATATAATTCAAAAACGCCAGCTATCCACGTGAGGTCCAAGATGGCTGTGACCTCCAGTGTCAGTGTGGACAGCTGTTTAAAAAGCCCGGGGTTAGCGCGCACCCTGTCACGTGATGCATTCCAAGCTGGAGCGCATGCTGATACGTCACATGATGCGCTCCAGGCTGACAGGAAAAGCCCGCGATTATAACAACCAGGACAGATGCGCATCCTGTCACGTGGTGCGCTCATGCTGAAGCGCAACACCAACTGGGAGAAGAGACATAAACCAGCAGCCGGAAGCAAAAGGATACATCCGCAGAGATGTGTTCCAAGGTGGACCGCAAACATGTGTTGCCATGCGCACAATATTCAGTGGTGAACGGGTAAAGGTTCTTAGTAACCACAAACCGGCTGCCATACAGAAAGCTCATGTCCCAGTGGTAGACAATGCCGGGCTATAGCCCAGGTAACAATCCAGAAAGGATGACCATACATAAGGTGCCAGTCATGTTAATAAGAAGTCTTATTTTTTCTAAATGGGTTTCTAAATGTTTACTTTTTGGACTTTATGTGATTTGATGATGGGGAGGAGCTGACCATTTTGAGGTGGTTTCTGACCCTTTTATCCAATTCATTCTAAGTTGTATGTATATGTCTCACTATGTTGTATGACACTGAGCTTGAAAAAGACTCATAGACTCAAAATGTCGCTTGTTTGGTGAAATAAACATGGCAAATTTTTGAAGACATAGAGTGCTGCAGTATCTTCTAATCTTTATTGTAATGAGGAGCCCAGCAGGCTGGAACTCAACACTGCTGGTGCTGCCACCAAATGGTCCTTCTGAGAGGTCTCAGTAAGTAGTGCTGTCTCAACTCATTATGCTGCCCTCATTGTTGAAGCATAGATGTGTCCAGTAATTGTTGTCTTGTGTGGCATGATTTATAGTAATTAAACGCCTTCTTTATCCTAAAAAAAACTGTTGCCATGATCTTTCCAGCTGACTGCTGCACCCAAATTTTTTTTTAAGTTGGTGACTTTTTGTGCTTCCATTGCATTGACTCTTGTTTGTTTTCAGGATCATGGAGGTGGACCCATTTTTCATTACCTATAATTCAGGAATATAAGTCTCCTGGATTTTCTCTAAACATGTCTAAATTCTCTTGGCTAAATTGCTGGTGACAAGTTTTTTTTTCAAGCATCAACATTAGTAACACCTATCGGGAAATTACCTTTGACATCCTCGAAACATCATGAATAGAGATGAGCGAACACCTGGATGTTCGGGTTCGAGAGGTTCGGCCGAACTTCCGGAAAATGTCCGGGTTCGTGATCCGAACTCAACCCGAACTTCATCCCGAACCCGAACCCCATAGAAGTCAATGGGGACCCGAACTTTTGGGTACTAAAAAGGCTGTTAAAGACACCCAGAGGGATAATATACCGCAATAAACGCATTGCGATTACAACTTTGAGCTAACGATCACCATGGGAACGCCTCCTCCAGTAGAATGTACTGTCGGATCTGAGAATTAAGTTGAAATCGCAATGCGATTCTTATATATTTGCTTAATCGCATTGCGATTTCAACTTAGCATTGCTAAATAATTCCATCCATATCGTTAACTTACTGAGTCAGTAAGTTAACGAATATGAATGGAATTATTAGCAATGCTAAGTTGAAACGGCAATGCGATTAAGCAGATATATAATAATCGCATTGCGATTTCAACTTAATTCTCACATCCGACAGTACATTCTACTGGAGGAGGCGTTCTCATGGTGATCGGTAACTCAAAGTTGTAATCGCTAATGCGATTAAGTTAAATACATAAGAATCGCATTGCGATTCCAACTTTTTAGTACTCAACTTTTAAAATCGTACACCACTTTAAGTTCCAAAGTTGCAATCGCGTTCGAATAGAACTTAAAGCTATCTCTTAGTCAGTTTTAGTATTGGTGTGCTGTAATAGAAGTTACATTCGTACGCGAATATAACTTAGAGCAATACAGTCAACTTTACACTGTTATAGCATGAGCTATAACACTGACTTTGACCCAACGATCTAAAATCATGTCTCCACTTTACAACACATTTCCTCTGAAGTTGCTTCAATGGGTTGCACCGAAGGGGGATAATCTTCAATTGATTCCCTACCTCATTTAAAATGCTTGGCCCAAAACTTTACTTGGTAGTAGGAAAGTGCATCATTACCATATACAGCAATCGTCCTTTCATGGATTTCTTTAGGCTTATTTTCTTCCTTTGTAAGGAAATTAATCACAGAACAAAGCTCCAAAACCCTCACTTTCTTTGTAGAGCCACACTGTAATGCACTTGCCACGCTGTCACTTCCAGTGCTTTCATCAGACTGAATTACTACTGTGTGTGTTGCATGTCCAGACATGTCTCAACCTTCACAGACAAGGTCAGCACTCTAAGGCTAGTTTCACACTAGCGGCAGCCTTAACCGGCAGGCTGTTCCGGCGGCTGAACAGCCTGCTGGATCCGTGCTGCACTCGTGCACTAGTAGCAGCACGGATCCGGCAGGCTGTTCACCTGCCAGAACAGCCTTCCGAAGAAGGCTGCTGCTAGTGTGAAACTAGCCTAACACTGACAGAACATGCCGGGGTAGATAACCTATTGAATACCCCTCACATTTGCAATATATATTTATATATATATATATATATATATATATATATACACACACACACACACATGCAGTGTCATATAAAAATTTTGGTGGCACCCCTGGTCAAAATTACTGTAACTATGAACAGTTAAGCAACTAGGTTAAGAGAAGGTCTGGAAGACTAAGAAAAAATTCAGAGACAGCTTTTCATAAGATTTCTAGAAAGGCAAATCATAACTCGCTCTTGATGGCAAAATATCTACAGATATATTTGTGGTCGTAGCCACCAGAGTGGGTCCCGGGACCCCAAAACTACCCTACCTCAAGCGGTTTGAATTGTGCCGTAACCGCGCCGTAGTGGGGACGCCTGAAGGAGGGCATCCCCTTCATGTATGATGCTTGAAAAAAGGGGGGGGAGGGCGGGAGAAACGTAGAGCGACGTACCAAGGGGGTGTGGCGCTGTTGTGCTTTATGCGAACGGCAGCGCCACGCCCACAAACACAGGCCAAATCAATTGGCCTTACACTTGTGGTCGTGGCCACCAGAGTGGGTCCTGGGACCCCGAAACTACCCTACTTCATGCGGTTTGAGTTGTGCCGTAACCGCGCCGTAGTGGGGACGCCTGAAGGAGGGCAAAAATACATACTGGTTAGGCAAAATAGTTTATTTACAGAAATCAACCACACACCAAAGATTCAAAAACTAAAGACATCTCGACTTTGGGGTGAGGAATGTAGCGGCTGAAACATGTGGAATGCCAACGACCCAATTTCTAAATCACGTGCGCTGGGACCTGATTCTTTGAGGCGGCGGACGCAGCCCCTATGCGAAAGGAGTGACCCAATATTGAGCAAGGGTCCGCCCCCAGACATGAGACTAGGGATCGAACGTGTGCGGTGAACTGACGGGTGGTGAGAGGAGACACACCGAAGGGTAACAGAGGACTGTCCTGCCTATGACCTGCTAAAGCTGTCTGTAATTTGTGTAGGACCTGGACCGGACACCACCGGTGAGACGTGGGGAAGTAAAATATCGCAACCGGGGGACCGGTCTGGGAGGTTTTGGAGGTAGGAAGGAGGAGCGTGAAACCCTCGGGCCCCCAGCTGACTGATAGTCAGGAAACCGGAGTTAGTGGTGAAGCACGTGAACTCGCCGGGTCTTAAGAACCCGTAGAAGGCGAGGTATACTGCGGCTTTGAGCACCAAACTGGGCGTAGCCCCGAAAGGCATCCTGTCCAATGAGTCGGACAAATCACAGAAAAATTGACCCGAGACGGCCTGCCTGTGACCTCAATTGCTGGGACCAATTTTACAGAGGCCTCTGAGTGCAGCTTTAACCGTGTGAGCCACGAGCTTCCATGACCTCCATTCTCACCTGGAGGCCATTGAGAGACGAAGTCAGACTGTTCAACATGATGTGAAGTTGTGTCAAGGACGTTTGCATAGTGGCCGTAGAAACGTCGACCTGATGCGAGGCCAGAGAGTCTTTCAGTAGCCGATAGAGCTCTGCCTTCCTGGCGGAGGCCGGGAAGGGGATACCCCTCTTATTCAACTCTGTGATGAGCCTAGGGATGGTCCACAACCGCAGGGACCGAATGCTGCCCCCTTCTGAGAACCCCGGCACGTTCTCGTACACGGATGCCTCCACATGTCGGAAGCACGTGACATCTTGGCTGAAAGATAGAATGTAAATAAATGGCTAAGCACCCGGTCCCAGCTCCTCGGGGTAGACGCCCTACCACACGTGCACCGTACCCTAGCCATACCGTGAACCACAACATGCTAAAGGTGAGAGACAGAGGAGACCGTGAGGCAGAGGAGCAGACCCCAACACCGAGGGAGAAAACACGCAGAGCTTTGCCGTGAGCTTACCGACTGCTGAACGTCAACAGATTATGCCTGCGAATTTAAAGATGGCGGTTGTAGCTGGAGTGGAACCTGAACGTGAAATTGTGAATGAGATATAGTAACACTAACCATCACTCCCCTCGCCCCTACGTGACGAAAACCCTTCTACCTGGCTGATATGCCAAACTCTGGACGGGACTTGAGAAACAAGCTTGCACCTTGAAGCAAACAACAGCATGGGTCAAGCCGGAAATGAACCCTGGGCCTACCCTCGTGCACTCATGGGAACTGCAATAAACGTACCCCTGCTTTTTTTTTTCTTTTCTCGTTATACCCTACTCGCTTCCCCTATGTTCCTCTAATAAAGTACCTAACTCCCCTAGCTTCTGGCTCTAAGCCTGCCCTTTCAAATTATGCAAAATTTCTGTCTTCCCCCGTTTTTTTTTTTTTTTCATTAGCAATTTATTTATTTATTTATTTTATTCCCGTATTCACTATCACTAGATCACTAGACGCTTCCATTCATACCCTTTTCTCTCCTTTTTTTTTTTTTTCCTTTTTTAACCTTTTTTTTTTTTGGAAACCTAACAACTGCCCCTGAGTGACTCCTATCTATCTTACAGACTACTTATTCAGACCCCAGAGCGACGGGTACGAGCATGCAGGAGGCCCCGCCCCCTACTCCATGCCTACCTAGACGCACGGGCCCGTGCAAGACTTTGGAGCCGCTGTGGGCCGATGTTGCGGGGATACGCTCTCCCCTGTGCCCTGGAGTGCCACCACGTGGGGAGCATGCGCAGCTCCCAGCGCGGACTTCAGTGCGGGCTGCTCCCCCCGAGCGGCGGGGGAGCCGAACTCTGCCGGTTGGAGTGCCGCGCGCCGGGGGAGACTGCGATGCTCCCTGGCAGACCGAGCCGGTGCAGGGGTGTCCCCCCTCACCTAGGGGACCGACCCCCGCCGACCGGCGATGGAGGTGGGTTGCTGGACGTGGCAGTAACGTATCTCTGCTGAAATGCGATGGTCTCTGGACGCCGCTTCTCCGCTCGAATTCAGGTACTGGTAGCGCTCCCAAACGTAGAGCGACGTACCAAAGGGGTGTGGCGCTGTCGTGCTTTATGCGAACGGCAGCGCCACGCCCACAAACACAGGCCAAATCAATTGGCCTTACACTTAGCAGAATCTTGAGTTGTGGTACATTGTTCTACTGCTCAGCAACACCTCCACAAATATTGCCTTCATGGAAGAGTCATCAGAAGAAAACCTTTCCTGTCACAACAAAATTCAGCATAAGAAATTTGCAAAAGAACATCTAAACAAGCCTGATGAATTATGGAAATAAGTCCTGTGGACTAATGAGGTTAAAATAGAACTCTTTGGCCACAAAGAGCAAACATATGTTTGGAGAAGAAAGGGCACAGAATCGTATGGAAAAAAAAAAAAACTCTCCAACCATTAAGCATGGGGGTGGATCAATTATGCTTTCCGGTTATGTTTCAGCTAACTGCACTGATTCAATGAAATTCCAGCAAATTCCGGAAGCAAACATAACACCAACTGTAAAAAGGCTGAAGTTGCAAAGAGGATGGCATCTAAAAATGGATAATAATCCTAAACATACCTCAAAATTCACAATAGACTACCTCAAAAGGCACAAGCTGACGGTGTTACCATGGCCCTCACAGTCCCCTGATCTAAATATTATTGAAAATCTGTAGATAGACCTCAAAAGAGCAGTGCATGCAAGATGACCCAGGAATCTCACATAACTGGAAATCTTTTGCAAGTAAGAATAAATGAATGAAAATCCCTCAAATAAGAACTGAAAGAGTATTGGCTGGCTACAATAAGCATTTACAAGCTTGCCAAAGGGGTTGCTACTAGGTACTAACCGTGTAGGGTGCCAAAACTTTTTCTTCAGGTCCTTTTGCTTTTTTAGTTATTTTAAAAATGTAAAAGATGAATAAAAATAGTTTTTGCTTAAAATATTAATCTTTAACTCTATACTTTTTGTAGATCATTTTATTTTAAACTTTCTTAACGGTTCACAGTAACAGTCATCATATACACATTGTACTGATGTAAGAGATATGAGGTATGATAGATGCAGTGGGTACAAATAAATTTGGACATTTATACATTATGGTCACTGTGTGAGGTATGTGAGGTATTGGTGGTTGTAGCTGTCTGTTTTAATATATATGAGTGAGATGTGAGGTACTTTTCAGTTATAATATGGAACTTCTAATTTATGAGAATCAATGAGGCATGAGGTACTACTTCTGAGTAAAAAAAAGGAATGGGGGCACATGGAGAGAAAAGGGGAGGACCTCCTTTTACCCACTCCATTCAGAACTCAATAGAGAGCTTATTCTCCATGCTGTAAAGGGTTGAAGGTCCTTGGATGATCTCATCACAGGACCTGGCAGCTGTATTTTCCTAACCTGGGAACTACACAATTTTATGTCCAGTTCCTTTACTAGATGGTGCAGGACTTGTGATGTTGTCATCACAAGTCCTTTAACTTTCTGAGCTTCCGGGCTGCACTGATGACAGGGACTCTGGATGGGAGCCTGTATTAAATGTAATTAGGGGTTAGGGCCTTTTTATTATCCGTGCCCCCCCCCCCCTTTTTCCAGGCGCCCCATAGCAGCTACATGGTCTGATTCCATTCCAGCTACGCTACTGATCGCTACTATGTTCCCTCTGATTTACAGGTAGGTATAAAGACAACTAAAGTGGCTCTACAATGTGATGAGCCCACCAAACAGCTTACCATATCTCAGTTATTGAGAACTCTTTTTTTTTTTTTTTTCTAAATAGCATTCTCATGCGTTGGAAAATATCTGTTCAGACAATCCCTTTGAATTAAACTAGGAAATAAAGCTATATTTTTATAATAATTTAAAATGTTCATGGAGGGTGGGTCAAGAATGGGATGCATTCCAGTGGCTATGGCATGCTGATAAACCACTGGGGAATGTGCAAAGGAAGGGTGACAAACATCAGCAGTGCTATTTATTGTGGTGTGTAGCATGTTTAGGAGATTTATGACCAAAGCAATGGGGTGGGTCATCTCTTATTTTAGATACAATTTGCTCAAAAGGTGAATGTAATAAATTGATTGGATGCGGTGCTACCCAATATTATGACGAAGCCAGGAGATATAATGGGATGATCATTGTAGAAGAGGCTAAAGCAAAATATTTTTTACTGTGCATTAAAATCCATCTTAGAACTCCACAAAGCACAAGTCCAAATTTGTAATTCTTACATGTATATTCAGATTTGTGTTTTTACATTGTTGTATTTTGTCGGATTGCTTTGTCCTAGTAATTTTTTTCAGATTCCGCACAATTGTTATTGTGAGAGGGGATGTCGATCTTACACAGGCACATACACAGTTTTTGTGGGGTACTGGATAGGCAGGTGACCACAAAGTGACTTTTCTTTTTAATAATTACATTGTTTTCAGTCTTGGTATTGAATTAACATGTCTGAAAAGTTAGTTTTTATATGAGCAAGCCGTCAACTCCGGTTTAATAAGACTTTCGGATTAGTTATGAACCAGGCCAACCCCCATGGAGTAATGGATTAGAAATGTGCTGTCAGCAGTTCACACAAAATATCATTAAGCCATGAGATCGAGTGATGTGTATTACTTATTCTCCATTTCAGATCACTGGAAACCCTGACTTTACTGAACTTCTTTATTGCAACCATCTGCAGTTTGTGTTTTAATCTCAGTGGAGTAAACTGAGATGTATTGATATTTAATACTGAAATCTCGTCTGGCAGAGTTACACTACAGGTGTGGGAGATGAAGGAATTTCTCAGAATTGATCCGAAAACTACAAAATCTAACAAGCATATTGTGTTAGAAAAAGAAAAAGATAAAAGAAACAACAAATCATAAAATCTGATATTAACAGAAAAGTAAATAATATTTGAGTCTGATAGGACTATAACAGAAACTGAAAAAACCAGTAACAAATTGGCAAGTTTTTATGTATACACAAACATCAGTTCTCTTATAATAGTCATTGGCAGAAAACCTCTACCAAACCCTCCAAGGGCTTTATGCTCTAAAATGAACCATTTTCTTTGTTATATGCACCAAGATGTTTTTTCTAGTATCAAACATTCAATGGTTGTTTTGTATTAAGCATTTATATGTCACAAGTTAAGAGTAAACAGAAGTGGAAAGAGAGTGGGCTTTGTCCTCATAAATCAAAGGCCAAACACACATTCACAAAAACAGGGCCAAGCATCATGGCCACTGTAAATGGAGGGGTGACTGCGCATGCCTGGCACTCTCCATCCTCTTCCGTAAGAGTTTAGCAAATAGCGAGTAAACATATTCAGCTATGGTTGCAACTTTCATAGAAGTGAATTGAGGGAGCATGCACGTCCAGTTCTTTATTCATTGCATCCATGAAACGAGGCCCAATTCTGGAGATAAGATCTTAGATGTGGGACTCGTACCTATCAGGCATTTATGGATTAACCCGTGGATATGCCATGAATGTCCAGATGGGAATTTTTAGGCTGGCAGCCCGTTCCTGCCGCTGTCATGCTGTCCCGGACAGGTGCAGGTGTCAATCCACTCTCTCTGTGTGTATTGGGACTAATGCAGTGAACTTCCTTACAGCACTGATAGAGTTAATCCTTCCCATTTGCTCCCTTTCCAGCTGCTGACTAAGGAGCTCAAAAGCCTCGTATTTATCTGGGCTGAAGATGCACCTCCGTGCCTGAGCTTTGTGTTTTCTAATGTCTAGTTGCCAGGTAAGATCTGAACTTAGATCCTTAACGAGGACTGGCGTCTACATCTACTATAACTCTAGGGCATTGGACAGCGCTACATGGGGCTCCTTTGATAATGGATGAGCCGCCATTTCACATGACTGGGTGGCGATCTGACCACAAGAGCCTTTCTATGAATGAGATAAACTGCTCTCCACTAGGTCTATACATAGTTACAACTGTGCAAGTATAGGACCTGCAACTGTGCAAGTATATACTGTGCAAGTATAAATTACTAACAAATAAGTATTTATTGAGGACATACTAGGGGCTACCTGGTGCTGTTTATGGGGACCCTTTTATATATATATATATATATATATATATATTATATATATTGTATTATAGGAAGTTGACATTCTATGAAGGGCATTTGACTCTTTATTTTAAGTACTGATTCCAATCACTGGTCAAGCTCCACCTTACAACTATTTGTTTTTGTTTTCTTTGTTGATTTATAGCTTTAGAAACTACCTATGTGGGCATATACCCATTTGTAATTTGTCCCCTGCTGACCTGGTGCCTCTGCTAGCACAGAAAAACACGTTTGGACATAATAAGGCATGAGTTGATTTATCTGTAACGAACGTTATTATTTTGATATAAGGTATAAACAATAAGATCATATATATTTATAACATAGCAACTTGTGACTAAAATACTATATATGACCTGGGACTCAACTATTGACTAAAATATTTCACTATTATTGGACACTTGGTGATGGTAATTCTTTCCTGTGTCAGGGACATACTAGGGTAAGGCCTCATGCACACGGCCATTGTTTTGGTCTGCTGTCCGCATCCGTTGCTCCTTTCCGTGGCCCCACAAAAAAAATAGAGCATGTCCTGTTCTTGTCCATTTTGCGGACAAGAATAGGCATTTCTACAATGGGCCACATTCCATTCCGCAAATTGCGGAACGGAACGCGAAGCAGCTTCCGTGTTTTACGGACCGTAAAACACATACGGTCGTGTGCATGAGGCCTAACTAGGAGGTTCCTGAAACAGAATCGCCCCTATCGGGGCTGCTATTTCGTTTTAAGGCAGGGACTCATTAGTAATAGGGAGAGAAGTAGGAACACACTTTCTCCCCTATTATATAATATTGAGCTCCTTCTTATTTTTATAGAAGGTTATATATTATAAGATTTTTAGATACACACTTTTCTTTCACCCCCTAGATGTTTATCTGACGGTGAACTAGTCAGAACTGTTTGAAAGATCTGAACTTAGTAACAGAAATGGCAGAGACAAAGTGGGTGTGCATGAGAGCTAGCTGAGATCCTGAGCTTGATAAAATAATTGCTTCTACACTGCTTCTGAATTCACCGGAGCCTCCTGCCTTTCTGTAAGTGTTATTTCCAACTCCGTATGTGTTTTGTGGTCTACAGAGCTGGCAAATTTAACATAAAGGAGACGCCCCATGCTTCTGAGTGAAATGCATCTAGCTATGCAGCTGATACAAGGAATAATATGGCTGAAAAATACATTATGGAAGCCCAAAAGACACATTGCTTCACAGTTATGACTGCACAAAGAAGCACAGTCATTATACAAACTTTTTATTTTTTTTAACTCAGTTACCCCTTAACTGAAATTGTTAAAGCCTTATCTAAAAGTAAAATCTGTCTGACTGGTTTTCCTTTTATAATTAACAAGGCAATTTTACAAATGCATATTCCATATTAAAGACAATGCTGTATGCAGTACATAATGTAGTGTTTATATGTTATGTGATAGAGCAGGATATTAATGAACACTTTACTGCCCTAAACCCATTTGATATTCCTCACTCTTCTTTTTATCTTTTTGCTTTTAGGTTTAGCATTTAAAATCCATCTTTGCAAAAAAGGTAAGCATTAAATGAATATTTACTGCCATAGCTTCAGTAAAGGCAAAGAACGTATACATGATCTATTCCTGACATATGTTTAGCTACTGACAAACACTGGGCTAAGTCTCATTTTACCCTTTATCATTCAGGCCTTCTGAAGTGTATTAAAATGCTTGTTCCCATCCTTGTGCTCCTTGAATGAAAATCTAGATAAAGAAATGAAAAGTTAGTGGCCGGATACTCAGATCTCTGAGGGAAGAAAGACAGGTTTTGTCTTTGGTTTTCCACTCCGATTAATCCTTTCATAAAAGTAAGAGTAGCTGTCTTCTGAAGCTGGATCACATGACACATGGCTTTGTCTACCACCTTCAACAAAGACAATCCTTCAAGTTGAAAGAAAAAACTGGTTGCATTGAAGACACATATACCTTGACAGATTACAGATATTTTAGACGGGTGATCTCCAGCTAATTTCTTTCTGATAAGTCTAAGCTGTATCCCAGACGTAATTTCGAGTCAATGAAAAAAAAAAATGTAAAAAAATCAGTAGCATATTTTCATGACAGAGTTTATTATACAACAGATTCTGGGCCATTTTAACACATTGGTGGGCCCAGTGCAAAAGTGGACCCCTCTCCTGAACATAGTTAAAGGAATATTCTGAAATAATAAGAAGGTATAAAAAGTAACTTAATGTGCGTTATTGCTGTCCACGAGATACCACCACTGTTCAGAAGTACTTCTTTGTTCTTTTTTTGCCCAATCTTCATTTTCCTTCTTTTTACCATTGTTTACACTCTTTCAGGGCTTATGGTGGGAGGGATCATGCATGCAACACCAAGCTAAAAGACTCTAATGGCCATGATTCCCTCTACCTTCCAAGGCTGTATGGACCACTCACCCTTGCTGTCAAGCATTCTTGCAAATCGATGATCTGCCAGCACACTTGCTTGCTCAGCAAGCACACTTACCAATCAGCAATTTGCAAGTTTTCCAGAAGATATGACCTGTTGGCTACTATTAAAAATGGCATTGCAAGGAGCCATTGCACCGGTGGAGTAGGGCAAAGCAATAGAATGGTAGGTACTGCAAACACACCAGTAGGTCAGCACACTAGTGGATGAAGTATACACATCAGTTTTGTGGACAACATATAAATAAGAAAAGCAGAATACAGTGTAAATTTTTACTTTGTAATATTGCAACATTCACTTTGCAGTATAAGGAACATGATAACTTTGCTCTCTGGATCAGTATGATTATAACAATTAGAGATTAGTGAAGTTTTCAAAAATTCAATTTGGATGCTTCGCAAAATTTTCCAAAAATTGAATGAAAAATGAATTAATTTGTCAAGAAGCACATTAAATCACCTATATCCCAGCCTGCAGGGGGAGTTTATCTTGGTGTACATCACTGTGCATTGCAGCGACATGCATAGCTAGTTCTTTCTGGTAGTGAAACACTTACTGTGCCGGTCATATACAGTATAGGGATTAGCGCATCACCGTGCGTCACTAATAGGCATAGACTGCTAGTTAGCCTGTGAGCCACTGATCCTACTAAATTGTGAAAGACCATTCTCATTTTACTGTTTGTGGGTTGTCCATCTTGATTGATAGATTAAATACTCATTCTACTATAGAGTAAAGGGCAATCTCATTTTACACAGTCTGCTGTTTCCACATAGATAGAGAACTTGTTCTGTTACATATTGATACAAGTAGTGGCACCATGACAAAGTGGGGGGGGGGGGTGTCAGCAGTAAGGTTGTGTTGACGTCAATGTTTATTCTTCCTTTCTTCTGATCCATCAGAAGAACAATCCAAAATAAAAAAATGGTTCCTGTCTTTTGAGTATCTGCCTTAGCATGGACAGTATTTAGTCAGTAATTGATCAGTGTTGGTAAGGCAAAAACAGGAGTAGGTCCAAAACAGAGTTGACAGATGAAGGAAGTATTTGCATGTCTTCTGTGTTTTGGACCCACACTTGCTTTTGGCTTCCAAATCATGATCACATCCAAATACTGACCGTGTGATAGAGGACTAATGCTCAATTTACATGATTTTTGACCATTTGCATCTGGCAATGTCAAAAAGTCCAAACAGGGAAACTAGTGTCCCCAGAACAGACTGGTGACTGTGGCAACAGCATGAGGAGTCAACACACTGGCCCAGTCACAGAGTGGTGAGCGTGGCAACAGCATGAGGAGTCAACACAGTGGCCTAGTCACATAGTGGGAAAGGTGGCAACAGAATAAGGAATCAACACAAAGGCCCAGTCACAGAGTGGTGAGGGTGGCAACAGCATGAGGAGTCAACATAGTGGCCCAGTCAAATAGTGGGGAGGTGGGGGGGCAACAGAAGTGGCAGCAACTGCACAAGATGGTGGCAGTAGGAGAAGGCAGCAGCAGAGTCAGCATGTGTATGGCATCAGGTGGGTGGCAGCATCTGAACAGTGGCTGAAGCACGTGCCAAGAAGTAACAGGCCAAGTAACGGGTATTTAGAAATCCTAGCTGATCCATGCCTGATTCATCTTTATAAAGGTTAATCTCTCAACATTTTATGTTGAAAGGCTAGTTTTCTTTGGGGTAATTATGCCCCAGCCACAATAAACACCCACTCTGATGCCACACTACTGGTGGGGCAGGAAAGCTTGTCCAGGGCAAACTTGGCCAGTTGCAGCCACAATTCAAATTTGGCTGCCCAGTAGTCCAGGGGATATTGGATCTTGGGTAACAGGGTGCAGTCCAAGTATGCCACCACCTGCTGGTTCAGGTTCTGCTCCATGTCCTGCTGCTGCAGGCTGGTTTCTTTAGTAGACAGGTGAAGAACTGTGGTTAGGAGGGGGATTCATGTCAAAACTCCCATGGAAAATTATGTAGTTGACGCAGAGTCGGGTTTTAATCCATAAAGGGCATAAATCACCTAACATTCCTAAATTGTTTGGAATAACGTGCTTTAAAACATCCAGTGTGTGTATACGATCAGGTATGATGTTGTATCGATCAGGTAGTGTAAGGGTTACGCCTGCTTCACAGTGACAGACCAAACTCTGACAGACCAAACTCCCCGTTTAACGCACCGCAAACAACTGCAAACAGTTCATTTGCACAACCGCAAACTCCCCATTTGCACAAGGTTGGATACCAAGCTAGCCATGTCCCGTTCCTTGTCCTCACTGACGTCATTGAAGGTCTCTTCCTCCACCCAGCCACGTACAACACCAAGGGTCCCTGAAAGGTGACAGCAAGCCCCCTGGGACGCCTGCTGTGGTTGGTCTTCCACCTCCTCAAAGCCATCTTCCTCCTCTGACTCCTCTTCTTCAGACTCCTCTCTCTGCGTTGCCGCAGGTCCAGCAATCGACGACGACAAGGCTGCTTCTGGTGGTGATGGTGACCACAACTCTTCCACTTCATGCTCATCTACGGACTGATCCAGCACTCTTCACGCTCTGGGCACGCTCCAGAAAAAACGCATATGGGATGAGGTCGATGATGTTGCCTTGGGTTTGACTGACCAGGTTTGTCACCTCCGCAAAAGGACAGATGAGCCTGTAGCCATTGTGCATGAGCGTTCAGTAACACGGCCAAAAAATACCCAGCTCTGCAGAGGCTGTACTCTTTTTTTTTAATTAAAAAAATCTGTTCTTACCAGTTTAATCCCTGTTACGTCCCCTATCAGGGGATGTGTATGGAATAGATTTTAGGAACCGGGAGATGGAAAAAGATGATTGGTCGGTCCTCTTACTTACAATTTGGGGCACTGCGCGTGCGCCGCACAATGTACTGTGCCATCCTTATATGAGTGGTGTGTTAAGTAGTACTATTCCTATCAGTTTAATCCCTGTTATGTCCCCAATTAGGGGACTTGTATCAAATAGATTTTAGTAACCGGGAGATAGAAAAAGATGATTGGTCGGTCCTCTTACTTCCAATTTGGTGCACTGCGCGTGTGCCGTGCAATTTACTGTGACACCCTATATATATATGTAGTATATGTAGTACTATTCTTATCAGTTTAATCCCTGTTACGTCCCCTATCAGGGGACTTGTATCGAATAGATTTTAGACAAACGCAAAGAGCTGTCAATAGTTGACATAAATTTTATTCCTCTATGCGTCAATCTTGGTGTAGTGATGACTGTGCTCGTGCGCTCGTTTGGAAGATTGCAGGCAATGGTGGTTTTTCAAAGCTTATGGTCGTGCTGAGGTAGGTCAGTGACAGTTAAGTGACCCAGAAAACAATGATTCTGCAGTGTGGGCCCATTGTTGGCCTAGTAGGCTTTAATGATCACCTTAGATAATCACAAAGAAAATTAATGTTTTTTCTATGAAAAATTATCCAGTCGATCGCTTATGGTCTGTTCGCAATGAAGCAACAACCTTATCATCTGGGGTGTTCCAACATTGCAAACACAATGCCATTTCACCACAACAAGGTAACGATCACGAAGGGGAATTGACACCTGTATGTGCCTTTTTTTGTTTTGTTTTTTCAGCCACAGTGCAGCACCAGAGGCCAGAAAAATTAGGCATGTACACATGCCTTAAAAATGAGGTATTGTTGCAGCCGCTGCTGTAGCAGCGGACGGAAAAATTGATGTTTTCCAGGCAGAAAGTGTACTAAAACATTGCAGCTTGAACCCTAGTTGCTGGCGGAGAAGTCACGCAAGTCATCCGGCATGCAGAGATTAAATACAGCAGCGTGGGGACCATTTTTAGCCCAAGTTCTATTGAAACTTGGGATAGCTCAGGCCACAGGTCAAGCCTGTACACCCAGTAGTCAAGGGGTTCATCTCTCCTCAGAGTGTCGATATCTGCAGTTAAGACGAGGTAGTCTGCTACCTGTCGGTCGAGTCGTTCTCTGAAGGTGGACCCCGAAGGGCTGTGGTGATGCGTAGGACTTAAAAAGCTCCGCATGTCCTCCATCAACAACACATCTGTAAAGCGTCCTGTCCATGCCGGCGTGGTCATGGTAGGAGGAGGAATACTTTATCCTCTTCCCCTGTTAGATTCCCGTTGTGCTGTGACATCACCCTTATACGCTGTGTAAAGCATACTTTTTAACTTGTTTTGGAACTGCTGCATCCTTTCCGACTTCCGGTAATTCGGTAACATTTCAGCCACTTTCTGCTTATACCAGGGGTCTAGTAGCGTGGCCACCCAGTACAGGTCGTTCTCCTTCAGCCTTTTTATACGAGGATCCCTCAACAGGCATGACAGCACTGATCTCATTGAAGGTCTGTTCTCTCCCCAGCCATGTACAATACCACGAGTCCCAGATAGGTGACAACGAGCACCCTGGAATGCCTGCTGTGGTTGGTCTTCCTCCTCCTCAAAGCCACATTCCTCCTCTGACTGCTCTTCCTCAGACTCCTCTTCCAGCATTGCCGCAGGTCCAGCAAGCGATGATGATAAGGCTGTTTCTGGTGGTTATGACGACCACAACTCCTCCTCTTCACGCTCATCTATGGCCTGATTCAGCACTCTTCGCAGGGCACATTCCAGGAAGAAAACAAATGTGATGAGGTCGCTGATGGTGCCTTCGGTGCGACTGACTAGGTTTGTCACCTCTGCAAAAGGACGCATGAGCCTACAGGCATTGCGCATGAGCGTCCAGTAACGTGGCAAAAAAATACCCAGCTCCGCAGAGGCTGTCCTAGCACCCTGGTCATACAAATACTCGTTGACAGATTTTTCTTGTTGGAGCAGGCGGTCGGACATTAGGAGTGTTGAATTCCAACGTGTCGGGCTGTCGCAAATCAAGCGCCTCACTGACATGTTATTTCGCCACTGAATATCGAAAAAGTGCACCATGGCCGTGTAGGAACGCCTGAAATGGCCACACACCTTCCTGGCCTGCTTGAGGACATCCTGTAAGCCTGGGTACATATGCACAAAATGTTGTACGATCAGATTCAACACATGTGCCATGCACGGCACATGTGTCAACTTGCCCAAATTCAATGCCGCCAACAGATTGCTTCCGTTGTCACACACCACTTTGCCGATCTCCAGTTGGTGCGGGGTCAGCCACTGATCCACCTGTGCGTTCAGGGCAGACAGGAGTGCTGGTGTGACTCTCTGCTTTCAGGCAAGTCAAACCCAAGACGGCGTGACACTGTCGTATCTGGGATGTTGAATAGCCCCCGGGGAGCTGGGGGGGGTGCAGTTGATGTGGAGCAAGATGCAGCAGCAGAAGAGGGCTCAGCCAAGGAGGTTAGCGAAGAGGATGGAGTAGGAGGAGTAGAGGAGGTGGCAGCAGGCCTGCCTGCAAGTCATGGCGGTATCACCAACTCCGCTGCAGAGCCACGAATTCCAATGCGCAGTGTACGTGATATACCTGCCCTGATCGTGTTTTGCAGACCAGGTATAAGTGGTCAGATGGACCCTTGCCCCAACACTGTGTGCCAGACATGCCCTGACTTCCTTTTCCACAATAGAGTACAGGTTGGCGATTGCCTTTTGTGAAAAAATTTTTCGTCCGGGTACCTTCCACTGCGGTGTCCCAATAGCTAAAAATTTTTTGAAGGCATCAGACTCCACCAGCTTGTATGATAAAAGCTGGCGGGCTAAGAGTTCCGACAAGCCAGCTGTCAGACGCCGGGCAAGGGGGTGACTCTGTGGCTTCTTACGCTCAAACATTTTCTTGACAGACACCTGACTGTGGACAGATGAGCAGGAACTGCTGAAGATGAGAGGCGGAGTGGCGGGTGGTTGAGAGGGGGCAAGGAGGACAGCAGTGGCTTTGAGTTTGTGTGCTGCTTGTATTCATGTGTTGATCCCATAGGCGTTTGTGATGTGAGATCATGTGCCTTTGCAAAGCAGTTGTACCTAGATGGGTGTTGTACTTCCCACGACTCAGTTTCTTTTGGCGCAGGTTGGCATCGCTGTTATCAGAGGCAGACACACAAAAAATGCCACACTGCTGAGCTTTGCAATGACGGCATTCTGGTGTTGGCAATAGCATGTGTTGATTGTCGTGCTGTCTGGCTGACCCCGGGTGCCGATACATGCTGTCTAACTGTGCCACTAGCTCCTTCCGATGACCTCCCCCTGCTTCCAACTCGTCTCCTCCTTCTCTCTGTCTCCCCATCTGAACTTTCCCCCTGTTCTTCTTCTCTTCGAGCGGGCACCCACGTGACATCCACGGACACATCGTCATCATCAACCGCTTCACTTGTATCTGACAATTTAGCAAAGGAAGCAGCACCGGTTACATCATCATCATCACACCGTATGTCTATGTGTGTAATGCTGCCTGACTGAGATATATCCCTGTTATCTACATCCTCTGGCAATAATGGTTGCACATCACTAATTTCTTCCAACTGATGTTTAAATAACTCTTCTTACAGATCAAATGAAGCAGCTGTGGTGCTAGTGTTGGTGGTGGCGGCGGGCGGGCGAGTGGTAACTTAAGAGGTGCCCGAAGCTGAGCTGGAGGAGGATGGTGTGTCAAGGTTCCGAGCGTAAGCTGTAGAAGATTGGGTGTCCTTTGTAAGCCAGACAACTATGTCCTCAGAATTTTTCGAGTTCAGGGTACGTGGCCTCTGAACACTGGGCATTATTCTAGGGCCAAAGGAAATCACAGCAGCATGACCACGACGGCCCCTGCGAGGTGGCCTGCCTCTGCCTGTCATTTTTTTGATTAGTGGTACTATGCGTGCAAGGTACTGTGCCACCCTATGTGAGTGGTGGGCAGTGGGCACAGTACAGTCAGTGGGCCTGACACTCACTGGCAGGAAACTGCAATTATATTAAAGGGTAAAAATTAAATGACTTTTTTATCTGCAAGGTACTGTGCCACCCGATATGAGTGGTGGGCAGTGGGCACAGTACAGTCTGAGGGCCTGACACACACTGGCAGCCAACTGCAATTATATTAAAGGGTAATAATTTTATGACTTTTTTATCTGCAAGATACTGTGCCACTCGATATGAGTTGTGGGCAGTGGGCACAGTACAGTCTGTGGGCCTGACACACACTGGCAGGCAACTGCAATTATATTAAAGGGTAAAATTACTTGACTTTTTTATCTGCAAGGTATTGTGCCACCCTATATGAGTGGTAGGCACTGGCAGTGGGCACAGTACAGTCTGTGGGCCTGACACAAACTGGCAGGCAACTGCAATTATATTAAAGGGTAAAAATTAAATGACTTTTTTATCTGCAAGGTACTGTGCCACCCTATATGAGTCGTGTGCACACAGTACAGTCTGTGGGCCTACGGCCTCTCACAGATGGGCAGGCAACTGCAATATTTATATAGAAAAAAAATAATAAAAGCAGACTGATGTACCAGCCCTGAAAAGGGCTTTTTTGGGGTGCTGTCAGGATGCTGTCCTGACAGCAGATGAGTCTTTGAGGACTGGCGTGGACACAGAACACTGGCCTAGCTAACGTTTTCCCTATATTAATACAGATGCAGCAGCACTCTCCCTGATCTAACTAACACTGCAGCTTCAGAATGAATCTAAGATGAATGCTGTCCTTGCTTTTTGATAGGAGGTGGGAGGGTCTGGGAGGGAGGGTATGCTGATTGGCTGGAATGTGTCTGCTGACTGTGAGGTACAGGGTCAAAGTTTGCTCAATGATGATGTACAAGGGGCGGACCGAACATTGCATATGTTCGCTCGCCACGGCGAACGCGAACAGGCGATGTTCACCGGGAACTGTTCGCTGGTGAATAGTTCGGGACATCTCTACCCTACATGTCCTGCTACCTACTTTATTATGTTTGGACCCATGAAAGGTCCTCTTTAACAAAAACCCATTCCACTCAGGGCACCTCAAATCACCATCTGGTGGGAATCCTTGGACAAACACAGTGTGCCCCAAAGGAACTGGTGCTGTCCTTCCCATCACTGCATGCCGGCCCAGGGAGGCTCTGCTAACCGTGAGTAAATCAACTACTACCCCCATCAGCCCACCGTGCCTCACGTGTTGCCCCTTCGGACTTGGTCGCTGCATAAGCGTACCGTTCACGTCTCTATTAAGGCTCTGTTCACAAGGGAGCCATAATGCGGCTATGTGCCTAAGCCTTAAGGCCTTAATCATGCAGGTTGATTAGAATATTATGATGCTACATTGTGGTGGCCTGCATTATTCAATCCCTTATTTTATTAGAAAGCTATGCTCTTCCTTGCCTTTTATAAGATATAATGGATCAAACACCGGATCTTGTAATCTACTATTAAAAGTATGAAGGCTACTTATGGTCACAAAGAACGGTGGTAATATGAGGACATTATTAAATTTAATGTCTTAAGCCAGAACCAAAAGGTGAAGAGCTGTATCACAATAAAAATATTAGGTTTCCTTATGAGCTGTTGGCCTATTACAGGGTCATGAACCTATCTGAAAGACTGTACTCCGGTTATCTCACTGAACCACATAGCACTGCATCTGTGTGGATTAATGCTTTTCAATGAGTAAAGCAGCTTTAGATTAACAAGTCTCTTTGGCAACTAGCATTTTTTGATTTACGGAAAATAATAAGTCTGCAGTGAGATTCAAAACAAAAAAACATATTTGCAAGAAAAATAAGTGGAAAATCCGATTCACTGCAAATCAATGAGTGTGGCTGTGTAGAAGATTGTTGTGTGCGCGGTTATGAAGGACTCTAATAATTAACCAGCTAATTAACCCAGTAAAGGACACCTAAGCTTTGTCACATAGGTGTCAGCACTGCGTTGCTATGTAGGCTGTGTTTTTGGAGATTTTCATTTGTATAGCTTAATTCCTTGTAGAAACAGATAGCATGTGTTGAGGATTATGGATTAGAAAATACTAAAATCCTATTAAATCTTCAAAAAAAGAAATGAAGGTTTTCCTCTGAGTTGTCATTTCCAGTAGACCCTTAAAGATAAATAATACAACACTTTGTAGAATTATGAGGATATTGGTTTCTGTATGAATGTAATATTTAAGGCAGCAGCTGAACAACATCAATATTACTGCTGGCCGGCACTGTTTCCATGCTGGTTTACAGCTCAAGGAGTGGAAGCATTATATAAATGTTCATTATTGGTGCAGAGATCGCTGGAAGCAAACAGCCATTAGAATGTCATCATAAATACATGCAGCTTGATGAATCATATAGGACCCATCCACCTCATTACTATTTACATTGTACATACATACATATTGTCACAATTTTGGTCCATGCCCAACGCTGTCTTGCTGTCCCGGGCAGGCATGGGTGTCGCTCTACTCTCCCTGTGTGAATTGGGATTAGTGCTCAGTGAACTTTCCTTCAGCAATAAGAGAGTTTCCTCTTGCCCCTGTCAGCCTCCTTATTTAATTGGTCTGTAGAACCACCTCCTTGCCTGAGCTTTGAGGTTATCTACTTGCTAGTAAACAGTGAAGATGATTTTATCTGAATATCCTTGTACCAAATCTTGTCTGTCTACCCCAACCTTGGAACTGTGACCTGGATTACTCTTGCACTCAGCTTGCCCTTCCTATTTTACTGTTTTCAGACTACGTTCTTGGCTAAGTGCTTGGTGCTTCGCACTAGTGTCTCTGACCTCCATGAGTCAGCAGGAACTACACCAGGACTACTCCAAGAGGTAGCAGCCTGGTTGGTTCCTTGTGCCAAAGTCCAGATTCCTGTATAATGCCTCATGCAGACACCCATTAAACACGGATGTGAATGGTCCGTGGTATCCTGGGCTGGATTCCTGCTGAGAGCAGGAGCACACGGCGTCATTGGTTGCTATGACGCCGTGCCCTTCCTGCCGTCCCTGCAGTACAGTGATACAGTTGTATAGATCACACCAGTGTATCACTGTACTGCAGGGATGGCAGAAGCGCACGGCGTCATAGCAACCAATGACGCCATGCACTCCTGCTCTCAGCAGAAATCCAGCCCAGGATACCACGGACCATTCACGTCCGTGTTTAACGGACGTCTGCATGAGGCATAAGGGTTTCAGGGTGAATACCTGGGAACCGTCAGGACAATGCCCTTAGGTTTAGTCCAAAGCCAAACTGATTAGTTGGCACAGTAGGTCCACACCTACTGACCATAACACATGTATGGAACATACTGGTACATAGAGGAGATTTATCATGCACTGCACTCCAGAATTCTGGCTCAAAAAAAAAATTGCCAATGTACGGCTTTGAGACTTTTTGGGCTTACATGCACGCAAATGAGCAATTTTGCTTTATCACTTTGCATATGATAAATCCCCTAATGACTTTATACTGAAAGCACCCTTGTAGAGATTTTTAAAGTCGGTTTTGCCGAAGTCTGTGTTGCCATAATTTTGGCTGAATTTATCACAGGACATTTGATAAATTTGGTGTATATTTGGAAGAATTTATCTCATCCTGCACTCCAGAATTCTGGTACACCAAATGTACAATTACACACATATAATGTCACATCATTCTTTATTGTTTAAAAAACATAATATAGCATGTACAAAAAACACAAGTCATGTAGTGGTAGCAGTGAAGGACAATACTGTGACAAGCAGAACCCCTCCCTCCCACAGGACTCCCACAGTAGATAAAAGCCCTCACTCCGATTGCATATATACAGCAAATAGGCGTAAAAAAAAAACGTGTAACACATATTAGAAAGATGACTGATGTAACATAATTTGCTGACTACATATCAGAGCACAAAACCATACTATCATGCATACACAGCGCTGGTCATACAGTATACACAGTATGTGGAGTCACAGAAGGTGCACTCTCTAATACATGTATCCAACCGCACTGTATGTCATGAGCAACCTAAGTCCTGCATGAACTACAGGTGAGCTAGCAGTATGAAAAGGGCATTTACCCACCAGGAGCACAGAGGGAGAGAGGATACGAACCTGACGCGAGTTTCGCATTGCTTCTTCAGGCTTCAGCAAATTATGTTACAAACATCAGTCATCTTTCTCATGTGTGTTACACAGTTTCTTTTTTTTTACACCTATTTGCTGTATATTTGCAATTGGACTAAGGGCTTTTATCTACTTTGGGAGTCCTGTGGGAGGGAGGGGTTCTGCTTGTCACAGTATTGTCCTGCATGGCTACCACTACATGATTTGTGTTTTTTGTACATGCTATAATATGTTTTTTAAACAATAAAGAATGATGTGACATTATATGTGTGTAATTGTATGTTTGGTGTACTATTGCATAGAAACACACATATTCAACTATTGGTATTTTTCTGATTGGTTGTTCTACTCCAGAATTCTGGCTTTAAAAATCACAAAGAGAGCTTTTATGACTTTTTGGGATAACGTGAAAAAATTGGGACCTTCTTGCAGTTTTACACCAATCACTCCAGTTTTGAAAAGTGGCTTGGAAAGTGGACATGGTTAACTATGTTAATGCATTTTAATCCAGATTTATCAGTGGCATTTTTTTTAACAGTTCCAAAAAGGTCTCCAGTAGGAGGGTGGTGTAGAAAACTAGAATATCAGTTCTAGACAAAAATGTAAGGTTTAAAGATGCATCCAAATTAACAAACAACATCTGACATTTGTTAAATGCAGCATAAAGTACGTAAACAAAGGCTTAGTTCAAATATTCTCTTCATAATAAATTCCCCCTTTTAAGGGCTCATTCACACAACCGTATTTATGTGTCCACATCCGTTCTGCAATTCCGCACCTGTACTTTTGTTCAGCGGCCCTGTAAAAAAGATAGAGCATGTCCTTTTCTTGTCCGCAATTGCGGACAAGAATAGGCATTTCTATCATAGGGTTGGCCATGTGCATTCCGTGAAATGCGGGACACACATGGCCGTATCTGTGTTTTGCAGATCCACAATTTGTGGCCTGCAAAACACATACGGTCGCCTGAATGAGCCCTAAGTTTAACATTTTTTATTGACATGTTCCAATAACACTTTCTACACCACCTCATTACTGGAGCAAGATTAAGACACTTTTTTGGTACTAAAATGTCTCAGTTGATAGATCTGGCTTAAATCCGATAGACAGACTAACCACGCCCACTATCCCACCCACTTTTCAAAATTGGAGTGTGTAGAGTAAAAATGAGTAATTAGAGTAAAAATAACGGAATCCATAAGACGGAAGGACGGATCCGTTCTTCTGCCCATAGACTTGTATTATGACGGAATGCAAAACGGATGCCTTTAAAAGGCATTCTGTTTGCTTTCCGTCCTAATAGAGGTCTATAGGAATCAAAACAGAGCCGTCTGGTTCTCGTTATGCAAGACGGAAAACAAAGTCCTGTCTTTGTTTTCCGTCTTGCATAACAGGACCCAGACGGATCCGTTATGCTTTCCCATAGACTTCTATTAGGACGGAAAGCAAACAGAATGCCTTTTAAAGGCTTCCGTTTTGTATTCTGTCTGGGTATTCCGTTATTTTCCGTTATAACCATGCTATAACAGAAAACCATAACGGAATCAGTGACGCTAGTGTAAACCCACCCTAAGTCCAAAAATTCTCAAAGTTAAATTAGTTATTTACAAAATTGCCTGCATTGTTCCTAAATGCAGATGAGAGGGTTTGTCCAGGATTTGAGAAAAAAGGGCTACTTTCTTTCAAAAACAGCATCACCCATATTCAGAGGTTGTGTGTGATATTGCAGCCCAGCCCAATTAACTTCAATAGAAATGAGCTACAATGCCGGACACAATCCACGGACAGGTGTGCTGCTTGAGGAAAGCAGCCATAATTTTCATGCCAATTGGAGCACTTTTAATTAAAATAAAATTGATTCTAACCCAAATTGAATCGGTTGACCCATTTTGCCTAATTTATTGTTGAGCCATTTGCTCATCTGTAGTAATGTGTTGTTATTATTATACTCTAAACATTTCTTAAAAAGTAAATTTTTGTTGTTTCTTCATTATACTGTATTTTGCACTCATAATTTCTTATGTTTCTTTCTTAGAGTAAGATGGGAAGGAATTTTGCATTCGGTGCAATTACTGGAATAGATATGCCAGTGCATGAGTGCTATAATGAGCTTTTATGTTGTGTGACCTGATACATTTTAAAAACTTTCATCACTATACACAGGTTCCAGTGCTTCGACCCAATGGAAGATACAATATATGGGCAAAAGCATTGGGACATATTTCTTTATTATTGAATTCAGGTGTTTCATTCAGTCCCATTGACACCAATGTATAAAGTAAAGCCCATAGCTATGCAGTCTGATTTTACAAACATTTAAGAAAAATGGATCCATCTAAAGAGCCCACTGAATCCCAGCATTGTCCTGTAATAGGATGTCACCAAACAAGTAGGTTTGTGAAATATCTTCCCTACTAGATATTCTACGATCAATTGATAGTGGCATTATTGCAAAGTGGAAGCCTTTAGGAACCACAGCAACTTAACCCCAAATAGGAGACCACATAAAGTTAGAAAATGTGGTTGCCAAGTGTTGAGGCACGTAGTGTATAGAAATCACTAATGCTCTGCTGACTCGATAACTGCAGGGCTTCAAAACTCCTCTGACATTAACATCGGATTCCTGTGTACAAGGAGCTTCATGGCATGGGTTTCCATGGCCAAGCAGCTTCATGCAAGCCTTTACATCATCAAGCACAATACCAAGTGTTGCATGGAGTGGTGTAAAGCCCACTGCCACTGTACTCTGGAGAAGTGAAAATGTGTTCTGTAGAGTGATGAATCCCACTTCTTTGGCAGTCTGATGGAAAAGTCTGGGTTTGGTAAATGTCAGAAAATGTTACCTGCCTGACCGCATTGTACCAGCTATTAAGTTTGGTACAGGAAGGATAATGCTATGGGGTTGTTTTTCTGAAGTTGGCCTAGGCCTCTAACAGGTTTGGCCTGGCCCACCAGAGTACCAGAAGATCATCGAGTTGGACCAATCATTGAAGCCATAGTGGGTCCCAAAGGTCCAGGAGAAAAACCCATTTGGAGCAAATTACTTGCCACTAGGGTATTTTACTATTAGTGGTTATTAGTGATACGTGGCTGGGTCCCTGAGAATAATTTCCTCTTGTGGGCTCAAGGAACCCTCGTCCGACATTGGCCTCTTAGTTCCGGTGAAGGGAAATTTTTATTCTTCAGCATACTAAGACATTTTGAATAATTGTATGCTTCCAAATTTGTGGGAACAGTTTTTGGAAAGTCCCTTTTGTGTTTTTACTTACATAGCTTTACTATGCCTCAATACACAAAACAAGGTCCATAAAGGCATGGTTGATGAGTTTGGTGGGAAAATCTTGACTGGGCCAAACAGATCCCTGACCTGAATCCTATTCAACATTGTTGGGATGATATAGAATGGAGATTACAGGCCAGGTCCTCTCATCCAACATCAGTGTCTGACCTCATTAATGTTCAATTGGATGAACGGGCAAAAATACCCACACTCCAAAATCATGTAAAAATCCTTCTCAGAAGAGTGTAATCTATTTGGCCTGCAAAGGGGGGACCAGCTTCATATTACTGGCTGTAGATTTACAATTTAGAATTGGATAATATAAAAGTTCCTGTAGGTATAAAGTGTAAAGTCCCCAATACTTTTGTCCATATGGTGTATTTTTCAATGGGACAGTATTACAGACAGTATTAGGAAATCCATTTTCCAAATCTGCGATAATAGAGTTTTCCATACACTACCCTAATCTAATAGCTAAAGTGGAGAGTGGCTTAAAATTGTGTCCTCTGATCTGGAGTTCTTTGTCGTTGTTTTAATTTTAAATTCTGTAATGCTTCTTTTTCTCCGTGGTAGTGCTGTTGGGTAATTAAACAGTTTCTACTGGGATCTCCACATTATAGCAGATTGTTAGGGATTTGTGATCAACTTATCATTGAAGAACCACTATACTAAAATGAAATAGCTCAAAATGGACAAACCCTTTAACTTTGCACTGCAATTAATCTGCAAAAATTCTGAACTGGAAGGTACAATATCCTATATCTCTTACATATATAAAAATGAGTTTCTGTCTGTCTGAACCGTCTGTCTGTCTCAGCTCTCTAGGACAGTGATGGGCAACGTGCGGCTCTTCAGCTGTTGCAGAACTACAACTCCCAGCATGCAAAGCCTGTCTATAGCTATCAGCCTACTGCAGGGCATGGTGGGAGTTGTAGTTTAGCAACAGCTGGAGAGCCGCACGTTGCCCATCACTGCTCTAGGACGTTCCTTTCCTGAGATATGACCTGCATTAGCCAATACAAGCCTGCAACTCTTTCTCTTCATATCCCAACTGCCAGTCACATGTCCCTTACAGCCAATAGAAGCTCACAGGCCCTTATTCTCCACATACACACAGTTTTACTCCCGGTTTCCATAACAACCCAGCCATTTTTCTTCACTGCTGTAGGTCAGCTTTAGGCTAGGGCTACACAACGACATGTGTCGCGTGACAACAAGTCTCATGACACATCAGGCAAAACTACACTGCTACATTGATGTCGCACAACAATTTTTATAATGATAGTCTACGGTGTTGCACTGCGACATGCGACATGCTGTGACAGTGACGTGACAGTCACAGAAAAATCCAACTTAGATAGATTTTTTGCGACTGTCGTGTCGCAGTCACAGCATGTCGCAGTGCGACACCATAGCCTATCATTTTAAAAATTGTTGCCCAACATTGGTGCAACAAAATGTTGCGCGACACATGTCGTCGTGCAGCCCTAGCCTTACAGGGGCAGGGAGCTGTGGAGGTCACTATTAAGGGGGCAGGGTTTACTATTAAAAGGGCAGCTGCTGTGGAGCTCACTGTTAAAGGGGCATATACTGTAGATGTTACTGTTAAAGGGGCAGGTCGCTGTGAAGATCACTGTTAAAGGGGCAGGAACTGCGGGAGTCACTGTTAAGGGGGCAGGGTACTGTGAAGTCACTGTTAAGGGAGCGGGGTACTGTGGAGGTCACTGTTAAGGGAATGGGGTACTGTGGCAGTCACTATCAAAGGGACGGGTGCTGTGGAGGTCTCTGTTAAGGGAGTAGGGTGCTGTGAAACTCACTGTTAAAGGGATGGGCTGCTGTGAAGGTCAAAGTTAAGGGGATGGGCTGCTGTAAGATCCCATTTTAGAAAGGCGGGGCACTGTGGGGGGTCACTGTTAATGGTGGGGGGGCTGTGGAGTTAACTGGTAAGAGGATCGGTGTTCTTTAGAGGTCACTGTTGTGGAGGATACTGGCGATATCTTTTGATGACACACACAAACCTTAAATGAAATAGATGAAATATACCCTTGCGAAGCTGGGTCCTTCTGCTAGTTTAAAATATTATTCAGTTTGTACTTGCCCTTATTATAAATGTTCAAGGCTAATAATAGCTGAGTTCTCTGATGATTCAAACATAAATAATGATGATCAAAGAATTTTAGGGTTGTAAAAAGAAGGCTAATTATTCTAACATATTAGTAAATTATACACTGCCTGTCCAAAAAAAAAGTCGCCACCTGGATTTAACTAAGCAAATAGTTATGAGCCTCCTATTGGATAATTACTGTATGGGCGATTATCTTTCAGCTGGCAACAAGTTATTTAACCCCAACTGGTGCAATGAGTTGTTTTAGAAGGGTCAAATAAATGGCATGCATCAAGCAGAGAAAACATCTAAGGAGATTTGAGAAACTACTAAAATTGGGTTAAGAACTGTCCAACGCATTATTAAAAACTGGAAGGATAGTGAGGACCCATCGTATTCGAGGAAGAAATGTAGCCGGAAAAAAATCCTGAATAATCGTGATTGGCGATCACTTAAACGTTTAGTGAAATCAAATCGAAGACAAACAACAGTAGAACTCAGGGCTATGTTTAATAGTGAAAGTAAGAGCATTTCCACATGCACAATGCGAAGGGAACTCAAGGGATTGGGACTAAACAGCTGTGTAGACGTAAGAAAACAACTAATAAGTGAGGCAAACCAGAAAAAAGGGCTTCAATTTGCTAGGGAGCATAAAGATTGGACTCTAGAGCAATGGAAGAAGGTCATGTGATCTGATGAGTCCAGATTTACCCTGTTCATGCGACATTACCCTGTGTCCCAGCAGTGGTTGGCCAAGTTTAACAGTGTCCGGCAAAGGATTTATTATTTTCTGGGGTAAATATCAGTTGTCAAAATACAATACTGTAAATCTGGTGTCCCAGCAGTGGCTGGCCAAGTTTAATAGTGTCCGGCAAAAGATATATTTTTTTCTGGGGTGAAATTCAATTGCCAAAATAGCAATACCGTAAATCTGGTGTCCCAGCAGTGGTTGGCCAAGTTTAATAGTGTCCGGCAAAGGATTTATTATTTTCTGGGGTTAAATTAAGTTGCCAAAATAGCAATACCGTAAATCTGGTGTCCCAGCAGTGGCTGGCCAAGTTTAATAGTGTCCGGCAAAGGATATTTTTTTTCTGCAGTGAAAATCAATTGCCAAAATAGCAATACCATAAATCTTGTGTCCCAGCAGTGGCTGGCCAAGTTTAATAGTATCCGGCAAAGGATATATTTTTTTCTGGGGTGAAATTCAATTGCCAAAATAGCAATACCATAAATCTGGTGTCCCAGCAGTGGTTGGCCAAGTTTAACAGTGTCCGGCAAAGGATTTATTATTTTCTGGGGTAAATATCAGTTGTCAAAATACAATACTGTAAATCTGGTGTCCCAGCAGTGGCTGGCCAAGTTTAATAGTGTCCGGCAAAAGATATATTTTTTTCTGGGGTGAAATTCAATTGCCAAAATAGCAATACCGTAAATCTGGTGTCCCAGCAGTGGTTGGCCAAGTTTAATAGTGTCCGGCAAAGGATTTATTATTTTATGGGGTGAAATTTAGTTGCCAAAATGGCAATACCGTAAATCTGGTGTCCCAGCAGTGGCTGACCAAGTTTAATAGTGTCCGGCAAAGTATTTATTATTTTTCTGGGATGAAATTCAGTTGCCAAAATAGGAATACCGTAAATCTGGTGTCCCAGCAGTGGTTGGCCAAGTTTAATAGTGTCCGGCAAAGGATTTATTATTTTCTGGGGTGAATACCAGTTGTCAAAATACAATACTGTAAATCTGGTGTCCCAGCAGTGGCTGGCCAAGTTTAATAGTGTCCGGCAAAAGATATATTTTTTTCTGGGGTGAAATTCAATTGCCAAAATAGCAATACCGTAAATCTGGTGTCCCAGCAGTGGTTGGCCAAGTTAAATAGTGTCCGGCAAAGGATTTATTATTTTCTGGGGTTAAATTAAGTTGCCAAAATAGCAATACCGTAAATCTGGTGTCCCAGCAGTGGCTGGCCAAGTTTAATAGTGTCCGGCAAAAGATATTTTTTTTCTGCGGTGAAATTCAATTGCCAAAATAGCAATACCATAAATCTGGTGTCCCAGCAGTGGCTGGCCAAGTTTAATAGTATCCGGCAAAGGATATATTTTTTTCTGGGGTGAAATTCAATTGCCAAAATAGCAATACCATAAATCAGTGGTTTCAGCTGTGGCTGGCCAAGTTTACTAGTGTCCAGGAAAGGATATATTTTTTTCTGGGGTGAAATTCAATTGCCAAAAGGCAATCCCCTAAATCTGGTGTCCCAGCAGTGGCTGGCCAAGTTTAATAGTGTCCGGCAAAGGATTTATTATTTTATGGGGTGAAATTTAGTTGCCAAAATGGCAATACCGTAAATCTGGTGTCCCAGCAGTGGCTGACCAAGTTTAATAGTGTCCGGCAAAGTATTTATTATTTTCTGGGATTAAATTCAGTTGCCAAAATAGGAATACCGTAAATCTGGTGTCCCAGCAGTGGTTGGCCAAGTTTAATAGTGTCCGGCAAAGGATTTATTATTTTCTGGGGTGAATATCAGTTGTCAAAATACAATACTGTAAATCTGGTGTCCCAGAAGTTGCTGGCCAAGTTTACTAGTGTCCGGAAAAAGATATATTTTTTTCTGGGGTGAAATTCAATTGCCAAAAAAGCAATACCGTAAATCTGGTGTCCCAGCAGTGATTGGCCAAGTTTAATAGTGCCCGGCAAAGGATTTATTATTTTCTGGGGTGACATTCAGTTGCCAAAAAAGCAATACCGTAAATCTGGTGTCCCAGCAGTGGCTGGCCAAGTTTAATAGTGTCCGGCAAAGGATATTTTTTTTCTGCGGTGAAATTTAATTGCCAAAATAGCAATACCGTAAATCTGGTGTCCCAGCAGTGGCTGGCCAAGTTTAATAGCGTCCGGCAAAGTATTTATTATTTTCTGGGATTAAATTCAGTTGCCAAAATAGGAATACCGTAAATCTGGTGTCCCAGCAGTGGTTGGCCAAGTTTAATAGTGTCCGGCAAAGGATTTATTATTTTCTGTGGTGAATATCAGTTGTCAAAATACAATACTGTAAATCTGGTGTCCCAGAAGTGGCTGGCCAAGTTTACTAGTGTCCGGCAAAAGATATATTTTTTTCTGCGGTGAAATTCAATTGCCAAAATAGCAATACCATAAATCTGGTGTCCCAGCAGTGGCTGGCCAAGTTTAATAGTATCCGGCAAAGGATATATTTTTTTCTGGGGTGAAATTCAATTGCCAAAATAGCAATACCATAAATCAGTGGTTTCAGCTGTGGCTGGCCAAGTTTACTAGTGTCCAGGAAAGGATATATTTTTTTCTGGGGTGAAATTCAATTGCCAAAAGGCAATCCCCTAAATCTGGTGTCCCAGCAGTGGCTGGCCAAGTTTAATAGTGTCCGGCAAAGGATTTATTATTTTATGGGTGAAATTTAGTTGCCAAAATGGCAATACCGTAAATCTGGTGTCCCAGCAGTGGCTGACCAAGTTTAATAGTGTCCGGCAAAGTATTTATTATTTTCTGGGATTAAATATCAGTTGCCAAAATAGAATACTGTAAATCTGGTGTCCCAGCAGTGGTTGGCCAAGTTTAATAGTGTCCGGCAAAAGATTTATTATTTTCTGGGGTGAAATTCAATTGCCAAAATAGCAATACCGTAAATCTGGTGTCCCAGCAGTGATTGGCCAAGTTTAATAGTGTCCGGCAAAGGATTTATTATTTTCTGGGGTGACATTCAGTTGCCAAAAAGCAATACCGTAAATCTGGTGTCCCAGCAGTGGCTGGCCAAGTTTAATAGTGTCCGGCAAAGGATATTTTTTTCTGCGGTGAAATTTAATTGCCAAAATAGCAATACCGTAAATCTGGTGTCCCAGCAGTGGCTGGCCAAGTTTAATAGCGTCCGGCAAAGTATTTATTATTTTCTGGGATTAAATTCAGTTGCCAAAATAGGAATACCGTAAATCTGGTGTCCCAGCAGTGGTTGGCCAAGTTTAATAGTGTCCGGCAAAGGATTTATTATTTTCTGTGGTGAATATCAGTTGTCAAAATACAATACTGTAAATCTGGTGTCCCAGAAGTGGCTGGCCAAGTTTACTAGTGTCCGGCAAAAGATATATTTTTTTCTGGGGTGAAATTCAATTGCCAAAATAGCAATACCGTAAATCTGGTGTCCCAGCAGTGATTGGCCAAGTTTACTAGTGTCCGGCAAAAGATATATTTTTTTCTGGGGTGAAATTCAATTGCCAAAATAGCAATACCGTAAATCTGGTGTCCCAGCAGTGGCTGGCCAAGTTTAATAGTGTCCGGCAAAGGATATTTTTTTTCTGCGGTGAAATTTAATTGCCAAAATAGCAATACTGTAAATCTGGTGTCCCAGCAGTGGCTGGCCAAGTTTAATAGTGTCCGGCAAAGGATATATTTGTTTCTGGGGTGAAATTCAATTGCCAAAATAGCAATACCATAAATCAGTTGTTTCAGCTGTGGCTGGCCAAGTTTACTAGTGTCCAGGAAAGGATATATTTTTTTTCTGGGGTGAAATTCAATTGCCAAAATGGCAATCCCCTAAATCTGGTGTCCCAGCAGTGGCTGGCCAAGTTTAATAGTGTCCGGCAAAGGATATATTTGTTTCTGGGGTGAAATTCAATTGACAAAATAGCAATACCGTAAATCAGTTGTTTTCTGCTGTGGCTGGCCAAGTTTACTAGTGTTCAGGAAAGGATATATTTTTTTTTCTGAGGTCAAATTCAATTGCCAAAATGGCAATCCCCTAAATCTGGTGTCCCAGCAGTGGCTGGCCAAGTTTAATAGTGTCCGGCAAAGTATTTATTATTTTCTGGGATTAAATTCAGTTGCCAAAATAGGAATACCATAAATCTGGTGTCCCAGCAGTGGCTGGCCAAGCTTAACCACTACAGGACCGCCTAACGCACGGATGCGTCCGGCGGGCGGTCCTGTAGTTCTGATCTGACGTGTCGGCACGTCATCTCGCGAGACACGAGAATTCCTGTGAGCGCGCGTGCGCGCGCGTGTTCACAGTGCCGCGCGTCTCAGGAGTTCTACTGCAGCCTGCCAGCGATGATCAATCGCTGGCAGGCTGTAGATGCTAAATAAATAGCATCAAACAAGTATATCAGACGCTGTTTTGTTAACAGCGTCTGATATACCTGCTACCTGGTCCTCTGGTGGTCCCATTTTCTGGGATCAACCACCAGAGGACCAGGTAGCTATGTGAAGTTGCACCAAAAACTACACTAACCCCCCCCCCCTCACTTATTAACCCCTTGTTAACCCCTTGATCACCCAATCTAGATTCCCTGATCACCCCCCTGTCACTGATCACCCCCCTGTCATTGATCACACCCCTTGTAAGGCTCAATTCAGACGTCCATATGTGTTTTGCGGATCCGTGGATTCACGGATCCGCGGATCTGATCCACAGATCCACGGATCCGCAGATCCTCAAAACACGGACAACGGCAATGTGCTTTCTGCATTTTGCAGATCCGCACATTGCCAGAACTATATAGAAAATGCTTTTTCTTGTCCGCAATTTCAGACAAGAATAGGACATGTTCTATATTTTTGCGGAACGGAAGTGCAGACCCGGAAGCGCGGATCCGTAATTCTGGATCTGAGCGGGACAAAGTCTGCCCCATAGGAATGAATGGGTCCGCAATTCTGTTCCGCAAACAGAATTGCGGACGTGTGAATGGGGCATAAGGGTCCCTTATCACCACCAGTTAGCTACTTGTTAGGTAGCTAGCGCCCAGCCCACCGCACCGCAGTCACTGATTTTGGCAGAGATTTTTTCATCCACATTGATCGATGCGAATAAAAAATCTGTGCTGTTCATTTTTTTTCTTTTTTCAGCCCAGAGGATGAACGGAAAAAAAAAATCTCATTACCCGTATGCTCAATATAAGGAGAATAGCAGAAACTCCTAATGCTGGCCATACGTGTAATGATTGCGGAGACCCTCAAATGCCAGGGAAGTACAAAGACCCCACAAGTGACCCCATTTTAGAAAGAAGACACCCCAAGGTATTCCGTGAGGGATATGGTGAGATTCATGTAAAATTTTATTTTTTGTCACAAGTTAATGGAATATGAGACTTTGTAAAAAAATATATATATATATCAATTTCCGCTAACTTGTGCCAAATTTTTTTTTCTTCTGTGAACTCGCCATGCCCCTCACAGAATACCTTGGGGTGTCTTCTTTCCACAATGGGGTCACATGTGGAGCATTTATACTGCCCTGGCATGTTAGGGGTCCTAAAGCGTGAGAATCCAAATGCTCTGTAAAATCCTAAAGGTACTCATGGGAATTTGGGCCCCTTTGCGCATCTTGGCTGCAAAAAAGTGTCACACATGTGGTATCGCCGTACTCAGGAGAAGTAGGGCAATGTGTTTTGGGGTGTATTTTTATATATATCCATACTTTGTGTGAGAAATATCGCTGTAAACGACTTTTACATTTTTTTTATACAAAGTTGACGATTTACAGAGATGTTTCTCTCACCCAACATGGGTATATGTAAAAATACACCCCAAAACACATTGCCCTACTTCTCCTGAGTACGGCGATACTACATGAGTAACAATTTTTTGCAGCCTGGGTGCGCAAAGGGGCCCAAATTCCAACGAGTACCTTTAGGTTTTACATGGCTGCTCACAATTTAGCCCCGCCCAAAATGCCAGAACAGTAAACACACCCGACAAATGACCCCATTTCGGAAAGTAGACACCCCAAGGTATTCACTGAGGGGCATAGTGAGTCCGTCTGAGATTTTTATTTTTTTTTGCCAGAAGTTAGCAGAAATGGAAACTTTATTTATTTTATTTTTTCCTCAGAAAGTGTCATTTTCCGCTAACTTGTGAAAAAAAATGAAATTATACCAGAACTCACCATGCCCCTCCGCGAATACTTTGGGGTGTCTTCTTTCTAAAATGGTGTCATTTAGGGGGTATTTATACTATCATGGCATTCTAACACCTGAAGAAACATGACAGGTGCTCAGAAAGTCAGAGCTGCTTCAAAATGCGGAAATTCTTTTTTGCACCATAGTTTGTAAACGCTATAACTTTTACCCAAACCCATTAAATATACACTTATTGGATTTTTTTTTTTAAAAAAAGACATGTAGAACAATAAATTTAGAGAAAAATGTATATAGAAATTTAGTTTTTTTTTTTAAATTTTACAACAGCTCTATTAGTGAGAAGAAAAGGAGGTAAAATTCATTTGGGTGGTAAGTTGCATGATGGAGCAATAAATGGTGAAAGTAGTGTAGTGCAGAGTTGTAAAAAGTGGCCTGGTCATTAATGGTATTTAAGTTAAGGGGGCAGAGGTGGTTAATAGTGTCCGGCAAAGGATATATTTTTTCTGGGGTTAAATTCAGTTACCAAAATAGCAATACGGTAAATCTGGTGTTCCAGCAGTGGCTAGCCAAGTTTAATAGTGTCCAGCAAAGGATTTATTATTTTCTGGGGTGAATATCAATTGCCAAAATACAATACTGTAAATCTAGTGTCCCAGCAGTAGCTGGCTAAGTTTAATAGTGTCCGGCAAAGGATATTTTTTTTTCTGGGGTGGAATTCAATTGCCAAAATAGCAATACCGTAAATCTGGTGTCCCAGCAGTGGCTGTCCAAGTTTAATACTGAAGCAAAAATACATGGGGTGACAGCACCATTGTAGGTAAATACCCAAAGTCCATATAGTGGCGGTGCCTGCGATGTTAGGACCTGACCATTGGTCCCCAATACGATACCAAACAAGAAAGGATCGCGGCACTCCTTCGTCTGTTGAAAATGTTCTTTATTCCACCGTAAAGTGCGGCGTTTCGAGCTTTAATCAAGTCTTTATCAAGCATACACAATTGAGTAAGTGACAGATATATATACCCACCCCCAGACATCATTGGTAAGGTGGGAGAGAAAACACCCTCCCTCTTTCTGCTGACATCATCATGTAAAAGTAGTACACAATATAAATATATATGAATATATAACATAAGAGCATCAGGGTTAAATCCAACCGTGTCATGAAGTCTCGCTGATCAAAAATCGTAGCGCAGCGATATATAAGTAAACATAAGCAAAAGCCTTGTCTATTCCTTCGAGTCAGGAGTTCAATTATCTTCATAGCAGGTCACGTGTCACACGCATCAGAGATGACAGTGACATCATCTCTGATGCGTGTGGACCGTGACTGCTATGAAGATAATTGAACTCCTGACAGAAAGAATGAACAAGGCTTTGCTATGTACTACTGCTCGCTGCGCTCGATACGATCAGCGAGCTTTCACTGTTAACTGATGCTCTTATGTTATATTCATATATATTGTATATTGTCACTCTACATGATGATGTCTGAAAAGGGAGGTGTTTCCTCCCGCCATGATGTCTGGTGGAGATACTCATATCTGTACTTACTGTGCATGTGATAAGACTGTTAAAGTCGAGCGTCGCTAGGTGGAATAAGAACATTTCGACGTGGAAGTGCGCGATCTTTCTTGTTTGGTGTCCAATTCTAATAGTGTCCGGCAAAGGATTTATTATTTTCTGGGGTGAAATTCAGTTGCCAAAATAGTAATACCATAAATCTGGTGTTCCAGCTGTGACTGGACAAGTTTCATATTGTCCATCATAGGATATATTATTTTCTGCGGTGAAATTCAGTTGCAAAAATAGAAATACCGTAAATCTGGAGTTCCAGCTGTGACTGGACAAGTTTAATAGTGTCTGGCAAAGGATATATTTTTTTCTGGGGTGAAAATCAATTGTCAAAATAGCAATACCATAAATCAGTGGTTTCAGCTGTGGCTGGCCATGTTTAATAGTGTCCAGCAAAGGATTTATTATTTTCTGGGGTGAAATTCAGTTGCCAAAATAGGAATACCGTAAATCTGGTGTCCCAGCAGTGGCTTGCCAAGGATAATTGTGTCCGGCAAAGGATATATTTTTTTCTGGGGTGAAATTCAATTGCCAAAATAGCAATACCGTAAATCTGGTGTCCCAGCAGTGGCTAGCCAAGTTTAATAGTGCCCGGCAAAGGATTTATTACTTTCTGTGTCATCCATAGATCCCCCCTCAGTATCATCACAGATCCCCCTAAGTGTCATTTACAGATCCCCCTTAAGCATCATCCACAGATACCCCCCAACTGTCCTCCACAGATCCCCCCAAGTGTCCTCCACAGATTCCCGCCCCCCCGATTGTCATCCACAGATCCCCCCAAGTGTCATCCACAGATCCCCCCTCAGTGTCATTCACAGATCCCCCCTCAGTGTCATCCACAGATCCCCCCTTAGTGTCATCCACAGATCCCCCCTCAGTGTCATCCACAGATCCCCCCTCAGTGTCATCCACAGATTCCCCCTCAGTGTCATCCACAGTTCCCCCTCAGTGTCACCCACAGATCCCTCCTCAGTGTCATCCACAGATCCCCCTTCAGTGTCATCCACAGATCCCCTTTCAGTGTCATCCACAGATCCCCCCTCAGTGTCATCCACAGATCCCCCTCAGTGTCATCCACAGATCCCCCTTAGTGTCATCCACAGATTCCCCCTCAGTGTCATCCACAGATCCCCCTCAGTGTCATCCACAGATTCCCCCTCAGTGTCATCCACAGTTCCCCCCTCAGTGTCATCCACAGATCCCTCCTCAGTGTCATCCACAGATCCCCCTTCAGTGTCATCCACAGATCCCCTTTCAGTGTCATCCACAGATCCCCCCCTCAGTGTCACCCACAGATCCCCCCTCAGTGTCATCCACAGATCCCCCCTTAGTGTCACCCACATACCCCCCCCCAGTGTCATCCACAGATCTCCCTTCCGCCCAGCGCCACCTCCTAGCTAATTTATTCACTGCACTTGCCTCTGAAATTTAAGAGAAGTGCCTCTGAAATTAAAGAGTAGTGGCAGAGGCCAGGAAGATGGCGCAGGCGCACTTCGATGCCTCTGCCAGTGCGCCTGTGCGAGATTACGCCGCTTCTCTTCAATTTCAGAGGCAATTGCAGTGAATAAATTAGCTAGGAGGTGGCGCTGGATGGGGAGGAGGTGCGCCGGTGGCCCGGGCCCCCAGTGGCATAGGGCCCCATAGCTATTGCTATGGCGATCCCTACGCCACTGAATAGGATGCTGCCCATGTAGTGTCCTTGGAGTGTGTGCCGATTGGTCTGTGCGCCGCGCATGCGCACTTGACAAATCGGCACACACGCACGGACACCAAGCACAGAGGGATTTTAATGTCAATTTAAACAATCTGTTATTTTCTGATGACACATTCCCTTATACTATTATAGACTATTTGACCCTCATTACAATGGTACTTTTCTTTTCTCTGTCCCTCGTCGAGATCAAGAAAAAGACACTGGGTGATATGCCCAGAAAAACACACCTCTTTCAGCCCTCTTGCCCGCCCTTCTTTCCTATTATTACCTCTGCCTCCAGCCAGCAGAGGTCAGAATCGGCACCAGAGGACGGCTGACCGGCAAGTCTCAGCGCAGTTGGCCCACACCTTCGCACTGCTCCGCCCATTATGGGCAGAGGAACAGCTTTTCATATTGCGCATGCGCCGGCCAACTAAAAACAGCTACGCTGAGACTTGCCGGCCCGCCAGCCTCTGGTGCCGTTCGTGACTTCCACCGGCTGGAGGCAGAAGAGGAAGTAATAATAGGAAAGAAGGGCAGGCCAGAGGGCTGAAAGAGGTGTTTTTTGGGTACATCGCCGAGGGGCCTGGGCACTTAAATCAGTCATAAAAAATGGTAAATGAGACGTGCGCACTGCCCTGTCCCCTTCCCCGCCCACACCACGCCCACTTTTTAGACCTGGCGTGAGCAGGGAGAAGTTGCAGATTGCATGAGAAATATGCCTAATTTGGGCGTATTTCTATTTAATAAATTAACCCCTATCTGCCTATAAACCACAACGTGTTCAAACACATTGTAAAAAGTCTGTCACCTCCAAAACCAGTTTCAAAGTAAGCATACAACCATGTGGGGTAGGTGCCCTATAATATAGGGCACCTAAACTCCTGTTTTGCTCTTAGATCAGCCTGCATTGAGATCTGCAGGTTTGTAAATGACATCAGTCTAAACCTGCACATCTGGTGGAGGCCAATATTTCCTGCTTAGTGGGGAAGGGCTAGGGGATCATACCAGGATATCCTCCCTTTAATGTGGCCCTGCTTGTTACATATGGGCATCTTCAGCACTTAGTAGAACTGAAGGCTGAAGACACAGTCTTCTTAGTAATAGTTATGAGCGGCAGGGGCAATATTCGAATTTGCGATTATTTTCTTGATTGCGAAAATCGGCAATGTAATATTCACGTAATGTGCGCGCAATACAGGTGTCGGTCACTATTGCTACATTTTTCAAGCTGCTAGAAGTTTCCTGATACTGGAAAAAATGGTTGGTACAGCAGAACATTACCTTAGCTTTATATGTAGATTGACTGCTCCGATATATTCGCGATTGCACAATTCGGCAATTAATGATGCACAATATTTCATCTAACATTGAATTATTCGATCTAACAGTATGTCATACAGAGAAGTGCTAGGCCCTGCACAGGGGAGTGGCAGAGGCGTAAATGTTTCTTGCACAGGCAGAGGTTGCAGCAGAGTAAGGGGGCATGGCAGCAGGGGTCGCAGCGAGAGGCCTGAGCTCATGGTGTCATCTAGCGGTCGTGTCTTGACCAGCAACCCAGGGGTCCTTGAATGGTTGACTTGGTCATCCACTTCATCCCAAGTTACATCAGACACCCCCAGCCAAGAGTCGGTGGGTTCCTCTGACACGACGTCTAGTTGGCATGGCCCGGGAGCAGGCACTGTGCCTTAACCTGTTCATAACCTGCCTCTGTTCTTTTCTGTTCCCTCAGCCAGAGAAGTATTATATGCTGTGGGCTCAGCTCCACTTTTCAGCGAGGACGAGCTACTAGAGGACAGTCAGCAGCTACAGCCCAGCCAAGATCTGGAGGAGACATCTGCCGCTTCCTCCACTAGGCGAGAAAGTACTGATGAGGAGAGTGGCGTGGGAGCTAGTGTTGCGAGCAGTCAGGTTCCTGACCCAGAGACAGTTGAGGAGGACATCAGTGATGTGCAGACAGTACTCGATGATGATGTAGCTGATCGCACTTGGGAGTCGGGTAATAAAGGGGCTTAATCATCATCAGGAGAAGAGGATGGCAGCTTGCCCGTTAGACAACAGAGAAGCCAGCAAGTCGCTAGCATGGCCGGGAGTCAGCAGAGTGGTAGCAGTGGGAGGTCGGGAGCCAAACGTGCCCGGAGTAGACCACTCGCTTCGCAGTAGCCTATCTGTCCGGGATTTAGCGGTGCACGGGTTCACAGAGGCAGCACCGGTAGCAGTCACTGCGATGCGTTGGGGGTGAAATCACCTACTCAGCGGTGTAGCAGTATAATATATAAATAATATATATAATATTGAAGTCAATGGGGACCCAAACTTTTAGGCACTAAAAAGGATGTAAAATAGTACAGGAACGGGCTAGAGGGCTGCCAAAGGCAGCAAAATGTAGGTAAATCCCCTGCAAACAAATGTGGATAGGGAAATGAATTAAAATGAAATAAAATAAATAAAATTTAACCAATATCAATTGGAGACAGGTCCCACTGCAAGGAATCATGCGTCATATCACTCAACACTGGAGAAGGCCACTTTCAGTTATTTCGGCCCCAGCACCCAGACAGAGGAGAGAGGTCCCACAGCAAGGAATCATGCGTCATATCAATCACCACCGGAGAAGGCCACTCTCAGTAATTTCGGCCCAGCACCCAGACCGAGGAGAGAGGTCCCACAGCAAGAAATCATGCGTCATATCACCCACCACTGGAGAAGGCCACTTTCAGTTATTTCGGCCCAGCACCCAGACCGAGGATACAGGTCCCACAGCAAGGAATCATACGTCATATCACCAACCACCGGAGAAGGCCACTCTCAGTTATTTCGGCCAGCACCCAGACCGAGGAGAGAGGTCCCACAGCAAGGAATCATGCATCATATCACCCACCACTGGAGAAGGCCACTTTCAGTTATTTCGGCCCAGCACCCAGACCGAGGATACAGGTCCCACAGCAAGGAATCATGCGTCATATCATCCACCACTGGAGAAGGCCACTTTCAGTTATTTCGGCCAGCACCCAGACCGAGGAGAGAGGTCCAACAGCAAGGAATCATGCATCATATCACCCACCACTGGAGAAGGCCACTTTCAGTTATTTAGGCCCCAGCACCCAGACAGAGGAGAGAGGTCCCACAGCAAGGAATCATGCGTCATATCACCCACCACTGGAGAAGGCCACTTTCAGTTTTTTCGGCCCAGCACCCAGACCGAGGATTCAGGTTCCACAGCAAGGAATCAAGCGTCATATCACCCACCACTGGAGAAGGCCACTTTCAGTTATTTCGGCCCCAGAACCCAGATAGAGGAGAGAGGTCCCACAGCAAGGAATCATGCATCATATCACCCACCACTGGAGAAGGCCATTTTCAGTTATTTAGGCCCCAGCACCCAGTCAGAGGAGAGAGGTCCCACAGCAAGGAATCATGCGTCATATCAACCACCACCGGAGAAGGCCACTCTCAGTTATTTCAGCCCAGCACCCAGACAGGGAGAGAGGTCCCACAGCAAGGAATCATGCGTCATATCAACCACCACTGGAGAAGGCCACTTTCAGTTATTTCGGCCCAGCACCCAGACAGAGGAGAGGTCCCACAGCAAGGAATCATGCGTCATATCAACCACCACCGGAGAAGGCCACTCTCAGTTATTTCAGCCCAGCACCCAGACCGAGGAGAGAGGTCCCACAGCAAGAAATCATGCGTCATATCACCCACCACTGGAGAAGGCCACTTTCAGTTATTTCGGCCCAGCACCCAGACCGAGGATACAGGTCCCACAGCAAGGAATCATACGTCATATCACCCACCACCGGAGAAGGCCACTCTCAGTTATTTCGGCCAGCACCCAGACCGAGGAGAGAGGTCCCACAGCAAGGAATCATGCGTCATATCACCCACCACTGGAGAAGGCCACTTTCAGTTATTTCCGCCCAGCACCCAGACCGAGGATACAGGTCCCACAGCAAGGAATCATGCGTCATATCATCCACCACTGGAGAAGGCCACTTTCAGTTATTTCGGCCAGCACCCAGACCGAGGAGAGAGGTCCCACAGCAAGGAATCATGCATCATATCACCCACCACTGGAGAAGGCCACTTTCAGTTATTTAGGCCCCAGCACCCAGACAGAGGAGAGAGGTCCCACTGCAAGGAATCATGCGTCATATCACCCACCACTGGAGAAGGCCACTTTCAGTTTTTTCGGCCCAGCACCCAGACCGAGGATACAGGTTCCACAGCAAGGAATCAAGCGTCATATTACCCACCACTGGAGAAGGCCACTTTCAGTTATTTCGGCCCCAGCACCCAGATAGAGGAGAGAGGTCCCACAGCAAGGAATCATGTGTCATATCACCCACCACTGGAGAAGGCCATTTTCAGTTATTTAGGCCCCAGCACCCAGTCAGAGGAGAGAGGTCCCACAGCAAGGAATCATGCGTCATATCAACCACCACCGGAGAAGGCCACTCTCAGTTATTTCAGCCCAGCACCCAGACAGGGAGAGAGGTCCCACAGCAAGGAATCATGCGTCATATCAACCACCACTGGAGAAGGCCACTTTCAGTTATTTCGGCCCAGCACCCAGACAGAGGAGAGAGGTCCCACAGCAAGGAATCATGCGTCATATCAACTACCACTGGAGAAGGCCATTTTCAGTTATTTAGGCCCCAGCACCCAGTCAGAGGAGAGAGGTCCCACAGCAAGGAATCATGCGTCATATCAACCACCCCCGGAGAAGGCCACTCTCATTTATTTCAGCCCAGCACCCAGACAGAGGAGAGAGGTCCCACAGCAAGGAATCATGCGTCATATCAACCACCACTGGAGAAGGCCACTTTCAGTAATTTCGGCCCAGCACCCAGACAGAGGAGAGAGGTCCCACAGCAAGGAATCATGCGTCATTTCACCCACCACCGGAGAAGGCCACTCTCAGTTATTTCGGCCCAGGACCCAGACAGAGGAGAGAGGTCCCACAGCAAGGAATCATGCGTCATATCAACCACCACCAGAGAAGGCCACTCTCAGTTATTTCGGCCCCACCACCCAGACAGAGGAGAGGTTCATTCAACTTTGGGTTGCACCGCAAGATCATGGTAAAGTTAAAAAAATGAGGATTCAATAAAGAAGTGCCCAAGAGTACAAGAATACATGGTTGAGGGGGAGGCAGTTATAAATGTCTATTCTGCACAAGGGAGGGACAGGTCCTGTGGGATCCATGCCTGGTTCATTTTTATGAACGTCAGCTTGTCCATGTTGGCTGTGGACAGGCGGCTGCGTTTGTCAGTAATGACGCCCCCTGCAGTGTTGAATACACGTTCAGACAAAACGCTGGCCGCCGGGCAGGCCAGCACTTCCAAGGCATAAAATGCTAACTCTGGCCACATGGACAATTTGGAGACCCAGAAGTTGAATGGGGCCGAACCATCAGTCAGTACGTGGAGGGGTGTGCAGACGTACTGTTCAAAAATGTTAGTGAAATGCTGCCTCCTGCTAACACGCTCCGTATCAGGTGGTGGTGCAGTTAGCTGTGGCGTGGAGACAAAACTTTTCCATATTTCTGCCATGCTAACCCTGCCCTCAGAGGAGCTGGCCGTGACACAGCTGCGTTGGCGACCTCTTGCTCCTCCTCTGCCTTCGCCTTGGGCTTCCACCTGTTCCCCTGTGACATTTGGGAATGCTCTCAGGAGCGCCTCTACCAGCATGCGCTTGTACTCGCGCATCTTCCTATCACGCTCCAGTGCAGGAAGTAAGGTGGGCACATTGTCTTTGTACTGGGGATCCAGCAGGGTGGCAACCCAGTAGTCCGCACACGTTAAAATGTGGGCAACTCTGCTGTCGTTGCGCAGGCACTGCAGCATGTAGTCGCTAATGTGTGCCAGGCTCCCCAGAGGTAAGGACAAGCTGTCCTCTGTGGGAGGCGTTTCGTCATCGTCCTCCGTATCCAACCAGCCACGCACCAGTGATGGGCCTGAGCTGTGTCAGGTGCCACCCCGCTGTGAACCTGCTTCATCCTCATCCTCCTCCACCTCCTCCTCATCCTCCTCGTCCTCCAGTAGTGGGCCCTGGCTGGCCACATTTGTACCTGGCCTCTGCTGTTGCAAAAAACCTCCCTCTGAGCCACTTCTAACAGACTGGCCTGAAAGTACTAAAAATGACCCCTCATCTTCCTCCTCCTCCTCCTGGGCCACCTCCTCTTCCATCATCGCCCTAAGCGTTTTCTCAAAGAGACATAGAAGTGGTATTGTAACGCTGATAACGATGTCATCGCCACTTGCCATGTTGGTGGAGTACTCGAAACAGCGCAACAGGGCACACAGGTCTCGCATGGAGGCCCAATCATTGATGGTGAAGTGGTGCTGTTCCGCAGTGCGACTGACGCGTGCGTGCTGCAGCTGAAACTCCACTATGGCCTGCTGCTGCTCGCACAGTCTCTCCAGCATGTGCAAGGTGGAGTTCCACCTGGTGGGCACGTCGCATATGAGGCGGTGAGCAGGAAGGCCGAAGTTCCGCTGTAGCGCAGACAGGTGAGCAGCGGCAGGATGTGAACGCCGGAAGCGCGCACAGACGGCCCTGACTTTATGCAGCAGCTCTGACTTGTTGGGGTAGTTGTGAATGAACTTCTGCACCACCAAATTCAGGACATGCGCCAGGCAAGGGATGTGCGTCAAACCGGCTAGTCCCAGAGCTGCGACGAGATTTCGCCCATTATCGCACGCCACCAGGCCGGGCTTGAGGCCCACCGGCAGAAACCACTGGTCGGTCTGTTGTTCAATACCCCGCCACAACTCCTGCGCTGTGTGGGGCCTGTCCCCCAAACATATGAGTTTCAGAATGGCCTGCTGACGATTACCCCGGGCTGTGCTGAAGTTGGTGGTGAAGGTGTGTGGCTGACTGGATGAGCTGGTGGAAGCAGAGGAGGAGGAAGCCGAGTAGGAGGAGGAGGCTACAGGAGGCAAAGAATGATGCCCTGCGATCCTTGGCGGTGGAAGGACGTGCGCCAAGGAACTCTCCGCCTGGGGCCCAGCCACCACTACATTTACCCAGTGTGCAGTTAGGGAGATATAGCGTCCCTGGCCGTGCTTACTGGTCCACGTATCTGTGGTTAGGTGTACCTTGCCACAGATGGCGTTGCGCAGTGCACACTTGATTTTATTCGGATACTTGTTTGTGCAGGGAAGGCACGGCTGTCTTGGAGAAGTAGTGGCGGCTGGGAACAACATACTGTGGGACAGCCATGGACATCAGCTGTTTGAAGCTGTCTTTGTCCACCAGCCTGAATGACAGCATTTCAAAGGCCAGTAGTTTAGAAATGCTGGCATTCAGGCCCAGGGCTCGAGGGTGGCTTGGTTGGAATTTACGCTTTCTCTCCAAGGTTTGTGAGATGGAGAGCTGAACGCTGCCGTGTGACATGGTGGAGATGCTTGGTGACGCAGGTCGTGTTGTCGGTGGCACATCCTCTGTTTGGTGGGCGGCAGGTGCCAACATTCCTCCAGAGGCGGAGGAAGAGGCCGAGGCAGCAGCAGAAGAGGGAGCAGGGGAAGCCAGAGTGAGTTCCTTGCTTTTAAGGTGTTTACTCCACTGCAGTTCATGCTTTGCATGTAGATGCCTGGTCATGCAGGTTGTGCTAAGGTTCAGAATGTTAATGCCTCGCTTCAGGATCTGATGGCACAGCGTGCAAACCACTCGGGTCTTGTCGTCAGCACATTGTTTAAAGAAGTGCCATGCCAGGGAACTCCTTAAAGCTGCCTTTGGGGTGCTCGGTCCCTGGTGGCGGTGGCCAGTAGTAGGCGAACTCTCTTGGCGGCGGCTGGTCTGCTTTTGCCCCCTGCTCCCTTTTTTGCTACGCTGTTGGCTTGGTCTCACCACTGCCTCTTCCTCTGAACTATGAAAGTCAGTGGCACGACCTTCATTCCATGTGGGGTCTAGGACCTCATCGTCCCCTGCATCGTCTTCCACACAGTCTTCCTCCCTGACCTACTCTTCGGTCTGCACACTGCAGAAAGACGCAGCAGTTGGCACCTGTGTTTCGTCATCATCAGAGACGTGCGGACTCCGATGAGGTGGCATTCCCATGTCCTCATCATCAGGAAACATCAGTGGTTGTGCATCAGTGCATTCTATGTCTTCCACCACTGGGGAAGGGCTAGGTGGATTTCATTGGGAAACCCTGCCAGCAGAGTCTTCAAACAGCATAAGAGACTGCTGCATAACTTGAGGCTCTGACAGTTTCCCTGATATGCATGGGGGTGATGTGACAGACTGATGGGCTTGGTTTTCAGGTGCAACCTGTGCGCTTTCAGCAGAAGACGAGATAATGTTGTGAACATGCTGGATCCACTGTCGGCCACCTAATTGACTAGCGCCTGTACCTGCTCAGGCCTTACCATCCTTAGAACGGCATTGGGCCCCACCAAATATCGCTGTAAATTCTGGAGGGTACTGGAACCTGAGGTAGTTGGTTGACTAGGACGTGTGGCTGTGGCAGAATGGCCACGTCCTCTCCCAGCACCAGAGGGTACACTAACACCACCACGACCGCGTCCGGGTCCCTTACTAGATGTTTTCCTCATTGTTACCGTTCACCAAGCACCACAATAAGGAAAAAAATATTTGGCCCAATGTATTGATTTCAAATTTAGGCCTTTTTTTACAGGCACCTAACACTATCTGCCTATTTGTTTCTGTAGCGTATTACACTAATCCAGGCACAGCAGTAACCACTGATTTAGGGGAATATCTCTTTTAGGGCTAGTATTTAGGCCCTGGATGAAAGGTATCCTTTTATGGACAGATTTACACTTGGCCTGCAACAGCTGGGACAACAGATTCAGGGTATTGCTATTTTGGCAATTGAATGTCACCCCAGAACAAAATATATGTTTTGGCGGACACTATTATATTTTGCCAGCCACAGCTGAAACCACTGATTTATGGTAATGCTATTTTGGCAATTGAATTTCACCCCAGGCCAGAACAAAATATATGTTTTTGCGCACACTATGACTCCTGGCCTGCAACAGCTGGGACACCAGATTCAGGGTATTGCTATTTTGGCAATTGAATTTCACCCCAGAACAAAATATATGTTTTGACGGACACTATGAATCCTGGCCTGCAACAGCTGGGACACCAGATTCAGGGTATTGCTATTTTGGCAATTGAATGTCACCCCAGAACAAAATATATGTTTTGCAAGACACTATGAATCCTGGCCTGCAACAGCTGGGACACCAGATTCAGGGTATTGCTATTTTGGAAATTGAATGTCACCCCATAACAAAATATATGTTTTTGCGGACACTATGAATCCTGGAATGCAACAGCTGGGACACCAGATTCAGGGTATTGCTATTTTGGCAATTGAATGTCACCCCAGAACAAAATATATGTTTTTGCGGACACTATGAATTCTGGCCTGCAACAGCTGGGACACCAGATTAAGGGTATTGCTATTTTGGCAATTAAATTTCACCCCAGAACAAAATATATGTTTTGACGAACACTATGAAACGTGGCCTGCAACAGCTGGGACACCAGATTCAGGGTATTGCTATTTTGGCAATTGAATGTCACCCCAGAACAAAATATATGTTTTGCAAGACACGATGAATCGTGGCCTGCAACAGCTGAGACACCAGATTCAGGGTATTGCTATATTGGCAATTGAATGTCACCCCAGAACAAAATAAATGTTTTGACGGACACTATGAAACGTGGCCTGCAACAGCTGGGACACCAGATTCAGGGTATTGCTATTTTGGCAATTGAATGTCACCCCAGAACAAAATATATGTTTTGCAAGACACTATGAATCCTGGCCTGCAACAGCTGGGACACCAGATTCAGGGTATTGCTATTTTGGCAGATTAATTTCACCCCAGAACATAATATATGTTTTGGCGGACACTATGAAATCTGGCCTGCAACAGCTGGGACACCAGATTCAGGGTATTGCTATTTTGGCAATTGAATTTCACCCCAGAACAAAATATATGTTTTGGCGGACACTATGAAATCTGGCCTGCAACAGCTGGGACACCAGATTCAGGGTATTGCTATTTTGGCAGATTAATTTCACCCCAGAACAAAATATATGTTTTGGCGGACACTATTCTATTTTGCCAGCCACAGCTGAAACCACTGATTTATGGTATTGCTATTTTGGCAATTGAATTTCACCCCAGAACAAAATATATGTTTTGGCGGACACTATGAAATCTGGCCTGCAACAGCTGGGACACCAGATTCAGGGTATTGCTATTTTGGCAGATTAATTTCACCCCAGAACAAAATATATGTTTTGGCGGACACTATGAAATCTGGCCTGCAACAGCTGGGACACCAGATTCAGGGTATTGCTATTTTGGCAGATTAATTTCACCCCAGAACAAAATATATGTTTTAGCGGACACTATTAAATCTGGCCTGCAACAGCTGGGACACCAGATTCAGGGTATTGCTATTTTGGCAGATTAATTTCACCCCAGAACAAAATATATGTTTTGGCGGACACTATGAAATCTGGCCTGCAACAGCTGGGACACTAGATTCAGGGTATTGCTATTTTGGCAGATTAATTTCACCGCAGAACAAAATATATGTTTTGGCGGACACTATGAAATCTGGCCTGCAACAGCTGGGACACCAGATTCAGGGTATTGCTATTTTGGCAGATTAATTTCACCCCAGAACAAAATATATGTTTTGGCGGACACTATGAAATCTGGCCTGCAACAGCTGGGACACCAGATTCAGGGTATTGCTATTTTGGCAGATTAATTTCACCCCAGAACAAAATATATGTTTTGGCGGACACTATGAAATCTGGCCTGCAACAGCTGGGACACCAGATTCAGGGTATTGCTATTTTGGCAGATTAATTTCACCACAGAACAAAATATATGTTTTGGCGGACACTATGAATTCTGGCCTGCAACAGCTGGGACACCAGATTCAGGGTATTGCTATTTTGCCAGATTAATTTCACCCCAGAACAAAATATATGTTTTGGCGGACACTATTCTATTTTGCCAGCCACAGCTGAAACCACTGATTTATGGTATTGCTATTTTGGCAATTGAATTTCACCACAGAAAATAATCTATCCTTTGCCCGACAGCAGACAGTATTATACTTGTCTAGCCAAAGCTGGAACACCAGATTTAGGGGATTGGTATTTGGGCAATTGTATTTAACCCCTTAATAAAATATAGAAATTTTTTTCCTGAGTTTCTAGGGGTGACAATTAGCACAGCCAAGCCCCTGATGTAGGATATAGCAAAAAAAAAACTAGGATTGATGGATTGATGGACTTGGTGGCAGCTTCTTGTGGTTCACCACAAGTCACAAAATGGCCGCCGATCAACTCTGAAAATAAGTGACAGAAAAACGCTCTGTGCAGCCTAAAAACCAGTGAGCAAGTAACTAGCAGAAGTTCAATCATTCACAGCTGTAGATCAATCCGTTCATTAGGTGCTGTTGCTGACTTTACCCTGCCTAATCTCGCCCTGACAGAAGCTGTGTCCTCTCCCTACACTAATCAGAGCAGTGTGACGTGCGGCGCTACGTGACTCCAGTTTAAATAGAGGCTGGGTCACATGCTGCACTTGGCCAATCACAGCCATGCCATTAGTAGGCATGGCTGTGATGGGCTCTTAGGGCAAGAAGTAAAACACTAGCTGATTGGCTGCTGTGCAGCCCTTCAGAAAGCAGGAAGAAATCGCCGAACAACGGACCCGAACCCAAACTTTTTTGAAAATTTACGATGCTCGAACTGTTCGCTCAACACTACCCACTGGTTGAATGTGGTTCCTGCACAGCCACACCAGTAACTTGGCGAGGTGACGCCGCTTTCACCTCCACTTTGCCTCGCCGTTGGTCCTGCAACAATGTACTCCTCTGCCTCCTCATCGCCCACCGTGTCCTCAGCCTCCACTGCAGGGTCCTCCACTACAATTCACAGGGGCCCTTCAGCATACCACAAGTGCAGGCACGGCGGTGTCATGCTGTTCTGCACCTCGTTTCCCTGGGCGAACGGAGGGGAGGAACTGCTCAGTGTCCTTCATCAAGAAATAGAATCCTGGCTTTCTCCACGACAACTCAAAATCAGAACCATGGTGACAACGGGAAGAACATTGTGTCAATGTTGCGTCAAGGAGGGTTGAGCCATGCACCCTGCATGGCACACGTGTTCAATCTGGTTGTCAAGCCGTTTCTGAAGTCTTCCACCCATCTGCAAGACATCCTAAAAATGGCCAAGAAACTTTGCAAGCACTTTAGCCACTCGTACACCACAAAGCACACCCTCCTTGAGCTGCAGCGGCAGAACGGCATCCCCAAACATAGGCTGATATGCGACATTTCCACCAGTTGGAATTCCACCGTCCATATGTTAGACCGACTGTGCGAACAGAGAAAAGCCATAAACAATTTCTTAATGATCCAAGCGGACAGGAGTACTCCTCTGTAAAACCTTGATGTCAACCAGTGGCAGCTCATGCGTGACACCTGCCGTTTGCTCAGGCCCTTTGAGGAGGCTACGTTATTTGTCAGTCGCCAAGACTATGGGATGAACAATGTCATTCCACTGCTTCATGTCCTGGGACAGATGCTGGTAAATCTGGCTGGTCAGGGGACTGGAGACGTGGTGCCTAGATCTCATGGCCACATGAGCCCTGTGGGGGCTGAACTGGAGGAGGAGCAATGTGTAGCGTAACGGGTGTTTTTTCTCTACAGGTGACAGGAGAGGAGGAGCAGAAGCAGCCAGAGGAGCTACAGGGCGATGAGGAAGATGAGGCAGAGGACCCAAACACACCATGGCAGTATGCAGTGGAGATGGAGGCAAGGATTCCCTCCGAGTCACTTGCACAAATGGCCGCGATGCATGCTCACCTGCTTGCGTAGTGGCAGCCGAATTGTCACCATTCGGCAGAGGCATTACTTCTGGCTCTCCACCTTGTTGGACCCTCGCTACTGGTCCAGAATGGGGGTCTTTTTTACACCAACGGAAAGGGAAGACAAACTGAACTATTACAGAGACATCCTATGTAGTCAGTTGGCCGCTGCCTATCTGTGCCATTGTCCAACCTCTTGCAGGTCCAATCACTCTGCACTTATGTTCCACTGCCATGGCTGCTGGGGAGGGGTGGAATGGCAGGAGCAGTACCAACTCTATCAGCAGCAGCCTGAATCTAGAGTCGCTGATGAGCAGCTTTCTTTACCCGCATAGTGAAAAAAGTACTAACCAGCAGCAGCAGCTAGACCTGGAGCGGGACCTGAACCAGCAGGTGGTAGCATACTTGGACAGCACCCTGCCACCCTATATTGAAGATCCGCTGGACTACTGGGCAGCCAAACTGGATTTGTGGCTGCAACTACCAGATTTTGCCCTGGAAAAGCTGTTCTGCCCAGCCAGTAGTGTCGCATCAGAGAGGCTGTTTAGTGCAGCGGGGGCCATAGTTACGCCAAGAAGAACTCGCCTATCCACCCAAAATGTGGAGAGACTGACCTCTGTCAAGGTGAATCAGGCATGGATCAGCCAGGATTTCCACCCACCAATGCCTGATACATCAGATTAGATCATCCATGCTGCCTCGCCCAAACCTTGACAAAAGATACTGGTTTCTTCTGGCTATCTTGCCTCAGCTACTATTCAGATGCTGCCACCCGCCTGATGCCACACATCTAATGTCAAGTGCTCTTTCTTACACCCACCATCTTCAGCGGGTAATGTTATTGCCACCCACCTACACACTCTGTCATCGTGCCACTCTGTGGCCTCCTCCTGATGCTGCCGCCACCTCCACACTTTGTCATTGTGCCACTTTGGGGCCTCCTGATGTTGCTGCTGCCACCTCCACACTCTGTCATCGTGCCTCCTCCTGATGCTGCTGTTGCTGCCGCCACCTAAACACTCTGTCATTGTGTCGCTCTGTGACCTCCTGATGCTGTTGCCACCTACAGACTCTGTCATTGTGCCACTCTATGGCCTCCTGATGTTTCTGCTGCCACCTCCACACTCTGTCATTGTGTCACCTTGTGGCCTCTCTCTGATGCTGCTGCCACCACCTCCACACTCTGTCATTATGTTACCTCCTGTGACCTCCTGATACTGCTGCAACCTCCAGACTCTGTCATTGTGTCACTCTGTGACCTCCTGATACTGCCGCCACCTCCAGACTCTGTCATTTTGCTACTTTGTGGTCTCCTGATGCTGCCGCTACCTCCACATTCTGTCATTTTGCCACTCTGTGGTCTCCTGATGCTGCCGCCACCTCCACACTCTGTCATTGTGCCACTTTGTGACCTCCTGATGCTGCCGCCCCTCAAGACTCTGCAATTGTGCCACTCTGTGACCTCCTCATGCTGCTTCCACCTCACCACTATGTCATAGGGCCACTCTGTGGATCTATCATGCTGTTTCCACCCTCCCCACTTCATGACTGGGCCACTATTTTGCCTTTTTGACTTGACTGACATCATCTTTTATTTGACCCTTTCTGGTCTGTCAGAAGGAAGGAAAAATGAGACGCACAACGGATCCTCTCTGTGTAGCAGCTGTAAGGCCTGTATGGTCCCCTTAGAATTGGCTTGTGATTTCATACCCAAAAGCAGGAGTGGTTACAAAACACAGAAGACATGCAAATATTCAGTTCACATGTCATCTCTATTTTGGATCCACTCCTGTTTTTTTGGCATTAGGAATATTTGCAATTCCCCACTGCCTCAGTTCTGTTTGGAGGTTGGTTTGGTGGATATATGGGACCATTTTGGTGGAGGAAAGAGAGTATACTCCTGTGTTAGCAGGGGTGGAAGAGCTATGTCTAGGATTTATCTGGCGTTCACTAATGAGAGCAATTTGAACAACATCAGAAGGATACGATATGGAGTAAGAACAGTTTCGGACCATTCCCCCGTATCCATTGAAGTTTGCATTGGGGAGAATAAAGAAAACGGAGGGCTTGGTTTTAAGCTTAATCCATACTGGCTCACCATTATGGATAATTACCCATCCACTAAACTACTCATATCCTCTTTTTGGGAGGTGAACCTCCCCTCTGCTAATATCAATGTGGTCTGGGACGCTTTGAAAGCATACCTGAGGGGGGTTCTTATAAGCGATATTACCACTGTGAGGAAAACATTTAGGAAAACAGAGGAGGAATTAGTTAAGACTGTAGCATCTACTACGGAGCAATTTATGTATCAACCTACCGAATATAATAGGGAAGAGATGCACAGGGCTAGCTGTTCTCTGAAGGATTATGTAATTGAGAAAGCAAATCATAGATTGTTCTTTAAGGGACAAAAGTATTTTTCAGAGTCCGGACGTCCTGGTAAGCTCTTAGCTAGAATAATCTCACAACAGGATAAGAAAAGGAAAGTTATCACCTCGATTCGTAATTCAAATGGCGTGATTCAATCAGAGCCAGAGGGAATTAGAGATACCTTTCTTCAATATTTTTCCCAGATATATACAGCTTCACCCGGTTTGCCACCTGACCTGGCGATGCAGTTCCTGGAGAGAATTTCACTGCCGATGATAACGGAGGACCAAAAAAACTTTCTGGAATGAGAACTGTCTCTGTTGGAGATTCAAGAGGCTTTGGGGTCTATCTCTGGGAACTCATCGCCAGGGTCAGATGGCCTGCCATACGAATTCTAAGTATGGTGATGTCATCCTTCCTCATTTATTAGAGGTATTTTCTCAAGCACTACAGGTAGGGGCGCTACCACAGTCTATGATGGAAGCTTTGATAGTTTTGATTCCTAAAAAAGATAAAGATTTAATGGATCTGAGCTCTTATAGACCAATTTCCTTACTAAATACGGACGTTAAGTTATTATCAAAAGTCCTGGCTAATAGGCTCTCTCGGGTTATATCATCGGTCGTCCACCCAGATCAAAATGGCTTTATGCCTACATAGGCTTTTTTCTAATATTCAGTGTCCTGGGAATGGTGCCCGCTCCATCCTGTCATTGGACGCCACTAAGGCGTTCGACAGGGTCGAGTGGACATTTCTCTGGGAGGTTATGAAAAAAATGGGTTTTGGCCCTAAATTTATGGCGATGGTTCAGCTGTTATACAAGTCTCCAGCTGCCAGGATTAAGATCAACGATATGCTCACAAAGAGCTTTGTACTGGGAAGAGGCACCCGTCAAGGTTGTCCCCTTTCCCCTCTTTTATTCAATATCTATATTGAACCGCTGGCAGCTTGTATTAGGCAGGATGCGAGAGTGGCTGGTTTCGGTATATTGGGGGAGCAAGATCGTATATCCCTCTACGCAGATGATATTTTGCTTTTTATACATCAAACAGGAAAAACTCTTCCGCGAATAATGGAGTTAGTTAACCTATTTTCTGATTCTTCAGGCTTGGAGGTTAACTGGGAGAAAACTGCCCTCCTCCCTATAGATGAACTGCGAGAATCTATGGAAAACTTGTCTAATCGGTTATTGATCTCCGATTCAATAAAGTACCTGGGGATAGTAGTTTCCGCCAAAACTCAAGATTATTCACAACTGAACTTGATTCCTCTACTGGCAAAATTGAGATCGAAAATCAAGATATGGCAAAAAATTCTGCCTGCAACAGCAGACAGAATTTTTTTAATAAAAATGGTGGTGCTGCCCCAGGTTCTTTATGTTCTTCGCAACTCGCCTGTATGGATTGAAGATAAGTACTTTAGATTGATAGAGCGGATGATTAACGATTTACTATGGGGGGGGAAGCGCGTGAGATTAAAGGCGCTCTATTTTTCTATGCCCTATAATCGGGGAGGTCTTAATCTCCCCTATTTTAAGGGTTACTTTATGGCCTCTCAACTTTGCTTTTTTAATGACTGGGAGAATAGCCATCTCTGCAGAAAATTGGTGAAGGATTCAGGTTTTTCGGATTTATTCACAGTACTAGAGTCTGATTATTTACTGAATACACAGACTGGCTATAAATTTTTCTGCAGAATGGCTACAAAAGCCTGGCTGGTTATAAGGAGCTGGTTCAAAGTTGAGGCATCACTTGTCTGCACTCCACTATGGCATAACCTAAAGCTTCTGAATTTGGAGGATCTGAATTGTTGTCAATATTGGAGGGTGAGAAATATTCAATATTTGAACCAAGTGGTTAAGGGAGGGCAAATCCTGTCTCTTATGGAGCTAAAGCAAAAGGAAAATGTAGGTGAGGTGGCTTGGTATGCGTATTTTCAGTTGAGGTCGGCACTTTCTAGTATTCACTCACTTAATACTCACTTCATTCACTTTATGGCTCCATAGGAGAGGATTTAGAGCTTCCTCAGATTGCCCCCGTTGTGGTGACCCCAGGGCAGATCACTTACATCTGTTCTGGGATTGTCCGACGGTGAGCAATTATTGGAGAATGGTTTAAACTATTTTGACCCAGAGACTTAAAATTGATATTCCTCACTCTCCTAAAGTTTGGGTCCTGGGGGATTTATCGGAGGTTAATTGTCAACTTATAAAGCGCCGGTTTTTGACCAAAGTGATGTTTTTAGCTAGGCTTCTTGTATCCAGAAATTGGTGCTCTTCTCTTGCCCCAGATTGCAAGAACTGGTTAAGTTTGGTCAGGAAGGTGAAAAGCTATGAGAAGATCCTGTACAGCCAAAGAGGGTCCTATGCAAAGTGGGAGAGTACCTGGAATGGGATGGTTAAGTAGTTATGTCCTTTTTTTTTTTTTTCCTGCAAGGTGGGAGGGGGGGGGGTTGTGGGTTGGGTTGGGGATGATTGTGTAATTTTGTTCTTTTTATAAATTTATACTTTGTTTGAGATAATAAAAACTTTAAAAAAGAAAAAAAAAGGAATACTGATGGATTACCGACTAAATGCTGACCGAGTGAAGGCAAATGCTCAACACACAAGATGCATTTTTGGGGGGTTATCGTTCTGACGGATCAGAAGAAGGGCAAAAAAGTCAGTGACATAAACACAAACTTACTGCTGACACCCTCTCCCCTCTGTCAGGGAAGCTTTACTTTTATAAGCGTTTAATACAGGCATCCTCAAACTGCGGCCCTCCAGATGTTGTGAAACTACAACTCCCAGCATGCCCAGACAACCTACAGCTATCAAGCTACAGCAGGGCATAGTGGGAATTGTAGTTTTACAACATCTGGAGGGCCGCAGTTTGATGATGCCTGGTTTAATAGAACAGGTTCTGTTTACATCTATATGGAATCAACTGACGACGGTGTAAAAGGAGTGCGCTTCTTCTTGACACTAACATCAACCTGTAAAGCTGAGTTCATACTTGAGTTAATTGGTTAGTTTTGGCCCTGTGACTGCCCAAATAAATGAAGTATGCAGTTATACTAAGAGCGACGCCTGTCATCTGCATGTCATACGGACTTACAGTATTATTTCACTACTAAAGCAGACTCAACATGCGTGTTACTGCAAGGCACAGTGTTCTACACCACTATAAAGGCTCTCAGCAGCCAGGAAATAGACGTTTTTTAACGTAACTTGCCGCAAATATATTCGGAACGAGGCGAACCCGCGAATCGAATTTATTATAAATTCGCTCATCTCTAATTAGGAACATAAAAGTTTGACCTCACAATCTACAACTTTTCATTGCATTTAAAAAATACTACATAATGCATATTTCTTACAAATTTCAGGGTAATATAAAATGATAGTAAGTAAACCAGCACTTCCTTGCTTAGGAAGCATTCATTGTAGCGTATATCAGATGTATTATCCATTCATATTACTCATATGTGTAATGACCAGACCCTGAATTAAACTAACCTTTAATCACAGCATCATGGATATCTATGATTCTGTATGTGCTGTCCAAGCTATAGCTTCTCAACTAGAATCCATATTAATTAATTTTAGTGTTATATCTATTATTAACTATGCTTATTGTGTTTTGTTCCCATATTGGGGCTATTATATTTGGTTTTATGATATTATCTATAGCTATAATTTCCATATGCCTTTCATCAAGTAGCTCCTGTTCTTCTGTGAGCTCATATCTTTTATCCTGAAGTCCTTTGCTGTTTGTCAAATATGCATCTCAGCGCTAAAGAAAGGATTTTCCTTTGACCTCTATCACATCACTTCTCAAGGTAAATGCAATATATTACCTAATGGCATATTCATTGCATTTCCATCACTGGAACATGCAACTAGTATCACTAGGGGAATGAGTATAGCAAGTCCGTTATCTCCCATTGCTTGTACAAGAGAATGACACATTCATCAGCGACTTTTATCATGTACATTAGTTGCAAAATGCTGTGAGTTTGGGCCAGTTAAATATGTGACTAATATGGAGGGATAATATGTCTCACATATGCTTGTGTAAATCCTGCTTTAGGGGGCGGCCACATGGTCAGGTTTCTTGATGCAGCTTTGGTAGTCAAAATCAGGAGTGAGTCATAAAAGTAGGGAAAGTATAAAGGACAGATTCAACATCTCCTCTTTTTTAAATTCACTCCTGTCTTTGGCTTTTAAAACTGAAACAGGAACCGAGACCATGTGGTTGTACCATTAGTCACAAGTGTACTGGGAGTAGGTGAAACCTTGCAGACTGTAGAGCATATGTCCACAGGTTATTCGGTATTTTATTTGCCTGCACAATTTACACTCATTGACAAGAAATGTCAGGGAGGTGTGAGGCAGATATATAAATGATTACAGCTGTGGTCTGATTAGGCACTGAGTCTTGCAACATAAGGGATTAAAAGTGTTTTCCCTAATGCCCTATAAAAAGGTTTTCATGGGCTATGTTTGGGTATTTTACCTCTTGGTGAGAGGCCGTTGACTCTTATGCCTTTACAACGCACTGGAAGACATTTTGCCCAGTTGAGGCACTTTGAGAGGGGGAGCATCATTGGACTTAGAAAAGCAGGTTGGTCATTTCAATGAACTTCCGCCATCTAGGCTGTTCTGACCTGTCAGGAAGTGTTGGAAGCAGTGGATCCTCCAACCAGCTCCAACAGTTTCTTTATCCATCATACAGACACAGGTTGCACCTTTGTTACACAACCCCATCTCTGCCCAGACCATTTACAGGCACTTATACAAAGCAAAGTTGGTGTCATGGTGCCCATTATGTGTCCTGCTGTTGACAGCCAACCACTACCTCCTTCTTTTGCAGTGGTTTTACAGACTGGAATCATATAGTTTTTGCAATGGATCTAGGTTCTGTTTGGAATCTGATGGTTGTATTCAAATATGGAGGCTGTGTGGTGATTGGTGGAATCCTGCCTTTTCTAGAAACATTCTGCCCCAACTGCTATTGTGTTGATATGTGGAGCCATCGCATACGACAGTCGGTCACCTATAGTAGTGTTATGAGGGACACTAACAACTCAGCAATATGTGCAAGATATCCTGTGGCCACATGTGTTGCCTATGATGGCAGGGCTTCCAACTGCTATTTTCGAGAAGGATTATGCTTACCGCTCACAGCAATGGTTTTCCAGTAATGCCTCCACCAGTATTCAACATTTCCTTGGTCTACCCAGTAACCAGATTTATCACCAATCAAACATTTATTGGGCCAGCTAGGATGCTGTAGTAAATGTGCTACAGGATACCACAAAGAACCTGTATGCCTCTATGCCCAACCATAACTCATCTTGTATCCAGGCTAGAGGTGGCCCAACAGGGTACAAGAAGCTCCTTTTATTTGTTTTCCCCAATAAATGTTTTCTGTTTCTCTAATATTGTAATCACTTACATATATTCTTATTGCATTTACACATAGAAAGTTTTATTCGAATCCAACAACTCCTTGGTCCACATAATGGTATATTGTGTACGTTGTACCAGTTTACCTCTGAGAAAGTTCTGAGGTTGGATCTGCCCAAGACAAGACCTAATAGATATAGTATAAAAGGTCAGTAGTGTCTGTAAATGTAAGTTTAATTATCCGGAAAATTTTGGCTTATGCATTAAATGTAAAATTCAGCTAGAACCCTATCTATTTGTCTCATTTGTAAGATGAACATGGAAGTTTTTACAGCATAGTGAAACTTAAAGGTCAGATATTTCTGTATTTGTCTACAGAAAACCAATTAAATAGGCATCAGATTTGCATTTCCTGTAGCTCAATGTACAGATCTCTTAATGTCTATAAATAAGATTTATTGTTTATTAGTTTTATTATGTTTGGATTAGTTATGATAATTAAAAAATATATTTTTATAATTTATGGATCATAGTATAACATTTTATAATGTTGGTTCTCTGTATGTTACATTGGTGTACTGCTAGGTGAGTACAATAAACTTACAGGAGATCACGACTGTGAGCTATGGATAAAAGTATAAATGACAAATGTCCTGTTTCCACCAACATTTCCACTCTATTACCTCATGTATGATACCTCCCTCACATAGTCTCCAGGATTGGTCTTTTATTTCCAGATTATATATATATATCTTATAGACATGTGCATATTGAATGGAAGATATATACAGTAAAAAAAAAATTTAAGGGAATATAGCTGGTATACTTTATTACCAATTAAAACCAGATGATGATACATATTCTTTTTTTAATCCATTTTTTTTTTCTGATTGTAGATTTTTAAATTCAATGTCCTGAACATAATTATGGGGCTGCCATTTTTCCTGAGCTGTATTTAAAGAAATACTTCACAGCAGCCACATGGAATATAGACAGAAGAAGACTATTGGCTAGTTTTCTAAACATGCTTTGTTGCCTGTGCAGAGATTCCTGTGCAGGGAGGGGGAGTAGATTAGCTATTTCATCACCTATTATCAGTGGTGGATCCTGTGTTATCTATACAGTGGTAATACATGTCATTGTAATCCTGCCTGTGCTGATAGAATAACAAATGTTGGCACATTATTTAGCTCTGGTGGCCAGCATGAAAACTGCAGGATTTTAGGACTAAATTAAAATAATTTTTCAAAAATCTAAAAGAATGTTTAACATTACACATAGATCAATTTCATATTGAGGCTGTTTGTGTTCGATTTAGTTTGTCCATTGAGTCATATGTTGTTTTTCAAGTGTTAGTTCATTTTAAATGGGTTGTCCCACAAAAAGCACACCATTATTTTCACTATATCAATGCAAAAATAATTACTTTTAAGTGAAATTTTTTGGTCTTTACTCACATTACCGGCAGTTGTTGTAGCTTTACTTTCTGAGAGCAGGGAAGCAGCTCTTCACTTGTGACCAAGCACCTGCATCTCCCTGGAATGCATAACAATCAGTTCTTTCTAACCCCCTCCTCTCTTGCATAGAAAATAGTCCTTCACACAGCCCCAACAATTACACTAATAAACAGCACTATAGTATGCAATGTCCTACCATAATCTCCTCCTGCACTCTCTGGACACATATAGCTATATATTTCTATACATTTAGAAGCTGGGACTAGTTAATTGAAGGTGCCTCGGCTGCTTTACTATGAGGTTACTATACTGACACTGAGAGGAGGAAGGCAGCAGGGAGGCTACTGAACATGTTAGTCCACCACTCAATGCAGGAAAAGGTTAACCAGAAGGATAAACAGCAGAGAGCGCTACCAGAGAAGAAAATTTAATGTACATAAAATATGAACAATATTTTTATTGCTTGCATATTGGAATAACACTTCATTTGAAATGCCATATTCATTGCACAGTATACAGTATATTTCATGGGGTAACTCCTTATAATACTAGACCTGTTGTAGATTTGTATATGTGTTTTTTTGGGGACTTAATTATGCGGTTGTAAATGAATACTAGCCTGTAGCATTGCAGCATTTTGTGATAAGCTATGGAGAATTCCTGAATCTTTAGAGAAAGTGACAGGATGGAGAAAGTAAGGAGGATGGGAGCGGTAGTGGTGATAAAAATAGAAGTAGTCTTGTTTCACAATGAATGTCCTGAATTTTGCACTCCCTGAAGCCATGCAGTAAGTGGAGGGTATACCCCTTCTTCCCTCGGGGCACACCCTGGGCCTTTTAGGGACTCCCACCTAGTGATGCTCTTGATAGTATGTGGTTGGCAGGGTGCAAGGTAAGAGGGTAAGTGCAGGACCAGAAAATGGCAGCCGTGGAATAGTGGTGCAAGCCAATAATCAGGCCAGTGTAGGGGTAACAATTTCAGTGTTCGTTGCTGAGGTAGTTTAGGCAGTTCATGAACAGAGACATTAGTAGCATTCAATTAGGACTCTCCAGAGTACATATACAATACTTCCAAAGCTGAACATGGTGAAAGAACAGCAAGTGCCTGGGGCTTATATCTTTTCCACTAGCAGTAAGGTCTGTTGCTATAGAAAAGAAATGCCACTCACTCCAGTCCTTTGCTACTCTACAATGTGTCAAACCACATCTGCTAAGTAAAGGGGTTGCCCAATAATCAACTCTTATCAACTCTACATTGTTATAAGTGATACGATGTCTGATCACTGGTGGCAGAACTGATAGAGATACTGTAGATGATTGCAGTGCTTGGATATCTTCAGCAGTCTCATAGGCTGTAAATGGAGAGGCAGAATGGATGAATGATCACCGTTCCATTAAAACCAGTGACATTGGACTCCTATTCTTGTGTCCCAGCAGTGGGACTACCAAGATAGTTGATAAATGTTGACTATGGAACAACCACTTTAATGACTACAGCTTATGGCACACAAGTGTATAACAATGACGTACATCATACATACATTTGGATTTCTGGCGCAGATTGTGACACAAAGGTTATTTGCACCACAATATGTGACTTTTCTGTACACACGCCAGGTATAAAAAAGTGGGCGTGGGCAGGGAAGGGGATTGGATGGAAGGCCCATCTCATTCATCATTTTCTACGCCTGTTTTAGGCGCCTCTACATAACTTCGGCGGATACACTGTGAGCTATAGGGGTTATTAAGACCGGTGTCTAAAACACAGGTCTTAATAAATAACCCCCTAGGTGCTTATAATGGAAAGGAATCCAGTCCTGGGAAATCGGGAAAGCCTTTCTTAAACCCTTTGGGTAAGGTTTTCTTGATCACTTAATCTCGGCACTAAATATATGAACAGAGCCTTACAACACAACAGAAAAATAAAAGTATCTCCTTTAATTACCATTTACCGTGGCTGCTACTCTGGGTGTACACTCAATGCTCTTTAAATACCTTATAGGAGAAATACCAGATTTTATTTTTGTGTTCAGTTAGTTGAAGTAACAGCTGGTCTATAAGAAGAGCTTCTCTACCTGTGTCCCCATGACAACTCTGCCTGTTCCCCTACTCTATCAATTCAACATTAACACAGAAACACTAGGCCTCATAGCAAAGAATGAAATCTCAGTCAGGAGCAAAGCTCTTGGGAAGTGGTTGCTTTGTGGGCCAAACTCAGAAGGGGTCTACCCAGGATGAAGACTAAAAGATTTTATTATCAGGTCCCCCTCAGTAGAGATGTCCTGAACTATTTGCCGGCAAACATCGTATGTCCACGTTCGCCCCGGCGGGTGAACATATGCGATGTTCAGTCCGCCCCCTATACGTCATCATTGAGCAAACTTTGATCCTGTACCTCACAGTCAGCAGACACATTCCAGCCAATCAGCATACCCTCCCTCCAAGACCCTCCCACCTCCTATCAAAAAGCAAGGACAGCATCCATCTTAGATTCATTCTGAAGCTTCAGTGTTAGTTAGAGCAGGGAGAGTGCTGCTGCTGCTGAATTAATAGGGAAAGTGTTAGCTAAGCCAGTGTTCTGTGTCCACTCCAGTCCTCAAGGCTCATCTGCTGTAAGGACAGCGTCCTGACGGCACCCCAAAAAGTCCGTCAACTACATAATTTTCCATGGGAGTTTTGCCATGGATCCCCTCCGACATGCCACAGTCCAGGTGTTAGTCCCCTTGAAACAACTTTTCCATCACTATTGTGGCCAGAAAGAGTCCCTGTGGGTTTTAAAATTCGCCTGCTTATTGAAGTCTATGGCGGTTCGCCAGGTTCGCTCGTTCGCGAACATTTGTGGAAAATCATGTTTGCCGTCTGCGAATGGAAAATTTTATGTTCGCGACATCTCTACCCCTCAGTATTATACAATGACATTATATACAGAGACACTGTAGGAAACAGACAGACGGTAGCTGTTAGGCCAAGTCTGAGAGAGTGATTTTGACTAGCTACAGGATTGGGTTTTGCACAAGAGGAGGGGGGGTTATGAAGAAGTTCCTGTGGAAGAAGGGGGGGTGACCCTGTTACAAAATTTTCTGCGGGGCCCAGTCATTTCTAGTTACACCACTGATCTCCGCTCTTCATTTTCTTAACTGTGCTGAAAAAAAATAGAGCTTTATACCAATTGACTATTTTGAGGCCCAGCGGCCTTCTGAGAACACTGACTTAACCTTAAAGTACAGAAACAGGAAGCGTTAAGAAAACACAGACATTCAACTTCTGTTAACTAAAGACAGTAATTAAGTATATAATTTATGTTTTACATTGTTTTTCTGTAACACGTATTCTCCTGGCTGTTCTCCATTGAAGATACATCCAGCTGTGCCACCATTTACAGCTGGCTTTATATGTGTGAATATGGTTTCTTTGACGGGGCTCCAAATAAAGTGCAATACGTAAATTTTATTTTATGATTTCATTTCAACAATGAAAACAATATAGTGCCGTTTCTTCCAACTTGCTGACCTTTCCTGCTACCTTTCAAAACCAGACTCATTAATGCCTCTTAGTGTCATGATTGCCATTCTTTGTCACCTTTGCCATCTAACCTTTGTAGGTTTCATAAAAGTGCCATATAAAAGTCAGCAGTTCTAGAAATGATTACTTTAGCTTTATATGCTGTGATTGTTTCTGTGTATCCTGGCCAGCAAATAATAATCCAGCTTTTATCATTGCTAGCTTGGGCCCTGCTATTTTATGGAAAGATATTTTTTTTTCTGTTTTGTCTATCCGATGTGTATTGAATTTATCGTGTGTTATTTCACAGATTTCTTTTACTGAGTGGAACGGGTTTGCGAATCATTGATCTTTTACTATCCCCATGACTATCGTCCAGAAAATATTCTTTCAAATTATTCTTTTACACCATATTACTTTAACAGAGGCTTTTGCAACAGTTACAGTAACGCTCAGAGTTTTGCCAGTTTAATAATTAACATGATTATCCCTCTGGTCTCTTTCCACCAATTTTCTGTATATATGCCAAAACATAGCAATTTGTAGTGAACTAAAATCAAGGACTAATATCACATTAATCAGGGCATCTAGGACATGGCTGTAGTTCATAGTGCTACTGGATGACACATAATTGACCCCTACTGATTTTATATAGCCATAGGTTACTGGAAGAGTGGGAAATTTTATTATTAAAATACACTTGTACTGAAAGTATTTAAAGGGGTTGTCTGACCAAAATAAAAAATGTAAAACAGGTAGGAGGGTATTAAAAAAAATAAAAAATAAAAAATCACTCACTTTTCATGTTTTCATTCTGATTCTCATGACTGAGATCAGTGATTGGCTGCAGTGGTCACAGGAATGGTAACAGAAACATGAAAAATGGATGTTCTTTTCCTTTATTGTGTTAATGAACTGCACATGACCGCTGAGCCTCACTGATAGTGGTTAGAGGCCTGTGTATAAAATAATTATTACATCTCTGCATTGACCGTGGATATATTTACACACAGGAATTAGATCCATGAGAAAAAGTACCCCCTGAGCTTTGCCTGAAGTATCTCATCCAGCCAATCAAAACCCGGCCTTGTAGTGATAGGGGACGCTACCATCAAAATTTTCTAACATATATTAACAGCCTATATTTAAAAATGATATGTAATTTTAATAAAAAAAAATATGGGTGGATGGTTTTCTGGATATAATTTATTGAAGTCACTCCATGTATTCTACTTCCTGTCCTGAGTCTTTAACGTCCTCTTTCTTTGGAAATAGAAGCCATCATACAGCCATCTCTTCCACGGTATAAGAAGGAGTGATCACTAATGCGATCTTTCATCCTCTGTTTAGACAGCACAATCTGCTGCCGGCAGACGATGATTTAGGTGACCACATGAAAGATGCGATTACCTGAAGAACATGAGTTTCGCTCATTCATTGGCGCCACCTTTACACAGCCAGATGATCGCTAACAAGCGTTCCTATGAATGCTTTTTAGCAATTATCTGGCAGAGTCTCGGCTTGTGTCAAGGGGCCTTTAGTCAAACCATCAAGAGCCCCATCCCTGTAGTGAATCAATTAGAGAATCACACATTACACTGATTTATTATTATTATTATTATTATTATTATTATTATTATCATTATTATTTATTATTAGAGCGCCATTCATTCCATAGCGCTGTACATATGATTAGCGGTGCACATACATAATACAGGCAATTGCATTAAGCATGAACAAGACTAGTTACAGACTGGTACAGAAGGACAGAGGGCCCTGCCCATGAGGGATTACAATCTACATGGTATGGGGAAAGGAGACAGTAGGTGAGGGTGAAGCTGGTCATGGTGGATGAATGCAATACTCTTCTATGGGCATCTATATGAAGACCCAGCATTAGGTCCCTTGTTCTCACCAGAGAGTGTCCACCCTCTCTGTATATAGTACCTTAAGAGCACTGTTTTATTATGGTCCATTACTGTAAGAGCTTGGGCACTCTGGATGATTCTCTGTTCCCCTGGTGGGCCGGTCCGACCCTATCAAGAACTATCCAAAAAACAATAGAGCTCATACTGTTATCCCAGTTCTATACCTACTATGGTCATGAAGATTATCTTTCCAATAAATTCTTCCCCGCACAGCAGCAGTAAATGGACAATGGATTCTCTATCTATATAGTAGATAAAAATACTATATAGATAAATCTACTATATAGATAAGTAATCCATTGCCTGCATCTCTTGTGCTAACTGCTGCAGGACAAAATTCTGTATTTCGATTTCAGTGTCATAGTACTGCTGAAATGAAAAAGAAAAAATGTCAAAAATGTAAATAGTTTTCTAAGAATTTGGGGTTTTCTAAGAATTTTGGTGTTTGGTCAATGTTATTATTAAAGTGCATTGTTCATGAGACATCAACTCACTGTTAAAGCCCTTCTTAAATATATCCATTCCTTACATGTAATGATGGTGACGATTAAGCCTAGTCAGACACATTATTTAATGTATGAGGGAGGGGATGATTTTACTGGGGCATCTGTTCACTTCTAAACTGGTATAAAAAGACTGGTGTCACATGAACATCTATTTGAAATGAAGATTGTATATCCAACTTGTTATGTGATCTGAGTTGGTCAAGCAAATCTGTAGAAAAAATTGCTCTACAAATGGCTTTGTCTAAAGCAGGGTTTCTCAACTCCGGTCCTTGGGACCCTCCTACCAGTCAATATAATTAGCGTCCAAGCATCAGGACTTACCACAGGTATTCATTCTGTGGGATATTCTCAAAATCCTGACCGGGAAACCCTAGTCTAAAGAGAACCCCAGATATGTACATAAGCTTGTTTTATTACATTACTCCTACAGCCCAGATCTGTATCCCGTACAGCAAACAAGAACATTATAAGGTGGATTACAACTTATTTAATTCAGTTCTCAATACTAGAAAGACTATTGATGCAACAAAAATGTACATTGCTTCTCTTTGCTGAATCAGCCTTAAATCTAAAATGGTCTTCAAAGAGTTGTTTGAATTTGGCAAAAAATTGCCCAAGAGAGGAACATATAATAAGATGCGTTGCTCACCCGTTTATTGCCCCGCTGTTCCAGCACTGCCACTCTAATTCTCTCTTCAAGTCTCTCTTTACTTCACTGCAGGTCACTGAAGCCAATTATTGCCCTCAGTAGTCTCATGCTCTCATTGAGGCCAGTGTTTGGCTGCAGTGGTCACATGAGTATACAGGTACATCATTGCTGTAGCCAAGTAAACAGAGACAGGTGGGGAGGACAGAAGATGAGGCCTTCGATCAGCAGGATAATAGGTGGGTAAGGGCTCTTTCACACTAGCGTTATTTCTTTCCGTCCTAGAGTTCCGTCGTCGGGGCTCTAGGACGGAAAGAAACTGATCAGGATAATCCTAATGCATCCTGAATGGAGAGAAATCCGTTCAGGATGCATTTAGAATGTCATCCGTTCAGTATGTCAACGTTTTTTGGACGTTGACAAAACCGTAGCATGCTGCGGATTTGTCTCCGTCCAAAAAGCTGGAAAAAATGCCGCAATGCCGGATCCGGAATGAATGCCCATTGAAGAGCATTATTCCAGATCCGGCATTAAGCTGAACGTTGATTCGGCGCATTGCCGGATCCGACATTTAGCGCTGCGCATGCGCAGCAGCCGTTTAGATCGGGGCCCCAGTGTAAGCTGGGGCTCCGATTGGTTACCATGGCAGCCAGGATGCTACTGGAGTCCTGGCTGCCATGGTAAGTACAACCCAGCAGTGTACTTACCTGCGCTGAGGCCGCCGGGCGCTCCATTATGACATCACAGGTCCGGGCGGCGCATTGATCTATGCGCCGCCCGGACCTGTGACGTCATTAAGGAGCACCCGCCGCCGCAGCGCAGGTGAGTACACTGCTGCTGAGTACCATGGCAGCCAGGACTCCAGTAGCGTCCTGGCTGCCATGGTAACAGTGAAAGCATATTGAAGACTGATCAGGATACTGATCAGTCTTCAAATGCTGTCAGTCCACTTGTGTTCTGATGGATCCGGCGGGACGGAAGTGCCCGCCGGATCCTCAGAACGCAAGTGTGAAAGAGGCCTAAGTAATGCATTTTTATTATTTTATCACAGTTACTCCCTTCCCCATCCATTGGGCAATTTTTTGCCCAAATTTAGTAGTGTAAGAGGTCAACCTGTTATGATCCTACATTTTCAGACCAATTGTGGATAGTGCCAAAATATAAGGTCAGTACTCTGAAGCATCATGAGTAAATTAATTTGTTGTGCAGAAGGATTTACATGTGAGTTTGGTGAAGTCATATTTTCCTGTATTTTAACTGGTCGTTAGACAACCAGTTCAAGAGCTTTCCAGCCAATGGCTCAACACTTAAAAAAATTAGCACATAGAAGTCAGGGAAATACAGTAGTATTTCAGACTACAAAGGAACTGTTTGTTGTCTGTAATCATAGAAACTCATAGGTCTAGACATAAAATAGCACTATATAAAGTTTTAATAAAGTTGATTTGGAAATAATAACTATTCACAAAATAGCAATACCCATACTCGTCCTATTTACAGATTGTGCAGTATGCAAACCTGAAAAGCCACAGAAAGAAAATTCTGTTCCAGAAATTTCTGCAGCTGAGAATCAATTCCATCCATCTGAATGGGGTTACTTTGTCTGAAGGATTTCTGCAAGCTACATTCAGATGAATGGAACTAATTTTGAATTTGTAACAAAATCTGTGTGTGAAGGCACCATTATAGAAAACAGAATTTTAGAACAGCAAACAATGTGGTAAACTATCAATTCTTCCTGGAGTGCAGTCACATTTATTTAGTAAATCCAGTGACCATCTAGTAGCAGTTATATAACTCTCCTGACATGCTGGTTTTACAAAAATACTTGTATTTCCAATGAAACAACAATGCTGAAACAACTTTTCTGTGTGCTGTTCCTCTGTAATTCCCCCTAAAAACTTACAAATAAATTTGTACCTGGGCTGGTATATCTTGGGTGTGTCCCTGCACAGTCTGACACTTTTCAGTCAATGCTGACGGTGCCATACTATATATAGCCATCAGAGGCGGATTTGGAAATGAAAGTGTCCCTGGAAAAAAATGAAAAGTGTCCCCATGTTTTAAGGGTGGTCCAAGTTGTCAGAAGGTGGGGCAACACAAGTAAGTAGGGTCAGCAACACCACAGCGTAAAATATCTTTCCATCTGAACCATATTTATACCACAGTGCAGCACAATATACTGCCCAAAAGTGCTTCCATGGTGGCCATCAGTAGATGTAATTTTCTGTCCTCCTCTTCCAGTTGTCTCTTATTAAGATATGGAGCAGGGGTATAGGTGAGATGTGGGCCACATCAGTTTAATTCAGGAGGACATGTGCAGTCTCTGGCCGGTTACATGAGTGCCTGATTCTCACAGCGTTAATTACCACTGAGAGCTTATTAGGTACCCAGGTACTGTAAGGTCTATGGCCAATCTGCCCATGATGGCCATGTCTTTTGCCAAGAGAAATGGTAACACCTACAAACTCAGAAGGTATAACAGGAACAGCACAACAGAGTTCGAAGAAAAGATGTGGTAGGTCTTTAAAATAAATGGGAACTATATATCAATATATAACTATTAACTGGCAGAATTATGAAGGACTGTTGATTTTTTATATTAAGATTTTTCATACATTTATTGATATCGTAAATTTTCTGCAGATAAATTATACTACTACTAAATATCTTTAATTGGATTAATACAGAAAAATATAGTTTTGTTGCAAAGATAAAAATAAATAAACAAACACGAAGTCCATCAAAATAAACGCAGCCGGCACTGCTGGGTGTGGATAATGTCTAATCGACCCTTGGAAGCGATAGACAGTGATGCTCTGCTCCACAAACTCAAATAGAGACTTGTAGGTAAGAAGAATAAGTAGCGGCACTCACCGTCGTATCAATTCCGCAGCTTTATTAAAGATGAAAAAGGTCGGACACAGGCACTGCACAACAGGTCAAGCAGCAGCCATTTCACGCACCTCATGCTTTCTCAAGCCTACTTTAGGCTTGACAAAGCCTGAGGTGCGTGAAACAGCTGTTGCTTGACCTATTGTGCAGTGCCTGTGTCCGACCTTTTTCATCTTTAATAAAGCTGCGGAATAGCTACGACGGTGAGTGCCGCTACTTATTCTTCTTACCTACAAGAAAAAAAATAAAGTTTTACTTAATTCTCCTAAATATTCAGTCTTACAATATAACTTCACAATTTGTGCAGCATGGTGGCTCAGTGGTTAGCACTTGTGCCTTGCAGCGCTGGGGTCCTAGGTTCGAATGCAACCATGGAAACATCTGAATGGAGTTTGTATGTTCTCCTCATATTTGCATGGGTTTCCTCCGAGTACTTTGGTTTCCTTCCCTGCTCCAAAGAAACACTTATAGGGAATGTAGGTTGTGAGTCCGATTGCGGACAGCTTGATGTTAATGTCCTAAAAGTGTTGTGAAATCAGCACTATACAACTGCATAAAATAAGTAAATTCACCTGAATAAACCACAATAGGTAGGCTTGCATAATTAATTCCTGTTATTTCCCTATTATAAGGATTAAAGCTCCATTGCTCCTAAAAAGAGCACTTTTATAAATGCGCCTTTGTTCTTGCAGCCATCTAAACCAGTTATGCCAAACTTGCGGCACAGTGGTTGAATGCAGCTTGCATCTCCCGATGTAACAGAGAAACATGTTGATAAGATAGAGCTACCTTCTCCAGGATGTTCGGTTTTATCGTCTTCTACCTTATAGGCACTGCTGGGTCTTTTCCATCATCCAGTGTTGTGTATATGTTCATGTATATGTTTCCATGTATAGGAGTTTTTCTGTGCAGGTATTTCCTCCATGTGTATTTTATAAAAAACAGACATCAAAAGATCTATTTTTCTTTTGCCAAATCAAAACATGCTATAGTAAATGTTCAATCAATTTACATCTATTTGAAAAAGTCATACAGCATATGATTGCAAAAACCATATCTGAGATCACCATTTACACAAACTGAGTATTGTATATCATGATTTCTGCAACTGCTTCTGTGATCACCTCTCACAGTGGCATAGACCCGCCTCCCATTATCTTCTTCTTCCCAGTCGTCCTGACTGCTGCGCTTGCTCTGTCCCTCCATGCAGGCTCAGGCCGGCTTGCCAGCAAGGCCTCTACTTCTGTGCCTCTACTTCTGCATGCTCCCTCCAGCTCTAATGGTTGGCAACCCTGAGGTACTTAAGGCACTTTCCCCTGTAGGAAGGTGCCTGAGCAATAGGTTCTTAGCGTTGCGTGTTCCAAAGGAGCACTATATTTGTTTGTTTGCCCTGTACTGACTTCTGTCTGTTTGGTGGATTTTAAACACTGCCTGACCTGTGCCTGACCTCTCTATTGACCATTTTCTGCCTTCCCTGACCTTGGATTGTTTATTGTATTTCTCATACTCGGCTTGCCCTGATGTTGGTCTGTCCCTGACTACAGCTTCACCTGTTCCCTCGGTGGTCTACACCTGTGTCTGTGAACCCCATAAGTTAGTTGTCAATCGTACAAAGACTACTCTAAGTGGTAGCAGCCTGGTCATTCCCCTGCAGTGAAATCCAGATCCATGTACAGGGACTAAAGGCTGAAAACCAGGGGAATGCCAGAATAACACCCTTAGGAGTAGCCCAAAGCCAAATCTGTTGAGTGGCTCCACACCCACTCCCATAACATAACAATTTTTCTGATATTCAGTGATAACATACATGACAGACAAAAACTGTTGCAAGTAGATGCCAATGATTGATAAAAATGGACAAAATTCCACATATTATATATGGCAGGTGGTATAGAAGAAAGGAATACTGGGACCTGTTGATTTACCTTTTGTAACAATATTTCAGCTATTTGGTACCAATGCTAAGAGCATGACCTTTTCAGCTAATGAATACTAAAGATGCCTTTATTCTTGAAAATAGATAGATGCTCACACCATTTCCTTTTTCTCCAGCTGTCCCCTGCAGATTCCAATGCATACTTCATTATTCTGTAAGTTATTTATGATTTGTACAGTACATGAAAGGCTCACGGTGAGAGACTCCCCTGAAATCATTTGCTTCTTTTCCCATGGCAAAATACAAGCGTTCTATGAATTCTTAATTGTCGCTGGGATGAACAGCATCCTACACAGCTGTTGTTTAGCAAGCTAAACTGGAAATCATGTTGGAGATCAAGAAATGGTAATAGGCTAGGTAATACAACTATGAGACCTCTATTATTACTTCAGTATGTCTTTTATAAGGCAGCTGAACTCAATTTAAATGGATATTAGCATGTCTTTCTGCCTCAGTCCTTATGTGGCTCTATACTAATGTTGCCTTTTACTAAAACGTATTAGTTATGGTATGAAAATGGAAGCTGTCTTTTAACTCTGACCCCCATGGACCTACACTCTCTTCCTCTACACTAAAAAGGAATATATTTTATGCATAGTTGAATTCAGCAAGATAACTACATGTATATGTTGATGATAGTGTACTATACAGAATGGTACTTTAATTTAGCTGGAAATACAGTTTAACTGTAAGGGTCTCAGATTATGGGAAGACCACTTATGGATCCTTTTGTCCTTTGATGGATGTATAGACTTTCAAATAATGCACTTTGTCAGGTAACTCACACTAGTATCTTTCTTGATACTAAAACCCAAACATAGTGTTGAGTGAATCGATGCATCTGAAGTGGAATTCAATCCGAAGTTTAGGAAAAAATTGAGTCGCAATAAAAACGCATTTGCCCGTGCTTCCTGGTAACGAATAATTTTTTTCCTAAAATGGTGGTTACACATGTTACAAAGTGAAAGTAAGTAGCCAGGGAATGCTAGATCACCCATAATGCCGTACAGCAAGCCAATCCGCCTCATTTCTCTCTATCTCCATCATTTCACTGTGAGCTGAACATGGGGAGAGACATAGAAGCGCTGTAGAAAAATAAGAATACTGAATTGCCAGTGTGAAAGGGACAGTGCGGGAACAGGGCAGAGACTGTGATCTGAAGGGATCCATAGGAGACAGTGCAGTTTGAATCACTTGCATTGTAGGGCTCAGAGCTATCTAACTGGACGGTGTCCACAGTGATTAATAGAAAAAAAGTTCTATTGGGCCCTGATTCCCAAATTGGGGTGAATAACCTGTTTCGTTTCAATGTTATTGGGGTGTCCACACTGACACTGATTAACTTATTTTATATATACAGCTAGGGTTAATGTACAGTGTTGTCAACAGACAGTTGCCAGGGCCCTCCAAAGGAACAGGAAAAGGCAAAAATGTTGCTGTAGCTTGTACAAGTAGCACCAGAAAAAGGGGCAGTGGTAGCAGCAGTTGCAGCAACAGGCCAGAGCTGCCACTGTCATCCAGTGGTCATCTTTTGACAAGCAATCTAGCTGCCCTGGAATGGTCGACTCGGTCTTCAAACATCATCTCAACAACTGACATTAGACACAAAGAGTCAGGAGTTGGTGGGTTCCTCTGACACCACACTTAGTTGGCATGGCCCAGGAACAAGCTCTGTGCCCTCACCAATCCTGAACTACCTTCTTTCCTTTGCTGCTCATTCTGCCAGGCAAGTAATGTATTCTGATGGCTCTGCTCTACTTTTAAGCGACATGGAGCTTATTGAGGACAGTCAGCAACTACAGGCCAGCCCAGATTTGAAGGAAAGGTTCACTGCGTCTTCCTGTAGGAGTAAAAGTAGCAATGATGGCAGTCACATGCGAACAGGTGTTGCAATCAGCTAGGGACATGGCCATGAGACTGATGAGGATGACATAAGTGACGACCAGACAGTAGTGGATGATGATGTAGCCAATTGCATGTGGGAGCTAGGTGAAGAGAGGGCTTCATCATCATCACCATCAGGGGGTGAGGGTGGCAGTTGCATGTGAGACAGCGGCAGGGTGGCCGCATGCCGCTGAGCCAGAAGGGTGCAAGCGTGGCTGTGAGCCAGCAGGGTGGCAGCAGTGTGAGATCTGGAGTCAAACGTGCCCGTGGTAGACCGTCTGCTACTCAGTAGCCAACATGTCAGGAAGCAACTAGTGGTGCATGCCTTTATAGAGGCAGCAGCAGGCAGTCATCACGGAGTAGTGGGGGTAAAATGCCATTCTCGCCAGTGTGGGAATTTCTTATCAAGTCGCTGGAGGACATTAGTGTGGTGGTATGCAGGATCTGTACAGTAAGTGGGCAGAAGGTGAAGCGCGTCCAGGCTGCTAATGTATGGCCCTGCGGCAACACGTGGAAAGCCATGGCGCTAAATGTAGAAGTACAGCCTAAGGGATCCCTTCCCCAGCAAACTGAAACTGAACTTACTCCTGGCTGGTAGTTACTGGTACTACAGTACTTCCTTTAACATGTGGTAGACTCATTTCATGGAACAGATTGCATGTGCCGAGCCAAGGTGGAGCCAAGGTGGAGAGTCCCAAACCATCATTATTTCTCTAAAAAAGCTGTACCAGCCCTGCATACCCAGCAGAAGTTGGGGCAGTCCTTGAGCCTTCCAGTGTCTGGTATAGTTCCTGCCAGCTCCAATGTGTGGAGCTGTAACTATGGTCTAGGTAAATGTGGTTCCTGCCCAGGCACACCAGCAATCTGACCAGGTGATGGCAATGCCGCCTCCCTGTTCTCATGCTATGATTCCGGCGCAAGGTCCTCCTCTGCCTCCTCATCTTTCACCCTGTCCTCAGCTTCCACTGTAGGCACAGTTCAGAATTGTCCTCCAGCATACCACCTATAAAGAGTGTCATGCTGTTCTGCACCTGGCCAGCCTGGGTGAACAGAGTCATACCGGAGAGGAACTGCTCATTGTACTGCATTAAGAAATCGAATCCTGGCTGTCTCCTCGCCAACTGAAAATCGGAAACCATGGTCGCCAATAAAGGGAAGAACTTTTGTCGGCCATGCGTCAAGGAAGGTTGACCCATGCGTCCTGCATGGTGCACATCTTTAATCTAGTTTATAACCCAGTTCCTGAAGTCTTCCACCCAACTGCAAGACATCTTGAAAATGGCCAGGAAAAAAACATAAATGGGACTATGGGATGGATTACACCCCTTGCGTCCTAGAGTAGAGATACTAATAAATCTGACTGGCCAGGGAACAGCAGATATGGCGCCTACATTTCATGACCACCTGATCCCTTTGGGGGCTGAACTGCTGGAGGAGGAGGATGAGGAGGTTATAAACTCTCAGGAATTGTATACAAAAATAGGTGGTTTAGCTGCCCAAACGACAGGAGAGGAGCACGAGGAAGACCAGGCAGATGACCTTGACAGACAGTATGCAGTGGGGATGAAGGCAAGGAGTCCCTCTGATTTCCTTGCATACATGGCCAGATGCATCCTGAGTTGCGACATCCTTGTGACAGCCACATTATCACTATTCGGCAGAAGGATGACTACTGACTTTCCAAGATGTTAGACCTTCAGTACTGGGCTAAAATGGGGGCCTTTTTTACACCTTCTTAGACGGATCAAAAACTCAATTACTATCAAGACATCCTATGTAGTCAATCGGTTGCTGCCTACGTGAGCCATTGCCCATCCTCACGAAAGTCTGACCGGGGGGACCCCCTGCGCTCACGCTCCACTGCCATGACTGCTGGAGGAGAAAGGGGGCAGGAGCAGCATCAGTAGCAGCAACTTAAGTCTCGAGTCCCTGATGAGCCCATTTCTTCATCCGCCTACTGAAGAAACCAGCCAGCAGCAGCGGGGTGCATAGTTTCCCAAAGAGAACTTGTCCTTCAACACAAAATGTTAAGAGATTAACCTTTATAAAGATGAATAAGATGTGGATCAGCCAGGATTTCCACACACCAGTGCCTGATGCATCAGACTAGATCATTCTGCCAGTAATGATCTGCCTGCAGCGTGCTGCCACACGAGAACATTGTAAAAAATGGTCTGTTACTTCTGCCCACGTGCTGCTGCCACTATTCTGATGCCACACGCTGCCTCTGCTGCCATCTTCTCCTACTGCCACCATCTTATGCTGTTACTGCAACTGCTGTTGCCCCACCCCCTCCCCACTCTGTGACTGGGCCACTATGTTCACTCATCATACTGTTGACACCCTCCCCACTCTGTGGCTGAGCCAGTATTGTAACTCTTCATGCTGATGATAAGCTTACCACTCTGTGACTGGGCCACTATTGTGACTGTTCATGCTGTTGCCACCCTCATCGGTCTGTTCTTGGCCCACTAATGTCCCTGTTTGGCCTTGTTGACATCACCATTTATTTTACTATTCTTCTGATCCATCATAAGAACCGACAAATGAAAAGCACAATGGATCCTGTCTTTGGAACATCGCAAGGCCTTGATCACACGGTAAGTATTTTGAATCAGGATTTGATTATGATTTGGAAGCCAAAAGCAGGAGTGGGTGCAAAACATAGAAGACATGCAAATATTTCCTTTGACATTTTATTTCTGTCTTAGACCCACTCCTGTTTTTGCTTTGCAAATACTGATCGATTACTGACTAAATAATGATCGTGTGCAGGCGGATGCTCAAAATACCAGATGTTTTCTTTTTTGAGCTGTTCTTCTAATGGTTCAGAAGAAGGGAAAAATAAACTGTGACGTCAACACAACCTTACTGCCGACACCTTCCCCACTCTGTCATGGGGGTACAAATTGAATCAGTGGCTAACAGAATACGGTATCTATCAATCAATGTGTACACCCACAAACAGTAAAATGAGACAGCTCTTTCACACTATATTAGAATCAGTGGCTAACAGAATAGGTAATCTATCAATGAATGTGGAAAAGCAGATGGTGTAAAAGAGTTCACACTTCAGTTATTTGGTCAGTTAATTCCAGAAGTTACTGTATGGTGAGCCAAAAGATATCATGAACAAATCTGTAGCCGTTCTGTGTTTTTGATCCGAAACTGACCAAATAAGTAAGGTGTGAACTGAACCTAACAGTGACACACAATCATTCTACAGCTAACAGAAGTGATTCAAAAGCATGTTTTTGCAGTGCCTCAACACAGCTTAAAATAACCTTTTTTTCCTCCACTACTTTATTGGCACTGCCTCCATTTTGTTCTACTAAAGATTCATTAGGACACAGCTCCTGCAGGGGCGCAGAGTGCTTATGTTCCTCTTTACTGTGTGCTTTTCTTTCGGTTTAGCTGGGGATTAGCTAAGACCGTTGGTGGCCTGCATGACGATGCGCATGTCTATATACTGTATGAGACCTGCATGTCACAGTAACGGTTTTACTACCAGAAAGGATTAGCTATGCATGTTGCTGCAAAATATATATATATATATATATATATATATATATATATATATATATATATATATAGATATATATATAGATATATATATATATAGATATATATATAGATATATATATATATATATATATATATAGATATATATAGATATATATAGATACATACACCCTCCCTGCAGTTTAACTGCATGCCAGGATATAGCTGATTTAACACGCTTCATAAAGTGTTCAAATTGAATTTTTTAAAACTTTGCTCATCTCTATCCATATAAATAAGACCCCATATAAATTGCGGATTCACAAAATACAGATGGGGTCCATGTGCGCATTTGATTTGTGGTCCCATTGTTTTCAAGGAGTCCATAGTCCACATTTTGTGGACATAGTCTACTTTTTGCAGAATGACATACTGATGTGGAAAGTTGATGCAACACAGACCGCATCCGTATTTTGTGAATCCGTGATTTGCAGACCATGAAACGGATAAAGTTATGTGCATGGGGCCTTATTTATATTATGTAGATTATTAACAGCTGAACCTGCTAATTTTCACTGGGGCCAGCTGACTAGCTAATGTGTATCGTATGAAGGATCTGATTTTGATATTGATATTCCTGAACATTTTGTTTTCAGGAGAGATACTCTATCATGAAAAGTGTCTGGCAGTGAGGTTCTTTTTCAGAACACATGCATTCTCAACTGAGCCCAGCATGCTTATGACTGGAAGGGTGAGAGAAGCGAACGAGCATTCAGCCAACATCTAATATGCATGGCCAGCTTAACACTTCCCTTAAACCGCAAATCCAAGCCCTTTCCACCTGCCGCCTCCAACTAAAAAATATCTCCTACATCTGCGAATTCCCCAACCAGGAGTCTGCAAAAAAATGATTGTACATGCCCTCATCTTCTCCCACCTAATTACCTCTTCTCACAATCGCCTCCAAGTTTTCTCCCCTGCATCCCTCATACTATGGAATTCTCTACCCCAACATATCAGACTCTCACCTACAGTGGAATCCTTCAAAAGAAACCTGAAAACTCCCTTCAGAAAAGCCTACAACCAGCGACTCTGCTGCTGCTATACCACCACAACCAGTTTTACCCTCACCTACTGTGTCCTACTTTCATACCTTGTAGATTGTAAGCCTTTGCGGGAAGGGTCCTCTCCCTTTTTGTACCAGTTTGTAACTCGTTTTGTTCATGCTTATTGCACTTGTTTCTTTATTATGCATGTATAACTCTTTTAATATGTACATCACCATGGAATGAATGATTCTTTAATAATAGATAATAATATTACTATTATTATTATTATTATTATTATTATTATTATTATTAATAAAACACTGAGGGCAAGCTGTCTCCATGTTACAGCATGTCATGCCATGCTGAATGTAGCTTTGGTCTTACATGTTTTGCCACTTTGGTCACTGATTCTCAACAAATCACCTAAATAAATGTGTGATCTTGTGAAGTAGAGGTTATTCTAAGATAAAAACTGAGTACACTGAAATGCAGTACCTTTCTGTGGATAGGGGATAAGTTAAAAATAAGTTCATTGAACTAAGACTAACTAGAAAACAATATAAATGGGTTCCCTGTAATACATTTGTTGCCATCTAATGCAAAATCCCACAAGAGGCATATAGAAACCTTATTTTATCAGTCAGGAATCCCATACATCAGCACTGAGTGTCTGAATCATATGAAACTCTTCAATCATAATCATCTCATTAATGCAGCTTGTGGAATATCTGTAAAGCGCAGTAAAGTATCTAGAGTTAAAAAGGGAATGAGATGAATAAAAACACTCAAAACCATTCTGAAGGTTAAACAGTTTGCATGTCTAATGGTGAATTTATGGCTGCAAAATCTCTGAAGGAGTCTTCAGTGGATTCTATAATCCTAAACACAGCTGCTATTTAACAGTATTAAGAGTGGAGGCAGAATCCATTCTCGCTAACATCAATCTGAGAGTATGGAATATTCTTGGATCTCAAGAGCCACAAATATTTAGAAAGCAAAACCAAATGATTATAAATATCAGGCAGTGCGTTCTACCACTATAACACAAAAAAGCAGTTCTTCACATAACACAAATGACATATTATGACTATAAGATGACTTGGAGGAGAGGAAAGCAAGATTCAAGTCTTAAGGACCTTTTACCTGGGAATGAACGATCTTCATGGTGAGCCAAAAGGTATCATGAACAAATTTGTACCTGTTCTGTGTTTTTGATCCGTAACTGACCAAATAAGTGAAGTGTGAACTGAGCCTAATACATAGTAACATAGTATATAAGACCAAAAAAAGACATTTGTCCATCCAGTTCGGCCTGTTTTCTACAAGTTGATCCAGAGGAAGGCAAAAAACCCCTGTGAAGCAGAAGCCAATTTTCCCCACTTAAGGGGAAAAGATTCCTTCCTGACTCCAATCAGGCAATCAGAATAACTCCCTGGATCAACGACCCCTCTCTACAGTAGTAGCTATAGCCTGTAATATTACACTCCAGTAATACATCCAGTCCCCTCTTGAATTCCATTATTGTACTCACCATCACCATCTCCTCAGGCAAAGATTTCCATAGTCTCACTGCTCTTACCGTAAAGAATCCTCTTCTATGTTTGTGTACAAACCTTCTTTCCTCCAGATGCAGAGGATGTCCCCTCATCACAGTCACAGTTCTGGGAATAAATAGATGATAGGAGAGATCTCTGTAATGACCCCTGATATATTTATAAATAGTTATTAGATCTCCCCTCAGTCGTCTTTTTTCTAAAGTGAATAACCCTAATTTTGATAACCTTTCAGGGTTGTCTGACTAGTGATTTGTAAAGTGGTAGGACTATGTTTTCATCATGGGCATCTATGCCCTTTTGATGCAACCCATTATCTGATTGGCCTTGGCAGCAGCTGCCCTAGCCTCCAATCTACCCAGATCCCTCTAGCAGAAATTCCCTCTGTAGCAGAAAACCGTCCTCTTCAGTGTTAATTACTTTACACAGTTTAGTAGCATCTGCAAAATTTGATATTTTACTGTGCAAGCCTTCTAAAAGATCATTAATACATATATTGAAGAGAATAGGGCCCAATACTGACCCCTGAGGTACCCCACTAGTGACAGTGACCCAATCTGAGTGTGTACCGTTAATAACCACCCTCTGTTTTCTATTACTCAGCCAGTTACTTAACCACATACAGACATTTTCTCCCAGTCCGAGCATCCTCATTTTATATACTAACCTTTTGTGTGGTACAGTGTCAAATTCTTTGGAGAAGTCCAGATATATGACATTCACTGACTCACCCCGGTCAAGTCTATAACTTACCTCCTCATAGAAACTGATTAAATTTGTTTTGCATGACTGAGCCCCCACGAAGCCATGCTTATTTGCTTATTTTCATTGAGATACTCCAAGATAGCATCTCTTAGAAACTCTTCAAACAGTTTACCAACAACAGATGTTAAATTTACCGGCCTATAATTTCCAGGCTCTGTTTTTGGACCCTTTTTGAATATTGGCACCACATTTGCTATGCGCCAATCCTGTGGAACATTCCCTGTCAGTATAGAGTCCGTAAATATCAGAAATAAAGGTCTGGCTATGACATCACTTAATTCCTTTAGGATACGGGGGTGTATGCCATCTGATCCTGGCGGTTTGTCTATTTTAATCTTTTTAAGTTGCTGTTGTACTTCTTCCTGGGTCAGACAGGGCACTTTTAATGGGGAATTTACTTTTACATTCTGCATTTCATCTGACAGTTTATTTTCCTCAGTGAATATAGTGGAGAAAAAAATATTTAATAGTTTTGCTTTATCCTCGTTGCTCTCTGCAACACCCCCCTCATAGCTGTGTAGAGGGCAGACTCCATTAGATTTATATTTTTTACCATTTATATAATTGAAGAACATTTTGGGGTTAGTTTTACTCTCTTTGGCAATAAATCTCTTGGTCTCTAGTTTGGCAGTTTCTATTAGTTTTTTACATATTCTATTTTTTTCCTTATAGTTTATCAATGCTTCCTGGCTCCCCTCCTATTTTAGTGATTTATATGCTTTCTTTTTGTCATTTATTACCTTATTTACGGTTCTATTTATCCACATTGGTTTCTTATTGTTTCTTAGCCTTTTATTCCTATAAGGTATGTACCTCTCACAATTAGATGTTACAATGCTTTTAAAAATCTCCCATTTTGTGGTTGTATTTTTATTTTTGAGGACTTTGTCCCAGTTAGTTAGGCCTAGGGCCTCTCTTAGTTGGCTTATTTGAAGTTTGGTATTTTTGTTCCTCCCTTTAGAAACTCTTGTTTGAAGGATAATTGGAAGGTCTATTGGTTAATAGTGTTGAGCGCGAATATTCGAATAGCGAATTTTTATTGCGAATATCGCAAATTCGATATGTCGTGAATATTGCTAATATAGCGCTATATATTTGCAATTTCGAACATTTGTTTTTTTGTTTTTTTTTAGATGTTAATCCTTGTTGCTCTCTGGTTGTCTTCCCACTTCCCAAAAGCTGTTCTTACCTGTCCGGAGGATTCCTGGCTCCCTGCCCGCTCCAGTCAATGCCCGTTGCTGCTTCTGCCGACTTCCTGTGTGCATGGAACACCTCCATGCTAAAATGTACTGTCGGATGTGAGAATCACGATCTCACAAATTTTACTAAGTTGTAATCGCAATGCGATTAATATAACCTGAATTATTCGCATTGCGATATTCGTTATATTCTAGCAATACAACCATTAGGAACCCAGCTTTAAGTTGAATTCGCAATGCGAGCAATACAGCTTATATTAATCGCATTGCGAATTCAACTTAGAGCTGAGTTCCTAATAGTTGTTGCTAGAATATAACGAAGATTGAGAATATAGTGCTATATTCGGGAATTCGTGATATTTGTGGTCTTCGTTATATTCTAGCAATACAACCATTATGAACTTAGCTCTAAGATCAATTCGCAATGCGAGTATATGTTCGCTTTGCGAATGAAACTTAGAACTGAGTTGCTAATGGCTGTATTGCTAGAATATAACGAAGATTGAGAATATAGTGCTATATTCGTGAATTCGTGATATTCGTCATCTTCGTTATATTCTAGCAATACAACCATTAGGAACTTAGCTCTAAGATAAATTCGCAATGCGAGTATATGTTCGCTTCGCGAATGAAACTTTGAGCTGAGTTCCTAATGGTCGTTGCTAGAATATAACGAAGATTACGAATATAGTGCTATATTCGTGATATTCGTTATATTCTTGCAATACAGCCATTAGGAACCCAGCTCTAAGTTGAATTCGCAATGCGAGTAATACAGGTTATATTAATCACATGGTGAATTTAACTTAGAGCTGAGTTCCTAATGGTTGACAACCATTAGAAACCCAGCTCTAAGTTTAATTCACGATTAGAGATGAGCGAACACCTGGATGTTCGGGTTCGAGAGGTTCGGCCGAACTTCCGGAAAATGTCCGGGTTCGTGATCCGAACTCAACCCGAACTTCATCCCGAACCCGAACCCCATAGAAGTCAATGGGGACCCGAACTTTTGGGCACTAAAAAGGCTGTAAAAGACACCCAGAGGGATAATATACCGCAATAAACGCATTGCGATTACAACTTTGAGCTAACGATCACCATGGGAACGCCTCCTCCAGTAGAATGTACTGTCGGATCTGAGAATTAAGTTGAAATCGCAATGCGATTCTTATATATTTGCTTAATCGCATTGCGATTTCAACTTAACATTGCTAAATAATTCCATCCATATCGTTAACTTACTGAGTCAGTAAGTTAACGAATATGGATGGAATTATTTAGCAATGCTAAGTTGAAACGGCAATGCGATTAAGCAGATATATAATAATCGCATTGCGATTTCAACTTAATTTCACATCCGACAGTACATTCTACTGGAGGAGGCGTTCCCATGGTGATCGGTAGCTCAAAGTTGTAATCGCAATGCGATTAAGAATACATAAGAATCGCATTGCGATTCCAACTTTTAGTACTCAACTTTTAAAATCGTACACCACTTTAAGTTCCAAAGTTGCAATCGCGTTCGAATAGAACTTAAAGCTGTCTCTTAGTCAGTTTTAGTATTGGTGTGCTGTAATAGAAGTTACATTCGTGCGCGAATATAACTTAGAGCAATACAGTCAACTTTACACTGTTAGTTTTATTATCGCGATAATACAACTATTCAAGAATCGTGTAACGTGCGTCTGTACGTGTGTGCGTTACCTCGGACACTATTCTATTTTGCCAGCCACAGCTGAAACCACTGATTTATGGTATTGCTATTTTGGCAATTGAATTTAACCCCAGAAAATAATCTATCCTTTGCCAGACAGCAGACAGTATTATACTTGTCTAACCAAAGCTGGAACACCAGATTTAGGGGATTGGTATTTGGGCAATTGTATTTAACCCCTTAATAAAATATAGAAATTTCTTTCCTGAGTTTCTAGGGGTGACAATTAGCACAGCCAAGCCCCTGATGTAGGATATAGCAAAAAAAAACTAGTATTGATGGATTGATGGACTTGGTGGCAGCTTCTTCTGGCGCACCACAAGTCACAAAATGGCCGCCGATCAACCCAGAAAATAAGTGACAGAAAAACGCTCTGTGCAGCCTAAAAACCAGCGAGCAAGTAACTAGCAGAAGTTCAATGATTCTCAGCTGTAAATTGATCCGTTCATTAGGTGCTGTTGCTGACTTTAACCTGCCTAATCTCGCCCTGACAGAAGCTGCGTCCTCTCCCTACACTAATCAGAGCAGTGTGACGTGCGGCGCTACGTGACTCCAGCTTAAATAGAGGCTGGGTCACATGCTGCACTTGCTAATCACAGCCATGCCATTAGTAGGCATGGCTGTGATGGGCTCTTAGGGCAAGAAGTAAAACGCTAGCTGATTGGCTGCTGTGCAGCCCTTCAGAAAGCGGGAAGTAATCGACGAACACCGAACCCGAACCCGAACTTTTTTGAAAATGTCCGGGTTCGGGTCCGGGTCCCGGACACCCCAAAATTCGGTACGAACCCGAACTATTCTCGAACTGTTCGCTCAACACTATTCACGATGCGAATATAAATTTGCGTAACATTCGCAATATATAGAATAATGACGAATATTCAATTTCGACGAATATATGACGAATATTCAATCGAATATTTGCGAAATCGAATATGGCACCTCCCGCTCATCACTATTTGGTTAATACTAAGTCCAGTATGGCCGTGCCACTAGTGGGGTCCTGAACCAGTTGGGACAGGTAATTGTCTTTGGCTATTGCCAAGAACCTGTTTCCTTTATGGCATGTACAGCTTTCAGTTTCCCAGTCAATATCTGGGTAGTTGAAGTCCCCCATAATAACGACTTCATTATGATTTGTCGCCTCATCTATCTCGTTTAGTAATAGATTTTCTGTGGACTCTGGTATATTAGGTGGTTTATAATAAACTCCTATTAGTAATTTATAATTGTTTTTGTCTCCATGTATCTCTACCCACATGTATTTCTACTCCATGTATTTCTGCCACACAATCATTCTACAGCTAACAGAAGTTCCTGATAATTGCTCAATGTAAATGTGACGTCAAACATCACACAAATGAGCAAAATGCTCGTTTGTTGGGTGAGCTGTCGTTTTTGCGCCACATAAAATCATCATTTGTTGGCAGAACATTGCCCAGTGCAAACAAACAATGAATCTATATGGGGGTGCTCGCTTATAGTAGCGATCATTCATCCAAATTCAGAAGCAATGATTGTGGTTGGATTTTAAATGGATTATTCTATCATATAGTACATGCCAATCTCTTTCTAACAAAGCTAAAACCAGCCCTATACCTCACATGGATCCAGAGATCTCCCCATTCATTGATTTGCTAGATTTATATACATAATGTACGAAGGGCTGATCGGGCGGGTGCAGGAGTTGCGCCTGCCCGATAAGCGGCACAGACCAAGCAGTAACTGACAGCCGGGCCCCTGCTACATACGCCGACATCGGTGTTCTCACCGATGCCAGCGTGTTATCCCCTTGTAAGCCGTGGTCAAAGCTGACCGTGGCATGCAGAGGGTTCACGGAGGGTACGGATGCCATCTGCTTCCCCATCGGATCCCCGCGCTGCAGTGGCGGGGACTCGATGGCAGAGAAGGCAAGCCCGATGCCTTCCATAGGCATCGGAGCCTGCCTTCTACGGAAGCCTGTGAGATCCAGCCCTTAGGCTGGTTATCACAGGCAGGCTGTCAGCATAAAATCTGACAGCCAATGCATTACAATACAGGTTGCATTGTAATGCATTGCAGAGGGGATCAGACCCCAGAAGTTGAAGTCCCAGAGTGGGACAAAAAAAAAGTTTTAAAAAAGTAAAAAAAAATGTGTTTTTCATAATAAAATAAAAATAAAGTTTCAAGTAAAAAAAAAAAATCCCAAAATAAAACACATAAAATTGTAAAAAAAGAAATAGTAAAAAATAGAAAACCAGACAAATTGGGTATTTCTGCATCTGTGACGACCGGCTCTACATAAATATCACATGATCCACCCCCTCACCTGCCCACCATAGCAAAAATAAAATAAAAACTGTGCTAAAACAATTATTTGTTTTGTCACCTTACATCACAAAAAGTGCAACACCAAGCGATCAAAAAGGCGTATGCCCCCCAAAATAGTACCAAAATAGTACCAATAAAACTGTCACCTCATCCCGCAAAAAATGAACCCCTACATAAAACAATCGGGCAAAAAAATTAAAAGAACTATGGCTCCCAGAATATGGAGACACTAAAACATGATATTTTTTTTGTTTCAAAAATGTTATCGTGTAAAGCTTTAAGAAATAAAAAAGTATACATATTTCCGTAAGAACCTGCTGTATAAAAATATCACATGACCTCACACCTCAAAAAAAAAACTGTCTAAAAAAAAGCCATTTTTTTTGTCACCGTACATCACAAAAAGTATAATACTAAGCAATCAAAAAGTCATAGGCACCCTAAAATAAAACCGAATCATAGGCACCCAATCAAACCGTCATCTCATACAGAAAAAAATGAGCCCCTACATAAGTCGCCCAAAAAAAAAAAAACAACTATCGCTTTCAGAATATGGAGACACAAAAAAATAATAGTCATATCTGGTTTTATCGCATCCGTGACAACCTGCTCTATAAAAATACATGATCTAACCTCTCAGATGAACATTGTGAAAAACAAAAAATAAAAACGGTGCCAAAACAGCTATTTTTTGTTACTTTGCCTCACAAAAAAGTGTAATATTAAACCAAAAATCTTATGTACCTTAAAATAGTATCAACAAAACTTACACCTTATCCTGTAGTTTCCAAGGCCAAGGTTTTTGGAGTTTCTACTCTAGGGGTGCATCAGGGGGGTCTTCAATTATGACATGGCAACTTAAAATTATCCCAGTGAAATCTCCCTTCCAAAAACCATATGGCATGTCTTTCTTTATGCACCCTGCCATGTGCCCGTACAGCAGTTTACGACCACATATGGGGCGTTTCTGTAAACTACAAAATAAGGGCAAGAAATATTGAGTTTTCTTTAGCTGTTAACCCTTGTTTTGTTAGCGGAAAAAAATGGATTAAAATGGAAAACCTGCCAAAAAAGTGAAATTCTGAAATTTCATCTACATTTTCCTTTAATTCTTGTAGAAAAAACATCTAAAGTGTTAACACAGTTTGTAAAATCAGTTTTGAATACCTTGAGCGGTGTAGTTTCCAAAAAGGGGTCACTTTTTTGGAGTTTCTACTCTAAGGGTACATTAGGGGGTCTTCAAATGTGACATGGCAACTTAAAATTATCCTTGTGAAATCTGCCTTCCAAAAAGCATATGGTTTTCCTTTCCTTCTGCGCCCTGCTGTGTGCCCCTACAGCACTTTACAACCACTTATGGCATGTTTCTGTAAACTACAGATTCAGAGTAATAAATGTAGAGTTTTGTTTAGCTTTTAACCCTTGCTTTGTTACTGGATAAAATGGGTTAAAATGGACAATCTTCCAAAAAAGGGAAATTTCATCTACATTTTCCTTTAATTCTTGTTTTAATTTTTGTGGAACACCTAAAGGGTTAACAAAGTTTTTAAAATCAGTTTTTAATACCTTGAGGAGTATAGTTTCTAAAATGGGTCCATTTATGGGTAGTTTTTATTATGTAAGTCCCACAAAGTGACTTCAGACCTTAACTGTTCTTTAAAAATTGTGTTTTGGAAATTTTCTTAAAAATTTTAAGATTTGCTTCTAAACTTTTAAGTCTTCTAACGTCCTAAAAAAAGAAAATGTCATTTACAAAATGATCCAAACATGAAGTAGACATATGGGAAATGTAAATGTACCGCATTTTTCGCCCTATAAGATACACTTCCCCCCCCCCCCAAAAGTGGAGGGGAAAATGGCAGTGCGTCTTATGGGGCGAATGCTGCAGGTTACACTGATAGGCACAGCGCGGTCGGCGGGTGTATCAGTGGGGAGGTAGAGGGGCTGGGGGCTGGCAACTACTTTTGTAATGGAAGCGGGTCCTGATGAAGCGGAGTGCGAAACGTGCGTCGAGGTGTGTTTGCCTCACTGGTGCTGGTCCTCCCCTTCATTATGGCTAATGGTATGTTACTTGTGCAATAATATCTTCTATTTATTTATGGATGCTCCTTATGATTAGGTATTTTCTGTCATGTGGATATGATCATTATTGAGAGCAACTGTGACCTCTAGCCCTATTATTAGTGGACTATTATGCCAGTATCTGTTACATCTAGGTGGGGGATGTTACTTAGCGCCAGTGGGTGGGTCTGGGTTTTGCTACTGCTTTCCTCAATTTGCATAATTTTTGTGTATGTCATTGTGATTTGTGCTTTTTATTTATTCAATTAATAAATGTATGCATTTCTGGTATATTTGGGTTGTGTCTTTTTTCGCTCTTGTGAGCGTTTTTTAGGTTGATAAACCTAGATAACACTGTAATACTTTAACTAAGTACAGTATGTTGGAGTAAAAAGTGCCACATTTATTAATGTACCCAGACATACCCATAATTTCACCCAGGCAGCACCTCTGATGATAGCATCGGAGCATGTCATGCTCCGATGCGCTCCCTTGCCCTGCGCTGGATCGGCTTTTTTATTTACAATAATGCACTGCTGGGCGGTGACAAACTGGGCTATCCTTAGGGCTGCCAGGTGGAGTCTTTTGTCCAGCAGCGAGCCCGGTGATGTCACTGGCTCTCATGGGCCGGCTTTAGCGCTGCCCTAGCCATTTTACAGGCTAAGGCAGCACTAAAGCCAGCCCATCAGTGCCGGTGACGTCACCAGGCTCACTGCTGGACAGAAGACTCTGCCTGGCAGCCCTAAGGAGAGCCCAGTTCGTCACCAGAAACCCTCAAAATGCCTTTGAATCGCGCAGGGCAAAGGAGAGCATGAAATGCTCTGATGCTCTTGTCAGGGGGGCTGCCTAGGTGAAATTCTGGGTATGTCCAGGTTCAGCTCTGAAACCGGACAACCCCTTTAAGAGGAACAAATTTGCCATATCTTTCACTGTCTGTGTACCAGAAATTGAAATCGTCACCCACGATGAGCAGATTTACATTTGCGCTGAATAATTTATAGTAAATAAATTGAATGCCTAAACCCACCTACTATTCTCGGCATCAACTTTTCAAAAGTGAAAAAAGGAGTTAAAGATAACATTTAAGTGCAAATATGTCATGCCATACCATTTATGTAAAGCTAGTTTAACATTTTCAATAAGAGATCTGGCAGAGGATAGCATGCCTGAGCTCTCTGGAACGGGCATTGTAGAACGCCGGCCTCCTTAACTATAATGAGGAACTTATAATTAACACTGCCACTATACAATGTACAGCACTCTCCTTGGAAAAATGCCGGGAGCCTGCATCGCTCACCAGAGCTTTTGTGAGTCCAGCGGCTCCCTGAAACAGCTGATCGGCACGGATGCCAGGACTTGGACCCCCGCCGATGTGATAATGATGGTCTGTCTTGAGGATAAGTCATCCTTATCTTTTCCAGGATAACCCCTTTAATTGTTAATAAATTCCTTCAGTGTGCACCAGGACATGCTCCAGCACATATGTCAAAAGTGTCCATAACCCTCCGGAGCCAATGGATGGCAAAACAGTAACCTTTTGACATCCATCAGTTGATGTATGGTGGTATACCTATTATTCTATGGTGTAGGAAAGTGCAGCCTGCTGAGCTCCTCCATGTGGTCCGTCACCACAGAACTAAATTTATACAACAGCTTAATTTTTTCTACAGTGGTAGCCTATGAGTGACATATTTAAAAGTATGCCATATAGTTGCATATGTAGGAGGCTTCTGTCAGAGGTATATGTAGAGAGTATTTCCAGATGCCTCAAATGTGACATAAACAAAACCTAAGATTTTTTATGACTTATGTTTTTGTGAGAAGGTTAAGTTTTAGGAACACTGTTTTGGAACATCTCTGTTGCTTATTCGGTATTACTTCCCAATGCGATTCAAGGAACTTGCTTGCTAAATACTGCATAAACATGATTACCAGATAAAGTGGTACGCTTGCCAGGAGAAACAAAGCCAGCTGTCAGTGAAAGAGGATGCAAAGTCCAGGTAATGTTGATGTTAATATGGCAGTATTATCTAAAAGCAACTGTTACAGCTTATTTTGCAGAGTTCAGATACATTTACAGACTATGATTGCCATTTTTTTACTGTATTGTTGTCACTGTTGTATTTTGTTTCTGTTTTCCTTTATACTTTTTTCATTTCTTTAGGTTCACTCTTGATTTTGACTAAAAGAAATTGCATCAAAGCTGCATGTGAGAAGGTCTATAGAGAAATATGAAAAGTCTATATACACAGATAGCAGATTTACTAAAACTAATCCTAATGTTTAGACATTGTAAAGCTATGTCACATTTATCATGCTGGGTGATAAATGTGCTGCATTGTTAGACACTTTTGTCTCACTTATGCATTACATACTTTGCGCCAAAATTTAGTGCATGCCCTTTTTTTACTAATCCGCACCCCTTTCTCACACCCCTTGTCAAAAAGTTGTCTTAAAATGTTTAATGAAGGCACATCGCATGTGCATCAGAATTCTATCTCTCTTTGAACCAGGTTTTTAGAACATTTAAATTAGTAAATCTGACCAATAGAGTTCTGTTTCTTGCTATTGTTGTAGTGTTTTAGGTCAATGGTGTTTTTATCAATCTGCAGCATTTTATAGGTATGACATTTTTCATAATATGCTTCTCTCAGACTTTTCACATGTTGGCATGTCCCTTCTAGGAATATATGCTGGATTTGAGTTCTGTGTTTTCAGGATGTTGCCATCTTCACTAACTCTCATGTATCAGCACAGTACTGATTTCTCCTTCTAGAGCTCATAATGGATCACTTGTCACCCTGTTCTGACCGACTCTGATGCAGAGGAATGTGTAACTTATGCCTGCCCCCCTTAATCTAAGTGCTATTCTTTCTCTCTACACTAACATACAGCCTGTTTGATCTCTCTAGCTGCGGACTGAGCGATTTGCCCTCCTTGCAGGATTGGATACTTTCCATCTTCTTCACACTCTGATCTGCAGTAAACACTCCCTCCTCCCAGGGGTGCACGTAGCCTGATGCGAACACAGAAATAACGCCCCCATTCAGTTTAAAGCCATGGACGCATTGACCAGGGACTTGTCTGTTCATAGTGCAGCCATGGCTTTAAACAATTGATCTGCGATCTTCAACGCTGCCTCCCATTGAAAACGTAGGGACGGATGAAACCACACGGCCATCAACCAAATTTCGGTGCACGTGTCCACGCCAAAGTTCTACTGCCAAAAACCGCTGTGGGAACGGGCCCTAAGAGTGTGTTATGTGCTGGAATACCATTTATTTTCACAGCATCCACTGCCAACAATGTATACAGTACAGTGGGGGTCATTTATCAAACTGGTGTAAAGTAGAACTGGCTTAGTTGCCCATAGCAACCAATCATATTCCAGCTTTCATTTTGGACAGCTCCTTTGGAAATTGAAAGGAGGAATCTGATTGGTTGCTATGGGCCACCAGTTTGATAAATGACCCCTAGTATTTTTATTTATTTTCTAACAGTGCATGTCCTCACAGTATAAAAATTAATGTTGATGTTTCATTACTAGCAGTATTTATTGCATTTATATTTCTGTGTATATACTGTGTGTATATATATATATATATATATATATATATATATACACTGTCTATACACACATTAATATATTCACACACATGTGTATATTATATACATATATACACACAAATATATAAATGTGTATGTATCTTTAAAGTGTAACTGTCATATTTTTTTTACTTGCTAGTTTATTAGAGCTAGGCATATATACCTGAGTTAGTCTGTCAATGGTTGTCAAAAGTTCTGTAATTACCTTATAATAACAGCTTTCATTAATGTCCTCTGTTCCTTTCCACTGCTCCCTTAAAAGATGGTTGCTATGGCTTGTCTGTCTCTGGCTAAGAAGACAGGAAGACGGAGGGGCAGTCCTTCACACTATATGCCTGAATTAGGCTTCAGAGTGAGGAGGCGTGTCTCTCAGTAATCCAATCTGATTGGCTGGCAGGGAGCTGCTGGCTACAGCAAGTGTGTATGGGAAGTGAGGGAAAGCAGTTTTGACCTCAGAGAACTGGCAGAGGAGCCATCTTGAGAAGGTCCTCACATTGTAAATGTTAAAACAGCCGTAACTAAGGGAAAAACTCAAGGAAAACAGTGGTATGTGAAGAAACTAAAGATTGATTTATGCATAATGCTGCTGCAGCAGTAACATATGCTAAAATGTATTTTTTGATGAAAACATGACAGTTACACTTTAAAATATATTCAAATTGTCACACACATACAATATATATAATGCACATGCATACAGTACATATAGACACACACACACACTGAGGGGGCAGCCCCAGTCTGACATACACACACACAACACACACATACCTACACATATACCCTGTAACCCTGTATAAACACAATAAACACATTTGCACACACTTACACACATGTATATAAAGCTTTCCTACAGGCAGATGAAGTCTGTCAGAAAGGAAGTCCAGGTAGAATAGCTCTGTTTCAACTTCTGGAGCCTCCCCTCCCCTTTATGTTCCTTCCAACTGATGAATAGCGAGCTGAAGCTTTCTGCAGGAGACAGGAGATGTCGGCAGGCCCTCCAAGTCCTCTTCTGAACACGCATGGCAGATGGGAGGGGCTTCAGATTCCTGCTCTGCTAGAGCAGGCAGGAGAGCTTTATTTCAGTGGGAAGGACAGTGCACTGAAGGATCCTCTGGCAAGGCACCCACTTCAGATGTGGAGAGGAATGCGCTGTGTGTGCTCGCACAGGCCCCTGAATACAGTTATGTGACATAACTGTATTCTGGGCTGTCAAGGAGTCGAGGGCAGGAGGCTAGTAATCGATAAAAAAAAGTGCCCTAGGCGCTTTAGGGGCCCCTAAAATGCCAGGGCAGTATAAATATCCCACATGTGACCCCATTTTGGAAAGAAGACAACCCAAGGTATTCCGTGAGGGGCATGGTGAGTTCATAGAAGATTTCTTTTTTGGCACAAGTTAGCAGAAATTGACTTTTTTTTTTCTTACAAAGTCTCATATTCCACTAACTTGTGACAAAAAATAAAATTTTACATGAACTCACCATACCCCTCACAGAATACCTTGGGGTGTCTTCTTTTTAAAATGGGGTCACTTGTGGGGTATTTATACTGCCCTGACATTTTAGGGGTCTCTAAAGCGTGAGAAAAAGTCTGGAATCCAAATGCGTAAAAATGCCCTGTGAAATCCTAAAGGTACTCATTGGAATTTGGGCCCCTTTGCGCATCTTGGCTGCAAAAAAGTGGTACACATGTGGTATCGCCATACTCAGGAGAAGTAGGGCAATGTGTTTTGGGGTGTATTTTTACATATACCCATGCTGGGTGAGAGAAATATCTCTGTAAATGACAACTTTTTAATTTTTTTTTATACAAAGTTGACAACTTACAGAGATATTTCTCTCACCCAGCATGGGTATATGTAAAAATACACCCCAAAACACATTGCCCTACTTCTTCTGAGTATGGTGATACCACATGAGTGACACTTTTTTGCAGCCTGGATGCGCAAAGGGGCCCAAATTCCAACGTGTACCTTTAGGTTTTACATGGCTGCTCACAATTTAGCCCCGCCCAAAATGCCAGAACAGTAAACACACCACACAAATGACCCCATTTCGGAAAGTAGACACCCAAGGTATTGACTGAGGGGCATAGTGAGTCAATGGGAGATTTTTTTTTGTTTTGCCAGAAGTTAGCAGAAATGGAAACTTTATTATTATTTTTTTCCTCAGAAAGTATCATTTTCCGCTAACTTGTGAAAAAAAATGAAATGATACATGAACTCACCATGCCCCTCCGCGAATACTTTGGGGTGTCTTCTTTCTAAAATGGTGTCATTTGGGGGGTATTTATACTATCCTGGCATTCTAGCACCTGAAGAAACATGACAGGTGCTCAGAAAGTCAGAGCTGCTTCAAAATGTGGAAATTCACTTTTTTGCACCATAGTTTGTAAACGCTATAACGTTTACCCAAACCAATAAATATACACTTATTGGATTTTTTTTATCAAAATGTCTTTGATAAAAAAAAAATCCAATAAGTGTATATTTATTGGAACAATAAAGTTAAAGAAAAATTTATATAGAAATGTAGTTTTTTTAAAAAAAAAATTACAATAGTCATTTTGGATTAATATCAAAAAAAGTAAAAATGTCAACAACAATGAAATACCACCAAATGAAAGCTATATTAGTGAGAAGAAAAGGAGGTAAAATTCATTTGGATGGTAAGTTGTATGACGGAGCAATAAACGGTGAAAGTAGTGTAGTGCAGAATTGTAAAAAGTGGCCTGGTCATTAAGGGTGTTTAAGCTAGGGGGGCTGATGTGGTTAATAGCCGCCACATGGTCTTTTAAAAAACCAGGGGAGGCTAAGGAGTTATTCACACAGCCGTTTTCTTGACAGCCTGTGAATGATGGCCGTTGAAGAATAGGACATGACCTGATTTGTCTGTTTTCATGGACCAATAGCCCCTATAAATTGAAGGGGACTATTTTAACAGCCATTTCTCAAAGATGCATCAATGAAGAATACAGCTGTTAAAGACAGACCATTTTGCCGTTTTTAAAGGCCATTTTTTTTTTACTGTCGTGTGGATGTAGCCTTAGCCATCCAATTGAAAAGGCAACATTTGAGATTTTTACATCCAGCACCGTGATTGAAGGTTTCCATAGAGGCCACTCATATATGTAAGACCACGTGGCTTTTAACACATAGTAATTCAGGCTTATTTCTCAGCAGTCATATTGAATACACAATATATGCTAAAAAAATCACAATCCTGTGGGCAATAATCACACATACTATACATCAACTTACTGACCTCTATTCATCCTGCCAAAGGACAGCTAAAACTATATGTCAATAAAACAGTATACTAAAGACAAGTGTAAAGGACTTCTAAAGCTTAAGGTACATTCAGTGTTGAAAATTGGCTTGGATTTTGCAGCCATATAGAGCCAAGTATTAAATCATAGCAGCCACCACAGTTTATGAAGCTGTCTGTCAAATCCCTTTTTAGACGTGTCACTTCTGTTTAGCACTGAAAATTGAGCAAGCCTCTACTTTCCAACATGCTCTTTTTTATGTATGTGATAGAAAACTGTAATGACTCAATCCAGACTGGGGGAACTTTCTGAGGAGAAAAAAAACTCACTTTTTCTGTTCCATTTAATGCTTAGGTAGCATGTGATATAAAATGTATAAGAAGCATTACAGCTTTTTAACCTTTATTTCAGATAGATCATTTTATCATATCTGTCTTACAAGAACACTACATTATACTATGCAAATATTTTTTGAACTTCTTAAAGGGCATCTTACAGCAGATTTGTACCTATGAAACTGGTTGACATGTTGCATATGCGCTTGGCATCTGAAGGCATCTGTGTCGGTACCATGTTCTTATGTGCCTGAATAGCAAAGAAAAAATATTTTTAATACATTTTTTATTATCCGCAAATGAGCCTCTAGGAGCAATAGGGGCATTGCCATTACACTTAGAGACTCTGCTCTCTCTGCAACTGCCACACCCTCTCCACCTTGATTGACAGGGCCAGGCAATGTACACCAGAAAACTGGCACCAAAAAGTTTAACATTTTGGCACATGCCATATTTCTGGAAAGGGTTGCAACTTTTGGGGGGTTTGGAGTCTGTTCGCTACTTTTTCAAAAAGTGGATAGAGCAGCATGGGGTATGCACAGCCGGCCTAACAATGTTATCATCTATGCCAGAAAGCTGGCAAAGATTATAGGGGAAATGTATACCAGCCCCTTGCTCGGGTAGATTTTCATTTTAATGCATGGGCCTGCATAGACACACCACAATTATTAAAGGATAACTGTCACAATTAGACCCTAATTTCAGTTTTCATATATGTAGTTACTAATATGATAATATTCCTGAATCAATAACTATTAGACTTACTTACCCCTTATTTAATAAGATTCAGCCCTTAGCAACCAGTCTTCATAAAACTGCAATTTCACTATTCTGTTAAAATGGCCGCCCTCAGCCCTGAGGCTAATCCATAGGATGCCTACAGTGAAGTTAGTGAAGACCAGCACTGTATAGGGGGGTCTTGCAGTTAAATTTCCAGGTCTGGCTGAAGCCTGTAGTCCTCTCCTACAAGCTCTCCTCTTATCAGATAAGGCTGTCATTTATACACTGAGCAGCCACATTGTCCTGCACTGCTAAGGGAGTGTCTGCCAAGCACAGGCATGTGGAGAAGTTCACACACATAGCCCAGCACTGTTATCTCCTGTCAGGAAGAACCTGGCTTTTTATACATTCCCTTACAATGTTGACTCACTATCAGTTCCCAGTGCACGCAGCGTGCTCCATCCTCATCTGGTAGACAGAAGGAGCATAGCATCCTGATTTTAATCTCACGTAAAAATAGCCAATAATGGGGACTTTTAGGTGGCTTTTAGGGGTTATTTATTGAACAATCAGAAATTAAAACAGGGCCAACAAGGTGATATTAATCACCAAAATCCAATAGTAAAAAAAATTTGACAGTTAGGGTCCATTCACGCGTCCGTGCGTGTTTTGCTGATTCACGGATCCTCAAAACACGGACATCGGCGTGCACTCTAATAGAAAATGCCTTTTCTTGTCCGCAATTGCGGACAAGAATAGGACATGTCCTATTTTTTTCGGGAACGCGATTGCAAAATGCGGAACAGAATTGCGGACGTGTGAATGGACCCTTATACTTTAAGAGTTGTAAGTCTTTTAATCATTATGGTTAGTGTTGTTGAGTGAATTGAATTGACTTTTATCCGAATTACATGAAAAATTTGTCACAAAGCTGAATTTCATCACGCTTCGAGGTGATGAATCTATTTTTCCAGAAATGGTGTCAAAATTATTTTTTAAATACTCACCTCATCCATTTGCTCGCTGAGAGGCCATCGCGCCCATCTTGATTGAAGATGGCCGAGCTAAATCACTTTACGAGAATATGGATAAGGTGAGTATGTATTTCTTATTTTTTTGCCCGATTAATCCATGAAAGTCCACAATTGTAACATCAGATGTCTCGATCATCGATGAATGCAGCATCTGAGGGGTTCAATGACGGGGGGCAGTGAGATCACCCTTCCCTGTCATTGCGCCCGCTACATACAAAGGAATGCTCTTTGTGACAAAGTAATTAACCACTAATTGAATTTCTTTGTGAAATTCAGCAAAGCAGCCGAATCAAATTTTTCATAACCTCGCTCATCACTAATTGTGGTGCATCTGATACCAACTGGGGACAGGTTAAAACCGGTAATACACCAGAGTAAATGTCCCCAAAAAATATCAAAACTACAAATTAAGTGTGAAATTAGCAGTTAGCTTTATCACATTGTGAAGAGCTGAATGAGTGATATATAAATGAAGCAGATATATATTTTATGTAATGTTTTCTGGATGTTAAATAAATGTTTGCAAATATCTATAAAGCAAAAAGTCCGATATTTTTCCTGCCATCACTATGAAAGCATGACTTATTGTCCTTTGTATGATAAACAACAATAATTTATTATGTGGCATCAGAAGGAAGGTAAAAGTATTGATTATCAATTCAGGAAGGCAGCATCCCAAATTATCAAATCAATGCAAAGAGCATAAAAGGATATTCATTTTTTGCCTTTAAAACCAGAGGAGATTAAAACAGCACAGTTAGAATAGCTGCAAAATGTAGTTAAATCAACTAAGCCTTTCTAATCTGCTCAGCTGTCCTGACGGTGATCTGTTACCGTCTGTCCCAGCTCTTTTTTTCTTTCCTGCAGTATGGACCAGATTTAATGCTAATTAAAGAAACTGCAGCTCATAAATGCGGGTAATATGTCCAGCCATGTGGCACAGTATTGCAACCAGACATGGATTAATGACTGAATCAAGCTCGGTATCAAATGCACACTAAATGGATTATTACAGTCAATCTAAAATCAGAATTATACACTGATTGAAGGCTGAGCTCTGCGGGGGTGTCGTGATCCCATACTCTGCTGTAATAGAATGCTTGCAGCTATTTGGAAGAATGAAAGGTCTGGTTGAATACAGTATTTCTGTGTACCTGCACAACTCTTATAATGTCCACATACAGTAACAGCAGGATGCATATGAATGGTCTTTATGAATATTTTTGCTGCATTGTTACTGACAAAATTTTCCTTGTTACCAAGGCCAAATAAATGTAGGACAAAAGGGGCAATTGTCCTGGGTTGCCAACATTTAGCAACCTAAAGTAATGCACCCCTACTTTAAGTGCTCACTTTTTAATTAGCCTCCATTGCGTGTGGTGCCTAATGAAGGAATCAGGCTTACCTGCTCACCGCCACTCCATGGTAGCAAAAGCCCCAGTGTAAACTACATCTCACTAAAATAATAAACATGACAAAATAAATTGGGTGGATTACGTCTTGGTGTTATTATGGGTAACCATAAATAAAAAGTCATAGAAGTCATACTGTAAATTAAAGATGAGTAAACCAGTTCGGACCAGGTTAGTTTAGGACGAATCCAATAAAATAGCATGTAGGACAGTTTAGTGCACATGGGAGAAAGCGCTAGGAAGAAAGAAGAAGGGTTCTCATATGACCGTGAGAGGAAGTGGGGTAGAGGGCTTGTCCCGACAGCCTGTATGAGCCATTCAGTGCTGCAGCAGGCAGGGAGGTGGGAGGGGGCTGTAGGCTGCTTAATACCTGTTCAGACCTTGTTCACACACCATAGGTAGTCTAGTGGTAGGACCCCATGTCATGCTGAGAAACCGTGAAGTGGTGCCTAAAGGGGCTCCGATATGTTCCTGATTGGAAATATTGGCGAATCTCTCAGCTTTTAACACCAGAGTGAGGGATTAGCCAGTGTTGTCAGGTGCTTATCCATGTGGTGCATCTTTTTCTGTGAGTTATGTGTTTATATATTTTCATCCGCACATGTTTTATTTTGTGTAGGATGTTTGTGTGGTGCTTGTGGTTCGCGCCGGTATCCTCCATTGTATGCAATTTTTGCTGGGGATAGCCGTTCGCTGCGAACCACATGCGGAGGAACTGCCCCCAGTTAGAAACACGCCACAGTGTTTGGGGTTTGGAGCAGTCCCACCCATTTAGGCCACGTTTATTTTTGTGATTCTTGTTTTATATGTATTGAATGTGCCATTGCATATGGCTGGTAAACATTCTGTTGCACCTGGAAGCCGGTGTCACATGGTCTGTTGTAGGTGTAGCTTGCGGCCTCATTTGTTCCCCATTGCATTGTTGGTCCTGCAATGCAGGTGAGTGGGAGGGGGCTGTAGGCTGCTTAATACCTGTTCAGACCTTGTTCACACACCATAGGTAGTCTAGTGGTAGGACCCCATGTCATGCTGAGAAACCGTGAAGTGGTGCCTAAAGGGGCTCCGATATGTTCCTGATTGGAAATATTGGCGAATCTCTCAGCTTTTAACACCAGAGTGAGGGATTAGCCAGTGTTGTCAGGTGCTTATCCATGTGGTGCATCTTTTTCTGTGAGTTATGTGTTTATATATTTTCATCCGCACATGTTTTATTTTGTGTAGGATGTTTGTGTGGTGCTTGTGGTTCGCGCCGGTATCCTCCATTGTATGCAATTTTTGCTGGGGATAGCCGTTCGCTGCGAACCACATGCGGAGGAACTGCCCCCAGTTAGAAACACGCCACAGTGTTTGGGGTTTGGAGCAGTCCCACCCATTTAGGCCACGTTTATTTTTGTGATTCTTGTTTTATATGTATTGAATGTGCCATTGCATATGGCTGGTAAACATTCTGTTGCACCTGGAAGCCGGTGTCACATGGTCTGTTGTAGGTGTAGCTTGCGGCCTCATTTGTTCCCCATTGCATTGTTGGTCCTGCAATGCAGGTGAGTGGGAGGGGGCTGTAGGCTGCTTAATACCTGTTCAGACCTTGTTCACACACCATAGGTAGTCTAGTGGTAGGACCCCATGTCATGCTGAGAAACCGTGAAGTGGTGCCTAAAGGGGCTCCGATATGTTCCTGATTGGAAATATTGGCAAATCTCTCAGCTTTTAACACCAGAGTGAGGGATTAGCCAGTGTTGTCAGGTGCTTATACATGTGGTGCATCTTTTTTCTGTGAGTTCAGGGAGGTGACCTAGCAGAACAAGCAGAACATCATTCTGTGCTGGGCTGTGAATGAGGGTGGTTGGGTGTAGCAATGTCTGCCAAGAAAACAATCTTATGGAGTCAGAGAGAGTCAGAAATCAATTAAGCTTATATTTTACTGCCAGGGAGAGTGAAGGAAAAGGCTAGAATTACAAAGAAGAAGAAGAAGAATTGTGTGTGCAAAATAAGCAGGAAAACTGTCATCCAGGAAGTGAGAAGAGAGGAGCTGAGACTAGCTGTGCCTGCTAGCACAACTGCAGCTGCTACACACCTCAAAAGCATCTACCTGCAAGGAAATCCTTTATTTATTTTTTAATTTTTACAGAAATCCTTTTTTTGGGGAGTTGTATAAGCGAAAACTGTAAAACACGTGTTCTATCATCAATCTATCACAGCATATATAATACTAGTGAGAAGTCTGTGTCAGGTCATCTCACATATTTACTTTTTTTTATTAGTTTGAAAAACTTTATACATCAGTGATTGAGAATGAAATATTAGGGCTAAATCCATTTCTTATCTCCATGCACACAATGTTCCAATTTTTTTTGTTGGGGGTGGGAGGGGGTTATTGAATTTAATTAAACCACCATATAGGTGATCAGTGGTATACCAATAAACAAGGTTGGCATACCACTGATCACCCATATGGTGGTTTAATTAAATGCATTACACAAGGTTGGGCAACAATTTAACTGTGAGGGATAACGTGAAATTGAGCATCAGGCCTGGCCCCTAATAATCAATTTTTGTTTAATATCCACACAGTTGGAATTTTTTTGTGATTGTTCAATTTGTTTAAACAAGTACAGTCATGTGAAAAAATTAAGACACCCTTTGAAAGCATGTGGTTTTTTGTAACATTTTTAATAAATGGTTATTTCATCTCCGTTTCAACAATACAGAGAGATTAAAGTAATCCGACTAAACAAAGAAAACTGAAGAAAAGTCTTTTCAAGATCTTCTGTAAATGTCATTCTACAAAAATGCCTATTCTAACTGAGGAAAAAGATAGGACACCCTTGCCCCTAATAGCGAGTGTTACCTCCTTTGGCTGAAATAACTGCAGTGAGACGGTTCTTGTAGCCATCTACCAGTCTTCGACATCGGTCTGAGGAAATTTTACCCCACTCCTCAATGCAGAACTTTTTCAGCTGTGAGATGTTTGAGGGGTTTCTTGCACGTACAGCCCTTTTCAAGTCACCCCACAGCATCTCAATGGGATTCAAATCTGGACTTTGACTTGGCCATTCCAGGACTCTCCATTTCTTCTTTTTCAGCCAATCTTTGGTTGATTTACTAGTATGTTTTGGGTCATTGTCATGTTGCATGGTCCAGTTCCGCTTCAGCTTTAATTTTCTAACTGATGGTCTCACATGTTCTTCAAGCACCTTCTGATACACAGTAGAATTCATCGTGGATTCTATGATGGTGAGCTGACCAGGTCCTGCTGCAGCAAAGCAGCCCCAAACCATGACACTTCCACCTCCATGCTTCACAGTTGGTATGAGGTTCTTTTCTTGGAATGCTGTGTTTGGTTTACGCCAAACATGTCCTCTGCTGTTGTGTCCAAATAATTCAATTTTGGACTCATCTGTCCAAAGAACATTATTCCAGAAGTCCTGGCCTTTGTCAACTTTATCTCTGGCAAATGTCAGTCTGGCCTCGATGTTTCTCTTGGAAAGCAAAGGTTTCCTCCTTGCACACCTCCCATGCAAGTTAAACTTGTACAGTCTCTTTCTGATTGTAGAGGCATGTACTTCTACATCAACAGTAGCCAGAGCCTGCTGTAGTTCTCGAGATGACACTTTAGGGTTTTTGGAGACCTCTTTTAGCATCTTGCGGTCTGCTCTTGGGGTGAACTTGCTGGGGCGACCAGTCCTGGGCATGTTGGCAGTTGTTTTGAAAGCCCTCCACTTGTAGACTATCTTCCGGACAGTGGAATGGCTGATTTCAAAATCTTTGGAGATCTTTTTAAATCCCTTCCCAGACTCATAGGCTGCTACAATCTTTTTTCTGAAGTCCTCTGACAGCTCTTTTGCTCTCACCATGGTGCTCACTCTCACTTCAACAGTCAGGAGCACACCAAACTAAATGTCTGAGGTTTAAATAGGGCAAGCCTCATTCAAAATGCAGAGTAACGATCTACTAATTATGTGCACCTGGTGTGATATACCTGTGTGAGATCTGAGCCAATTTAAGAGGGAATACATGTGAGGGTGTCCTATCTTTTTCCTCAGTTAGAATAGGCATTTTTGTAGAATGACATTTACAGAAGATCTTGAAAAGACTTTTCTTCAGTTTTCTTTGTTTAGTTGGATTACTTTAATCTCTCTGTATTGTTGAAACGGAGATGAAATAACCATTTATTAAAAATGTTACAAAAAACCACATGCTTTCAAAGGGTGTCCTAATTTTTTCACATGACTGTATATAGGTGATCAGTACACCAGTACTCAGGCTAAAGCAACAATTTACCTGTGAGTGTTGAAATGAAACTGAAGGTCAGGCCTGGCCCTAAATCATCCATTTTTGTATATCTAATATACAGTTGGATGTTGTTTTTTTGGGGGCTGTTCAATTTAATTAAACCAGCTTATGGGTGCTTAATACACAAATACACAGGCTAGGGAAACAGTTTTCCTTTGAGTGTTATTATTAAATTGAGAATCATTTTCAATCACCCGTTTCTGTTTATTCTATATCAAATTCCACATGGTTGGAAATACATTTTTTGGGGTGTTGTTTAATTTAATTAAACCAGCATATAGGTGATCAGTACACCAATACATAGGCTAGGGCAACAATTTACCTATGGGGGATGATGTCATCCGTTTTTGTTTACTTAGTCATCCATTTTTGTTTATTTAATATCCACACGGTTGGAATTTTATTTTTTTGAGGCTTGTTTAACTAAATTAAACCAGCATATATGTGATAAGTACAAACAAACACTGGGTATCATACAAAATGATCTGTGAATGATAATGAATTTAGGTCTAAATCCATTTCCATTTATTTCTGTCTCCATACATTTCCAATCAGTATTTTTCATCATGTCACCACGCTGCAAAGGCCTCTACGCGAGCACATGGATAAGGTGAGTTTTTTTTTTACCCTGATTAACCCCTGAAAAGCCTAAATGGTAGCCTCAGATGCCACAATCAGCGATTAATGCTGCATTTAAGGGGTTCAATGACGGCTCGCTACAAACAAAGAAATGTGCTACATGATGAAGTAATTTGTCACAAATAAAATTTCGACAAAGCAGACGAATTTAATTTTTCATAACTTCTCACATCTGTAATTATATTCAAGCAAACACATACATGATTACTTCACTAGTACACATGGTAGCACACAAAATTATCTGTGAGTGATAACAAATTTAGGCCTAAATCCATTTATTTCTGTCTTCACACTTTTCCAATCATTTTATTTATTTACTTATTTTGGGGGGAGGGGGTTGATATTGTTCAAAACAGCATATACGTGATTACTACACCAGTAGAGCTCAATATTATCTGAGAGGCCCAAATATGTCAAGGCTACAGAAGGGTTCCAAAACTAAAGACCCAGAGCTAGAATGCAGGTAGTGGCAGCAACAGCTATACGGTCAGAAGTAGTAGTAGTAGACCGCAGTTGTTCTTGCTGGATTCGGAAAGGCACAACATTATTGTTGAAGAGAGCTGCCTGCTGCGCCTGCTACATAGTATGCTGTGGAGTCTGGGGACAGAGCTGGAGGGCATGCTGCTGCAGAACACAAGGGGTTAAACCACTGGCAGGAACACACCCTCCCAGTGATAGTCTATCACTGGGATGGTGAGTTCCTGCCAATGGTTTAACCCCTTGTGTTCTGCAACAGCATGCCTTCCACCTATATACTGCCTATAGTTATGTACAGCCTATACCTATATATAGTCTACACCTATGTATAGCCTATGCCTCTATACAGCCTTCAACTATATACTGTCTATACCTATATACAGTCTTCACCCATATACAGTTTATACCTATATACAGCCTATACCTATAAACAGTCTACACCTATATTCAGTTTACACCTATGTACAGTCTACACCGTGTAGGGTACAGTCTACACCGTGAGGGGTTATAATGTATATTGTACAGCATGGTGCAGGGATTATAATGTATACTGTACAACATGGTGCAGGGATTATAATGTATACTGTACAGCATGGTGTAGGGATTATAATGTATATCGTACAGCAGTGCAGGGATTATAATGTATATTATACGGCATGGTGCAGGGATTATACTGTATATTGTACAGCATGGTGCAGGGATTATAATGTGTATTATTAAGCATGGTGCAGGGATTATAATGTATTTTGTACAGCATGGTGTAGAGATTATAATGTATATTACACAGTATGGTGTAGGGATTATACTTTATTGTATGGGATGGCGCAGGGGTTACACTGCATGCTATTTAATGTCACATTTATCTTAGGTTTTCCTATCGCCCACCTTTGATGGCTCTGTGCCCGGCTCTGAGCCGACCCCACTCAGCAGCTGCCAAGATTTAGAGGAAACAATGGCCACTGGTATACTTGGGAGCATATATGTATGATGTGCGATTATTTTTGTTGTACCTTTATTATTTTCTGATACATGCATTGACTTATGACATTACTATAGCACTGTAGTCATACTAGGTCTCTTCTCGGGTGGCGGTATTTATCTCTTGTCAGGGACATATAGGGTCTATTAGGAGGTTCCTGACACGGGATCGCCCCTATCGGGGCGACCCTTCCGTTTTTCCAGGGAGGGCCTATCGTTTGATAGGGCAAGTGTGAGGGTGAGTCAATTTTCCTTTCCTTGTCCTGCCCAGCCTCATTGTTAATTGCTTTTTAAGGGCGCAAATTTGTTGATTTTTATTAATCCCTGAATGGCTTAAATGGTAGAATCAGATGCCTCAAGCAGCGATGAACACTGCATCTGAGGGATTTAATGACGGGAAGCAATGTTATCGCTGTTCCCTGTCACTTTATTATTTTCTGATACATGCATTCACTTATGATATTACTATGGCACCGTAGTCATACTAGGTCTCTTCTCGGGTGGGAATATCTATCTCTTGTTAGGGACATATAGGGCCTATTAGGAGGTTTCTGACATGGGATCGCCCCTATCGGGGCAGCCATTCTGTTTTGCTAGGCAGGGCCTATAGTTTGATAGGGCAAGTGTGAGGGTGAGTTAATTTTCCTTTCCTTCTCTTGCCCAGCCTCATTGTTAATTGCTTTTTAAGGGCACAAATGTGGTGATTTTTATTAATCCCTGAAAAGCCTAAATGGTAGAATCAGATGCCTCGAGCAGCGATGAACACTGCATCTGAGGGGTTCAATGACGGGAGGCAGTGTGATCGCTGTTCCCTGTTATTGCACCCTCTAGATACAAAGAAATGCACTCTATGACAAAGTAATTCCTCACTAATCAAACTAAAAGGGGGAGGGGAAAATACTGACACCCCTTCCATGGGGCTTGGCAATCACGTGTCCCTCAAGCTATATATGCTCTAGGGGGCCCCTTTCCTTCGAAACCCTTGGTTCTGTTTGGTGATCTTATAGTCTCCTGCTTGTTTTCTTCTGGATGGAGTACCAACAGAGGTCACTTTTGCCAATACAGTCAATGATTGGCACCAGTACTGATGTGTACTAATGCCACTTGGGGACATGCCACCACTGAGAACAGCAATTGGCTAAAGCGACGCAAATGACCCTGTCCGTACCCCGGCTGGAAGTAAACAAAATGCGGATCAGGAGATTAACGTGTCAGGGAACTTCATAGACCATGATGTTGCCTCATTGGTCAATGCAGAAGTTGCATGTGAACATTTTGTGCATAATTAAAAAGGTTTTCTAGGATTTTAGCACAGCTAACAGCACAAGGGTTCCCCAATTGTGTCAAATGGAAACTTGTGACCTGATTGCATGGGGAACTTAATTTTATCATATCATGGTCAATCGTGACCATAACATTCAAAGACTTAAACATTAGAGCAGGAGGTTAGGTGTTATTAGACAAGTATCTGCTCTAATGTTGCCTGAGACACCCTACTTATTTTAAGCAAAATAAAAACATGACACTGTAAAATATGACCCCCTAATGTCTACTGTAAAGAAAGGAATATTGGCAGTCATTAAGATGTTAAAGGTGTTAGCCGCTTTCTGGCTACTTTTTACCAATGTGCAGGTAAGATGGCTATATGACACTTAATAATATAGCCTTTGTTGACTTTTTGTGCCATTTGCTATATTTCATAAGCCACGCTGCCTTGTTAGGCAAATATTCTGTTCTGTCTACATAGAAGACCTGTCCAGAGGAAGGCTGCTGATGGAGAGTCATGTGTCCAGACAAAAATAACTCCAGACACATCACTCAGCCTTCTCCATTCAAATACACCACATCTGCCCCTACTTTATTGAGAGTTTTATTGCCGTTGCAGTGTGTTTAAATGGAGGAGACTGAGTGATTTGCTTGGTCACATGACCCTCCATCAGCAGCCATTTTATGGACAGGGTCTCTGTGTGGACTGCACAAAAGACTTTACCAACAAGGGACAGTACCTTATGAAATGTAGAAAACGGTGTAGAATATCAACAAATATTGTATTAGCAAGTACCATATTGTCATCTTACATACACATTGGTAAAATTAGCCAGAAAGTGGCCAACTCCTTTAAGTATAGAGAAGATCCAGGCTGGAGATAGGTTGTGTACTTGAGTAATACAAATGAGCATCCTAGTGTGGACAACCATTATTCTACTGCAGAAATATTCTTTCTCAAGTCCTGTACAGCTTCTATATGTCTATGCTAGCACAGTCTAATAAGTATGATGCATAACCTAAGGTCAATTACTGTTATTTGTAACAGAAAGGCCAAATGCTTTAGTCAAGTGCAGAAGGACAAGCCACAAGCCCACAGTTTGTTTTTTTTGTACCGTCCTTGAGGGTGGTCATGGAGTATTATGTGCCCATACCCTAAGGATAAGGCTACACCTAGACTTTTTGTAATGCTCCACTTCATTTTAACTATGAGTAACAGCTGCAGTCCACAGGAATGCACTAAGTTTTATGCAACTTACTGTGTTTCTTTGGGCAATAGCTATAGCCCAATTGGAAAAATCTCGCCAAATAAAAGTCTGTGTAGAAGAAATTGATTTTGCATAAAACAGTTGATCATATAGGGAATTCCACACAGCCAACATATCTGAAAATAACAACAGCACATGCAAAATTTTCCTGTGAATTCCTGTGGGAATCTTACACTTATGATTTCCTTTAACACCATAGCATTCATTAGCTTAATAACAACATCAGCCTGAACAGGATTCATATTGTATGACTTCATATGCATGTAATAGTAGGAGATTTAATTATTCCCCACTATTTTTACCGGTGGCAGCTGCTAATCACTGGCAGATTGTTCATCTTTGTGATCGCTAATGAAATAATTGGATAAGAATAAGTTGCTTTTCAGTTACTCTAATCCTTCATTTTGTTTAAGGTTTGGAAGTACAAAGCATTTTCTATCTGAATAACATAAGATCTATGCTCACATACATATTATTATTATTATATTATTATTAGAGCGCCATTCATTCCATAGCGCTGTACATATGAAATGGGGTATACATACATAATGAAGACAATTGCATTATGCATAAACAAGACGAGTTACAAACTGGTAGAGAAGGAGAGAGGACCCTGCCCGTGAGGGCTTACAATCTAAATGGTATGGGGGAAGGAGACAGTAGGTGAGGGTGAAGCTGGTCATGGCGGTATAGAGGCAGCAGGGTCATTGGTTGTAGGCTTGTCTGAAGAGGTGGGTTTTCAGGTTTCATTTGAAGGATTCCACTGTAGGTGAGAGTCTGATATGTTGGGGTAGCGAGTTCCAGAGTATGGGGGATGCACGGGAGAAATCTTGGAGCTGAGTGTGGGAAGAGGTGATAAGAGGAGATGAGAGAAGGAGGCCCTGTGAGGATCAGAGATTGCGTGTTTGGATGTATCGGAAAAGTAGCTCAGAGAGGTAGGGAGGGGACAGGTAGTGAACGGCCTTGTATGTATTGGTTAGTATTTTAAACTGAATTCGCTGGGCAATGAGGAACCATTGAAGGGATTGGCAGAGGGGAGAGGCAGAGAAGTAGCAGGGTGAGAGGTCGATTAGTCGGGCAGCAGACTTGAGAATAGATTGGAGGGGTGCGAGAGTGCTAGATGGAAGGCCACAGAGGAGAATGTTGCAGTAGTCTAGGCGGGAGATGATGAGGGCATGTACAAGCATTTTCGCAGATTCAAAGTTGAGGAAAGCATGGATGCCGGAGATGTTTTTGAGTTGGAGGCGGCAGGTGGTGGAAAGGGCTTGGATGTGTGGTCGGAAGGAGAGGACAGAATCCAAGATCACTCCAAGGCAGCACACTTGGTTGACCTGGGAGAGTGTTAAGTAATTGAGTGTGATAGGTAGGTCTGTTGGGGAGGGGGGGGGGCAAGATGGGGGAAAGATGAAGAATTCGGTTTTATCCATGATAAGTTTTAGAAAGCGAGAGGAGAAGAAGGAAGATATGGAAGATAGGCATTGTGGAATTCTGGATTGTAAGGTGGTGATGTCTGGACCAGAGAGGTAGATTTGTGTTTTGTCATTATAAAAGAGATACTGAAAGCTGTGGGACTCTATGAGCTGTCCCAGGCCGAAAGTGTAGATAGAGAAGAGCAGGGGTCCTAGGACGGAGCCTTGTGGGACGCCAACCGAGAGGGAATGAGGCGAGGAGATGGTGTGAGAGTGGGAGAGTCTGGTCTCTGAGGTATGATGTGATCCAGGAGGGGGCCAGGTCAGTGATGCCAAAAGATGAGAGAGTTTTCAACAGAAAGGAGTGGTCAACAGTGTCAAAGGCAGAGGCCAGGTAGAGGAGAAGGACAGAGTAATTTTTTTTTTGTTTTGGCAGTTAGTAGGTCATTGGTGACTTTGGTGAGGGCAGTCTCAGTTGAGTGGCGGGGTCGGAAGCCAGATTGTAGCCGGTAAAAGAGGGAGCAGGAGGAGAGGTAAGGGGACAGTTTGGAATGGACATGTTGTTCAAGTAGCTTTGAGGCATATGGAAGAAGTGATATGGGGCGATAACTGGACAAAGAAGATGGGTCAAGTGAAGGCTTTTTGAGGATGGGTGTAATGGTAGCTTGTTTGAAAGCAGAGGGGAAGAGACCAGAGGTTAGTGATAGGTTGAAGAGATGAGTTAGGGCTGGGATAAATACTGAGGTGAGGTTAGGGATGAGGTGGGATGGGATTGGGTCAAGTGAACAGGTAGTGAGATGTGATCTGGAGAGTAGAGTTTTCTTCTGTAATGGCAGAGAACCTGGCTTTGGGAGAAGAGGACTGAGCAGCTGTGTGGAGGGTCTGTGGGTACTGTGTGTTGAAGCTTTCTCTGATGTTAACTATCTTTTGTTTGAAGAACGTGTCAAAATCCTCAGCTGAGATGAGAGGAGAGGGTGGGGATGCTGGGGGACGGAGAAGGGAATTAAATGTGTTAAAAAGTTGTTTTGGGTTGTGGTATAGGGAAGATATGAGAGATGAGAAGTAGGCCTGTTTTGCATTAGCGAGTGAGGATTTGAAAATGAGGAGAGATTGCTTGTATGCGGTGAATTGATTTTTAGAATGGTATTTCTTCCATCGCCGCTCTGCAGCCATGGAAGCTTGTCTTAGTTTTTTGGTCAGGTTGGTGTGCCAGGGTTGTCTGTTGATTTTTCAGGTTTTGCTTTGTGTGAGGGGGGGCAATAGTGTCCAGAGCTGTACTTGTTGTGGTGTTATAGCAGTGCATGGACAACTTGGGTGCATAGAAAATTATCTCCCCTTGTTCTGCCAAGTAACCGTTGAGCTGCTTTGAGGGAGGCACTGTTAATAAACTTACAGAATGCAACTACTGATATCTCATGAAATCGGCTCTAGAGCACATGAGTGTACATTACATAGTGGAATTGCATATTGAGACAGCCCTCTATCCTTCTGTACCAGTCTGTAACTTGTCTCGTTCATGCTTAAGGAAATTGCCTGTATTATGTATGTGCACCGCTTATGATATGTACAGCGCTATGGAATGAATGGCGCTCTAAAAATAAATAATAATAATAATAATACTGGAGACGCCCATATGAGTATGTACATTATTACATACATTATGAGCAAGGAATCATAAAATAATTTGTAAATAAAATGTTATGGCTCCATTGTGTTTTATTGATTTAGGTCACTTTATTTACTGACATTTGAAGCTCTTAAACCCAGAGAAAAAAAGGCTTTCCTAATAATATATCTACTATAGCAGAGACAATAAATAAATAACCTAGTAAGAAAAGTAAAGAAAGTACGGACAGAAACACTCTTGATCCAAGAGGTTAACATTTTGTATCATGTAACTGAATACGCTTTCATGAAGTTGCACATAATAATAAATCCATTTATCACCGGAGGAGAGAGAGCTTGCCAAGGTAATTTCAAATAAATATGACATCTATGTTACAACAGAAATTCAATATACTTGGATCACTGCTGCTTCCAGGGAGAGGTCATTCACTCCAATGTCCAGGGTTCCTTTGGTTATTGTGCCTTTGTAGCCCTAAAAATGACCCTTTTATGCCAGTAACAAATGAGCAACATGTTTTTTTTCCAATGGAACCTACTAGATTATATTTTAGAAGGTGTATTCAGAAACGCACTTGGCACAGTTTGTGAGGACCTGAATGAATCTTAGCTGTGGAGCTTTCAACCATCTGCATCAGAGCTGTTCTTAAAACACAGGCTTTGTTCCTGCAGCTCATAAACACACCTCCTTCTTGTGTGATTCTTGGCTGCTAGGTTTGACCACAGGTGTTCATCCCACAGCTGGACTTAAAATCTTAGAGAAATGGAGAAGAGAAAGTTGTCGGAAAGGGGGTCTTATTATTAACCAGACTCTGCTCTTGTAAGTGATTGTGTTTGACCTTTATCCACTCCTTGCCAATGTGCAACTCATTTTGGATGGCTTTATATTCATCATCATCCAGAGACTAACACGTAATTGGATGGAGCTTATGCCAGGGAATTCAAATCAGCAGCTCTAATCCTTTTATTGGTAAGGGTGTCTGGCAAACATCACTTGAACCAGACTAGGTCATGCAAATCAAACCAAATCCTGCTTTCACTTAAACCTGCCAGGGAGTCTATAGGACACAATCAATAAAGTCAATGTTTTATCAACCACATGGCATAGTCACAATCACGATGCATGGAATTTGAAAATACAAAAATTTACGATAGATCCACATAAATATGAACTGAGGTGACGGACATAGAACAGTAATGACATGTAGAGTTATAGAGGTGCCACCTTCTATAAAGGGCTTTTCTCGCCACTGACTTTGTTGTCATACACACAAGTGTGTTTCAGTATATGGCAAGGGTTTTAATGGGATCCATATACATGTTCACTTCTCCTCCATGAACGTGAACCTTACAACAATTTGAAGGTTTTTAATCCACTTTATTTTTTTACCAAACACTATCACTTGTTTTTTTTACAGCTCTCCATGGGAAAATGTAACTCTGTATTTATATGCTTTTCATTCATTTATTCAGGTTTAATGATACTGATGATACTCAGGAGAGGTCCTCAATATCAGATCAGTGGGGTCCAACTCCCGACACCTTCATCGATTGTTTGAAGGGGCCATAGCACTCATAGAAGCACCGCATCCCCTTCAATATTTATCTACACATCATCTGCATTGCAGTGGTGTTGAAGAGTCATTACAGCTTTTGTTCCATTCACCAGAGGAAGCTGTAATAACCTTATACCATAGCTACAATGTGAATACAAAGTGTCATGCAGATAAACACTGAAGAGGATGTACATGAACATTTGGACATGAACCCTAGAATTGTAAAGCGCTGTGGAATATGTTGGCACTAAATAAATAAGAACTATTATTATAAGAGGATGCGGCACTTACAATAGCGCAGTGGCCCCTTTGAACAGCTCACAATTGAGGGTGGCAGACATTGGGCAACCATTTACATGACCTCCTCTGTGGATGGATACATATACATCATAGATCTGTCAGGGTTAAAAGTTGAATATGAAAATTGATTATGCTCACTTTGGCTAAGTGATCCTGTTTGGTTTTTCCAGTCTTCATTCTCATAGTGGGGGACCACCCACAATGCCATGCATGCAGCCAATCAGCAGCCAGCCCTATCATGTCACAGCCCTATAAATAGCCTCAGCCATCTTGGATTCAGCCATTTTCCAGTGTACTTAGTGCAGGGAGAGACATCAGCAGGCGCTAGGAAAGACAGTGCTAGGAAAGACTTTAAAACTTTTATTTTGCTGTATAGAAGTTCAGGAAAAGGATAGGGAGGAATCATTCCACAGTATTGAGGCAGAACAGGGTTCAATAGGGGAGTTTGTGGGGGTTTAACAGTTAGAGATCCTACAAATACTTACCTGAAAGATCTAGTTAAAGGGGTTCTCCAGTTACATTATGATATCCCCTATCCACAGGATAGGGGATAACTATTAGATCAGTGGAGGTCCAAAGGACATTCTCCTAGATCTGTGATGGCTAACCTCCAGCACTCCAGCTGTGGTAAAACTACAACTCCCAAGATACCAAGATACACACTTGCTTGGCTGTTCTCAGAACACCACAGAAATGAATGGAGCATGCTGGGAGTCATAGTTTCACCACAGCTGGTGTGCTGGAGGTTAGCCATCACTGTCCTAGAGGCTTTGTGGCTTGTCAATATGCATTTTGGCAAATTCCAGTGTCGCTTTTTTATGGTTTGCTTGTAACAGTGGTTACTTTTTCAGTCATTCCATTAAGTCCACTTTGACTAATACAGCGATGGATGGTGTGATCTGACACTGATGTACGGTACCTTGATCTTGGAGTTCTCCTTTAATCTCTTTGGAAGTTGTTCTGGAAGTCTATCTGTTCAATTTGTCATTAATTCCAATTTGTCGTCCTCTTACAACCCACGCCCGGGGAGGTTGGCTACAGTCTTGTAGGCCTTAAACTTCTGAATAATATGTGCAACTGTAGTATCAGGAACATCAAGTTATTTGGAGATGGTCTTATGGCCTTTACCTTTAACATATTTTGGCCAATGTTTAGTGTGGTACAAGCCATGCTTTTAAACAGCACATTGAATACTTTTCACCCTTTCAAATAGATAGACTGATTAAAAGTTTGAAGACACTTGTGATGCTACTTACAGGACACACCTTAGTTTAACATCTCCCTATGGTCAAATTATTTTCAATCTTTTCTAGGGTACAATCACTTTTGTGCAGGCCAGTTTCATTAGTTTGTTTTTAAAATTATTCTGTTGGACCACAATTGAAAAGCAATGTCGGATTTTCATTATTTGATTTTCAGTAAATTTTATTTATTATTACTTCTGTCAGTTTAAAGTTATTTCAGTGACCATTGTGGGTTTTTCTTTCTTTAATGGAGGGGTACCAACAATTTTGTCAACATGTGTATATGACACTTGTGAATAGTGAGATCATGAATCCCTGGACAAGTTAAAGTGGCCATACACTTTAGAGGAAAGTCAGCTCAACCAGCTGGTCTTGGTGAAATCCGGCAACTATCTCATGAGTATGGGAGTTTACGCCTTATTTTTGAGACAATGTGAGATGTAATCACCTGTTTCTAGCATTGCTAAATTCAGCTAATTTCAGGAGATGATGCCATTAGAGACATCATTACAAATTGTAATGTCCCCCATTGGGAACACAGCTCTGCTGCATATAACAATCTTGTATCCAATCTAAGGTTCCTTGTTACATTTCAAGGGGTCAGAGTTCAATGGGTAGCATATGTAAACATGATACCCGCTAATCAATCCACAATTACATAGGAGAACGTTAAGCAAGCAGGTCATAAGGTAATTCTTACAAGTTTATGTTCCATTCACATAATTCTGTTACAAGTCACTGAAACACAATATCCTGCGGTGAAATGATTATGTGTGCCAAATAAAAAAAAATTTGATTTGAATGTTTGTTTTTATAAGTACATTGACAGATACCTAACCCATTCAGGACCTCCTTTGCACATTTACAGCAGAAGTCCATTCCTTGAAAAAGGCACCCACTACAGCATGCAGCGTGTGCCATAGCCACCAGGTTTCTTCTGTTTCAAAAAATAGACACCAAGGGCTAATGTCTGCGATTGTCATTTAAACCTTCAGATGTCATAGCAATTGTGACCACAGCATCTGAGGTGGCTTTCCCGTGAGCGCTTCCGTTCCTTAGGTAGGCTGGATCCCACTGAAAAATCCAGGGCTACCACAGCAGTAGTTCCTATGGAAGACTGCAGGTGGCAGGACTTCATAGGAATACACTGATTCTCCCATACACTGCAGTTATAAATCACTGCAGTCTGTGGGATAAGCTGTTTGTTAAAGTCACTTAGGGTTAAAAAAAAGTTTAAATAAGTTTTTAAAAATATAAAAAATATATATGTAAAAAATTAAATGACTCCCGTTCCCAATAATAAAAAAAAATAAACATATGTATCCGTGTCCGTTCCGTGTACTCCATGTGCATTCTGTTTCTGTATGTCTGTTCAACAAACATAAAAAAATATAGAACTTGTCCTATTATTGTCGGCATTACAGACAAGGATAGGACTTCACTATTACGGGACAGCTGTTCCATTCGCAAAATATGGACGTCATCTGTATTTTTTTCAGATCCATGTTTTGTGGACCGCAAAATGCATATGTCAAATGCATGAGCCCTAAAACAGGTGTAGAAAATGGTAAATGAGACGGGCCTACCGGCCTGTTCCCTTTCCCGCCATTGCCACTCCCAATGTCAAACGGTTAGTTGCGCTGTCTAATATAGATGTATTTCAGTATAATAAATGACACTCGATATTGGTGGACAAGCAAACATTAAATCACTGATACCATATCATCCATCGTAACAAAGCTGGAAAACACAATAGGGTTCAGTATTTTAATTTTTGCTGTCAGTTCTTATTGGTATAATAAAATATCCTGTACAGTGCACAGGATAAAGATATAAGCGCAAGGAGTTTCTGCCTGTAACTAACTCCTAGGAAGACTTGAAAGGGTGAAGGAGGAACATCTGGAGCTAAATTAACTGCAAATTAAAATAATAGTAATAGAGTCAGACAGAAAAATGTGCCTGCAGTTGTATATGTAAGGTTTGGAAACCTAGTCAAGTTTTCATTTTATTGCTGGCAATACAATATAGCATAGTCAGTGGTGACTCTAGGAACAATATATATGAGGGGCACATAAGATACCACAGTCAAAAATGGGGGGGCACTAATAATTTTCACCAGTTAATCATATTACTGAAAAAAATCGAAATAAGTATATATAAATAAGATAAAATATGAGAGTATTGCGGTTTGCAGAGATACCTTTTTATTGTACTAACCTAATACTTAAAAGACAAGCTTTCAAGAGTTTTCCTTTCTTCCTCAGTACGCTTAAGGATTCAGAAACAATCTATTCCTAAGGGTGGGTTCACATCTGAGTTATGGCATTCCGTTATAAATTCCGTTTCAAACGGAATTTAACGGCCAGATGGAATGCAAAATGGAAGCCTTTAAGAGGCATTCCGTTTTGCTCTGTCCTAATAGAAGTCTATGAGAAAGCATAACGGATCTGTCTGGGTTCCATTATGTGAGACGGAAAACAAAGTCCTGAATGTCAGAATGCATTATAAACCCTACCCCATGCCATACAATTTACTGTATAGTTCATACACCATGCCATACAATATAAAGTATAATCCCTACACTATGCTATACAGTGTACATTTAATCCATACACCATGCCATACAATATAAAGTATAATCCCTACACCATGCTATACAGTGTACATTTAATCCATACACCATGCCATACAATATAAAGTATAATCCCTACACCATGCTATACAGTGTACATTTAATCCATACACCATGCCATGCAATATACAGTATAGTTCATACACCATGCTGTACAGTATATACGGGATTATAATATATACTGTACAGCATGGTGTACGAACTATACTGTATATTGTACGGCATGGTGTTTGGATTATATGTACACTGTATAGCATGGTGTAGGGGTTATATAGTATATTGTAAAGCATGGTGTATAAACTATACTGTATATTGTACGGCATGGTGTATGGATTATATGTACATTGTATAGCATGGTGTAGGGATTATACTGTATATTGTATGGCATGGTGTATGGTTTAAATGTACACTGTATAGCATGGTGTAGGGGTTATATAGTATATTGTAAAGCATGGTGTATTAACTATACTGTATATTGTATGGCATAGTGTATGGGTTATATGTACATTGTATAGCATGGTGTAGGGATTATACTGTATATTGTATGGCATGGTGAAAGGATTATAATGTACACTGTACCTAAAATGTATGGAGGTTGCACCATGTCAGACAATATAACCCCTGCGCCATGCTGTACAATAAACAGTATAACCCCTACACAGTGTAGAGGTATACTGTATATTGTATGGCACAATGTATGCTATATGTGTATAACATAAACATACTCCACATAAAAACTTACAATTGCTTAGCTTGGAACTTGGGGATCTCGGACGCCACTTCAACACTTTGGCTGGGTGGCTAGGTCTAAGAACATGCCATCCCCTGGCCAGTATGGTTTTTTGGTTCTTCCTCTTCAGACTTTGTACAAGAGGTAAAAGTACAAGAGGTAAAACTTACTAATGTATTGAGATTGTCCACATTGTTTCCTGTGCTGGCTTGATTCATTTTTCTATCACATTATACACTGCTCGTATCCAGGGGTTACGACCACCCTGCAATCCAGCATTAGTGGCCATGCTTGCACACTATTTTTTTTTTCCATTTTAAATATCAAGTACTGAAGTTTTTCAATTAAGTTTTGCACGACTTCGCAAATAAATAACTTCCCTTCATCAGAGGCTGTACATTTTAATGCTGTACGGAGACGGGGCATTAAAACAAAGTTTTTAGCGAAGTGACTTCAGATGTAACATCTGAAGCTCACTTTGCTTTTCCCTAGTCGTAACCCCTTGAGGAAATATGGACAATCACAGTACATTAGTAAGTTCCTTGTATTTAAGTTGCAGACTTGTGCTAAAATAAAAAACAAAATAAAGTTTCCCTCCATCACTCTGCACTCAATACCCCTTAATGAGAAAGTAAAATTTTAGAAATGTTTGCACATTTATTAAAAAGATAAAACATTTTGGATGGACATAAGTATTCAGACGATTTGCTATGACATTTGAAATTTTGATCTGGGGGCCTCCCATTTATTTTCTACACCTTAATTGAAGTCCACATGCAGTAAATTCAGTTGATTGGGCATGATTTGGAAATATACACCCCTGTCTTAATAAGTTCTCACAGCTGACAATGCATATCAGAGCAAAAACCAAGCTTGAGCTAAGAATTGCCTGTAGAGCCCAAAGACATGACCTTGTGTGGGCACAGATCTCGAGAAGGGTACAACAAATTTCTATTGCAGTGAAAGTTCCCAGGAGCACAGTGTTCTTTATTATTTTTAAATGAAAAAAGTTTAGAACAACCAGGACTCTTCCTATATCTGGATGCCCCACCAAGCTAAGTAATCAGGGGAAAAGGGCCTTGGTAAGATGGATGACCAAGAACCTAATAGTTGCTCTGTCTGAGCTCCCAGACTCTGTGTGAAGATGGTAGAAACTTCTGGAAGGTCAACCATCACTGTAGCATTCCTCCAATCTGAGCTTTATGGCCAGAAACAAGCCTCCACTCAGTAAAATACACTTTTGCGAAAAAGCACCTAAAGGACTCTCAAACTGGTCTAATGAGAACAAAATGTTTGGTCTCAGTTCCAAGCATCATGTTTGGAGGAAACCAAGCTACTGCCCTATTCCTTCCCGATAGTAAAGCATGGTGGTGGCAGCATCATGCTGTGGAAGTGTTTTTTTAGCGACTGGGACAGGGAAACTGGTCAGGATTGAAGGAAAGCTGAATGCAGCAAAGTACAGAGATATTCCTAATGAAAATTTGGAGTGCTCTGGAGCTCAGACTGGGTTCACCTTCCAACAAGACAATTACTCTAAGCACACAACCAAGACAACACGATAGTGTCTTAGAGACAACTCTGAGAATGCCCTCGAGAGGCCCAGCCAGAGCCCTGACTTGAACTCAATTTAAATTCTCTGGAGAGGCCTGAAAATGGCTGTTTACTGACTGTCCCCATCCAGGCTAATAGAGCTTGAGAGGATCTACAGAAAATCCCTAAATCCAGGTGTGCCAACACATACAACAGTTGGTAACCCCTAGTAGTGATACATGGGACACTAATAGCTTTGCGATATGTGACGGACATCCTGTGGCTACATATGTTTCCTGTCATTGCAGGGCTTCCAGACGGCACACAGCAAGGGTTTCCCAGGAATGTCTCTGCCAGAGTGCAATACTTCCTTGGCCTGCCTGATCACCAGATTTATCACCAATTGAGCATGGAATCAGATGGGACGCCAGCTTCAGCAACCTGTTAGTCTGTTGTATCTAATGCCCAGATGCAACATCTGTGGGCAAATGTGCCACATGATACCACCTGGAACCTGCATGCCTCTATACTCAACCATAACTCATGTTGTATCTAGGCTAAAGGCTACCTAGCAGTAGGCCCTTCTTTCAATTGTACAGTTTTCCTCAATAAAAGTATCTTTTTGCTCTAATATAGAATTTTTGTCAATGAGTGTGTGTGTGTGCATATAACTATATTTCTAGGTGCATTGCAGTAAATTATAACTACATTAAAAAAAAAATTAAATTGGTTAAGAGAGAACATTACTTAATCAGCTGATAGGCTGATAGCAATGGAGCAGGTGTTAATGTATGGGATCAGTAACATTGCTTTATTAATGAGCGTACATTTATACATTATCTCTGCTTAAATGATAATAGCTTTTAACTCTCCTGTATGCCAATATCATAGCACAGCAGCTGGACAGCTATCAATGGTTATCAATATTTCATTAACAGATAAAGGTATGTCTTGTTTCCACGGTGAGAAGCCTAGTATCATTCCCTTATTGAATGTCATTATGGAGCAAGAACAAATCTTTAGCTTTGCATTTCACAAGAATGTGCATGATGAATGTATTTATATATAAATACCGTCATAACTGCTTATAGCCTCTGGCAACAGGGTCAGTTTTCTCAAAAATGGCCCTAGGCAACAAGCAAAGTAGGTTTACAGACTCAATATTTTTTTATTTTTACTTATAATTTCAAAATCCCTAGTGTTCTAGGTAGTGAAAGGTTTAATATTATATTATGTAGTGATCTTGGGCAATAGTGGCAAATTCAGAATGCTCATGGCTGTCCCATCCTTACATAAACTCAATGAAATGAAGTCCTTGTGTATTTTAACACCAACTGTGTATGGGAGTTTTATATAGAGTGCAGGAAATAATGAATCAGAAAGGTTACAGCTCTATTTTATGACATCATACCATCCACTGTGATCATAATTTAGTTAACATACTGTACATTTCAGTAGCATCAGGACAACATACCAAAACCACACTCCATAAACATGTAAAGTTTATCTTAAAGCAAATTCAAATCATTGACCAGGAAAAAACTGTGACTACTTCATGACTACACATGCCATCCACTCCAAACAGGGGACAAAGCAAAAGAGAGGACACAACACCCTAAACCTCAAAATAATAATCAGATTTATATGACATTAAGTTCTTGTATAGTTACTGTTTATTTAATTGTAGTATTAATAATAGGAATTCTACTATAACACATATATTATGTCTATGTTTCAAAACTTATTTATTGGTATAAGCGCAAAAAATATTAGTATTTGTACATCCAGTATTTTTCACCCCATAAGTGGGGGAAAAATGCCCCTGCGTCTTATGGCGTGAATACTAATAAAGAGCTTCTGTTTTGGAAGCGCTCAATAGTACCGGAGGACCGGGAAGCGGTGAAGGCTCTGTACTCACCGCTTCCTGGTCCTCGGCTGTGGGCTGTGAAGGGTACGCACAGTGTGAGGGTGCGCTGTGACCTCACACTGTGCACACCAGGTCACAACGCAGCTGACAGCAGGAAGAAGACAGAGCAAGCTGGAGGTGAGGAGCGGCGGCATCCAGGAGCAGGACAGGTAAGTGGGTTTTTTATCTTATTTGCTCTGTGGCACTGGGGCTCATATTGGGGGCATAATAAATGGCACTGAGGGCTTAAATGGCACTGACGGCATAATAAAAGGCACTGGGGGCTCACAAATGGCACTGGGGCTCATAACTGGCATGGGGGGTAATCATGGGTGCTCATAACTGGCATGGGGGCTTATAAATGGCATGGGGGCTCATAAATGGCATAGGGGGCTGATCTGAGGCATGGGGGTCTGATCTGAGGTCTTACTGGGGTCCTATTAACATTGGGGGTCTAATCTGAGGTCTGATTAAGGGGCCTATTAACATTGGGGGTCTGATTGGGGCTGTCAGATGAGGTCTGATTAACATTGGGGTCTGATTGCTGGCCTGATCTGATATTTTTTTCTAATTGTCCTCCTCTAAAATCTAGGTGCGTCTTATGGGCCAGTGTGTCTTACAGGGCGAAAAATACGGTAGCATGTGCAGTATATGAATACTCAATTAATGAACATAGGTCTCAAATAACATTGGATAATGTCAAATACAGTTTTAAGAGACACGAAAAAAAAAGAACATATGTAAGGGCTTGTTCACATCACCGTGTGTCAACAAAACTTTATTTTCCGTCCAGCATAAAGGAAACCAGAAGGATCCGTTATGCTTGCCCACAGACTTCTATCATGATGGATCAAAATGAAATGCCTGTAAGGCCTCTTTCACACGGGCGTCATGTTTGACGCCTGGATAAGACGCGGGTGCGTTGCGGGAATATGCGCGTTTTTCCCACGCGGGTGCAAATGTTTGTAACACGTTTTGCACGCGCGTGAGAAAAATCGCAATGTTTGGTACCCAACCCGAAGCCGGACTTCATCACTGAATCAGCTAAGATCTAAAGGACCTGTGATGACGTCACATCACATGGTCCATCACCATGGTAAGATGGACCTTGTGATTGGACCATGTGATGTGACGTCATCACAGGTCCTGTAGATCCTAGCTAATGCAGGGAAAGAGAGGAGAGATCGCAACTACGCGATCAAGTGGCTAAGGTAAGTTAACTTTTATTATTTTTAACCCCTTCCTCTTCATTTTACAATGCATTCTTTATTAAGAATGCTATTATTTCCCCTTATAACCATGTTATAAGGGAAAATAATAGAGATCGGGTCCCGTTGCTAAGCAACCATGCGGGAAAATCGCAACGCATCCGCACTTGCTTGCGGATGCTTGCGATTTTCCCGCAGCCCCATTCACTTCTATGGAACCTGCGTTGCGTGAAAAACGCACAATATAGAGCATGCTGCGATTTTCACGCAATGCAGAAGTGATGCGTGAAAATCACCGCTTATGTGCACAGCCCCATAGAAATGAATGGTTCCGGATTCAGTGCGGGTGCAATGCGTCCTCCTCACGCATTGCACCCGCGCGGAAAACTCGCCCGTGTGAAAGGGGCCTAAAGGTTTCCGTTTTGATTTCCATCTTATGGATTCCATTATTTTCCGTTATAACCATGTAATAACGGAAAGCCATAACGAAATTCATAATGGTGATGTGAACAAGCCCTAAAACAGCAGGAATCAATCCTACAGTATGAGTTACATGAATAAAACAATATCGAACAAAAATATGCTAATCTCTCGCGACTCTCCCAGTCATATATTATGTGTATGGAGAACTAAATGGAGATTGCTGGAGCAACTCTCACTGCATGAACTGTAACTAACCCTGGAGAACAACTGTTGTCTATAACCAGAGGGAAAACCAGTAGAGATGGCCCGAACTATTCGCCGGCGAACAGTTCCCGGCGAACATAGCTTGTTCGCGTTCGCCTCTGCCGGGCGAACATATTCGATGTTCGCGTTCGCCCCTATACTTTATCATTGAGCAAACTTTGACCCTGTACCTCACAGTCAGCAGACACATTCCAGCCAATCAGCATACCCTCCCTCCCAGACCCTCCCACCTCCTATCTAAACGCAAGGATAGGATCCATCTTAGATTCATTCTGAAGCTGCAGTGTTAGTAATTGTAAATTGCAATGCGATTAATATAACCTGTATTATTCGCATTGCGATTACAACTTAGATCTGAGTTCCAAATGGTTGTATTGCTAGAATATATTAACGAAGATAACAAATATAGCACTATATTCTCAATCTTCATTATATTCTAGCAATAAAACCATTAGGAACTCAGATCTAAGTTGAATTTGCAATGCGATTAATATAACCTGCATTAATCGCATTGCGAATTCAGCTTAGAGCTGAGTTCCTAATGGTTGTTGCATTGCTAGAATATACGTTATATTCTAGCAATACTACCATTAGGAACTCAGCTCTAAGTTGTAATCGCAATGCGAATAATACTTACAATTATTAATCGCTTTGCGAATCCATTTGATGCCTCTGTTTGATTGTATATGACGGTTGACTATGACTACCACCAACGTTCTGCTGCCTCCAAAGCAAGATATCTGAACCCCCCAGGGGCCATTTGGGCATTTTTAATACGCATAAAAAACGCATAAAAAAACGCATCTGCGTTTCTATAATTTTTTCATTTTTTAGTTTATTCTTTTGTGCATTTTGCCACATTTGGCTGCATATTTACATTTGGTATAGGCAAATATGGTAGTCTAGATCATGTGTCTATACCAAAACCTAGGATCATTGTTTGACAGCATATTTTCTAAGCCATGTAGCTGAATATAGATTTGGGCAGAGTAATGATCTAGACTACCATATTTGCCTATACCAAATGTAAATATGCAACCAAATGTGGCAAAATACACAAAAAATTTAACTAAAAAATTTAAAAAAACGCAAATGCGTTTTTGATGCGTTTTCTATCAAAAACGCCCAAATGGCCCCTGGGGGGTTCAGATATCTTGCCTCGGGGGCAGCAGAACATTGGTGGTAGTCATAGTCAACCGTCATATACAATCAAATAGAGGCATTAAATGGATTCGCAAAGCGATTAATAATTGTAATAAGTATTATTCGCATTGCGATTACAACGTAGAGCTGAGTTCCTAATGGTTGTATTGCTAGAATATAACGTATATTCTAGCAATAGAACAACTATTAGGAACTCAGCTCTAAGCTGAATTCGCAATGCGATTAATGCAAGTTATATTAATCGCATTGCAAATTCAACTTAGATCTGGGTTTCCTAATGGTTGTATTGCTAGAATTATATAACGAAGATTGAGAATATAGAGCTAAATTCACAATCTTAGTTATATTCTAGCAATACAACCATTAGGAACCCATCTCTAAGTTAAGTTCGCAAATATGATGTCCCAACTCCCAAACTATTCACCGCGAGTAGTTCCGGCGAACATAGATTGTGCGCGTTCGTCGCGGCGGGCGAACATATGCGATGTTAGGTCCACCCCTATCATTGAGTAAACTTTGACCCTGTACCTCACAGTCAGCAGACACATTCCAGCCAATTAGCATACCCTCCCTTCCAGACCCTCCCATCTCCTGGACACAGCATCCATTTTAGATTCATTCGGAAGCTGCAGTCTTAGTGAGAGGAGGGACAGTGTAGCTGCTGCTGAGATTTAATAGGGAAATTGATAGCTAGGCTAGTGTATTCAGTGTCCACTCCAGTCCTGAAAGACTCATCAGATCTCTGCTGTAAGGACTGCGTCCTGACAGCACCCCAAAAAGCCCTTTTAGGGCTAGTACATCAGTCTCCCTCCCAGACCCTCCCACCTCCAATCAAAAAGCAAGGATGGCATCCATCTTAGTAGTTGTAATCGCAATGCGATTAATACAGGTTATATTAATCGCATTGCGAATTCAACTTAGAGCTGGGTTCCTATTCTCAATCTTCGTTATATTCTAGCAATACAACCATTAGGAACTCAGATCTAAGTTGTAATCACAATGCGATTAATATAACCTGTATTAATCGCATTGCGATTACAACTTACCACACTCTGCGTCAACTAGATATTTTTCCATGGGAGTTTTGCCATGGATCCTATTGAAGTCTATGGCGGTTCGCACTGTTCGCATGTTCGCGAACATTTGCGGAAGTTCGCGTTCGCTGTTCGCGAACTGAAAATTTTATGTTCGCGACATCACTAAAAACCAGCCCTTGATCTGTAGCAGTGGTTTTCAATCTTTGGCTCTCCAGCTGTTATAAAACTATAATCTTGTCCGGACATGCTAGAAGTTATATTTGCTGTCCAGAAAAGCCACAGTTTGAAGACCACCAATCCTAGGCTAGGTTTACCTGGTCAGTGGTGCATGTTTGGTATCTGACATGTCCACAGATATCAATTGCCAAGCATAAGCCTAAACAGTGTTGTTCGGGCATATGTTTGACATGTATACATTACGATACAGCAGCTTGAACTGCTGTCTTAAGGAGCAGAGCAATTCCAATTATTTTAACAATTTTTTTTTTACGGTTTAGGTAAAATGCTCCTGCTCCATCCACCAAGAGATCACAACTACCTCATTTTGTATGTCGTGTTTGGCATAGTTATATTTGTAACAATTGTTTTATCTCTGTTATACAAACTGTTATTTTCGTTTTTTTACTTCCAGCCCTCCAGTTGCCAAAAGCCTTATGAGGGCTTGTTTTTTGCGTACAAGTAGTACATTCTAATGGCACCATGTAACACAGTATATGATGTAGTGGGAAGCTAGAAACAAATTACAAATTGGGTGGAATTAGAAAAAAATGCAATTCATCCATAGTTTTATGGGTTTCATTTTTACTGCATTCCATACATGGTAAAACTGACCAGTTACTAGTGATGGACGAACATCAGCCTGAACGCGCAAATTCGCGGCTGACCCCATTCACTTTAATGGCAGGTGAACCTGAAAAACCTTCAGGTCATATTTTCAGCCAACAAATACTTACTATAAGTGCACAAATAGTTCCACAACATGGACAGTGACATACCAGAGGGGGATCGATGGTAAAAATTCCCACAAAAAATATGTATTTTAATCATGGGCCAATTTTCTGCGTCTTAAAGGGAAACTCTCAAAAATGTACCCTGCTGGAGCCTAGAAATTTTTTATTTCCTATCTGTTTGATGTATACAAATGTGCACTACTCCATGTTTTTGTATCCTGCAGAGTCCAGTAAAAAAAATGCATACGTTAACGTACATTTTTTTTTACCCTAAATAAATATTTGATGGAATCTGGTATATAGCAGGCCTCAATCAATATTTGGTGGAAGAAGGTATATAGCACCCCTCAAAAATTGTTTTTCCAATACCGCTTGTCCATCTATCTAGCTGAGGTATCGCAGTAGAATCGCACACAACTGGTGCACAATACAAATGCACTATAATATACTTTCTATGTTTTTTATGGGGGCAACAGGTATATCACACCAGTTGCAATTAGTTATTTCAGTTAGTTTGAGGTGCAGAGCAGAACCGCACACAACTGCTGCACAATACAAATGCACTATAATATTCTTTCTATGTTAGAAAGTATATTATAAGTATATCACACCCTCGGTATTGATAGCACACCTATACCAGTCCTTAAAAGAACTTTTGTGGCCCTATTAGTTAGAGTTTGGTGTCCCTAACAGCCTGTCCCTGCTTAATAAAGCAACCTCTTCTTACACTGACAAAAGACAGATGTAAAATAGCTGCCAGATCAGTTTTTTTTTTTCATAGGGCAGGGGTGTGTCCATGTGCTGAAACGTCTCTATTGGCTGTCCTGTACCACCTGATGGATGTGTCATGGGTCAAAGTTGGGCGCAATGCAAAAGAATATGGTGCCGGCGGACATCGCCATATGTCCGCCTGTTCAGCGTACAGTGAACAGGCAAAGTTCGCCGTGAAACGACTGCCGGGAGAACTGCAAGGCCATCTCTACCAGTTACCTTCATTCTCAGGGCCAGTTACAGCAATACCACATATATTTTGTTTTTCTTGTTTTTTAATATGGAAAAAAATATATAGTTTTTTTCATTTTTATTGATACTATTTTGGAGTGTGTATGACCTTTTGACAATTTTTTTTTTTTTGGGGTGGGGAGGTCCCCATATGGGATAAATACAGGTATATTTTAATAATTTTGGCAATTTGTGATACAGCGATGCCATTAATCTTTAATTTTTATTGTTTATTTTTATTATGGTAAAGAGGGGGTGATTTGAATGTTTATTTTTTTGAAAAGTTTTTTTTTTCCTGTTACTTGTTTTACACTGCGTCACGCTCTGAAGTGGACGCCATGTCTCAAATTTTTATATTACTTGGAGCTTGTGTAAATATTTATGACTGTTTGATGGGTGGCTTTTACACTTTTAATAGGACTAGTAGGGGGTTAAAATGCACCATCATGCACAAAAATAAAAATTGCCACTTTTGCAGGTACCCTAGGCCAGTGGTCAGCAAACTGCGCCTCTAGAGCCACATGTGGCTCTTTATCCCCTTGATATTGGCTCTTCCAGGTGCGGGCTCACATGTACAGCGCGATCGCATTTTCGTTGCCGTGGCAAAAATGGGCAGGAGGGGGAGGACCAGGAAGCGGTGAAGGCTCTGTACTCACTGCTTCCTGATCCTCGACTGTAGGCTGTGCAGGGCTGCGCACAGTGTGAGGCGCTCTGTGACGTCACGCTGTGCACGCCAGTTCACAGCACAGCCGACAGCAGGAGAAACATAGAGCGAGGGTGGTGAGGAGCAGCGGCATCCAGGAGCAGTAGAGGTAAGTGCTTTTTTATTTTATGAAACTTGGGGCTGATCTGAGGCAATGGGGAGATGAGAATCATAATGGGGGATATGAGAGGTATCATGGATGATGAGAGACATCATGGATAATAAAGGGGATGATGAGAATCATATTGGGGGATAGGAGAGGCATTATGGATGATGAGAGGCATCATTGATGATAATGGGGATGATGAGAGGCATCATGGATAATAACAGGGTTGATAAGAGGCATCATGGATGATAATGGGGATGATGAGAGGCATGGGGCTCTTATCTGAGGTCTGATTGGGGGTCATTTACATTTACTTTGGGGTCTGAGTTGACGTCTGATCTGAGAGAGGTCTTATTAACATTGGGGGTCTGATTAGTGGTTTGACCTGAGGTGTAATGAAAAATATTTTTTTCATATTGTCCTCTAAAACCTATGTGCGTCTTATAGGGTGAAACGTTGTGGAGTAAAAGATGTAGTGTCGAGGATTGGGAAAGGTATGTTCAGATGATTAGGAATACGCATATTAAGTTTTGTCTCAGTTGACTAAAAGGTTTGCCCACCACTGCCCTAGGCCAATAAATAGGTGGTTCCAGATATATCATCCAGCATCAGCTACTGTGTTAAATCTGTTGCATCTGTAGACTATCTAATCAAAGTCTGCACTGCCTACATCATAGACAGAATTAGTCAATCTGCCCCATGGAGTACGCCTAAAGCATACCGTATGTCAGGGGACTGCCAGACCTCAACCATATTGATCTCTTGCAATGTAAGCTTCACAGTAACAACATGGACAGATGTACTATATATCAAACTCACCTCTAAGAGCAAGAGAAGTCACAGGTTCATACTTCTACTACAAAAGCTAGTATCTCCAAAATGTGAACACTGGAAAGTAAGTAAGATTTATAATTTATGCACATTACAGATGACAGATGAGCGAATTTCTTAAAAATTAGATTTGGCCGGATCACCAAATTTTTTGAAAATATTTGATTTGATCCTAATCTATTCTCCCCGAACTCGAACCTCATTGAAGTCAATGGGGACTCAAACTTTTGGGCACTAAAAAGGCTGGAAAGGGCTAGAGGGCTGCAAAAGGCATCAAAATGTAGGTAAATCCCCTGCAAACAAATGGGGAAATGAATTAAAATAAAATAAATACAAATTAACCAATATCAATTGGCAACTTGGAGGAGGAGGTGGAATAGGCGGTTGGGGTGGCGTCAGGTGGGAATGCTATGGGAGTTGAAGTTCTCATCACAGCCAAAAAGGATTCATGTCTGCCTGCAGTGCCACAGGCCTCATTCACAGACTCAGGGCCATGGCAACCATACATGGGAGTTGAAGTTCACATCACAGACAAGATGGATTCATGTCTGCCAGCAGTGTCACAGGCCTCACTCACAGACTCAGGCCAATGGCAACTATACATGGGAGTTGAAGTTGTCATCACAGCCAAGAAGCAATCATGTCTGCCTGCAGGGCCACAGGCCTCATTCAAACATTCAGGCCCACGGGACCCACAAAGAGGAGAGTTAAAAAAACGCCAAGACAGTATTGATTTCACCCACCAATGCCACAGGCCTCATTCACAGATTCAGACCCATGGCACCCACAAAGAGGAGAGTTACAATCATGCCAAAACAGTATTGATTTCACCCAGTAGTGCCACAGGCCTCATTCACTAATTCAGGACCATGGCACCCGCAAAGAGGAGAGCGGTCCCGTAACAGCAACACAGGCCTCAGGTCAACCTGCAATGGAACAGGCCATTATCATTTATATAAGCCCCTGACTCCCAGACAGAGGAGAGGTCATTTGACAGTAAAAAGAGGTTAATGTCTCCCACCAATACAGCGAATTTTTAGTGAATATCAGCACTTCGCTAATTCGCGAATATTTCGAATATAGCACTATAAATTCGCTATTTTGAATATTTGTTTTTTTTTGTTTGTTTTTTTAGTTATATTTTTTTTTTTCCCGCTTCCCAAAAGTAGTTCTTACCTGTCCTGAGGTGAGGATTCCTGGCTGCTCCAGTCAGTGCCCGTTGCAGCTTCTGCTGACTTCCGTGCTCATGGAGCGTCCCCATCACCATTGGAACGTCTCCATACTAGAATGTACTGTTGGATTTGAGAATTAAGTTGAAATCTCAACTTTGATTAATATAACTTAGATTAATCGCATTGCGATTTCAAGTTAGACCTGGTTTACTATGGTTGGCTTGGTAGAATTAGCGAATATGACGAATGTATTCATCATATTCCTCAAAACGAAGATAATGAAGTATTCTCCATCTTCGTTTTAGCAACCATAGTAAACCAGGTCTGTTGAAATCGTAATGCGATTAATTCAAGTTATATTAATGGCATTGCGATTACAACTTAGCACTGCTATCTTACATATTAGGCTAGAATTAATGAATATGGAATATAGCAGTGCTAAGTTGAAATCGCAGTGCGATTACTTCAAGTTATATTAATCGCATTGCGATTTCAACTTAGCACTGCTATATTCCATATTCGTTAACTTTGTTAATTCTAGCAAGAGGACCCATTATAAACCCAGCTCTAAGTTGAAATCGCAATGCGATTAATATAACTTGAAGTCATCGCATTGCAATTTCTACTTAGACCTGGTTTACTATGGTAGAATTAGCAAATATGACGAATGTATTCGTCATATTCCTGAAAACGAAGATAACAAAGTATTCTCCATCTTCGTTTTAGCTACCTATTCGTCAACTTCGCTAATTCTAGCAATCAAATAGGAAGGTTGACTATAGAGACATCTGTGTTTAATTCGCTATGCGATTATATTAGTTTGCTTTTTTTTAAAATAAATAGAATAATTACTTGATAATTACTTGATAATTATTATAATTATTCTATTTATTTAAAAAAAATATATAATAATAATATAATCGCCTAGTGAATTAAACACAGCTGTCTCTATAGTGAACTTTCCTATTTGATTGCTAGAATTAGCGAAGTTGACGAATAGGTAGCTAAAATGAGGATGGCGAATACTTTGTTATCTTTGTTTTGAGGAATATGACGAATACATTCATCATATTCGTAATTTTCGCTAATTCTAGATATCAAACCAATAGGAAAGTAGCCTTAAGTTAAAATCACAATATTCGATTATTTAAATCGCATATTAATCGCGATAACTAGCATAATGACGAATATTCGATTTCAACGAATATGAAACGAATATTCTATCGAATATTTGCGAATTTCGTCGAAATCGAATATGGCACTTGCCGCTCATCACTATACAGCAGGCAATTAAACGAAATATAGGCCCCTGACAACCAGACAATGTAGAGGTCATTTGACAGTATAAAGAGTTTAATGTTTTCCACCAATGCAGCAAACGATTAAATGAAATATAGGCCCCTGACAACCAGACAATGGGGCGGTCATTTTACAGTAAAAAGAGTTTAATGTCTCCCACCAATACAGCAAGCGATTAAACGAAATATAGGCCCCTGACAACCAGACAATGGGGCGGTCATTTAACAGTAAAAAGAGTTTAATGTCTCCCACCAATGCACAAGCGATTAAATCAAATATAGGCCCCTGACAACCAGACAATGTAGAGGTCATTTGACAGTATAAAGAGTTTAATGTCTCCCACCAATGCAGCAAGCGATTAAACGAAATATAGGCCCATGACAACTAGACAATGGGGTGGTGATTTGACAGTAAAAAAAGGTAATCTCCCCCACCAATACAGCAGGCGATGAAACAAAATATAGGCCCCTGACAACCAGACAATGTAGAGGTCATTTGACAGTAAAGGAGTTTAATGTCTCCTACCAATACAGCAGGCGATGAAACAAAATATAGGCCCCTGACAACCAGACAATGTAGAGGTCATTTAACAGCATAAAGAGGATAATGTCACCCACCAAAGCAACAGGTGATTATCTGAAATGTAGGCCCCTGGCACCCAGACAGAGGAGAGAGGTCCCATAGCAGAAAATCAGGCTTCATGTCACCCAGCAATGGAAAAAGCCACTTCCATTTATTTAGTCCAACGCAGCCAGACAGAGGAAAGAGGTTGCATAGCAGAAAATCAGGCTATATGTCACCTGCCAAAGCAGCAGGCGAACAGAATTTTAGGCCTCAGACACCCAGACAGAGGAGAGGTCATTTGACAGCAAAAAGAGGTTAATATCGCGCACTAAAGCAGCAGGCAATTAGCTAAAATGTAGGCCCCTGGCACCCAGACAGAGGAGAGGTTCATTCAACTTGGGATTGCCCCCAAAATAATGGTACAATTAAAAAAAGAGGATTCAATAAAGAAGTGCCCTGGAGTACAAGAATGTATGGTTGAGGGCGAGGCAGTTGTAAATGTTTATTCTGCACAAGGAATAGACAGGTCCTTGGGGGATCGATGCCTGGTTCATTTTTATGAACGTCAGCTTGTCCACGTTGGCTGTGGACAGGCAGCTGCATTTGTCTGTAATGTCGCACCCTGCCGTGCTAAATACACGTTCAGACAATACACTGGCCGCAGGGCAAACCAGCACCTCCAAGGCATAAAGGGCTAGCTCTGGCCGTGTGGACAATTTGGAGACCCAGAATTTGAATGGAGCCGAACCATCAGTCAGTACATGGAGGCGTGTGCACACGTACTGTTCCACCATGTTGTTGAAATGCTGCCTCCTGCTAACACGTTCCGTATCATCTGGTGGTGCAGTTAGCTATGGCGCGGTGACAAAACTTTTCCAAATCTCGGCCATGCTAACCCAGCCTTCAGAGGAGCTGTCCGTGACACAGCTGCGTTGGCGACCTCTTGCTCCTCCTCTGCCTTCGCCTTGTGCTTCCTCTTGTCCCCCTGTGTCAGTTGGGAATGCTCTCAGGAGCGCGACTACCAGCGTGCGCTGGAACTCGCGCATCTTCCTATCACGCTCCAGTGCGGGAATTAAGGTGGGCGCGTTGTCTTTGTACAGGGAATCCAGCAGGATGGCCACCCAGTAGTCAGCACACGTTAAAATCTGGTTAACTCTGCTGTCATTGCGCAGGCACTGCAGCATGTAGTCGCTCATGTGTGCAAGGCCCTACCCAGAGGTAAGGACAAGCTGTCCTCTGTGGGAGGCGTATCGTCATTGTCCTCCGTATTCCCCCAGCCATGCACCAGCCCAAGCTGCGTTAGGTGCCACCCTGCTGTGAACATGCTTTATCCTCCTCCTCATCCTACTCCCCGTTGTCCTCCAGTAGTGGGCCCTGGCTGGCCAAATTTGTACCTGGCCTCTGCTGTTGCAAAAAAACTTCCTCTGAGCCACTTCTAAAAGACTGGCCTGAAAGTGTTAGAGGTGACCCCTCTTACTCCTGGGCCACATCCTCTTCCATTATCGCCCTAAGTTTTTTCTCAAGGAGACATAGAAGTGGTATAGTAATGCTGATAACGGCTTCATCGCCACTGGCCATGTTGGTGGAGTACTTGAAACAGCGCAACAGGGCACACAGGACTCGCATGGAGGTCCAGTCATTGGTGGTGAAGTGGTGCTGTTCCTCAGTGCCACTCACCCATGTGTGCTGCAGCTGATACTCCACTATGGGCTGCTGCTGCTCGCACAGTCTCTCCAGTATGTGCAAGGTGGAGTTCCACCTGGTGGGCACGTCGCATATGAGGCGGTGAGCGGGAAGGCCGAAGTTATGCTGTAGTGCAGACAGGCGAGCAGCGGCAGGATGGGAACGCCAGAAGCGCGCACAGACGGCCCGCACTTTATGCAGCAACTCTGACACGTCGGGGTAGTTGTGAATGAATTTCAGCACCACCAAATTCAGCACATGCGCCAGGCAAGGGATGTGCGTCAAACCGGCTAGTCCCAGAGCTCACCGGCAGCAACCATTCGTCTGTCTGTTGTTCTATACCCCGCCAAAACTCCTGCACGGTGGAGGGCCTGTCCCCCAAATACATGAGTTTCAGAACGGCCTGCTGACGTTTACCCCTGGCTGTGCTGAAGTTGGTGGTGAAAGTCTGTCGCTGACCGGATGAGGAGTTGGTAGATAAGATGGAGGAAGCCGAGTAGGAGGAGGAGGCAACAGGAGGCAAAGAATGATGCCCTGCGATCCTTGGCGGCAGAAGGACGTGCGCCAAACAGCTCTCCGCCTGGGACCCAGCTGCCACTACATGTACCCAGTGTGCAGTTCGGGAGATATAGCGTCCCTGGCTGTGCTTACTGGTCCACCTATCTTTGGTTAGGTGGACCTTGCCACAGATGGCGTTGCGCAGGGCACACTTGATTTTATCCGATACTTGGTTCTGCAGGGAAGGCACAGCTCTCCTGGAGAAGTAGTGGCAGTTGGGAACAACTTACTGTGAGACAGCAAGTGTCATGAGCTGTTTGAAGCTGTCTGTCTCCACCAGCCTGAATGACAGCATTTCAAAGGCCAGTAGTTTAGAAATGCTGGCATTCAGGCCCAGGGATTGAGGGTGGCTAGGTGGGAATTTACGAGGTTTGTGAGATGGAGAGCTGAACGCTTCCGTGTGACATGGTGGAGATGCTTGGAGACGGAGGTGGTGGTGTTGGTAGCACATCCTCTGTTTGCTGGGCGGCAGGTGCCAACATTCCTCTAGAGGCGGAGGAAGAGGCTGAGGCAGCAGCAGATGAGGGAGCAGGAGGGGCCTGAGCCCTTTCTTGGTTTTGAAGGTGCGTACTCCACTGCAGCCCGTGTCTCGCATGTAGATGCCTGGTCATGCAGGTTGTGCTAAGGTTCAGAAAGTTTATGCCTTGCTTTAGGCTCTGATTACACAGCGTGCAAAGCACTAGAGTCTTGTCGTCAGCACATTGTGTGAAGAAGTGCCATGCCAGGGAACTCCTTGAACCTGCCTTTGGTGTGCTTGGTCCCTGGTGGCGGTGGCCAGTAGCAGGCGAACTGTCTTGGCAACGGCTGCTCTGCTTTTGCACATTGCTCCCTCTTCTGTTACGCTGTTGGCTCGGTCTCACCACTGCCTCTTCCTTCGAACTCTGAAAGTCAGTGGCACAACCTTCATTCCATGTGGGGTCTAGGACCTTATCGTCCCCTGCATCGTCTTTCATCCAGCCTTTTTCCCTGACCTCCCTTTCGGTCTGCACACTGCAGAAAGACTCAGCAGTTGGCACCTGTGTTTCGTCATCATCAGAGACGTGGTGAGGTGGTATTCCCATGTCCTCATCAGGAAACACAAGTGGTTGTGCGTCAATGCATTCTATGTCTTCCACCCCTGGGGAAGGGCTAGGTGGATGCCCTTGGGAAACCCTGCCAGCAGAGTCTGCAAAGAGCATAAGAGACTGCTGCATGACTTTAGGCTCAGACAGGTTCCCACATATGCATGGGGGTGATGTGACAGACTGATGGGCATGGGTTTCAGGCGCCACTTGTGCGCTTTCTGCAGAAGACTGGGTGGGAGATAATGTTGTGAACATGGTGGATCCTCTGTCGGCCACCCAATCAACTAGCTCCTGTACTTGCTCAGGCCTTACCATCCTTACAACGACATTAGGCCTGACCAAATATCGCTGTAGATTCTGGCGGCTACTGGGACCTGAGGTAATTGGTTCACTAGGACGTGTAGCTTTGGCAGAATGGCCACATCCTCTCCCAGCACCAGAGGGTCCACTAACACCATCATGACCATGTTTTCCTCGTTGTTACCGTTCACCACAATAAGGAAAAACTAATTTGGCCCAATGTATTAAGTTCAAATTAAGGCCTTTTTATTTACAGGCACCTAACACTATCTAGCGATTTATGTACTGTATTACACTAATACAGGCACAGCAGAAACCACAGATTTAAGGGAATATCAATTTTAGGCCTAGCTGAAAGGTATCCTTTTACGGACAGAAATACACTTGCAGATGCACAGCATCGCGCGCAAATATAGAGGATTTAGCTTTCAGTCCTTGTATTTAGGCCCTGAGTATAATATATCCTTTTACGGACAGAAATACACTTGCAGATGCACAGAAGCTTGCGCAAATATAGAGGATTTAGCTTTCAGCCCTTGTGATTAGACCCTGAGTATAATATGCCCTTTTATGGACAGAAATACACTTGCAGATGCACAGCAGCGTGCGCAAATATAGAGGATTTAGCTTTAAGGCCTTGTATTTAGATGCTGTGTGTAATATACCCTTTTACGGACATAAATACACTTGCAGATGCAGAGCAGCATGTGCAAATATAGAGGATTTAGCATTCAGCCCTTGTATTTAGACCCTGAGTGTAATATGCCCTTTTATGGACAGAAATACACTTGCAGATGCACAGCAGTGTGTGCAGATATAGAGGATTTAGCTTTCAGCACTTGTATTTAGACCCTGAGTGTAATATACCCTTTTACGAACAGAAATACACTTGCAGATGCACAGCAGCGTGTGCAAATATAGAGGATTTAGCTTTCAGCCCTTGTATTTAGACCCTGAGTAAAATATACCCTCTTACGAACAGAAATACACTTGCAAATGCACAGCAGCATGCGCAAATATAGAGAATTTAGCTTTCAGGCCATGTATTTAGATGCTGAGTGTAATATACCCTTTTACGGACAGAAATACAATTGCAGATGCACAGCAGCGTGCGCAAATATAGAGGATTTAGCTTTCAGCCCTTATATTTAGACCCTGAGTGTAAGATACCCTTTTACGGACAGAAATACACTTGCAGATGCACAGCAGAGTGCACAAATATAGAGGATGTAGCTTTTAGGCCTTGTATTTCGATGCTGAGTGTAATATACCCTTTTACGGACATAAATACACTTGCAGATGCACAGCAGCGTGTGCAAATATAGAGGATTTAGCTTTCAGCCCATGTATTTAGACCCTGAGTAGAATATACCCTTTTATGGACAAAAATACACTTGCAAATGCACAGCAGCGTGTGCAAATATAGAGGATTTATCCTTCAGCCCTTGTATTTAGACCCTGAGTAGAATATACCCTTTTGAGAACAGAAATACACTTGCAAATGCACAGCAGCATGCGCAAATATAGAGGATTTAGCTTTCAGGCCTTGTATTTGGATGCAGAGTGTAATATACCCTTTTTACAGACAGAAATACACTTGCAGATGCACACCAGCGTGTGCAAATATAGAGGATTTAGTTTTCAGCCCTTGTATTTAGACCCTGAGTGTAATATATCCTTTTTTAGGACAGAAATACACTTGCAGATGCACAGCAGCATGCACAATTATAGAGGATTTAGCTTTCAGGCTTTGTATTTAGATGCTGAGTGTAATATACCCTTTTACGGACAGAAATACACTTTAAGATGCACAGCAGCGTGTGCAAATATAGAGGATTTAGCTTTCAGCCCTTGTATTTAAACCTTGAGTGTAATATACCTTTTTACGGTTAGAAATACACTTGCAGATGCACAGCAGCGTGCGCAAATATAGAGGATTTATTTTTCAGGCCTTGTAATTAGACGCTGAGTGTAATATACCCTATTACGGACAGAATTACACTTGGAGAGGAACAGCGGAAAGCACAGATTTAGGGGATTGGTATTTGGGGATTTAATTTAACCCCAGAAAAAAATATATCCTTTTACGGACACTATTACCCTTTGTAAGCCACAGCAGAAACCCCAGATTTAGGGGATTGGTATTTGGGGATTTAATTTAACCCCAGAAAAAAATATATCCTTTTACGGACACTATTACCCTTTGTAAGCCACAGCAGAAACCCCAGATTTAGGGGATTGGTATTTGGGGGATTGTATTTAACCCCAGAAAAAAAAAAAATCCTTTTACGGACAGTATTATAATTGGCCAGCCACAGCTGAAACCCCTGATTTAGGGAATTTGTATTTGGGGGATTGAATTTAACCCCAGAAAAAAAAAATCCTTTTACGGACAGTATTACACTTGGCCAGCCACAGCTGATACCCCAGGATTGGTATTTTAGGAATTGAATTTCACCCATCAATAAAATATAGCATATTTCTATCCTGTGTTTCAAGGTGTGACAAATAAGCACAACCTCTGACGTAGGGTATTGCAAAAAAAAAAGCATTCTATTGAACCCAAAAATGTATGTTGAACTTACGTTTTACAGCTCAAAACATATGCTGGTGCACCAAAAGATCATAAAATGGCTGCTGATCACCCCAGAAAAAAGTGACAGAAAAACGCTCTGGGAAGCCTAAAAACCGGTGTGCACTGAACCAACAGAAGTTGAATTATTTACAGCTGTAGATTGATCACTTCATTAAGTTGTTGTGCTGAGTCTTCCCTGCCTAATCTCGTCCTCACAGCAGCTGCATCCTATCACTACAGTAATCAGAGCAGAGTGACAGGCGGCGCTACGTGACTCCGGCTTAAATAGAGGCTGGGTCACATGCTGCCCTTGGCCGATTACAGCCATGCCAATAGTAGGCATGGCTGTGATGGCCTCTTGGGGCAAGTAGTATGACACTTGTTGATTGGCTGCTTTGCAGCCATTCAAAAAGCGCCATAGAAATCGCCGAACCGCAAACCCGAACTTTTACGTAAATGTTCGGGTACGGGTGCCGATCATTGCAATGTTGAATATGAACCCGAACTTTACAGTTCGGGTTCGCTCAACTCTAGTAGTGAAACAATACTGCGAGTCAGTATGACACGCACATGACAGGCGTCGCTCCTAGAATCACTGCACACTTCACTTATTTGGGCAGTTACAGGGCCAAAACTTACCAAATAACTCAAGTGTCAATTCAACCTTACAGGCGCCAGGTATAAAGAACCGTGCAGAGGCCCAAGATCCTACTGTAGAGTGAAAGAGCTGACTCCTTTTACACCGTCGTCAGCTGATTTGACATAGATGTCTACAGAACCTGTTCTATTAAAAGCTTATACAAGTAGAGCCCCCCTGACAGAGTGGAGAGGGTGTCAGCAGTAAGTTTGTGTTTCCTCTGATCCTTCAGAACAATAACCCCCCAAAAAACAGATCCTGTCTGTTGAGCATCAGCCTTCACTCAGTCAGCATTTGGTCAGTAATCCATCAGTATTTCTAAAGCCCAAAAAAAACAGGAGTGGATCCAAAACAGAGATGGCACGTGAATTGAATATTTGCATGCCTTCTGTCTTTTGTACCCACTCCTAATTTTGGCTACCAAATTATAAGCCAATTCTGATGGAGCCATACAGGCCTTAGAGCTGCTACACAGGCAGGGTCTGTCGTGTGTCTCATTTTTCCTTTCTTCTGACAGATCAGAACAAGGGTCAAATAAATGATGATGTCAACCAGGCCAAAAAGCAAAATAGTGGGGAGGTTGGGAGAACAGCTTGAGAAGTCCACAGAGTGGCCCAATGAATATAGCGTTGAGGTAGCAGTAGCATGAGGAGGCCACAGAGTGGCTAGGTGTCATAGTGTGCAGGTGGCAGCAGCATAAGGAAGCCACAGAGTGGCCCAGTGACATCATGTTGATTTATCAGCAGCATGAGGAGGCTACAGAGTGTCAAAGTGACATAGTGTGGAGGTGGCAGCAGCATGAGGAGGCCACAGACTGGTAAGGTGACATGGTGTGGAGGTGGCAGCAGCAGTATGAGGAGACCACAGAGTGGCTCAATGACAGAGTGTGGAGGTGGCAGCAACATGAGGAGACCACAGAGTGGCCCAGTGACATTGTGAGGAGGTGGCAGCAGCAGCGGCATGGGGAGACTACAGAGTGGCCCATGTACATAGTGTTGAGTTGGCAGCAGCATGAGGAAGCCACAGAGTGGCCCAGTGACATAGTGTTGAGTTAGCAGCAGCATGAGGAGGCCACATACTGACAAGGTGACATAGTGACATAGTGTGGAGGTGGCAGAAGCATGAGGAGACCTGAGAGGTAAGGTGGCAGCAGCATCAGAAGACCACAGAACGATCAGTGACAGAGTGGGGAGGTGGGTGGCAGTAACAGTACCCGCTGACTATGGTGGGTGTAAGAAGGAGCACTTGGCATCAGATGTGTGGCATCAGGTGGAAGCAGCAGAATAGTAGCTGAGGCAGGTATCCAGAAGAAAACTGTCTCTTTTGTCAAGGTTTGGACAAGGCAGCATGGATGATCTAATCTGATGCTCTAGTCTGATGCATCAGGCATTGGTGGGTGGAAATCCTGGCTGATCCACACCTGATTCATCTTGACAAAGGTCAGTCTCTCCACATTTTGGGTGGACAGGCAAGTTCTTCTTGGGTAACTATGGCCCAGCCGCACTAAACACTCGCTCTGATGCCAAACTACTGGCCGGGAAGTACAGCTTTTCCAGGGCAAACTCGGCCAGTGGCGGCCACAAATCCAGTTTGACTGCCCAGTAGTCCAGCGGATCTTCAATGTGGGATGGCAGGGTGCTGTCCAGGTATGCCACCACCTGCTGGTTCAGGTTCTGATCCAGGTCAAGCTGCTGGTAAGTAGTTTCTTAACTAGGCAGGTTAAGAAAGCTGCTCATTATTGACTCTAGACTCAAGCTGCTGCTAATGGAGCTGGTACTGCTCTTAGCCCCCACCCTGCCATAACAGCCATAGCAGTGGAACGAGAGTGCAGAGCCCCCCCCCCCCGGTCAGGCCTGCAAGAGGATGGACAATCGCGCAGATAGGCAGTGGCCAACTGACTACATAGGATGTCTCTCTAGTATTTCAGGTTGTCCTCCCTCTCAGCGGGTGTAAAAAAGACCCCCAAGGATCCAAAGTGGTGGAGAGCCAGAAGTCATCCCTGTAACCAATGGTGACAATTCGTCTGTCACTACCCAAGCAAGTGAGCATGCAGTGGGCCATTTGCGCAAGTAACTCGGAGGGACTCCCTGCCTCCATCTCCACTGCATACTGCCACGGTGTGCCTGGGTCATCTGCCTCGTCTTTCTCATCTCCCTCTTGCTCCTCCAGATGCTCCTGCTCCTCATCTCTTGTCACCTGTGTAGAAAAAACAACCATTTCGCTACACATTGCTTGTACTCCCATGTCTTCCTCTTCCTCCTCCTCCAGTTCAGCCCCGACAGGGCTCATGTGGCCATGAGATGTAGGCCCCACGTCTCTAGTCCACTGACCCGACAGATTTACCAGCCTCTGTTCCAGGATATGAAGCAGTCGTATAACGTTGTTCATCCAGTAGTCATGGCTACTGACAAATAGAGTGGCATCCTCAAGAGCCTAAGCAAATGGCAGGTGTCATGCATAAGCTGCCACTGTCTGACATCGACTGTCTGTACTCCTGACCGCTTGGATCATCAAGAAATCGTTTATGGCCTTTCTCTGTTCGTATAGTAGGTCCAACATATGGAGGGTGAAATTCCAACAGGTGGAAATGTCGCATATCAGCCTATGTTGGGGGACGCCGTTCTGCCACTGCAGCTCATGGAGGGTGTGCTTGGCGGTGTACAAGTGGCTGAAGTGCATGGAAAGTTTCCTGGCCATTTTTAGGATGTCTTGAAGATGGGTGGAAGACTTCAGGAACCGCTTGACAACCAGTTTGAACACGCATAGCTCAGCCCTCCTTGAGGAGCACTGCTGGAGGAGCACTGTGAATTGTCCCTGCAGTGGAGGCTGAAGACATGGTGGAAAATGAGGAGGCAGAGGCGGCCATTATCGCTGGACCAATGGTGTGAGAACGTGGAAGCGGCGTCACCTGGCTAAGTTGCTGGTTTGGCTGGGCAGGAAACGCATTTACCCAGTGGGCCGTAAAGGACATATATTGTCCTTGACCGTAGTTACAGCTCCACACATCGGCGCTCCTTGCACTTTGGCAGACACCGACAGGCTCAAGGACTGGCCCACCTTCTGTTCTACATATTTGTGCAGGGCTGGTACTGCCTTTTTGAAAAATAAATGACGGCTTGGGACTCTCCACCTCAGCTTGGCACAATCCATCAGTTCTCTGAAAGGTGCTGAGTCCACCACTTGGAAAGGGAGGGACTGCAGCACCAGCAACTTGCACAGGAGCACGTTCAGCTTCTGCGCCGTTGGATGAGTGCACACATACTGGTGTCTCTTGGCAATCTCTTCGCTGATCGACTGCTGATTGAATGACTAATGAGGAATTGGAGGGCGAGAAGCAGGAGCATCAGGACCGGCAGATGATGGGAAGGACAGAGAGGTCCCTTCGGCTGAGGTGGTAGAGCCTTGACTGCCTGAATTTGGGTGTGTGCAACTGGGTGATGCAGCAGGCTGGACCACCACATCGGAGGCACGGTTCTCCCAGGCCACTTTATGGTGACACTTCATATGTTGACGCAGGGCCGTGGTGCCAACATTGGCACACTGGCCATGCCTCACCTTCTGCCCACAGATTCTACAAATGGCCATGTTAACCTCCTCTGCCGGCTTAACAAAAAACTGCCACACCTCCAAGTAGGTGGTTTTACCCACAATACTCCGCACTGACTGACTGCTACCGCCACTGCCTCCGTGAACCCCTGCACCACTACTTTCAGGGCAAGTAGGTTCCTGCGAAGCAGGAGGTCTACCCCAGACACGTTTGGCTCCTGACCTTCCATTGCTGAACCCTGCTTACTCCCGGCCATGCTACCGACTTGCTGGCTCTGCCCCTTCCTCACAGGCAAGCTGCCATCCTCTTCTACCAATGATGATGAAGCCCCTTCGTCACCCGGCTCCCAATTGCGATCGGCTACATCATCATCGAGTACTATCTGCATGTCAATGATGTCCTCCTCAATGGTCTCAGGAGCCAGGAGCCTGACCGCTCAAAACACCAGCTCCCACGCCACTCTCTTCATCATTACTTGCCCGCCTACTGGAGAAAGCGATGTCTCCTCCAGATCTTTGCCGGGCAGTTGCTGCTGACTGTCATCTAGTAGCTCATCCTCACTGTATAGTGGAGCTGAGCCCACAGCATTTAATACTTCTCTGGTTGACGGAACAGAAAAGGACAGAGGCAGTTTGAGAACAGGCAAAGGCATAGGGCCTGCTCCCGGGCCACGCCAACTAAGGGTTATGTCTGACGAACCCGACAACTCTTGGCTGGGGGTGTCTGATGTCACTTTGAATGAACTGGATGACCGAGTCAACCATTCAAGAAACAGCGGGAGCTCAGGCTTCTCGAAGTGACCCCTGCTGCAACTCCCCCTTACTCTGTTGCGACCTGTTCCTGCGCCAGAAAAATTTAGGCCTCTGCCCCTCCCCTGTCACTTCTCTGTCTGACATACTGTTAGATCAAATAAGTAAATAAAAAGAAAATTAATACACCCCAAAAAAGGCTGTAATTTTGACACTTCACCACACAACCGAAAATAATACTTTTTTTGGCACTAATACACACCAAAAAAAGCTTTAAAATATATACCTGCACCCCTGAATGGCAAATAATATTTTTTTTGCCACTAATACACGCTAAAAAGGACTGTACTTTTCTCCCTTCACCACACAACGGCTAATAAGCCCTTTATTTTTCCCACTAATACAAGCCAAAAAAGGCTTTAAAACATATAACTGCACCGCTGAACAGCAAATAATACTTATTTTTTGCCACTAATACACACCAAAAAGGGCTGTAATTTTCTCACTTCACCACACAACAGCTAATAAGCCATTTTTTTTCCCCACTTATACATGCCAAAAAAGGCTTTAGAAGATATAACTGCACTGCTGAATGGCAAATAATACTTTTTTTTGCCACTAATGCATGCCAATAAAGGCTTTAGAACATATAACTGCACCGCTGAACTGCAAAAGATACTTCTTTTTGCCACAAATACATGACAAAAAAGGCTTTTGAACATATAACTGCACCGCACAATGGCTAATAAGACGTATAAATATTTCCTAGTAACATACCCTGTTAATGGCTGTATCACACAGCACTAGCACCCCAATAACAAGCAAGGTTTGCTGGAATTACAGAGGTAATTGACTACAGATGGTAATTACAGAAGACTATTGCAAACCTGAAAGCAGCAATATAATTGCAAATTGGATTCGCAGTCAGTGCAGCAAGGTGTAATAGGATTGTTCCTATTACCCAGGCTGTACACTCCCCTATTAGATCCTGTTCTGCTTCAATACTGGGGAATAATTCCTCCCTATCTATTTACTACCCTTCTAATGATCTTTTCCTGAACTTCTATTCAGCAAAATAAAAGTTTTCAAGTCTTTCCTAGCACTTTCCCTAGCGCCTGCTAACATCTCTCCCTGTACTAATTACACTGGAAAATGGCTGAATCCAAGAGGGCTGAGGCTATTTATAGGGCTGTGACATCACAGGGCTGGCTGGCTGCTGATTGGCTGCATGCATGGAATTGTGAGTGATCCCTTGTTCCCAGAGTCCTAACATGTGCAGCAGCCATTGTAGCAAAAAATGTGATTTGTTTCCACGAAGGGTGAGGAAATTCTGATTCTGTGCAAATTAAATTTTTCCTGAAATTCAGATCGAATTCCACTTCGTCAACTTCGATTTGCTCATCTCTACTGCACATGTAAAACATTTCAATGAAATAAAAGTAATGATGATGACATTGCACAAACAATAATGCCGTGCTTTGTGATGATAGAGACTTTATAAATCTCAAAAGAAAGACATCAACAATGAAGCATTCATTGCGCTGATAAAAAAAAAAGTGCAATTTTCTGGCATTGCGTGAATGTAAATTTCATGTTCCAATGCTAAACTTCACAAGTGTCTGGTGACAACTTTTTCACAAAACCTCTATGTTTCAACATTGTTGGTTAAGGAAGAAGTAGAAGGTAGGCTGTCAGCACAGCAACATCTTTGTCACATTCTACTAACTGATATTTCATCGAGAAAATGATCACAAATTAACACAGCATTTGGAATGAATGTCACGGTTTTCAGCTGTGAATGTAAATGCATGTTCTGCTCCCCTCTGTCACAACCATCACATCCTTAAAATAATCTATGTCTCTTAAAAGGAGCTATTTATTCAATCTTATGCCACAGTGTGTCTTTTCCACAACAGCTCCATAAAACAATATGTACCTCCTAGTGCTTTGTTTGTCATTTGCTTTTTTGAATAAGGATAGCATCTACTATTACGTTTTCATTGCACTGTGGGAAAGGAGCAATGTTTGGCTTTAGGGAAATGATGAAATATACAGGTGTTCCACTGGTGCCACATGTTTCTGAAGCAGTGTAGTTACTGGCAAATCTTCCTCTGAATTTGGCAAGATTGTATGTACTGAACTAAAGAGAATTCATTAGAAGCAGACCTTCATGCATGAATATGTGCTTCAGTCTTTGGGGTCTCATTAGCATGTTACAAGAGCCTGCTCTAGTTTGTATAGAACAAGAATTAATGGGGCACCGATTCAGACTAGTTTGCTGTAGTGGGACTGCAGAACATTTTAGATTATGTAGAGAGGGTCAAATAATAATAAGATCCCCAGACACCTAAAATTAAAAAGAAACTAGCAAATATACATCAATGAGTCACAACATTAAAAACACTTACAGGGGAAGTGAATCACATGCATTATCTCATGACACTGGAACCTGTCAAGAGGTGAAATATATTATGCAGCAAGTGATGAGTCAGTTCTTGAAGTCAATGGGGGAGATCTATCATTTCTTTGAGCCACTTTTCTGGTGTAAAAAAGTCACAAACTGTGTTTGTGACTTTTTAAAAGGAAAGGAACTTCTAAACAAATTTTTTTGCAAGTGGCTTTTTTACGCCACCCTCACCACTTTCCGAAAAAAGGGCTTGACAAGGGAAGGTTCAGTGGGCCCAACACATAAATTTTCATTCACACAAGTTTTCGGCACAAGTGAAAACATAAATCTACAGCCGCTCCAAGCGGCCGTAGGTTTCATTGTGGCACACAGAGTACTGGAGGATTACCTAATTTATGAAGAGCGCTGGAGATTTTGGAAACTGGAGGAAAACGCTAGAATTCTCCAGGAAATTGGAAGTAGCCTTAAGGGCAAGCTTACAGTGACTCTGATGAGGCCAAATTTTGCTGTTTAGATGACTTTGAGACAGTATTTCCAAAATGGCAGGTTTTGTGGGGTGTTCCAGGTATGCAGTGTTTAGTAGCTTCCAAATTTCCTAGATATCAATACAATCAAGCATCTGGGGATTTGCTGGCAAACAAGTCTGATCTATTCAAATAGTGCCCGATACCACAGGATACCTACAGGTCAGACAGGTCATACAGCAGCAGATCAGAGCTGTTCTGGAGGCATTGGGGGGGCGTACACAATAATAGGCAGGTGGTTAAAATGTTATGCTGATCAAGAACTCAAGTCCTTGATTTCTGAATCATTAGACATCTTGTTTAGCAGCTTATGTCCATCATGTCCCATGTGGAAGCTGTAATGGTGACCATTACTCAGCTGTCTTAGGGTACTTTCACACTAGCAGTTTTCTTTTCCGGAATTGAGTTCCATCTTCGGGGCTCAATACCAGAAAAAAACGCTTCAGTTTTCTCCTAATGCATTCTGAATGGAGAGAAATCTGTTCAGGATGCATCAGGATGTCTTCAGTTCAGTCACTGTACAGCGCATGCTGCGGTTTTATCTCCGTTCAAAATGCCGGAACACTTGCCGTAATGCTGGACCCAGCATTAATTCACATAGGAATGTATTAGTGCCGGATGCGGCATTAAAAATACCGCATAGCCGGATCCGTTCTTCCAGTCTGCGCATGCGCAGACCTTTAAAAATGTGAAAAAAATACATAACGGATCGTTTTTTTCGGGATGACAAACGGAGAGACGGATCCGTTCTTGCAATGCATTTGTGAGATGGATCCACATCCGGATCCCTCTACAAATGCTGTCCGTTTGCATGCAGATTGCCGGATCCGGCAGGCAGTTCCAGTGACGGAACTACTTGTTGGATTCCTCTGTCGCAAGTGTGAAAGTAGCCTTAGGCTGAGTTAACACTGCATCTAGCTTTCCACTGTGCTTTTCATCTGGTATACATTTAAATACCCACTGGCACCCACATTCTCTCTTCGGAACCATAACCTTTCCAGTGCACCAGGTACTGAAGAGAGCGGCGAACATATCGTGAATCAACAATCTTTTCTACCTGAAACTCAAGACTGCCATCAACAACCACCGGTGGAGGCGGTAGTGGCAATGGTTCAGGAGGTTCTACATATCTCTTAAGCAGAGATCTGTGGAAAACATTATGGATCCTTAGAGTCTGAGGTAGCTCCAGACGAAAAGCCACCGGGTTAATGATCTTAATTACCCTCTAAGGACCAATAAATCTCGGACCCAATTTCCATGAGGGAACCTTCAACTTGATATTTCTGGTAGACAACCACACCAAGTCATTCACCCCAAGGTCCGGACCTTCAGAGCGCTTCTTATCAGCCACACGTTTGTATCTGCCACCAATTCTCTTCAAACTTTCTTGCACACTCTGCCAAACTGATGAAAGTGAAGACGCAAATCGTTCCTCCTCGGGAATCCCAGACGGCCCCCTCACTAAACGTACAAAACTGAGGATGGAAACCATACGCACCAAAAAATGGTGACTTATCGGTGGATTCTTGACGACGATTATTAATGGCAAACTCGGCTAACGGTAAATAAGATGACCATTCCTCCTGATTTTTGGAAACAAAGCATCTCAAATATGTCTCTAAGTTTTGATTGGTACGTTCAGTCTGACCGTTGGACTGTGGATGGAAAGATGAAGAAAACGACAGATGAACCCCTAAACGAGAACAAAAAGCTTTCCAAAATTTAGAAACAAATTGGGTACCACGATCCGAAACAATATCGGAAGGGACCCCGTGAAGCTTCACGATGTGGTCAATAAAAACCTGAGCCAGTGTGTTAGCATTAGGCAAAGCGGTCAGAGCAATAAAGTGCACCATTTTACTGAATCTGTCAACAACAACAAGAATAACAGTCTTCCCCGCTGATACTGGTAGATCAGTAATGAAATCCATTGATAGGTGCGTCCAAGGCCTGTTGGGGATGGCCAGAGGTAAAAGACGCCCTGCCGGACGAGTATGATCCACCTTAGAACGAGCACAGGTAGGACATGCAGACACAAAATTCAACACCTCCTGGCGCCATTTAGGCCACCAGAACCAACGAGACACTAATTCAGAGGTTGCCTTACTACCTGGGTGTCCTGCCAGTGCGGAGTCATGGTGTTCCTTTAGTATCTCCAGGCGTAAATTTTCTGGCACAAACAGTTTATCCGAGGGGCAGGAGGCCGGGCGTCCCCTGAGCTTCCAACACCCTCCCTCTAAACCTGAGTGTAATGCAGAGACCACCACCCCCTTTTGCAAAATAGGCTCTGGAACATCATCATCACCCCTCCAGGAAAACTTCGAGACAATGCATCCGCCTTAGTATTTTTGCCCCGGGCGATAGGTTATTACAAAATTAAACCTAGTAAAAACAACGACCACCGAGCCTGTCTAGGGGTGAGACGTTTAGCAGACTCCAGATATACTAAGTTCTTGTGATCGGTAATCACTGTGACGGGATGAACCGCCCCTCCAAAAATGACGCCACTCCTCTAAGGCCAACTTAATAGCCAAAAGTTCCCTGTTGCCAATGTCATAGTTCCTTTCTGCAGTAGACAATTTCTTCGAAAAGAAAGCACACGGACGCCATTCACCAGGGGACGGGCCCTGAGATAGTACCGCTCCCACCCCCACCTCAGATGCGTCAACCTCTACAATAAAAGGAAGCGAGACATCTGGCTGTACGAGAATAGGAGCCGAGGTGAATCTTTCCTTCAGAGATGTAAAGGCAGTTTTGGCTGCATGTGACCATTTGGAAAAATCGGATCCCTTTTGGGTCATGTCCGTCAGTGGTTTGACCACCAAGGAATAGTTCTTTATAAACTTCCTATAAAAATTGGCAAACCCCAGGAAGCGTTGCAATGCCTTCAGGTTCTCAGGCAGATCCCAGTCCATAATTGCCCGGACTTTCTCTGGATCCATGCGGAAACCTGAATCTGACAACACATACCCCAGAAATGGCAGTTCTTTTACGGCGAACACACATTTCTCTAATTTAGCAAACAATTTGTTGGCCCTTAATATCTGCAGCACTTGTCTCACATGGATCTTATGTGTATCCAGATCCGGAGAATAGACCAGGATGTCATCAAGATATATCACAACAAATCTCCCGATAAGGTGACTAAAAATATCGTTGACAAAATGTTGGAACACCGTAGGCGCATTAGTAAGACCAAATGGCATGACCAGATTTTCATAATGCCCTTCCGGAGTATTAAAAGCCGTCTTCCACTCATCCCCCTCTTTGATGCGAACCAGGTTATAGGCTCCTCTGAGATCCATTTTGGAGAACCATTTAGCACCAGCAACCTGATTAAAAAGGTCGGGAATGAGAGGAAGAGGATAGGGATCTCGGATAGTTATCCAGTTTAATTCCCGGAAATCCAGGCAAGGACGCAGGCCCCCATCTTTCTTTTTGACGAAAAAGAACCCTGCAGCCACGGGTGAAGAAGAGGGTCTGATGTGTCCCTTAGCCAAACTTCCCGAAATATAATCTTTCATAGCCTTCCTCTCCGGGCCAGAAAGATTGTATAACCGGGTTTTAGGTAGTTTTGCCCCAGGCAACAGATTAATTGGGCAATCATATGGACGATGAGGTGGTAACCCCTGACAACCCTTCTCAGAGAACACATCCATAAAATCTGACAGAAAGGAGGGTAGAGATGTTACAGAGAGTGTTGAGCACCTACTACTCAAGCAGTTGTCCTTACAATGTTCACTCCACTCCACAATCTCCCCGGCCTGCCAATCCACCACGGGATTGTGAGTCACCAGCCAGGAAGCCCCAAAACCATAGGAGCCGGAAGACCGTCCAGGACATAACAAGAGATATGCTCTTTATGGAGGTCCCCTACCTGCAGATGGATATTATGGACGATCTGAGTTAACTCTCTCTGAGTAAGAGGGGAGGAGTCGATGGCAAAAACAGTAATAGTTCTGCGTACCGGTTCCGGAGTAAAACCCAGAGCCTGAGCAAACCGTGAATCCACCAAATTGACCCCCGCCCCACTGTCCAAAAAGACGGAACAGATCTCAGTCTTATTGCCCGCCACAACGGTAGTGGACAACAAAAACTGAGACATGCGTATGGAGGAAACGAATACGCCCAGACTGTTATCCTCCGCACAGTCTGGGGACTCTAGTTTTCCGGCGGCTCCTTAGTTTGTGATCTCTTGGGTTCAGAGGGACATACCTTTACAAAATGACCCCTCCCCCCACAACAAAAACAAACCTCTGACCTATGGCGGACCTTAGGAGGATTCCCCGTCTAGTGGCGCCCTATTTGCATTGGTTCGACTGGATCACAACAAACCGATCCCTGCCCTATAGAGGCCTCTGTAGAATTTAATAGTCTCTCCCTGAGTCGTCTGTCGATTCTTATGGACAGAGACATAGCAGCCTCAAGAGACTCAGGGACCTCGTATACAGCCAGCGCGTCTTTTAATTTTTCAGACAACCCCTGGCAGAACTGACTCCTAAGGGCCGAGTCGTTCCATAATGTATCCGTAGCCCACCTACGGAATTCAGAACAATATAGTTCAGCTGACCGGTTCTCCTGCCGAAGTCTACGTAGCTTAGACTCAGCCAGTGAGACCCTGTCCGGGTCATCATACACGAGACCCAAGGCTTCAAAAAACTCCTCCACTGATCGTAAGGCCGGAGAGTCAGATGGTAAAGAGAAAGCCCAAGCCTGCGGATCACCTTGCAGGAGAGAAATTACAATGCCCACCCGTTGTTCCTCACCGCCGGAGGATCTAGGGTGTAACCTGAAGAACAATTTACAAGCTTCTCTGAAGGTTACAAATTGGTCTCTCCCTCCTGAGAACCTATCAGGAAAAGCCACTTTTGGCTCAGGAGTACCTTGGTCTCCCATAGCAACGGTGGAACCCAAGGATTGCTGCTGCTGCTGCAGTACTGTTGCTTTAATCCTGCCACTTCAAGGGATAACCCCTGTAATTGTTTCGCCAAAACCGTAAGGAAATGTCACTCTTTTTTTTTTTTTTTTTTTAAAAGGCCAGATATACTGTCACGACCGCTATCCCAGCAGCAGTCGTGTTGCACCAGATGGAGGGGAAGGGGGAGCCTTATCTACGGATGGGAAATAGAACGGCCACCCCTGACAAACCCTACGCTGGCATCTGTCTGCCCTGATACCCTAGACGGGGTGTGAACCCGTGCGGCGAGCAGGATGCCTAAACCCTGAGTGACCCTCAGAAGACTAGACTGGGGAAAGGCAGATGGGAGCACTAGTCACCATCACTCATGTCTAGGAGAACAACAGGGGAAGACAGTAACAAACAAACAAACAATCTCCAGCAGAGATAGACTTATCCAGTCACGAGCAGAGAAGATGATCCCAACAACAACAGTCCACGCCAGACACGAGCTCCACAGCAATACCGTCAAACGATCTCCTTCAAAGATCAGAATAGCACTGGAAGTAAGGACTATATCTGGCAATGACTGCAAGTGAAACTGAAACTAATATAGTAGCTGGGAGTGGCAGACAGCACTCACCTGAGAAGAATGCCTACAAACTCCCAGTCAGGACAAAAAGGTTCACAAGGCAAAACCTGGATGACATACCCTGAACCATGAAGCAAACTCACAAGCTATCGCGAGTAGCAAGTCGCTGCGACCTTCTCTTCCCAGACCTATCTGGATCAGTCACAGTCGTGACATCTGCACATTGTCTGAAGAACTGTCACGCCAGGCAACTACTTGGAGCTGGCATTGTTGTGCTCGGTCCCTGGGTGCGGTGGACAGTAGCAGGTGTACTGTCTAGGGGCCGGCCCCTCTGCTTTTGCACCCTGCTCCCTCTTTTGCTGTGCAGATGGCTCTGTGTGACCACCTCCTCTTCCTCCGAACTGCACAGGTCTCTCGCATGACCTTGATTCCATGTGGGGTCTAGGACCTCATTGTCCTCCACATCATCTTCCACCCAGTCTTCACCCCTGCCCTCCTTGTCGATTTTCACACTGCAGAAAGCCGCAGCAGTTGGCACTTGTGTTTCGTCATCATCAGAGACGTGCTGCGGTGGTCTTCCCATGTCCTCATTCTCAAACATAAGTGGTTCGGCATCAGATCATTTAATCTCTTCCACTTCTGGGGCAGGGATAGGTGGATGGCCCTGGAAAACCCTGCCAGCAGAGTCATCAAAAAGCATACGAGACTGCTGCATGACTTGGAGCTCAGACTGCTTGGCTGATTTGCGTGAGGTGCAAGATTGATGCCCATAGCCTGCAGGTGCCAATTCTGAGCTTTCAGCAGTAAACTGGGGGAGACAATGTGAAGGTACTGGAGGCACTGTCCGCCACCCAATCTACTAATGACTGTACTTGTTCTGGCCTCACCGTTCGTAGAGCGGAGTTTGGGCCTTCTAAATAACTCTGAAGGCTCTGTCGTCTATGCGTACCTGAGGAAGGTGTTTCATTTGGGCGTGTAGCTGGCACAGATCCACCACATCCTCTACCTACAACAGGAGCTCCACCAACACCAGCAGCACCATGACCAGGGCCACGTCCCTTATTTGACGCTCTCCTCATTCTTTTCGGCAGTGCAAGGGTACTTTGAAAGAAAGAAGGAGTACAGATCACCCAACAATCTAAACGCCGCCAAATTTACTGAATATATTTCCCAGTTAGGCATGCAGTGCAGGGGTACTTTGAAAGAAAAAAGGGGTACAGATCACCCAACAATCTAAACGCCGCCAAATTTACAGAATATAATTCCCAGTCACGTATGCAGTGCAGCAGGAACACAACCTCCAAGCCACTTGTGAATGACTGGCCTGATAACCGTGGAAATGTCCACCCACAATCTAAGAGCTGGATTTACTGATTTTCTTTCACTATCACAAATGCAGTGCTGGGCGCAATTGTATTTTTTGCCCAAAGTTAAGTGTTTTTTTTCGCCAACAATGTCCCAGTTGTATTTACTGATTTTATTTCACTATCAGATTTGCAGAGCAGGCCGCAAAGGTATTTTATGGGAAAAAAGATGGTTTTTCACCCACGGTGAAACAGATGGATTTACTGATCAGATTTGCAGTGCAGGCTGCAAAAGTACTTTATTGAAAAACAAATATGATTTTTTCACCTACAAATGAAACAGATGGATTTAACAGATTTTCTTTCACCATTACAAATGCAGTGCAGGGCGCAAATGTACTTTTTAGCAAAACAAAAAATGAATTTGTCCCCCCAGAATCTAACTGCTTTACTGATTTGATTACACTCACATGGGTACTTTACAGAAAAAAAATGTCAACCCCTGGGTCCCTAAACTCACAGACAGATTACCTATATTATTTTCCCTTCCCCTCGCACATATGCAGTGCAGGTGCACTTAAAAAATGGGTATATGTTGCCCACTGAACTAAAAGAGCAGGATTAAATTCTTGTCCCTGGCACATATGCAGGTGCAAGTGCACTACACTTTCACAAAATGGCCGCCGACACCCACCTAACTAACAGACGGATAAAACTTATTTTTCTGTGTCACTGGGCTCAGGGCAGGGTAAAAAAATGTTACATTGCACCCACAAAAAAAAATCGCTGTAGATCACTGAGTTAACAAGTTCTGATATCAGATTCTTTCCTATTCTCCCCTCACAGAAGCAGCATCCTATCCTTACACTAGTAAGAGCTGAGTGAGGTGCGGCGCTACGTGACTCCAGCTTATATAGAGGCTGGGTCAATGCTGCACTTGGACAATCACAGCCATCCCATTAGTAGGCACAAATGTTAAACGGTTGTTGATTGGCTGCACTGCAGCCTTTCAACAAGCTTTAATAAACGGTCGAACTCGAACCCAAATGTTTATGAAAATGTTCGGGCCCGGGTACGAAAATTCCTAAAGTCCGGTACGAACTTGAACTTTACCGTTCGGGTTCGCTCAACTCTAGTAATGACTCTATTGGAATCTGTTGAAGTGAATTGGTCTGTCACAGTATACGTTTAGCAGAGAGCTAGGCACAGTGTGAACCTAGACTAGAAAGCTGAGTGATCACCACCATTACATCACTCACAAGGGTTATCACCTACCTTTCCTAGAGTCCTCCTAATGAATGTTCATATTTTTTAAAAGTGCCATGACACTTTCACTTAGAGCATTTTTCATGCATATGGCTTGATATGTTTGCTTACAAATGAGGTACACCAGCATCACAAAGCCGCATGCTAATTGTTAGTGGGTTACCCTGAGGGCACTTTTACATAGCCAGATGTCTCACTGAAGTTGAGTCCTGGTGAGACATATGTTCATCCTAAGGTCATCCCTTTTCTATAAAAGAATTGTACGATTTGCTACAGTGATAGGTTTTTAAACAGGCACAATACCTATGTGTGATATTGAATACTTCAGACATAAGGCACACTCAATGTCTAGCCTTAGAGTATGTTCAAATTTGTAGCAGAAATTTCATCAACTTTTCCAAGCATCTCAATCAGGTTTGTAAATATTCTGCAGAAACAACCCCATTCAGATAATAATATTTATGTATATAGCACCACCAAATTCCGCAGCGCTTTACAAATTCATAGGGTTTGTGTACAAAACAAAAGTAAATGACTAATATACAACTGAAACACTAGGAGTCAGGGTCCTTTTCACAAGAGTTTACAATCTATGAGGAATTGGGGGTGACACATAAGGTAGTTGATGTGATGAGTAGGATTCAAGTCATTATTGAAAAGAAAGGAGTGGTGTTGGACGATCTGCTTTTGGGTTTAGGACTGTTAGAGGATCGAGTTCAGGCCAGAGAAGTTGGTGGGGAAGAGGTTTACTCAGGGAATAGTAATTTTAGGTAGCTTGATAAGCCTGCTTGAAATGATGTGTTTTTAAGGCACTTTTGAAGGTGGAGAAGTTATGAATTGCAGAGAGTAGGTGCAGCTCGAGAACAGTCTTGAAGACGGTATTGATAGGTATGAATTATGGAGGATGTTAATCTTAGGTGACTAACAGAAAGAAGAGCATGAGTAGTGTGGTAGATGGAAATGAGGGAGGAGATGTATGGAGGTGCAGTGCTGTGGGCAGCTTTGTGAGTGAGGGTGAAAAGTTTAAACTGTATTCTGTGGTGGATGGGCAACAAGTGAAGTGACTGGCACAGGCTAGTAGCATTAGTGTAGCGCTTGGATATATAGATGAGTCTGGCTGCAGAATTTAGGACAGACTGAAGAGGGGGGGGGTTTAGTAATGCGTTGCAGTAGTTAAGATGAGAATGAATCAAGGCAACAACAAGAGTTTTTGCTGTTTCCACCATAAGAAAAGAGCGTATTCTGGCGATATTCTTGAGATGCAGATGACAAGAGTGCGCAAGTGATTTAATATAGGAAACAAAGGAAATATCTGAGTCATATGTGGCCCCAATACAGCGGGCATGTTGCCCAGGAGTTATGATAGTGCTGCAGACCGAAATTAAAATATCAAGTTTAGGTGGGTTAGTAGATGGGAAAAGACAAGAAGTTACGTTTTTGAGAGGTTCAGTTTTAGATACAAAGATGACATGTTGTTAGAGACAGCTGCCAGACAAGACAGAGCCCTGAGGGATGTCAACATTAAGAGGAAGAGGAGAAGAAGAAGAGCCAGCGAATAATACACTAAAGGAGCGGCCAGAGAAATAGTAATAAAACCAAGAGAGAGCAGCGTCCTTAAGGCCAATTAAGTGGTACATGGTGAGGAGGAGTTTATGGTCTGCAGTATCAAATGCTGCAGAGAGCTCCAGAAGAATCAGTAGAGAATAATCACCATTTACTTTTGCTGTCAGGAGATCATTTGACACTTTAGTAAGGGCAGTTTCTGTAGCGTGACGAGAGCAAAAGGCAGATTGTAAGGGGTCAAAAAGAGAGTTTGCAGAGAGATAGCTTATTAAGCAAGAGTAGACAAGATGTTTAAGGAGTTTAGAGATAAAGAGGAGGTTAGAAACAGGTTGTTAGTTAGCAGCACAGGTCTGGTCAAGAGATGTTGTTTTTAGTAGTGGGGTTATAACAGAGTGTTTGAAAGAGGAGGAAAAGATACCAGAAGAGAGAGAAACATTAAAAATTGTAGTTAGGTGACAGCCAGGGAGAGGGACTGAAGGAGGTGTGATGGAATAGGATCACTGCTACAGGTCGTGGGTCGAGAAGAAGAGAGAAGCCTGGAGACTTCTTCATCTGTTATAGGATCAAAAGAAGAGAGAGAGCATATGGAAGAATGGGAGGGAGGGTGATTGAAATTCTTTGGGGACTGGGAGATTATTTCCTGCTGGATACTGCCAATCTTGTCTCTGAAGTACGTGGCCATGCCATCAGCGCAAAGGTCAGTGACAGATTCTGGAACTTTAGGGATTAGAAGGGAATGAAAAGAGTCGTTTTGGGTTTTTTGAGAGTGAGGAGATGAGAGAAGTGAAGTACTTTTGTTTAGCAATGTTGAGGGCCAAATTATATGTTTTGAGCATAAATTTATAATGGAGGAAGTGTGCTGATATTCGTGATATTCTCCACAAGCATTCTACACATCTGGAGCAGTGTGGGAGAAAATGTGCTTTAGATGTGTGCCAGGGTTGCCGTGTTCTGTGTCGGTAGGGTCAGATTGATACTAGAGCTACTTCATTTAGGGTGGTTTTGAGGGTATGATTGTAATGATTGTCATACAGGTCTGGACAGGAGAGGGAAGAGAATGGGGTAAGAGCTAACAGTAGGGTGTCAATCAGTTGCTGGCAGTTAATGGCTTGTAGGTTTCTGTATCTTTGAAAAGTAAAATTGTCATGAGAAGAGTGAGAGATCTTAATAGTAAATAAAAGAAGATTCTGGTTAGAAAGCGGAAAGAATGAGTTAGTAAAGTTTGAGACTGATCAGTGACGGAAGATGACTAGATCAAGTGTATTGCCCTGTTCATGCGTGGCAGAGGAAGTAAGTTGTGATGGTCCGAGAGAGGAGGCTATAGAAAGAAAGTGAGAGGTTGATGGGGAGATAGGATCATCAATGGGGATATTAAAATCACCCATAATAAGAGTTGGTGATTCAGAAGATGTGAGGAAGCCAAGCTTTAAAGTGATCCTGGAATTGGTGGGCGAAGCATGGGGGACAATAGACAACTGCAACTGTCAGGGGGAATGGATGGAAAAGTTTAATGGTGTGAACCTCAGAAGAGGGGAATGTGAGAGAGGGTACAGGGGGAGTGACCTGAAATGTGCATTGTGGAGATAGTAGTAGTATTTCTACTCCTCCACAATGCCTGTCATCGGGTCTGGATGTATGGGAGAAGTGAAGTCTAGTGTTGAGCGTGAATATAGCACTATATTCTCAATCTTCGTTATATTCTAGCAAGCCAACCATTAGGAACCCAGCTCTAAGTTGAATTCGTAATGCAAGTATATGTTCGCATTGCGATTCAACTTAGAGCTGAGTTCCTAATGGTTGTTGCTAGAATATAACGAAGATTGAGAATATAGTGCTATATTCATGGTATTCATTATCTTTGTCAATTCTAGCAATACAACTATTAGGAACTCAGCTCTAAGTTTAATTTGCAATGCAAATATAAATTCGCGTAAAATTCGCAATATGTAGAATAATGACGAATATTTGATTTCGACGAATATATGACGAATATTTAATCGAAATATCATGAAATCGAATATGGCACCTTCCGCTCACCTAGGATAGGGCAGCAGGGGAAGCAGTGTCAGAGGGTTCAGATGTATGGAAGTGATTTTTAGACACATAAATCTACCTTGTGTAGATGTTCCCTTACACAGCTGATATCCTCTATGGATCTGGTGTTACAAAAAGTGCTTTCATCATCTAATAAATAATAAATGAGGTGCTGCACCTGTAAGCTGCCAGTACATATATGGCATTTGTAATGTTAGGAGAAAAAAAGTTTCAAAAAGTCATGTTCTGTATAAATATTCAGTAAGATATAAGACAGGAAAAAATGTGACATATATTCTTATTTTATTTTTTTGCTTTGGTTTGGTGTTTATAATGTGCCTTATTTTATCATCGGGATCAATTTTCCCATGCGGTTTACAGTATATTTTCATGCACTGGTGAAGGTTAGCTTTATAAAATGGAATAAATGGCATCAAACATGTTGGTTGCATCTGAGCTGAGCAGATTGATATGTAGCTTCGTAGGAAAATATTCAGTAGAACTTTTCTTTTTCTTTTGTCATTTTTACTGATAGAAGGAAATTGGTAAATTGTTAATGCCCACTAAACTCCTATCCCCAGAATGAACAGAAATTTAAATGAAAAAAAAAGACAGTTTAGGCTACTTTCAGATTTGCATTATGCTTTCTGGTTTTGAGATCCAGCCAGGGCCGGCGCTACCCTAAGGCAGACCAAGCGGCTGCCTTAAGGCGCAGAGAAGCGGTGGGCGGAAGAAATCACCTGAAAGTTTCGCTGCCAGACGCTGGCCCTGGCCTGCGTGTGCCGGGCGTGTGACCCCAGCGGTGGCCCTCACTGACAGAGCAGCACAGTCACGCCTCAGGTGGGGTCATGTGACTGGTTCCGCACCGGGCAGCAACAGGGACTGGAGGCTGGAGTTGTTGACTGTGTGTGTTACTCACACAGCCAGACTGCCGACTGCAGTAGGTGGGTGATGAATAATGATAAGCGCAGAGCGCATAATGTTCAAGTTTATTACAGGGGGGAGGGGGGGGGTGACATGATGGAAGGGGGGTCAATGTCTGTAGTCTGTGCCATGGAGGGGGAGAATGAGAAATGTGACATGGGGGGGGAGAAATGTGACACAATGGGGGGTCGTAATGATGATGTGACACAAAGGGGGTGATGTGATATGGATGGAGGGGGAAGAAATGTGACATGGAGGGCTGAATGCTGACATGTGGGGCATGATGGATGGGGGCTGACATGGGGGGCTGATGGCTGACATGGGGGGTTGACCGCTGACATGGGGGGCTGATCTGAGGCATTGGTGAAGCCAGCTGCTGCAGACGGGACCAGGACTAAGTGAGCTGCGCGGGGGGGGGGGGGGATTTGGGTGCGCCAAAATGTAGCTTCGCTTGTGTTGCCAAAAATCCTTGCACCAGCCCTGGATCCGGCTCAGGGTTTCAAAACCGCAGCACAATACTTCAGGGTTTTTGTGTGCAGCATGGGAAACTGAAGAAGCCGGATCTAGCGCCAAAAACCATGTAAGTCAATGGTTGCCGGATCCGTTTTTTTTTTTTCGAGTCCATAGTGACAATGGTTTTGGTGCCAGTTCCAGTTTCTTCATTTTCGATATAATACAACCGGAACTGTTCTGAACGGATACAGCCATTATTATAATGGAAGCGTTTTGCTGTGGTTTTGAGATCCCCTGCCAGATTTCTGGGGACTGCTTGATACTAATGTCTGTAAAGCACTGCAAAATATAGCAGTGCTATATAAGTGTGTAAAATAAATAAATAACTTCACCACTACACGTGAGTGTTTTTACCGCCTTCCTTTTATATACTAAACCCGCCTACACCATGTATGCAAATACTATTAACTGCTTCTTTCCCTTTTCTAATGCTCCACATACTCCCCTTGTCATGTGCCCCTTCATTATGTGAGCAGAGTGATCTATGTAAATTATTTCTGTTTTAACAACATTCTCCTGTGTTAGATCAGTCCTGAAGCACTTGCTTTTTAGGCACGGTATTACTATCTAAATGACTTTGACTGAGAAACCTTAATTTCTGGTAGTAAATAAGATTCTGTGATCAGGTGAAATGCCTACTTTTGACAAAGTGATAGATCTCTGTTCCACTCCTTGAACATCTGTTACTCATTAAAGCAGTTTTTTTTCTACAGAATGAAAACTCTGGAAGCTTAGAAATGACTCCTTCTAAAGAAAGAGACATATTTCAGCATTATACAAGAGTGGATGTCATAGGTGGCCATCTATCACTTGATCAATTCGACAATATGTTGTTGTTTGCCCGGATTCAAAGAGTAACTATAAATTACTCAATGAAAGGTGTCTTGACAGCTACTCAAGTACTCAGTAACCCCACCTACCACACTATTTACTCAAACTTTCCTGCCACTGTTCAGCAAATACAAGGACAAAATGTGGAATCCCTGATTTAATGATTTGTGACAAATTAATTTGTATGGAATAAAATTTCTTTGGCGAAGTTGCTGAATCTAATTTTTCAAAACTTTGCGCATCTCTAATAATAAATTAGCATAACTAGAAAACAGGCTTCACACAGGGCATTTTCTGAAAACATATGGGTCATTTATCAAAATTTTCGAGGTCAATTTCTGTGTTGCTATAATTTGCACTAAACTTATCAAATGTCGCAGAGTGGGGCAGACTTACTCGTACTGTCAAACTTTAAACTAAGAATACGAATCTTAATATTGGACAAATTTACTATTCTGCCTCATGGACCTTTATAAATTTATAAGTCCTGTAGATTTAAATCTCATTCACACTTCAGTATTCCACGGACGTGTGCTGTACGTGTTCTCCATAGACAGCACATGTCCCCATTCATTTTAATGTGTGTATTCACACATCAGTGTTTTAGCACGGTTCGTAGGTCCGTGTTTTTAGCACAGATGCATGCTCTATTTTGTCCGTGCACGTCCATTATAGTCTATGGGTCCGTGCAAACCACGGATTAAACACGTATGCCATCTGTGTTTCACGGATCATTAGGAAGAGATGCTTTGAAAATGTGTCAGTAATAAAAACACCACAAAGCAAAGAAAAAAAAAAAAACATTGCATGTACTGCAGTTTTTGTTTTACAATTGACAGCAATTCCAACATCCACAGCCCCCATTGGCAGGGTACTAATCATACCTAGTAATCCAACTGTACATACTCCAAACAGTATCAGGACAAAAGTACTAGAGTTCTGAGGTCCATGCTACTTAGATTAGGGTCACACTGTGTTCTGGGAAATTTACACTGAATGTATTACAAGACGTATACAACCCTATACTTACAGTTGTGTTCAAAATTATTCAACCCCCACTGAAATTAAGTGTTTTGGCCAGTTTGACATTGATTTTGATCATTTCAGTCATCTTGTTTACAATTAAATCAAAGAGGCACTTGTAAGTCATACAAATATAACACAACATTTATAATGAAATAACCACAAATGTCTTTTCTGTGCTCACATCATTATCAGTTTTATTCAACCCCCAAGTGACATTCAATCTTAGTACTTAGTACAACATCCTTTTCCAGTTATAACAGCTTTTAAACGTGAAGCATAGCTTGACACAAGTGTCTTGCAGCGATTTACGGGTATCTTCGCCCATTCTTCATGGGCAAAAGCCTCCAGTTCAGTTACATTTTAGGCTTGCGCGCTGCAACTGCTTTCTTTAAGTCCCACCAGAGGTTCTTAATCAGATTTAAGTCTGGTGACTGCGATGGCCACTTCAAAATGTTCCAGCCTTTAATCTGCAACCATGCTCTAGTGGACTTGGAGATATGCTTGGGATCATTGTCCTGTTGAAAGGTCCAACGTCTCCCAAGCCTCAGGTTTGTGACGGACTGCATCACATTTTCATCCAATATCTCCTGGTACTGAAAAGAATTCATGGTACCTTGCACACGCTGAAGCTTCCCTGTACCTGTAGAAGCAAAACAGCCCCAAAGCATGATTGACCCGCTGCCATGCTTCACAGTAGGCAAGGTGTTCTTTTCTTCATAGGCCTTGTTCTTCCTACTCCAAACATAGCAATGATCCATGGGCCCAAACAGTTCTAATTTTGTTTCATCAGTCCACAGAACACTATCCCAAAACTTTTGTGGTTTGTCCACATGACTTTTGGCATACTGCAGTCGACACTTCTTATTCTTTGGAGACAGCAAGGCGGTGCGCCTGGGAGTTCTGGCATGGAGGCCTTCATTACGCAGTGTGCGCCTTATTGTCTGAGCTAAAACTTCAGTACCCGCATCTGACAAATCTTTTTTCAGTTCCTCAGCAGTCACACGGGGACTTTTCTCCACTTTGCGCTTCAGTTAGCGCACAGCAGTCGAAGTCAGCATCTTCTTTCTGCCATGACCAGGTAGCATTTCAACAGTGCCCTTTGCCTTGAATTTGCAAATGATGCTTCCTATGGTGTCTCTTGGTATGTTTAACATCTTTGCAATCTTCTTATAGCCATTGCCCTTCCTGTGAAGAGAAATCACCTCTTCTCTTGTCTTCCTGGACCATACTCTTGACTTCACCATGCTTATAAACACACCAGTAAATGTCTAGAAGGAGCTGAGTATCACAGTTATTTTAAATCTGCCTAATTGGTGCTTATTATGCTTGATTGCTGCTCCTTGACATCCACAGGTGTTTTCAATACCTGATCGAAAACACTTGAATAAACCTCTGTTCTTAAGAGTGGTAGTCTTTAAGGGGTTGAATAATTGTGTCAATGAAGAAATCACAAAAAAAAACATTTAATACTGTATTACAAAAACAATTGATGTCATTTTAGTTGCATTTGGTTCTTTAAAAAGTCCTTGTAAGATTTCATTCTGAACACAATTACAAATGTACACTAAATTCCCTAAAACCCTTTACAGCATTGGGGGTTGAATAATTTTGAACACAACTGTATACAGTTGCATACATCTACCATCAACTTCCCTTAAAACTTTTTTGTAGTTTTTGATGCATACTAGGATATTGTAAATCTATGGGCACGTTAGACATATTTGGCCTAGTGTACTTACTAAAGTTGCATTGTGTGCACCTAGCCTTATTCAAAAATGTTAGGAGTCCAAAGTCAGCCAATAGGGTGTGCTCACTACAACTAGTGATTGTGGATTCAGTTCAGAAGAGCAGCAGTAGAAAAAGCTCAATCTCCAGCAGAAATTATTTATCATCTGAACAGTAAAGTCACTACGGCATAAGGATCAAGAATATATTCCATTTGGAACACTGCCTCCAACCATTGGCTGCAACTGTGAAGCCTCATTTATCGCCATTGATCAAGATTCTCCTATATACTTCCATTGACTTACCTGAACATCTGTCGCTCATTAGAGTTTTGCTCTTTTTAAAATATGAAAACAAAATATTGGAGGCTTTCTCTGTTTTATATCTTTCAAAGGTGAAACTTGACAAGCCGATGCTCTTTAGCTAGAATTCCAACCCTGAAGACACTGCAATGTCCTCATGTGCCATGTGAATCTTGGTTAAAAGATCATTATCTTATCACTACATATAGAAGTCAAAACATTAAGCAAAACAGACATTTATAATGGTTGCATATAAATCACTCACCCATTTTTTTCATTAAATGAGGTTTGACAAAATTCATATGTTAATGAAATGTATAATTAACGATAAAAATACCAACATCTGTTACTCTGTTATTATGAGCTGATTCGAGAGTACTATTTTCAGTGTGTCACTATTAGCGCAAATTATATTAAAATCCTTTAAATACAAACTATACTCATTAGTTGCTAATTTAGGCTGGCACGTGCAGTAGAAACTAAGGAAGGTCATTTTTATTTGCTTTATCTCAGCCAAATGTAGTCAATTTTTAAGGTCCCAAAATAACCCAAATGTTCTACTAGCAGATGGATCCAATTTACTTGCCGAATGACATAGGACTTTGATTGATTAATCCTTAGAGCTTTCCCTAATACTATGAATAGTGATGAGCTAATTGACTTTCGAATGAAGTCGATTCGCATAAAACTTCGTTTCAATGTTGTACAGAGTGAGTACTTCATACAGTTTTAGAATGAATTGGCTCCGATGAGCCGAAGTTATTACTTTGCAAAGTCTCGCGAGATTTTGCATAATAACTTCAGAAATTGATTTATAATTTGTAATTTGTAAAAAAAAAATCCCAAACTCGTAACACTTGGAACTGAACCCGAGTTCTGGAAATGGTTTCTTACAGTCTAAATCAATTTCTGAAGTTATTATGCGAAGTCTCGCAAGACATTTCACGAAGTAATATCTTCGGCTCATCAGAGCCAATACATTCTAATACAGCATCGAAACAAAGTTTTATGCGAATCGACTTTGGATGTTTTATCCGAAGTCGATTCATTCATCCATAATTATGAACACAGGAAGCCGCCACTTTGCTGGGAAATGAAGAGAAAAAAAAAGAACTATTCCCACCTTGGAAACATGATAATTCCTCATCTTTGCATCCTGACCTATGTGTCATACTTACTGTATATTTAATAGACTCTTCTGGTAGTGATATTTTTACTGGTAATATATGCATATCTTGTGAGTCATAAATCACTGAGGAGGAGGACAACAGACAGTAGTTCTTTATCAATATTCTGCAGGACTGGAGCGGAGACGGATCACAGATTCCATGGTTTTAAAGGGAATTATTAAGATTTATATAGGCAGATTTTTTTATGGGTGCATCGACTGAGGATATTTGTTCATATGTTTAATTGTCTTTTTGTGTTAAGATGGTTTCTAATACTACAGTTTTATATATTGATGTGATATTTATCTTTAAAAATAAAACTCAATTCCAAAAAATTGTGGCGCTGTGTAAAGTGCAAAAGATTGTAAAAATAAACAGAATTCAGTGATTTACAAATCTTATAGACCCATATTTTATTTTTACGATAGATCATAGAACACATATCAGATTAAAAAAATGTCTCTTCTGCAAAACAATGCTACTGTGATGGATGCGGTATGTGGTTTAGCATTGTCTTGTTAAAATATGAAAGGCCTTCCTTGAAAGGGACATTGTCTAGATGGGAGAATACCTAATTCTAAAACCTCTATATACTGTTCAGCATGGATAGTGCCTTTCCAAATGTGTAAGCTATCCATACCATAGGCACTAATGCAACCCCATACCATTAGAAATGTAGGCTTTTGAACTGTGCCCTCTGTGGGGGGTTAGCTCTGGTCTCGAGGATCGTTCACAAAAACTTCCTTCCGGACAACGGATTTCACGTCCAAACAGTGCGTTTATTATAGCAGAAACAACACAACAGGTGCAAAACAATAAACACTGGCCCGGCTAGGCTCTAACTAAACATATTAGTTGGGTCCCTCACTCACCTAGTGGGTACAGTTCACACCCTGTGAACTGCTGCGGTTTTCTCCAGCCCAATATCCCACAGCCTCCTGGCTGTTCAGAGCACTGTTCACACACAGCCTCCGATCAGTGTCCGTTGGGGAATTCAGGCTCACCAGTCCTCCTGACTGTGGCCCTGCGACCCTTCCAGGCGTCGCTGTGTCCCCCAATTCCGGGCTATCGCTTAGCCCCGTGGCCCCTCAGCCAACTCAGCCGAGACCACACACACAGAGCCTCTGTCTCCAAAGCTCTCTCCAGAGTGGGGCCCCACCCATGTCCAACAAGAGGATTAAATATCCTCCCTGGACATGGGCATTGTCCAAAATCCTGGACTGGAGCATGGGAACAGGCACCCACCCAGCACATTGCCTGTTCCCAGTAAAAGCCCGCCCTGGAACTGGCTGAGCCAGCTATACTAACACTAGTACTTGGGCTTTCACTCCCCCAAGGCCAGGCACCTTGGTGACACGCTCTCTCTGACGGCCTCACTGGGGTTTCACTGCACACCCCAGTGTTCACATTGCCACATATCCCCCCTCTGTTCACACCTGTGAGGGTGAACACATGTACCGCCTGGTCGCTCGTGATAGGGCACCCGCATTATCTTGCCATCTTTAAGCTCAAGGGTCCCCTGGAAGATGTGGCCAGCCCCACAGGCTTCCCCTTATTCTGCCACAACCACGCCAGCAGAACCCAGTTCGTCATAACCACGAAGCTTACTACCCTACCAGTCATCTTGTCCCATACTAGAGACACCTGGTCGCTACTAGCAACTACCACAGTTTTAGCGGACCTTGACCTGTCAGCCTCTTTTTGTCTCTTTGTTTTATCAACAGATAGCATCTTTCTTTTTCCTTTACTCCCCAGGGGTTATGTCAGGTTTGGCTTCAGTTTCAGAATCTTCTGCTTCTTCAGTGGTACTCCCCACTTCAGCAGACTCTTTTCCAGTCTTTTCTTTGGAGTCTCCATTCACTTTATTAGCCGTCTTATGCTTCACAGACATGGCATCATATGCTTTCCTTCTTAACTCCTCCTCCTCTTTCTCATCAAGGTTGGAGGCACCGGGGACATCAGGACCTTCGCCAGACTCGTCGTCTTCTGGCAATCCCTGCAGAGGTTCACTCAGGATATGGTTCTCCTTTCGGGCAGGATTCAGGAGAGCCAGCCCATCGGAGTAGACAGGACCCTCATACTGGTTGTCGGTCCCCTCGTATTTCTTCCCCAGCAGACTGCTGGCTTTCTGGAAGGCATTGACAGCAGAAGGAATGTCTTTCATGACCAGGTCCTGGCCACACACTGTCACGAGTCTCTGGGTTTCTGCATCCACCTCAGCACCACCATCTGGTTCAGCAGATACATCTTCCATCTTCTCTGCCTCGGCTGGCACCACAGCGCAACCACCTCCAGACCCATTCTTAACGGGTTCTGACTTCTTGGCATCTTTCAGAGGATCTTCCTCTTCAGGCATCTCATTGTCTTCCACCTGCTGCGCAGGAGCACGCTTAGGCTTCTCCAACTCATAGACTTCATCTTTTGAGCTCCTGAGACCTTCCATCTCTGCTCTGAGTTGCTTGTTCAGCCTCTCCAATTCATCTTGCTCCTTAAGCACTTTTCCAAGGGCTCTAGTCAAGGAGAGGGCCTTGGTCTTCTTCTTAGTTTTTCGCACTAGCTTGTTAGCAGCGCCCGCTCTTGGGCCTTCTGGTCCAGCTGCTCTTCACTCTGTTTCGGTGTAACAGCAGTTGTAGGAGTACCACCATTCTTTCTTAGACACTCTGTGGGATTTCCACCCAGGGACTCTTCAAGCCCACTGTTGAGGTCTACTATAGACTTTTGTGTCTTTCTGGAGTCTTTTCCCATCCCCAGGACACCAGGAGGTAGACCCTTCAGTTCACTCATCTTTTCTGGGGTCTCCTCTTTTGACCCTTCTGCAGCCTTCTTCGGTGACCCTGTGACGACAGCTTGTCCCTTCTCTATCGTATCTAGGGACCGTGTGGCGAGAGGGAGGGCAGCCTCCTGTTTGCCGCTGTACTGTCCTGTCAGGTCATCTAAGACTGCCTGGATATGAGCTTCAGGCACTAGGCTGACGTCACCCGACTGTACTCTCGTCACATCAGGTATAACTATCGTCTGGTTGCTACCAGTAACCACGTCAGTTTGGCAAGACCTCAACATGGCAGCCTCTCTCTCAGAGTTGCTGTCGGTCATAGCACCTGCTTCATATATACTGCTCATGTCATTCTCATTTCCGTCCTCTAGGGGCACCGATGAGTTAATCCCCACCTGGGACATTTTATTAAGCATAGAAACCTGTGGAGACTGCATATCCACTTCTAGTACGTGTGGTACACCCTCTAGGACCGCCCCATGTACTTGCACATTTTTCACAGTGGGTTCCCTCAGTTGTGAGCTCTCAATATCAATTAGCATTTTTATACCATCCACATTTTTACCAACAGGGGAGCTTTTCCCCAATCACAGCCTGCAAAGGAAAAGGACTGTCATCATCCTCATCACTTCTTGCACATAGACCCACATTATTATTATACATTTCATCAAACTCTGCACCTTCACTTGGCACCGTGTCGGCACCATTGTTTCCAATGGTCATTTCACTAAACCATTGCTTCCTATCTGCATTTCCCTTACACCTTCATTTAAAGGGACAGGTACAGGTTCTGTAGGAGCTTCATTACTTCCTACAGAAGTGTCTCCATTGCCCCACATTACATCACGCATGAGCCTATTTCCAACATCAAGTCCATCAGTCTCTGTTCCCACCATGGTCTCACCCTCCGTGCGGACCACTGGATAGTCCACAGGATTCACATAATTGTCCCGGACAAACATCATTCTACCTCTTACCCAGGCTAGCATGGGATCTCTGATTTTCACCATCCCAAATCTAGCCTTGGTCACGGGCACTTTAAACAACATCTTGAGCTTCTCCCCTGCAGATTCCTGCGAGAGAGCAACCGCAACAGGCTTACCAGCCTGTTCAGACACAGCATTTTTCCCATAGTCACTCATTTTTGAGACATCTTCACGCCGCAGCGCTTTATCACTCGACCAGCCCGGCAGGTAGCAACTGCCGCCGGCTCATTGTCACAGGGTCTGCCACAAAATTATCAATAGGAACAGTCTTACCGATTGTCGTCACTGACTCGGCACTCCCGGAAGATAAGGGTAGTCCAGGAATATCTCCAGCACGGTCATCACCCTTCTCCTCAATGCAGTAGTTGCCACGGGAGACGCCTTGGACTTGTCTCCTGTCTTTTTCTGGACGGACATTCCAGCCGCACCCTTTAGGATTCTGTGCACAGTCGCAGGGAAAATAGGCACTCCTGAGAAACGCACCGCTCTCCACCTCTTTGTCTTCCCGACGGTTGCCCTTGGCAGCGGCACATATTACCTCGAACAGTCCACTCAGAGCCGCCTCTCCAAGTGCCGCACTCGGCTTTCTCACCAACCGATCAGTCTCCAGCACCAGCTGCTCCATTACACCCTCAGTGGCCTTGGTTTTCCGCCAAACCGGGCCACTTCTCACATATGGCATCACCTTTGGCATAAGCAGCTTCCGCCACACCTGACTATCTTTCACCCAGGACGCCATTTTGAGCAAAAAAATTTCCACAGGTCAGTTTTTTTCCTTTTTCCCTCTTTTGTGCTTCTGGCCCTTTAAACCTTCGCACCGCTTGCACCACAGGAAAAAACAGTCCAGACAGCAGTTCTTTTGCAACCCAGCAAAGTGTCCAGGACCACACAAGCAGCACCTGCTCCACCGAACAAACAGGCTTCCGGCCCTAAGCTCCAATACAGCAATCGCACAGTTTTTCCTCTGTCCTGTCGTTGCCCCCAGCAACACTTTACCTTTATCCAGCAGGGACGACTTGCCCGCATCCGACACCAAATGTGGGGGTTAGCTCTGGTCTCGAGGATCGTTCACAAAAACTTCCTTCCGGACAACGGATTTCACGTCCAAACAGTGCGTTTATTATAGCAGAAACAACACAACAGGTGCAAAACAATAAACACTGGCCCGGCTAGGCTCTAACTAAACATATTAGTTGGGTCCCTCACTCACCTAGTGGGTACAGTTCACACCCTGTGAACTGCTGCGGTTTTCTCCAGCCCAATATCCCACAGCCTCCTGGCTGTTCAGAGCACTGTTCACACACAGCCTCCGATCAGTGTCCGTTGGGGAATTCAGGCTCACCAGTCCTCCTGACTGTGGCCCTGCGACCCTTCCAGGCGTCGCTGTGTCCCCCAATTCCGGGCTATCGCTTAGCCCCGTGGCCCCTCAGCCAACTCAGCCGAGACCACACACACAGAGCCTCTGTCTCCAAAGCTCTCTCCAGAGTGGGGCCCCACCCATGTCCAACAAGAGGATTAAATATCCTCCCTGGACATGGGCATTGTCCAAAATCCTGGACTGGAGCATGGGGAACAGGCACCCACCCAGCACATTGCCTGTTCCCAGTAAAAGCCCGCCCTGGAACTGGCTGAGCCAGCTATACTAACACTAGTACTTGGGATTTCACTCCCCCAAGGCCAGGCACCTTGGTGACACGCTCTCTCTGACGGCCTCACTGGGGTTTCACTGCACACCCCAGTGTTCACATTGCCACACCTCATAAAAGGCTGGATGGTCCTTTTCCTTCTGAGTCCAGTGAATACAGAATTCGTGGTTTCCAAAAAGAATTTTACATTTTCATTCATCCGAACACAGAACAGTATTCCATTTTGCCTCAGACCAGTTTGAATGATCCTTTGCCCAGAGAAAATGACAGCGTTCCTTGATTGTGCTGACTAGGCTTGAGCAAATCAAGCTTCGGATCAAAGATCCAAAGATTATTCGTTCAAAGTGATCCACTAAGCCAATACTTTTTAATGCTTTATGCAAACAGAATTGACATTGAAGTTTATCCTGCTCAATTTGAAGTTAAGGAGACAGTCCTATCAGTGATTGACAGCCTTCCCTCTATGAACTGTGTATAATGAGATAGCTGTTAATCACTGATAGAACCGCCTCCTTGACTTCGAAGCCCAGAATGAGCAAAAGTTTAAACAAATGAAATACAAGTTATAATGAGTATTTTACCTTAAAACTAGAAATCAATCTGATCTGCATCTTCTGCTCTATAACATGTTGCCTGTGGATTATTTTTTCATTTTCATGGTGACAGGTTCCCTTTAAAGGGGTTATCTGGTCTATAAACATAGATGACCTAGCATCAGGATAGGTCATCAATATCAGATTGGTGGGGGTCCACTTTTTTCCATCTTTTTTTTAATAAAAAATAAACATTAGGGCTCATGCACACAGCCATTGCTTGGCCGTTCCGTACATTGAGGACCACAATTTCAACTTGAATGGGTCTATGATCCGCTCGCATGCACTACTTTCTTGCAGTGCGGCAGCAAGTAGAGAAACCCCATGGAAGCAATCCATAGTTCTTCTGTGGGGTTCTGTGCCTATGTTCCGCACCGGATCTTCCGGATTGTGGACCCACTCTTGGGTCCCACTAGGACCTGTATATTGCGGACCCACTGTTTGCAGGCCGCCATATGGGCATGGCCGGGCAACAGCTGTATGCATGAGCCCTTTAAGGGAGCCTTCACCTTTGAATAGGTTTTTACCTGCAAGCAACTTTTAACAACCAAAGCAAAATATTGCTTTACAGTTGCTATACGTGTATATACGTGCAGTGGTACTTTTGGGCAACAAAACTACATAGGCATGAGCAAAGCCTGTATGTTAGAGACGGGGGTGGGGAAGCGTGCATCACTGACTGCCACCCATGCCTCTGCCCCTACCTACTTGCATGATTCGTCCTAGGTAACAGGGCGCAACTGGACGGCAGTACGTAACTTAAGTAAGTGCGGGGGAACAAAAGACAGGACAAACAGAACACAAAGCAAGTCAATCTAGCCGAAGTCAATACCAGGAAGTAAAGTCAGTACCAGGGAGCAAACAAAAGCGAGTCCAAACACAAGCTGGAAGTCAGTACCAGAAGATCACGAGCAGGAGCAATTTCAAACAAGCAGAGCCGAGGTCAGGATACAGGAAAACAATGCCAGGAATACAGAAGCATATAAAGGACTTAATCACAGGCAGCCTGTGGCCAGCAGGCTGCCTTTTTAAATAGGCCTGGCTGGTGAGTCACATGATATGGCCAGCATCATGTGACTCACAGCAGCCCAACTCAGCCAAGCACCGATCATCATTATCGGCGCTCAGCTCGCCTGCTGCTCACCTGCTGCCATGGAGACGAGTACGCAGGCTACGTCCTTGCCACTCTCCTTGCGCAGGGTGCTGCGAAGGAAGCACGCGTTGCCGGCCCCTCATTACACTGTACTTTTTTCCACCACTGAGATCTGACACCTATGTCACTGCTCATCTTGGAACAAAGCAAAAGAACTGGCTAAAAGAAACTAACATGGCCATTCCCCCTTCCTTTAAGAACAAAACAGACTATTTTTTTATAATAGTTGGCCAAAACATTGAAATACTTGTAACGCAGAACAGATTAATGCAGCTTGTTAACAGCATAATGTAAATCTTATTAAATACTCTTGGGAAAGTTGGGACATATTTAATTACAGTATTCGGTCTAGCTTTTATATGAAGGGAGTGTAGATAAAATGTTTTCTGCGTAGGTGTCCTCAACAATCAGGTAAGCAATGTTTTATAGTACACACACACCGAGATTTCAAATTCTACAATGGAGAGGGTAAAGTTAGCTAAATCCAGTATTTTCAAACCTGTATAAAGATGGTAAGTCCCCAGGTAATATCTTTTTTGTTTTAACATGGAAATGGTTTATATATGTAGGGTTTGGCGGTTTTGAATTTGTAGGTAGTTTTCTTGTCTCATGATTAAATTACTACTGTATTCTAAATGTCTTCTATGTCATTTCTATGTTGTTGTATTAAAATATCACTATTCAAGATGGAGGCTTTAAGGGAACCTGTCAACATGGAAAATCACATCATAGAGGAGGAGGAGGAACTAAGAAGACTTATCTATACCTTTGTGGGAAAAGATTCAGTATAACCTGTATTTATGTCATATAAATAACTGCTCAATCTGTACTTTGAAGTCAAGGAGGCGGTCCTATCAGTGATTGACAGCTCTCTCTGTATCCACAGTCATAGAGGGCAAGCTGTCAATCACTGACAGGACCACCTCCTTGACTTCAAAGCCCAGAATGAACAGGAATTTAAATATATAAATTACTAGTGTTGAGCGTGAATATTCAAATTGCGAATTTTAATCACGAATATCCCCACTTCGAGAATTTGCAAATATTTAGAATATAGTGCTATATATTCGTATTAGCGAATGGTGTTGATCGTGAATAGAGATGAGCGAACACCTGGACGTTCGGGTTCGAGAAGTTCGGCCGAACTTCCCGAAAATGTTCGGGATCGGGATCGGAACTCGACCCGGACTTTATCCCGAACCCGATCCCCATTGAAGTCAATGGGGACCCGAACTTTTGGGCACTAAAAAGGCTGTAAAATAGTCCAGAAAAGGGCTAGAGGGCTGCAAAGGCAGCAAAATGTAGGTAAATGCCCTGCAAACAAATGTGGATAGGGAAATGAATTAAAATAAAATAAAATAAAATAAATAAAAATTAACCAATATCAATTGGAGAGAGGTCCCATAGAAGAGAATAATGCGTCATATCACCCACCACTGGAGAAGGCCACTTTCAGTTATTTCGGCCCCAGCACCCAGACAGAGGAGAGAGGTCCCACAGCAAGGAATCATGCGTCATATTGCCCACCAATGGAAAAGGCCACTTTTAGTTATTTCGGCCCCGGCACCCAGACAGAGGAGAGAGGTCACACAGCAAGGAATCATGCGTCGTATCACCCACCACTGGAGAAGGCCACCTTCAGTTATTTCGGCCCCAGCACCCAGACCGGGGATACAGGTCCCACAGCAAGGAATTATGCGTCATATCACCCACCACTGGAGAAGGCCACTCAGTTATTTCGGCCCCAGCACCCAGACAGAAGAGAGAGGTCCCACAGCAAGGAATCCTGCGTTATATCACCCACCACTGGAGTAGGCCACTTTCAGTTATTTCGGCCCCAGCACCCAGACAGAGGAGAGAGGTCCCACAGCAAGGAATCATGCGTCATATCACCCACCACTGGAGAAGGCCACTTTCAGTTATTTCGGCCCAGCACCCAGACAGAGGAGAGAGGTCCCACAGCAAGGAATAATGCGTCATTTCACCCACCACTAGAGAAGGCCACTTTCAGTTATTTAGGCCCCAGCACCCAGACAGAGGAGAGAGGTCCCACAGCAAGGAATAAGGCGTCATATCACCCACCACTGGAGAAGGCCACTTTCAGTTATTTCGGACAGCACCCAGACAGAGGAAAGGTTCATTCAACTTTGGGTTGCACCGCAAGATCATGGTAAAGTTAAAAAAATGAGCATTCACTAAAGAAGTGCCCCGGAGTACAAGAATACATGGTTGAGGGGGAGGCAGTTATAAATGTCTATTCTGCACACGGGAGGCACAGGTCCTGTGGGATCCATGCCTGGTTCATTTTTATGAACGTCAGCTTGTCCACGTTGGCTGTGGACAGGCGGCTGCGTTTGTCAGTAATGACGCCCCCTGCCGTGCTGAATACACGTTCAGACAAAACGCTGGCCGCCGGGCATAAAATGCATAAAATGCTAACTCCTGCCACGTGGACAATTTGGAGACCCAGAAGTTGAATGGGGCCGAACCATCAGTCAGTACGTGGAGGGGTGTGCAGACGTACTGTTCAACCATGTTAGTGAAATGCTGCCTCCTGCTAACACGTTCCGTATCAGGTGGTGGTGCAGTTAGCTGTGGCGTGGAGACAAAACTTTTCCACATTTCTGCCATGCTAACCCTGCCATCAGAGGAGCTGGCCGTGACACAGCTGCATTGGCGACCTCTTGCTTCTCCTCTGCCTTCGCCTTGGGCTTACACCTGTTCCCCTGTGACATTTGGGAATGCTCTCAGGAGCGCCTCTACAAGCGTGCGCTTGTACTTGCGCATCTTCCTATCACGCTCCAGTGCAGGAAGTAAGGTGGGCACATTGTCTTTGTACCAGGGATCCAGCAGGGTAGCAACCCAGTAGTCCGCACACGTTAAAATGTGGGCAACTCTGCTGTCGTTGCGCAGGCACTGCAGCATGTAGTCGCTCATGTGTGCCAGGCTCCCCAGAGGTAAGGACAAGCTGTCCTCTGTGGGAGGCGTATCGTCATCATCCTCCGTATCCCTCCAGCCACGCACTAGTGATGGGCCTGAGCTGTGCCACCCCGCTGTGAACCTGCTTCATCCTCATCCTCCTCCACCTCCACCTCATCCTCCTCGTCCTCCAGTAGTGGGCCCTGGCTGGCCACATTTGTACCTGGCCTCTGCTGTTGCAAAAAACCTCCCTCTGAGCCACTTCTAACAGACTGGCCTGAAAGTGCTAAAAATGACCCCTCATCCTCCTCCTCCTCCTGGGCCACCTCCTCTTCCATCATCGCCCTAAGCATTTTCTCAAGGAGACATAGAAGTGGTATTGTAACGCTGATAACGGTGTCATCGCCACTGGCCATGTTGGTGGAGTACTCGAAACAGCGCAACAGGGCACACGTGCGTGCTGCAGCTGAAACTCCACTATGGCCTGCTGCTGCTCGCACAGTCTCTCCAGCATGTGAAAGGTGGAGTTCCACCTGGTGGGCACGTCGCATATGAGGCGGTGAGCGGGAAGGCCGAAGTTACGCTGCAGCGCAGACAGGCGAGCAGCGGCAGGATGTGAACGCCGGAAGCGCGCACAGATGGCCCTCACTTTATGCAGCAGCTCTGACATGTTGTGGTAGTTGTGAATGAACTTCTGCACCACCAAATTCAGCACATGCGCCAGGCAAGGAATGTGCGTCAAACCGGCTAGTCCCAGACCTGCGACGAGATTTCGCCCATTATCGCACACCACCAGGCCGGGCTTGAGGCCCACCGGCAGCAACCACTGGTCGGTCTGTTGTTCAATACCCCGCCACAACTCCTGCGCGGTGTGGGGCCTGTCCCCCAAACATATGAGTTTCAGAATGGCCTGCTGACGTTTTCCCCCGGGCTGTGCTGAAGTTGGTGGTGAAGGTGTGTGGCTGACGGGATGAGCTGGTGGAAGCAGAGAAGGAGGAAGCCGAGTAGGAGGAGGAGGCTACAGGAGGCAAAGAATGATGCCCTGCGATCCTTGGCGGCGGAAGGACGTGCGCCAAGGAACTCTCCGCCTGGGGCCCAGCCGCCACTACATTTACCCAGTGTGCAGTTAGGGAGATATAGCGTCCCTGGCCGTGCTTACTGGTCCACGTATCTGTGGTTAGGTGGACCTTGCCACAGATGGCATTGTGCAGTGCACACTTGATTTTATCGGATACTTGGTTGTGCAGGGAAGGCACGGCTGTCTTGGAGAAGTAGTGGCGGCTGTGAAGAACATAATGTGGGACAGCCATGGACATCAGCTGTTTAAAGCTGTCTGTGTCCACCAGCCTGAATGACAGCATTTCAAAGGCCAGTAGTTTAGAAATGCTGGCATTCAGGCCTAGGGCTCGAGTGTGGCTAGGTGGGAATTTACGCTTTCTCTCCAAGGTTTGTGAGAGCTGAACACTGCCGTGTGACATGGTGGAGATGCTTGGTGACGCAGGTGGTGGTGTCGGTTGCACATCCTCTGTTTGGTAGGCGGCAGGTGCCAACATTCCTCCCGAGGCGGAGGAAGAGGCCCAGGCAGCAGCAGAAGAGGCAGCAGGGGGAGCCAGAGTGAGTTCCTTGCTTTTAAGGTGTTTACTCCACTGCAGTTCATGCTTTGCATGTAGATGCCTGGTCATGCAGGTTGTGCTAAGGTTCAGAACGTTAATGCCTCGCTTCAGGCTCTGATGGCACAGCGTGCAAACCACTCGGGTCTTGTCGTCAGCACATTGTTTAAAGAAGTGCCATGCCAGGGAACTCCTTGAAGCTGCCTTTGGGGTGCTCGGTCCCTGGTGGCCAGTAGCAGGCAAACTCTCTTGGAGGCGGCTGTTCTGCTTTTGCCCCCTGCTCCCTCTTTTGCTACGCTGTTGGCTCGGTCTCACCACTGCCTCTTCCTCTGAACTATGAAAGTCAGTGGCACCACCTTCATTCCATGTGGGGTCTAGGACCTCATCGTCCCCTGCATCGTCTTCCACACAGTCTTCCTCCCTGACCTCCTGTTCGGTCTGCACACTGCAGAAAGACGCAGCAGGCACTTGTTTTTCGTCATCATCAGAGACGTGCGGACTGCGATGAGATGGTATTCCCATGTGCTCATCATCTGGAAACATCAGTGGTCGTGCATCAGTGCATTCTATGTCTTCGACCACTGGGGAAGGACTAGGTGGATTCCCTTGGGAAACCCTGCCAGCAGAGTTTTCAAACAGCATAAGAGACTGCTGCATAACTTGAGGCTCAGACAGTTTCCCTGATATGCATGGGGGTGATGTGACAGACTGATGGGCTTGGTTTTCAGGCGCCACCTGTGCGCTTTCTGCAGAAGACTGGGTGGGAGATAATGTTGTAAACGTGCTGGATCCACTGTCGGCCACCCAATTGACTAGCGCCTGTACTTGCACATGCATGACACCTGCCTTTTTCTCTGGCCCTTTGAGGAGGCCACTTTACGAGATGAACAACGTCATTCCACTGCTTTATGTCCTGGAACAGATGCTGCTAAATCTGTCTGGCCAGGGGACAGAAGACATGGCGCCTACATCTCATGGCCACATGAGCCCTGTGGGGTTTGAATTGGAAGAGGAGGACATTCGCACACAAGCAATGCATAGAGTAACAGGTGTTTTTTTTTTTTTGCACAGGTGACAGGAGAGGAGGAGTGCCTGTGAGTCACTTTTGCAAATGGGACTATGCATTCTCATATATGTTGCTTGCATAGTGACAGCCGAATTGTCACTATTCGGCAGAGGAATGACTACTGGCTCTTCACCATGCCCACTGTCGCGAAGGTCTTACTGGGGGGACCTCTGTGCTCACGTTACACTGCCATGGCTGCTGGGAGGGGGGAGGGGCAGGAGCAGAGCAGTACCAGTTCAGAGTCTCTGATGAGCAATGTTCATTACCCACCTAGTGAAAAAACTACTCACCAGCTGCAGCAGCTAGACATGGAGCAGAACCTGAAACATCAGGTGGTGGCAAACTTGGACTGCACCCTGCCACCCCACATTTAAGATCTCCTAGACTACTGGGCAGCCAAACTTGATTAGTGGCCGCAACTGGCCGAGTTTGCCATGAACAAGCGTTCCTGCCCGCCCAGTAGTGTGGCATCAGAGCAGGTTTTTAGTGCGGTGGGGCCCATAGTTTCCCTAAGGAGAACTCGCCTTTCCACCCAAAATGTGGAGAAACTGACCTTATACTATTCTGATGCTGCCACACGCCTGATGACACACACCAGCTGCCAGGTGATCCTACTGCCACCCAACATCTTGTGCTGGTACTTACTAGGTGGTCACCTCATGCTGCCACCTCACACCTATGTGGTCTCCTCATGCTGATGCCACCTTAACACTCTGTCACTGGGCCACTCGGTGGTCTCCTCATGCTGCTGCCACCTAACCACTCTGTGGTCTCCTCATGCTGCAGATACCTCAACACTCTGTGGTCTCCTGTTGCTGTTGCCACCTCACCACTCTGTGTTCTCCTCATGCTGCTGCCAACTCACTACTCTGTCGTCTCCTCATGCTGCTGCCACCTAAACACTCTGTGGTCTCCTCATGCTGCTGCCACCTGACCACTCTGTGGTCTCCTCATGCCGCTGCCAACTCACCATTCTATGGTCTCCTTATGCTGCTGCCACCTTAACACTCTGTCACTGGGCCACTATGTCGTCTCCGCATGCTGCTGCCACCTCACCACTCTGTGGTCTCCTCATGCATCTGCCAACTCACCACTCAGTGGTTTCCTCATGCTGCTGCCACCTTAACACTCTGTCACTGGGCCACTCGGTGGTCTCCTCATGCTGCTGCCACCTCAATGCTCTGTGGTCTCCTCCTGCTGCTGCCACCTCAATACTCTGAGGTCTCCTCATGCTGCTGCCAACTCACCACTCTGTGGTCTCCTCATGTTGCAGCCACCTCAACACTCTGTCATTGGGCCACTCTGGGGTCTCCTCTTGCTGTTGCCACCTCACTACTCTGTGTTCTCCTCATGCTGCTGTCAACTATCTACTCTGTTGTCTCCTCATGCTGCTGCCACCTCAACATTCTGTCGTCTCCTCATGCTGCTGCCACCTCAACATTCTGTCGTCTCCTCATGCTGCTGCCACCTCACCACTCTGTCACTGGGTCACTCGGTGGTCTCCTCATGCTGCTGCCACCTAACCATACTGTGGTCTCCTCATGCTGCTGATACCTCAACACTCTGTGGTCTCCTCTTGCTGTTGCCACCTCACTACTCTGTGTTCTCCTCATGCTGCTGCCAACTTACCACTCTGTGGTCTCCTCATGCTGCTGCCACCTTAACACTCTGTCATTGGGCCACTCTGTGGTCTCCTCATGCTGCTGCCACCTCAACAGTCTTTGTTCTCCTCATGCTTCTGCTACCTCACCACTCTGTGGTCTTCTCATGCTGCTGCCACCTCACCACTCTGTGGTCTCCTCATTCTGCTGCCACCTCAACACTCTGTCACAGGGCCACTCTGTGGTCTTCTCATGCTGCTGCCTTCTCAACACTCTGTCGTCTCCTCATGCTGCAGCCACCTCACCACTCTGTGGTCTCCTCAAACATCTGCCAACTCACCACTCAGTGGTTTCCTCATGCTGCTGCCACCTCAACACTTTGTCACTGGGCCACTCAGTGGTCTCCTCATGCTGCTGCCACCTCAATGCTCTGTGGTCTCCTCCTGCTGCTGCCACCTCAATACTCTGTGGTCTCCTCATGCTGCTGCCCCTCAGCACTCTGTGTTCTACTCATGCTGCTGCCAACTCACCACTCTGTGGTTTCCTCATGCTGCAGCCACCTCAACACTCTGTCACTGGGCCACTCTGGGGTCTACTCATGCTGCTGCCACCTGAGCACTCTGTGGTCTCCTCATGCTGCTGCCAACTCACCACTCTGTGGTCTCCTCATGCTGCTGCCACCTTAACACTCTGTCACTGGGCCACTCTGTGGTCTCCGCATGCTGCTGCCACCACAACACTCTGTGGTCTTCTCAAGTTGCTGCCACCTCAACACTCTGTGGTCTCCTCATGCTGCTTCCACCTGAACCACTCTGTGGTCTCCTCATGCTGCTGCCACCTTAACACTCTGTCACTGGGCCACTCTGTGGTCTCCGCATGCTGCTGCCACCACAACACTCTGCGGTCTCCTCATGCTGCTGCCAACTCACCACTCTGAGTTCTCCTCATGCTGCTGCTATCTCACCACTCCGTGGTCTTCTCATGCTGCTGCCACCTCACCACTCTGCGGTCTCCTCATTCTGCTGCCACCTCAACACTCTGTCAAAGGGCCACTCTGTGGTCTTCTCATGCTGCTGCCACCTAAACACTTTCTTGTCTCCTCATGCTGCTGCCACCTCACCACTCTGTGGTCTCTTCATGCATCTGGCACCTCACCACTCAGTGGTTTCCTCATGCTGCTGCCACCTAAACACTCGGTGGTCTCCTCATGCTGCTGCCACCTAAATGCTCTGTGGTCTTCTCCTGCTGGTGCCACCTCAATACTCTGTGGTCTCCTCATGCTTCTGCCCCTCACCACTCTGTGTTCTACTCATGCTGCTGCCACCTTAACACTCTGTGGTCTCCTTTTGCTGTTGCCACCTCACCACTCTGTGTTCTCCTCATGCTGCTGCCACCTCAATACTCTGTGGTCTCCTCATGCTTCTGCCCCTCACCACTCTGTGTTCTACTCATGCTGCTGCCACCTAACCACTCTGTGGACTCCTCATGCTTCTGCCAACTCACCACTCTGTGTTCTCCTCATGCTGCTGCTACCTCACCACTCTATGGTCTTCTCATGCTGCTGCCACCTCACCACTCTGTGGTCTCCTCATTCTGCTGCCACCTCACCACTCTGTGGTCTCTTCATGCATCTGCCAACTCACCACTCAGTGGTTTCCTCATGCTGCTGCCACCTCAACACTTTGTCACTGGGCCACTCGGTGGTCTCCTCATGCTGCTGCCACCTCAGTGCTCTGTGGTCTCCTCCTGTTGCTGCCACCTCAGTGCTCTGTGTTCTCCTCATGCTTCTGCCCCTCACCGCTCTGTGTTCTACTCATGCTGCTGCCAACTCACCACTCTGTGGTCTCCTCATGCTGCAGCCACCTTAACACTCTTTCACTGGGCCACTCGGTGGTATCGTCGTGCTGCTGCCACCTAACCACTCTGTGGTCTCCTCATGCTGTTGGTACCTCAACACTTTGTTGTCTCCTCTTGCTGTTGCCACCTCACTACTCTGTGTTCTCCTCATGCTGCTGCCAACTCACTACTCTGTTGTCTCCTCATGCTGCTGCCACCTCAACACTCTGTAGTCTCCTCATGCTGCAGCCACCTTAACACTCTGTCACTGGGCCACTCGGTGGTCTCCTCATTCTGCTGCCGCCTAACCACTCTGTGGTCTCCTCATGCTGCTGATACCTCAACACTCTGTGGTCTCCTCTTGCTGTTGCCACCTCACTACTCTGTGTTCTCCTCATGCTGCTGCCAACTCATCACTCTGTGGTGTCCTCATGCTGCTGCCACCTCAACACTCTGTCCCTGGGCCACTCGGTGGTCTCCTCATGCTGCTGCCACCTCAATGCTCTGTGGTCTCCTCCTGCTGCTGCCACCTCAATACTCTGTGGTCTCCTCATGCTGCTGCCAACTTACCACTCTGTGGTCTCCTCATGCTGCAGCCACCTCAACACTCTGTCACTGGGCCACTCTGGGGTCTACTCATGCTGCTTTCACCTCAACACTCTCACTTTTTTTGGCCTTAGCAATACTTATGGATTACTGACCAAATGCTGAGCAAATGAAAGTGGATGCTCAACAGACAGGATCCATTTTTTGGGGGTTGTTCTTCTGACGGATCAGAAGAAGGGCATAATAATCAGTTACATCAACATAAAATTACTGCTGATACCCTCTCCACTCAGGGGAAGTCAACTTGTATTAGCGTTTAACAGAACAGATTCTGTAGAAATCTATGTCGAATCATCTGACGGTGTAAAAGGAGTGCGTTCTTTCGCGCTATAGTAGGATCTTGGGCGGCTGCACAGTTCTTCTTACCTGACACTAACATTGACCTGTAAGGCTGAGTTGACACTTGAATTATTTGGTCAGTTTTGGCACTGCAACTGGCCAAATATGTGAAGTGTGAGGGGATTCTAAGAGTGATGCCTGTCATCTTCGTGTCATACTGACTGACAGTCATACTGAATGACACCACCACAGCGGGCTCCCTATACATGTTTCCGTAAGGCACAGTGTTCTACATCACTATACAGGCTCTCTGCAGCCAGGAAATAGCTGTATTTTAACCCAATTTTTGATAAATTCGCTCATCTCTAGTCCCCCGCCACTTTTAGTCTGGTGAGGATCATCAGGAGCACAGCTCTGGAACTAAGGGCATTTTGTAAGTTGGGTAAAGTTTATTTTTTCATTATTATTTTTTATTCATTACTGGCTTCTATTAGCTTTTTATTTAGGCTAGACTATCCCATCAAGTATTGGAAGCCCAATACTTTACTGAAAGGTTAACTTAGGTTGTATTACTTCAAAGGGCTTACATGAGCAAGCTTCAGAGCTCACTTGAATTAGTTATTGACTTTTAGGATTGACTTCTTTGTGTTGACTTACTTTTGTGTTTATTATATACTGGCATTGTTTTTTTATGTGTAACATGGAGGCTCGGACTGGCCCACATTGGTACAATGGAATCCCCTGGTGGGCCCCTAAGCAAGGTGGGCCCCTAGTCCCCTACCCCCTGCACATTTGGCACATAACACATTAGATTTACTGCACTACATACATATATTCAATGTACAGCACCTCAACCAGCCTATGTTTATATAAAAATATTGTTAGATTAGTTATTATATTTGAATGTATCCATACGGTAGGCCCCCAAAATAAATTTTACTGGTGGGCTCTAGGCAGCCTAGTCCGACACTGGTAACATAACTAGTGTTGTATGTGAGAGAGAGGAATAGGTAACTAGATGTCTTTATGTGTGAAACCGCACATGTCTAGACTTTCTATCTTATGCTTCTGAATGAATAAATGGCTAGCTAGACAAAGCAACAATAAAAATCCTGAGTTACTTCCACAGGCAGCATAAATTGCATTCTGTTATAAAGGTTGTCATGCTTGTCCATATCTTGTGCTGATGCTAATAGGTTAGCTGATAAGCTCACCACCTATCGATATGACTGTAGCAATTACAGTTAACTAGGTCTTCCTCCTCCACAAGTCTTTAGACTTTAAACATCATTTCCTTCAGCTGGTCTAAGAGATCATTTATTTCCATAAGGGGTTACAGAGACATCCGCCCCCAGATTTCAAATAATTAATACCAAATATTTGATTATAGAGGAAGGATAAGCCACTGATTGTTTTCTGCAGCCTATGGGTTTCTGTGAACCTGTGCATGACTTCCTCGCATGCAGAGAGCTAATTTTCAGACTATGGCCATGTGTGTATATAAATCAACAGCATAACATAATCAGAAAAAGCCATGACCACAAGCCAGATGTCCAGATGAACCAAAGAACATTTCATATATTGCTTTGTTTTTTTGCTAATGGCAACACAAATACTGAGGTCTGGTGCTACATAGCAGTTTGGTCTATAGCAAATAACTACACAGAAGTAGCAGATGAAGCTTCTCATTCAGTGATAGTGCACCATCTGTAGGGAGCAATTTTACATGCGGGGTTAAGTGCAAAGAATTGCTGAACAGGAACCTATAAAGGTAGCTCCCTCCCCCTTTAACATGCAAATTAAAGCCATTTTGTAGGAGGCAAAAAACTCAGTGGGGATTTGCAGTGGCCATTTGAAAGCTACTAAACCTGGTAATAACATGACCCTGTGAGAACATCTGGACTTGGATGAAGATCTCACAGCAACCTGATGCAGCCAGCTGAGCTTGGAAGCAGTCCGTCACTTTATTTTCTGTGCGGATGCGGTGTATCGAGTTTGTTTCTGTGCTATATTTCTCAAATGTCTTTAGTGCCATTTCAAGACCGGCTGTGTCAGCAAATAAATCGCTCTCAATTAAGCTTACAAAATATCTTCCAACTTTAATTAAAAGATAAGCACTACAGGTTTTTACAAAATAATCGGACTTCAAAAATGGGTTTTTCTTAAACATCTTACATTGGAATGTTGAGTGTTTTTGTGTTCAGAGAAGGATTTCAGACCCAGATTGTGTTACACACTGGTTTATTTATACCAAGCATATCGGCAGCAAAGTAAGTTCTCTAAAATCACTAGGAAGAACAATGCAGAGAAATAACTTGAACCTTGGCCATCTATAATGGCTTGCTCTGATATGAATTAATGATGTCACATAAATGGTACTACTACAGAGGTAATGGCCAAATGGGATTGAACTGAAGGAAAGATATTTTTTTCTTTTGCTAAAGTTCAAATCATTAGAGGGATTTTCATGCAGGTCAGATAACGTTCAAAACTAATGGATAGAATATTTATTGCCAAGCACACCTAGCACTTAGTACGATTATTCTGTTGGGTCATAGCAGTAAGCACTATGTGTAAATCAAGGCTAATAGAGTACATTTAGATCTTATAATATACGCTGCTAATTATGTATGTAAATGCTAGGGGAAGGGAACAGGGGGTGGGATGCGTGTTTATATATTCAGGTTTATGATCGTGATCATGGGCGTAGCGATAGGGGGTGCAGAGGTAGCAGTCGCTACCGGGCCCAGGAGCCTAAAGGGGCCCAAAGAACTTTATGCCGCATAAGAAGACACACAAAGCACTGAGGGAAGGGGGCCCAAGATGAACTCTTGCACCAGGGCCCATGAGCCGTTAGATACGCCCCTGATCGTGATACATACATGGAGATATAAAGTGGTGCTTGAAAGTTTGTGAACCCATCAGAATTTTCTGCCCAAAATTTGACCTACAACTACATGAGATTTTCACATAAGTCCTAAAAGTATATACATTTTGAAAAAATCAATCAAAAATATTAGACTTTATTTATTGTGGATAATGAACCAAAATCACATCAGTAAGGCCCCTTGCAGACGAGCGTCACAGATAAATTCCGGATGCGTTCAGTTAAAAATTCGCGATTTTGCAAGCAAGTTAATTCAGTTTTGTCTGCGATTATGTTCAGTTGTTTTGTTTTTTCGCGCGGGTGCAATGCGCATTGATGCGTTTTTCACGCGATTGATAAAAAATTGAAGGTTTGCAAACAACAACTATTAGTACCACAATAGGTCTAAATTAGTTATATTTATCATAACCTGAGCACTCAATTTAAAATATTAGCGCAAAAGAGAAAGAGTGAACTAAATTTCCATAAATCTAAAATAATGTTTTATTGTAGAACATGATTAAAATTACACCTTCATAACTCATTAGTAATAAATAATAATATTTAAAGAGAGATCCAAATAACCGCACTACCTCGCCTTTCCAAATCACGTATTACATGCTGATTATCATATGCCACAATCACTTCTAAAGTGCTGACCAACAACTCTTAGCAACCATCCGTGAAAAACGCATCGCATCCGCACTTGCTTGCGGATGCGATGTGATTTTCACCCAGCCTATTTCATTTCTATGAAGCTAGCGTTGCGTGAAAAACAAAGGAACCCAGTATAACTTCTAAGCAACTAAAGGCTTTTCTCACATTAGCTATTGTGAAGGTTCATGAGTCTACCACCAGTAGGACACTGAACAACAATGGTGTGCGCGCAGGATTGTAAGGAGAAAGCCACTCTGAAAATAACATTGCTGTCCAAATGCAGTTTGCTAAAGATTGCCTGGAGAAGCCAGAAGGCTATTGGAACAGTGTTTTATGGATGGATGAGTCCAAAATAGAACTCTTTTGCTTCAATAAGATTCTGATATATATAGCGCCCACATGGAGCAATAATCACAGCCTGCCTTTTGAGCCCTACTCCGCCCCACCTAAAAAAATGCACATATTCATCAGATTTGAGTATTATTTTGTTAATAAACAGAGATTCTTATGGAATTGAACAGTTTCTCTCAGCTGCCACTATGGGCAGCTCAGGGGATCAAGATTCTACAGCTTTCACTGATTTCAGTAGAAACTGCATAAATTTCTATGCACTGAGCTTCCTCTAGGGGTAGTTGCAGGGATCCAGATTTATAATATACTGTTTAAAGAGAACCAGGATCTTTATCAATGTACTTATACCAGTTGTTTGGTATAAATGCATTGAGAAATATAGGGGGTCATTTATTAATCTGAAATACACCTATATTAGGTGTGGTTAGTGCACTGCTATCTGCAACTTTACCCTGCTCACTCCAGGTCTAAAATTGTGGGGAAGGGGATGGTCCGGCAGGCCCGTCTCATTCATCAATTTCTACATCTGTTTTGGGCATGGAAAATGGTCTAAATGTAAGACAGACTGTGCCTCTTTGTAATTTCAGCGGATCCACCTCTAGCTATGGGCCTTTATTAAGACCGGCATATAAAATGCCAGATATTATAAATGTACGCCATCGATTTTAGAATGAGCACCATATTGATGAAGAACCTATTTTACTTTTTGGACAAGTCGGACAAATTGGGTGAGGCAGATTATGATTTTCTTTTTTAATACATTTTTTAGATAAACATTTTCTCAATAAAAAAAACCTTGCAAATCTTGTAAATCAGAAATCTTGTGCTTTACCTTTCACATTGCCTGTGAGTGTTTGACAGATATATACTAGGAAACTTGGTGGGGCAGGGGCGCCCATACTAAATTTCGCACATGGTAGGTGATAAATATTTTGTATTGTTCCCCCGAAGCTTCAAGATATTCCTTTGATACCAGGCACGGCCAGAAACTAAGAGTTCTGCTGTCTTTGGAAAAAATTCAGTCATGTTCTTCTCATACAACCCTTTACCTGCAGAAAAGAAATCAATCTGAGTTCCTCAAACCATTTTATATCACAATTAGAGATGAGCGAATTGATTTGCCGGTTCGCCGAATTTTTACAAAAAATTTGGTTCGATCCGAATTTATTCGCGGCGAATCGTGTTAAAAAAACGGCTATTTATTGGCTGCAGAGAGCCTTTATAGTGGTGTAGAATAATTTTCCTTGCAGTGACACGCACATGGAGTCTGCTAGAATAGTGAAACTATACTGTGAGTCACTATGACATGCAGATGACAGGCGTCACACTTAGAATCACTGCACACTTCACTTATTTGGGCAGTAACAGTGCCAAAACTGACCAAATAACTCAAGTGTGAACTTATACAAGTAGAGCCCCCGATAGAGGGGAGAGGGTGTCATCAGTAAGTTTGTGTTGACTTCACTGATTATTTTACCCTTCCTCTGATCCATCAGAAAAATAACCCCCAAAAAACGGATCCTGTCTGTTGGAGCATCAGCTTTTGGTCGGCATTTGGTCATTAATCCAACAGTAAAACAAAAAAAAACAGGAGTGGATCCAAAACAGAGATGAAACGTGAATGAAATATTTTCATGTCTTCTGTGTTTTGTACCCACTCCTGCATTTGGCTACCAAATCATAAGCCAATTCTGATGCCAAATAGGCAAATAGGGACCATGTCATGCAGGCCTTATATCTGTTACATAGACAGGATCCGTTGTGCGTCTCACAGATCAGAAGAAGGGTCAAATAAATGATGATGTCAGCCAGGCCGAAAGGCAAAATAGTGGCCCGGTCATGAAGTGGGGAGGGTGGGAACAGCATGAGAAGTCCACATAGTGGTGAGGTAGAAGCAGCATAAGGAGTCCACAGTGTGGCTCAACGACAGAGTCTAGAGGTGGCAGCAGCATCAGGAGGAGGCCACAGAGTGGCATAATGACGGTGCGGAGCTGGCTGCAGAATCAGGAGGCCACAGAGTGGCACAATGACAGAGGGTTGAGGTGGTGGCAGCAGCAGCTTCAGGAGGAGGCCACAGAGTAGAACAATAATAGTGTGGAGGTGGCCGTATCAGGAGGCCACAGAGTGGCACACTGACCACACAGTGACCTAGTTACAGAGTGGTGAGGTGGGTGGCAATACCAGTACCAGTTGAAGATGGTGGGTGAAAGAAGGAGCACTTGGCATCAAATGTGTGCCATCAGCTGCATCATCAGGGGGCCACTGAGTGGCACAATGACAGAGAAAAGAAATCAATCTGAGTTCCTCAAACCATTTTATATCACAATTAGAGATGAGCGAATTGATTTGCCACTGAGTGGCACAATGACAGAGTATGGAGGTGGCGGCAGCAGCATCAGGAGGAGGCCACAGGGTGGCACAATGACAATGTGGAGGTGGCAGCAGCATCAGGAGACCACAGAGTGGCACAATGACAGAGTGTGGGGGTGATGGTGGCAGCAGCATCAGGAAGAGGCCACAGAGTGGCACATTGACATAGTGGTGAGGTGGCAGCAGCATATGGAGACCACAGAATGGCAAGGTGACATAGTGGGAAGGTGGCAGCAGCATCAGGAGACCACAGAGTTGCAAGGTGACATAGTGTTGAGGTGTTAGCAGCATCAGGAGACCACAGAGTGGCAAGGTCACATAGTGTGAAGGTGGAAGCAGCATCAGGAGACCACACAGTGACCTGGATACAGAGTGGAGAGGTGGGTGGCAATACCAGTACCAGTTGAAGATGGTGGGTGAAAGAAGGAGCACTTGGCATCAAATGTGTGGCATCAGGCGGGTGGCAGCATCAGAATAGTAGCTAAGGCAGGTAGCCAGAAGAAACCGGTCTCTTTTGTCAAAGTGTTGGTTTGGCACCATGGATGATTTAGTCTGATGCATCAGGCATTGTTGGGTGGAAATCCTGGCTGATCCACGCCTGATTCATCTTGACAAAGATCAGTCTCTCCCCATTTTGGGTAGACAGGCAAGTTCTTCTTGGGGTAACTATGGCCGCCGCCGCACTAAACACCCGCTCTGATGCCATACTACTGGCTGGGCAGGACAGCTTTTCCAGGGCAAATTCTGCCAGTTGGGGCCACAAATCCAGTTTGGCTGCCCAGTAGTCCAGCAGATCTTCAATGTGGGCCGTGAGGGCAGGATGGTGTCCAAATAGGCCACCAACTGCTGGTTCAGGTCCTGCTCCAGTTCTAGTTGCTGCTGCTGAGTAGTTTCTTCACTAGGTGGGTGAAGAAAGCTGCTAATCAGCGACTCTAGACTCAAGCTTCTGCTGATGGAGCTGGAACTGTTCCAGAGGGTGTAAAAAAGGCCCCTATTTTGGACCGGTAGTGAGTGTCCAACAAGGTGGAGAGCCAGAAGTCATCCCTCTGCCGAATGGTGACAATTCGTCTGTCCCTACGCAAGCAAGTGAGCATGCATCAGGCCATTTGTGCAAGTGACTCGGAGGGACTCTCTGAATCCATCTCCACTGCCTACTGCCACGTTGTGTCTGGGTCCTTTGCCTTATCTTCCTCATTGCCCTGTAGCTCTTCTGGCTGCTCCTGCTCCTCCTCTCCTGTTACCTGTGTAGAAAAACCATCCATTCCGCTACACATTGCTTGTGCTCCAATGTCCTCCTCCTCCTCCAATTCAGCCCCCACAAGTCTCATGTGATCTAGGTGCCACTTCTCCAGTCCTCTGACCAGCCAGGTTTACCAGCATCTGTTCCAGGACATGAAGCAGTGGAATGACATCGTTCATCTTGTAGTCCTAGCGACTGACAAATAACGTGGCCTCCTCAAAGGGCCTGAGCAAACGGCTAGTGTCACGCATGAGCTGACTCTGGCTGACATTGAAGTTACACAGGGGAGTACTCCTGTCCACTTGGATCATCAAGAAATCGTTTCTGACCTTTCTCTGTTTGTATAGTTGGTCCAACATATGAAGAGTGGAATTCCAACGGGTTAAAACGTCGCATATCAGCCTATGTTGGGTGATGCCATTCTGCTGTTGCAGCTCAAGGAGGGTGTGCTTTGCGGTGTATGAGTGGCTAAAGTGCATGCAGAGTTCCCTGCCCATTTTTAGGACGTCTTGCAGATGGGTGGAAGACTTCAGGAACCGCTTTACAACCAGATTGAACACATGTGCCATGCAGGGCATGTGGCTCAGCCCTCCTTGACACAGCGCCGACACCATGTTCTTCTGTTGTTTGTCACCATGGTTCCGATTTTGAGTTGTTGCGGAGAAAGCCAGGATTTGATTTCTTGATGAAGGACACGGAGCAGTTCCTCCCCTGTGTGACTCCATTCACCCAGGCAAACGAGGTGCAGAACAGCATGACATCGGCGTGCCCTGCACATGGAGGTTGTCACAGGACCAACGGCGTGAGAATATGGAGGCATAAGCGGCGTCACCTGACCAAGTTGCTGGTGTGGCTGTGCTGGAACGACATTCACCCAGTGGGCCATAAAGGACATGTATTGTCCTTGAACGTAGTTACAGCTCCACAAGCAGGGCCGGCGCGTCCTATAGGCTGACTAGGCAGCCGCGTAGAGCGCCCTTTGGGAAGGGGCGCTGCTAGGAGCACCGGCCCCCTTCATGCTGCAGCCGCCCGAGCGCTCTATAGAGAGCCTCAGGCGGCTGCAGCACTGCCCGGGCTGGTGCGTCCATGAGGCCGGGCGCAGCAAGAAGAGAGGGACTGACAGGAGGGAAGCGCTCAGCGCTCAGCGCTCCCTCCTGTCAGTTCCTCATTGTAGCGTGGCCGAGCCCTCAGCCCTGTATAGTCCGCGGTACAGGAGCATCTGTCTCCTGTACCCGGCCAGACTGACAGGAGGTGTGCACACAGTGTGCGCTTCCTATCAGTCCGCCCGGGTACAGGAGACTAAAGCTCCTGTACCTATGGAGCATACAGCGCTCGGCCACGCTACACCAGAAGTAAGGGGGAGGAGATTGAGAAAGAGGATGACAAGGGGGTGAGAAAGAGGATGACAAGGGGGTGAGAAAGAGGATGACAAGGGGGAAGATTGAGAAAGAGGATGACAAGAGGGGGGATTGAGAAAGAGGATGACAGGGGGGGGGTGAGAAAGAGGATGACAAGGGGGGAGGGTGAGAAAGAGGATGACAAAGGGAAGGGGGGGTTGAGAATGAGGATGACAAGGGGGGGAGATGAAAAGGGGGGAAAGAGAATGACAAGAGGGGGAAGAGAATTACATGGGGGGGGAGAATGACAAGAAAAGGAGAGAGAATTACATGGGGGGGGAGAGAATGACATGGGGGGGAGAATGACAAGAGAAGGAGAGAGAATTACATGGGGGAGGGGAAGAGAATGACATGGGGGGGGAGAGAAAACTGGCGTTAGTTAAAGGGGTTCTGCAGTTTATTTAAACTGATCGGCGGGGTCCGACACTGGCAGTAGCGCCTCGGCCTCCTCGCTGTTTACCGCAGGCGCAGTGACGTCACTACTAGTATCACTGGCCTTGGCGGGGTTAAGCTCTGTTCACTTTAATGAAGCTTAGCCCCACTAGTGATGAGCGGCAGGTGCCATATTCGATTTCGACGAAATTCGCGAATATTCGAATGAATATTCGTTTCATATTCGTCGAAATCGAATATTCGTCATTTTTTCTAGTTATCGCGATTAACATGCGATTTAAATAATCGCATATTGCGATTTGTACTTAAGGCTACTTTCCTATTGGTTTCATATCTAGAATTAGCGAGGATGACGAATATGACGAATGTATTCGTCTATTCCTCAAAACGAAGATAACGAAGTATTCTACATCTTCGTTTTAGCTACCTATTCGTCAACTTCGCTAATTCTAGCAATCAAATAGGAAGGTTGACTATAGAGACAGCTGTGTTAAATTCGCTATGCGATTTTTTTTTTTTTTTAATAAATAGAATACTTAGAAGTAATATAATTATTGTATTAAAAAAAAATAATCGCATAGCGAATTTAACACAGCTGTCTGGTAAGTCAACCTTCCTATTTGATTGCTAGAATTAGCGAATAGCGAAGTTGACGATGACGAGACGAATAGGTAGCTAAAACGAAGATGTAGAATACTTCGTTATCTTCGTTTTGAGGAATATGACGAATACATTCGTCATATTCGCTATTCGCTAATTCTACCAAGCCAACCATAACTTCTGTGCTCATGGAGCGTCCCCATCACCATGGGAACGTCTCCATATACTAAAATGTACTGTCGGATTTGAGGAATTACGTTGAAATCGCAATGCGATTAATTCAAGTTATATTAATCGCATTGCGATTTCAACTTAGAGCTGGGTTTATAATGGGTCAGCTTGCTAGAATTAACGAAGTTAACGAATATGGAATATAGCAGCAGTGCTAAGTTGAAATCGCAATGCGATTAATTTAACTTAAAGTATTCAGCATTGCGATTTCAACTTAGCACTGCTAGTGCATAGCATTAGCTATACTCCATATTCGTTAATTCTAGCCTATGTAAGATAGCAGTGCTAAGTTGTAATCGCAATGCGATTAATTTAACTTAAAGTATTCGCATTGCGATTTCAACTTAGCACTGCTAGTGCATAGCTATTAGCTATACTCCATATTCGTTAATTCTAGCCTATGTAAGATAGCAGTGCTAAGTTGCAATCGCAATGCGATTAATATAACTTGAATTAATCGCATTGCGATTTCAAAGTAATTCCTCAAATCCGACAGTACATTTTAGTATATGGAGATTCTCCCATGGATGGGGACGCTCCACATGAGCACGGAAGTCGGCAGAAGCGGCAACGGGCACTGACTAGAGCAGCCAGGAAGCCAGGAATCCTCAGGACAGGTAAGAACTACTTTTGGGAAGTAGGAAAGAAAAAATATAACTAAAAAAAAAAAACGAATATTCGAAATAGCGAATTTATAGCGCTATATTCGAAATATTCGCGAATTAGCGAAGTGCCGATATTCGCTAAAAAAATTCGCTTTTCGAATATTCGCGCTCAACACTAAGCCCCACCCAGGCCAATGATACTAATCGTGACGTCACTGCGAGAAGGCGGAGGCGCTACTGCCAGCGCCGCTGCTTCTCAAACAGCTAATTGGCGGGGGTCCCGGGTATCATATGGGTGGGGCATTGTGATGTCACATGGGGGGGGGGGGCGGCAAACTTTTCTTTTGCCTAGGGCGGCAAAAATCCTTGCACCAGCCCTGTCCACAAGATGGCGCTGCTGTGCACTTTGCCAGACACCGACAGGCTCAAGGACTGGCCCACCTTCTGTTCTACCTACGTGTGCAGGGCTGGTACTGCCTTTTTGGCAAAGAAATGACATCTTTGGTCTCTCCACTTCAGCTCGGCACCAGCCATTAGTTCTCTGAAAGGTGCAATGTCCACCACTTGGAAAGGGAGGGACTACAGCACCAGCAACTTGGCCAGGAGCACATTTAGCTTATGCAACGTTGAATGAGTGCACGCATATTGTTGTCTCTTGGCAATCTCTTCGGTGATCGATTGCTGACGGAATGACTGACGAGGAGTGGGAGCAGGAACATCAGGACCAGCAGATGATGGGAAAGTCAGACAGCTCCCTTCGGCTTAGGTCGTGGAGCCTTGACTGCCTGAAATCGGGTGGTTGCAACTGGGTGATAAAGCAGTTGCTGTGGCAGGCTGGACCACCACATCGGATGCACGGTTCTCTCAGGCCACTTTATGGTGATGCTGCATATGTTGACGCAGGACTGTGGTGCCAATGTTGGGACCCGGGCCACACTTCACCTTCTGCCCACAGATTCTACAAATGGCAATGTTCACCTCCTCCGTCAGCTTAACAAAAAACTGCCCCACTGCTGAGTATGTGATTTTACGCCCAACACTCCGCACGGACTGACTGCTACAGCCACTGCTTCCGTGAACCCCTGCACCACTACTTTCATGGCTCCTTTGATGCCAACCTGCTGACTCCCGGCCACGCTAGCAACTTGTTGGCTTCACCTCTGCCTCACACGCAAGCTGCCACCCTCTTCTCCCAATGATGATGAAAGCCCTTTGTCACCCAGCTCTCAAATGCGATCAGCTACATCATCATCATCGAGTACTGTCTGCACGTCATGTCACTGACACCAGCTCCCACACCACTCTCCTCATTACTACTTGCCCACCTGCCGAAAGAAGCAGCGAATGTCTCCTCCACATCTTGGCTGGCCAGTAGCTGCTGACTGTCCTCTAGTAGCTCGTCTTTGCTGTTTAGTGGAGCTGAGCTCGAAGCATATAATACTTCTCTGGCTGAGGGAACAGAAAAGGACAGGCAGGTTGAGGACAGGTGAGGGCACAGGGCCTGCTTCTGGGCCATGCCAACTAAGGGTTGTGTCTGACAAACCCACTGACTCTTGGCTGGGGGTGTCTGATGTCACTTGGGACAAAGTGGATGACTGAGTCAACCATTCTAGAACCGCTGGGTTGTGGGTCAAGACACGACCGATAGATGACACAGGGAGCTCAGGCCTCTCGCTGCGACTCCTGCTGCCATGCCCCCTTATCTGCTGTGACCTATGCCTACGCCAGAAACATTTAGGCCTCTACCACTCCCCTGTGTAGGGCCTCGCACTTCTCTGTCTGACATACTGTTAGATCAAATAAATAAATAAAAAGGAAATTAAAACACCCCAAAAAAGTCTGCAATTTTCTCACTTCACCACACAACCTCTAAAAAGCCCTTTTTTTCCACTAATACATGCCAAAAAGAGCTTTAGAACATATAACTGCACAGCTGAACGGCAAATAGGCCCTTATCTTTTTCCACTTATACACGCCACAAAATGCTTTAGAACATATAACTGCACCGCTGAATGGCAAATAATATATATTGTGTAGAGACAAATAGATTACAGTGGCTCTACCTTTCCAAATCCACGGAATAGGTGCTCACCCCACAGCACACCCTCTGCCGATGGGACTGGACAATTTATATAAACAAGGAATTAGGAGTGCACTCAAAATTTCTGGGGTTGCAAGGAAGCATATGTATGTCTAAAGATATTTATTCAATTTATACATAAAATGTTAAAATCAATTGTGCTTCAGAAAAAATAAAAATAAAAACAAATAAATAGATAATAACAAAATGCTTAAAAAACAAAATATCTAAAAAGGGCATTCATGTATACACATAGTACATAGTTGGTCAGTTCCATATATATTTGATATAATTCAATAATTGATGTTGATACACCTTATATAGTCACTGAAGAATCAGGTTGTGTGAACCAGATCAGCATATGGTATACATTAGTTAGAAACAAATCGGCAGTTGTTTGATTAACCAGCTGGTATTTTGATATGTCCAGTTAGTATTTGCGCAGTTCCCCTTGTTTGTTTCCCAATTGAACTAGCAATTGTATCTCAAAGATGTATCAAAGGTTTGTATGGCAATCAGTGTCCTTTTATATGTAAGCAAATCACTCTTGTGGTTAGTCTGTTACAGTTCCAATTTAGCATTAGGTGTTACGATCTCTAATCAACTGTGCTCATTATTGTCGTAGTTTTATTCCGGCCGCCTCTTGGCATGTTTGCCGTGTTGCCGCCTGAACTCCGGCCTGCACCCATTATAGTCAATGGGGCCACAAGTGGTAGTCCGGGGGCATGTGTGCACTAGCAGCAGCACGGATCCTACAGGCTGTTCACCCACCGGAAAAGCCTGCCGGAGTTCCTTGCCGCTAGTGTGAAAGTACCCTTACATTACCAATCTTCTTATGTGGCTGAGGGACTCTGCATCCGAAGTGTAACACGTATCGCTGCGGCCGCTGAACTGGGTTCGCTTGATTTCCTCTGCGTTCCACATGTCACGTGATCAGGAACTTATGGTCTTACTCGACCCGTCGCTTGTCAGCTGATCAGTGAAGATTCCGGTGCACTCCGCTTTCTATAAGGATTTAAATAATTCAAAATTCATCTGTTTAGAGACAGTTAGTAGCAGCTCTCATGTTTGCTGTCTCTTTCTTTTACACCAGGAGGAGACAGCATACATGAGACTCGCTACTAACGTCATATCAAGGAATAGAGAGCTAAAGTCTGCAAATCTACCAAATAATGTGTGATTCCTTACTGGAAATTACCAGGCCACAAAGAATGTCATTGTCAGTATTTAATTCCCTTAGTCCAAGGAAGTAGAAAAGGGAAAATGAACCAGCTGGAGATATTGAACTGGCAAGGAAGATTTCTAATGTCAGCAGGACAGCTAGGCAGAACAAATAAGAGTTGTTGGGCTTACTGTGGGATTAGCATCTAGAGCCTAAAGTAAATATAGGGTGAGTATTTTAATGAGTAGTAGTGGTGATAGTAGTAGTATTATCAACTCATTCCTTAAGCCCCAGAAGATTTTACTCTACTATCTAAATAGAAAATTGAATTGACCCCTTTCCTACTTGCTCAATGAAGCTAAAAGCATGCACCAACTATATCAGCACAGTGAGAAGTCAAATATCTATTATTTGACCCCGTGGGGAGTCCAAATCACCTGGAGGATATTCTTGCTATCACACTGAGAAAGGTCAACAAGACTATAGTTGAAACGTCACCCCTAAATCCCTTCCCAGCATTGCTGAACATTGTACCATTGTCCCATATAGCAGGCTTATAAATATGTCACTCAGGTGAAATTCCCAGATGTTAAAAAAACATCAAATCAATCTTATAATTCAGTTTCTCAACCTTTTTTTTTTTCTAAAGATGATCAAACCAAATCATAGAAATCTGTGCAGCTTCTATCATTTCCTGATGATTTGTGACATGAGTCAGAGTAACTTGAATCAGATTGCAGTATATATTAATTTGATTTTGGACATTTCATTCAAGTCCTCCTATAGGATGAGTCATTAGGAGATAAAGAATGACAAGAGAAGTAGTGTAATAGATGAAGACTGTCAGCAAAGATCAAAGCAATATTAGAACAAGAGTGAGTGGCCAATATTCCAGTGACTCCTAAGGCTAGACAACTTTAAAATAAGTATACTGTAGGGCTTTAGATTAGAACTCATGTCCCTTACCTTTAAAAATTCTGAACAATGCAGCAATAAAAAAATGGATGTGCTTCTTTGTACAAATTTTACTTTGTGATAGGTACCGTAAATATATCAAGCACCTGTTTATTTCCATATGGATGGTGTATGGTGGAAATAAATTGGATCAGTCTGGCTTTGGCACCAGTGAGAAGATACAATCCACAAATGATTTGGTTACTTGAGGATCGTTTTCCAACCTCTAAGGCTGCGTTGATTCCACTTGTGTTGAAGCCTTATTAAAGATTTAAATGTATTTGATGCAAAGAATACAGCGAGAAGTAATGTTTTACTTCCTGGCAAAATTACAATGCCAGATCACTGAACGCTGTAGACCTAGCTTAACTGGTCTAAAGGCCCTTTTACATGGGCCAAGGATTAGAATTATCTGGAACAAACCTCCTACAAACGCTGATGCCCAATAATTTCCCCGTGTAAATGTACCACTAATCATTCATCAAAAAAGCTAAATGTTCAGCCAAGGTGACGTTTATCATTTGTCGACAGCTCATTGCCCTATGTAAATAGGAGTGTGTTGCCTACAAACAATAAATCTGTTTAGGGATGATTGATGCATTTAAATGCAACTTTACGGATAGAACTACACAGTCGTGATCCCGTTCGGTTGCCAGCTGCTGCCAAGAACCACGTGGACAGTTAGGCCGCAGCCGCCTGATCTTTTACTAATGAAGACCACACTGTATAGGTAGTTTGAATTCCTAATAGAACCTTTAATAAAACACCAATAAAAACTGCAAAAATGCTGAAAAAAGCCTGATGGAGATTTTCCTAAATGGGATTACTACATAGTGCCTGGAGTAAAGAACACACGTCCCAGAATGCAAATCGTCAAGTCCAGCTATGTGCAAAGTGTGAGCCAACAAGGAATAGTGTAGCAATTGTAGCTCTAAAGCATCCAAAATTGAGAAAGCCAATCTGGACTATAACACAGGATGTAACTCAGGAGGATAACTAAATATTTTCTATATGTCTATATTGAATGTTTAAACCCACACTTTAATTAGGACCTATCACCTCTCCTGACATGTCTGTTTTAGTAAATACTTGCATTCCCCAAGTAATAACAATTTTGGAGCATCTATTCTTATGTCCTTATTTAGTGTCATTTTTTTTTATTCCTGCTAGAAGTTGTGAAGGAATTAATTGTTCGCAATTTACGATGAAGGTCCAGATGGGTTCCACCGTTTGGGGGATTGTCCCTGTACTGATTGGTTAGTGTCAGACTGTGCACAGACACACCCTCAACTATTAACACCCATCTGACCTTTATTACAAACTGCTAGCAATTCATTCTTAACTTCCAGCAGGAATAGTGAAGGAATGGCACAACATAGAGTCATATAGATTGTTACTACATGAGGAATGCAAGTAGTTACTAAAACAGACATATCAGGAGAGGTGGCGGTCCTTTGTAAAGGCAGTTTATTTTTTCAAAAACAGCAGCACTGGTTCATGGGCCATGCTTGGTATTACAGCTCAACCCCATTCACTTGACTAGGACTGAGCAGTTATGTTGGAAAAGGGAAACCCGACAGTTAATTATGTCTTACTATGCATAAAAAGCATTCCCATTATGGATACTGGAGATACTAGAGATTTTTGGCGGATAGCTGCTGTATTTTTCCAGGTCGTTTTCGTTAATGGCAGTTTAAGAGAACTTAGTAAATGCTCATAGTTCTGCTAAATGAGAACGTTAGTTCCACTGCATCTGTACATTTGGCTTGAAGTAAGCAACAGGTTAACCAAAAGAGGGTTTCAAACAAACCAGTTCACACCTTGAGGTAGTAAATGTCAGCACATCCTCCTGTTTGACTTTGAACCATTTTCTAATCTTTTTATTGGCCCCAAATCTTTTAAAAGTGACCATGTAAATGAGCAGACATCCCTATCCGATGTCACATTCCATTAATTCGTTTTATTTTCTCTACATCAGCCATGTAGCTCTTACAGTCTTTAAACTGAACGTATAATAATTGTTCACATTTCATAGTTATACAGTAGCTGCATCCCGATCAAGCGGACTAAAATGTAATTAGACTGTTATGACCACTGACTCATATATTCCCTAAACCACAAAGCTGTGGACTTTTGCGTTCCTTTTTATTTCATCACATACATATTCCTGGCTCCTGGGATAGCCGAGGCACAGATTGCCGTTGTGTTTCCTTCTAGTGTAATAAACAGTGGCTGCACTTTTTATGGCGCTTGCTGTTTAGTGAAATCTTCGTGCCAGTTCCATCAAGATATTTTAATCAGACATGAATCATTAAAATACTTATCCAGAAAAAGACAGAAATTACGAGGGCAAAGTCTGTAACTGCAGCAGAGTTAAGCCAATACTCCTGGTGGGCCACCAACGTTTCTTTATTATATTCACTAAGACTATTTCCTATCAGATATTTAAAGGGGGTGTGTTATTTATTTAATTCTTGTTTCCTTTGATTTAAAAATAGTCTGTCACCAGTTTTGCGCTGCTCTACCTAGAAATTATAAAATAGTGACAGAGACTCTGATTATGCAAATTAGCTCTATTGCCAAAAAGAAAAGAAAGCAGTACAAGTGGTGCCACCAGATGAAAGCTAGCTATTCTGCTAGACCTTTTAAACAGGCCTTGAGACATAACTTATGATAATAGCTAAGTCAGCACCTCATCTGCCCACAGCTGTTTTGGGATTATTGTCCCTCAATAGTGCAGAGCAGAGAGGACTCAAGGAAGCTGGTTTAGATTTAGACAGGCAGTGGATGTTATGTAGATAGCCGTCGGATCCACTGCCAGCGCAGGCGTTATTAAGACTGGCTTCAAAAAAGCCCTTCTTAATAAATAGCCCCCCTATTGTGTATGTTCCAGGGTTAAGCGTCTCACATGACGCATCATCTGACCTCCGCCGCATCTCATAGTCAGTGTAAAGAGGCAACTCATGTGCATCAGGACCAAAAGACATCAAAGTCTGCCATTTTAAAGACTGGCAAAGACGATATTAAAAAAAAAAAATCAATAAAAAAATAATAGGGGGAACGGCATAGATACTTAAAGAAAATAAATGGGGCATCTGTGTAAGAACTATGGTACCAACCAAGGTAGTGCAAGATCAAAAAGGGGCAAGTGTGCCCACAGTACAGTGTAAGAGCACTGCCCACCAAAGGCGCAACAGTCATTCTTGATATTAATTTTACGCACTTATATAGTGCTACTATAGTCTGCAGCTCTTTACAGACATCAGCATCATGCTGTCCCCAATGGAGCTCACAATCTAAAGTCCCTATCAGTATGTCTTTGGAGTGTGATATGTATATCACACAAAGATATGGATAAAGCGACCAAACCAGAGTCACCATACCAAATAGGATGTTGAAGTACCAACAGCTGTGAGCCCAAACAGAAAATGAAACTTTTGAAGCAGTTTAAAGATTTTACATGTTCACATTATAAAGCTAACTTCCTAGGGGCTCAATACCGGAAAAAAACTGATCAGTTTTATCCTAATACATTCTGAATGGAGAGAAATCCGTTCAGTATGCAACAGGATGTCTTCAGTTCAGTCACTGTACGGTTGTTGGACAGAAAAAATACCGCACCATGCTGCAGTTTTGTCTCCGTACAAAATTCCGGAACACTTGCCGGAATGCCGGAATCCAGCAATGCAAGTATGAAAGTACCCTAAGACCTAATTCACACGTCCGCAAAATAGATCCGCATCTCATCCGCAATTTTGCGGAAGGGTTGCAGACCCATTCATTTCAAAGGGGCAGGAATGGATGTGGACAGCACACTATGTGATATCCGCATTCGCATTTCCGCATCCATGTTTCCGCATCCGCGTTTCCTTAAAAAAATAGAACATGTCCTATTCTTGTCCACAATTGCGGACAAGAAAAGGCATTCTTTATATAGTGCCAGCAATGTGCGGTCCGCAAAATGCGGAATGCACATTGCAGCCGTCCGTGTTTTGCGGATCCGTGTTTCCGCAAAACACACTACGGACATGTGAATTAGGCCTTAGACAACACCCTTAGAGGAGGTAGATCACATGGCACAGTGGGTTCACACCCGCTGATTTGTGATAAGAAGTTCAGGTCTGGGCAGGACCTATGGATGAGGGTAATGCAATATCAGAAAACGTCTACATCTTTACATATGGCTTTCGTTCTGCTGTGACTTCAGCATAACAAAGAACAATTGATGTTCCAGAATGAAAGCAAAGCATATTCATTTGATTTTACACCTTTAAAGAAGATATACCTGTAAATAATATTACCTTATTCAACTGCTTCCAGCAGTAATCAGGGGTGGTTTTATGGTAACAGAGACTACTTATAATGGATAACAGCCTTGTAGAATACTGGATGGAAGGTGGCATCCGAATATGTATTTAATAATTTACTGATTGATCTTATATATTAGCTTATTAATGTATTCCAGACACTGCAGATTCTTCTCATAGTCCAGAAGCAATGAAATGAAATTAAAAGGTCAATGTTAGTGGCAGTCAGAGTGCTGAGACCCCCACGATCATGAGAACAAGGAGAGAGAAGTGAGCCTGACGCTGCAGGAGACGCTGCAGGCTCAAAAGGAATAAGTCCATCTGAACTCCGTCATCTGCAATGAGGTAAGAGAACGTGATATGCTAGCACTTCTGCTGCAAGCCCTGGAAGAGCGGAGGATGGGAGTTGTAGTGGCTTTGGCTGCAGTAACCAGTCACAGTGCAAACTTCATACCAATGTTCACTAGGGCCAGCGCAGTGATAGGACCTTTTCTTCCATTGTAGCACACGCTGAGGTTGGAGCTCCTGTTCGATGGTAGCTGTGCAGTGTGCTAGACCGACAGGGGAGTTGTATGTGAGGTCAAGGTGTGAGCATTAGGTAGGCCAAGGTGAATACAGTTCTGGTTACTCACAGTTATGTCGTGCCTGGGCAGGCTTGCATAAGTAATGAGGAGAACGGCACAACGAGTCTCTGGGGCACGCTCTGATAAGGGACACAGGCCAGATGGTGGTTCGAGGTGCCCTTGGTGGTCTGTATTAATGTCCCTGATTGTCATGACGCCAGTACCTTTTGTGGTGGTACAACCATTTATAGCAGAAATTGAGGAATTGGAAACTGAGACAGCAGTGAAATCCAACTTATTACTTTTACTGAACGTTGCTCCTGGTAACAGTTTTATCCAAGTAAAAAACAGTCTCAAATACATGCAGATATGAAATACAGTCTCTTTAAGATGGACAGAGGTAAAGCTGCAAAGGGTCTACTGCTCACAGGTGTGATGTCTGTCTCTCAAGCTATTAATGATATAGATTTTTATGCTTACTGGTAGGTGACTTCAACACTGGTCCCTGTTATTCCAGTGTGGGTTATTGAGGCTGCCGGAGGCTGGTAATTCTTTCACTAGTTAACTCCAAAGGTCCTAAGGCGCTTTTAGAGATGGCCGCAACCCTTTGGGTATATGTTTCTTTAGTTCCTGGTGGATTAATATCCTTTTTTGAAGCAAAACTTCTAGCTCATGTCCACTAACTCTTAGCAGAGTTCTTAACAGGATGTGAACACTTTAGCTCATGGCTGAAGACTGACTCAACAACTAGCTAGGCCTGAGCTGGGCTATATATGGGATGTGTTGTCTCCCCCTAGTGGTAGGCTCAGTGTAATGTAGTCTAACACACCTGTAGGCAGGGATTATGCATAAAGATGAACTGCTGCATAAAACAGGTTATATAAAGCATACAAAGCATAATACGACAACTTTGCAGTACCCACGTGGGTAGTGGGAGACTGCAGCTGGGGTGCACTTGGAGTTGTAGGCTTGGTGCAGGTGCAGGGCAGGAGATGTAGGTGCAGTGGCCAACGAGTGGTGCTGGAGTCAGTAACCAAGCCAGTTGTAGAAGATAAACGTCTCTCTTTACTAAAGTGCAGAAAGGGATTTGTAAAACATCAAGTGGTATCAAAACTCAGTTCAAAACAACACAGAGAGCAATGTTTGAATATAGGATTGAAAGGGGATTGTAGTATTTCTTCCTTCTATTTCTCCAAATTCCCTTTCTGTAGAAGCTAAGACTGGCAATAAGGTTCTTGCAAATGTGTCTGTAATTCCCAGCTGAGGGGTACAAGTTAAGATATGATGAACCAAGTGTGAAGGGTGTCTTCGCAATGTACCTCTCACTGCAGTAAAGTCTATATCAGCCTTAAACATGCAGATTCTGGACCTTCTAGATTTTTTTTATTCTTTTTCTTCCTGGAACACGATAGAATAGACATAGTTTTCTCTCTGTAAATTTCCTAGAGTTAGTGATTCTCTGGGATGAAGGCCTAGTTCTTTGAGGTGTGAGCACATGTAGCTTCCTCAGCTAACAAACTACTCTGGCTATCTCATATAAAAAGTTTTACTAGAACTCAAAGACCCATTAAGTAGGTCAAATTGTTTTCCATGATCTTGGCCCTAGTGTGGCTAGCTAGCTGTCATTTAAGGGTCTGGTTGGTAGTAGATTGATCACCTGTATTTTCAGAGTCAATATTAATGGTGAACGGTAGTAAAGGAAGTATGATTAGCAGGCTCTGGAATACTAACAATGGCATGATAGCTTGTATGCCAATGAGCATGCAATTAGAGCATTAAGAATACAAGCATGTCCCACTAACCTCTTTTCATTTATGTTATGCATCAAGTGGCACCCTCTTCAACCTACAGCTGTATAGGCTGGACTCTCTACTCACCCTACTCACCAGGCATAAAAAATCCATTGCTGATCTCACTGCAATTGGTGAGTCCAAGGCAAAATTTGCATGATTTACATGTGCATTCTGCAGTAAATTTGCAGCAGAATTTCCCCTACTGTATGCACTGCCAAACTGAAATCAGCTGTAAAAATCCTCAGAATGAATTGGCAAGCTCTTGCACTATTTATGCTACATACCCTTACTCGTCAGCCGTAAAAGCAACATCCATACATAAACAGTGAGCAGTGTGTAAAAAAGACCTCAAACACTCTATGAGTTACACTGACATATATGCCTCATAGGCTACAAATTGTGAGATTCCCTATTGAGGTTGTATCATTTTTTTTGCTTTTCCTATTTCTTATTTTTTTTGTCCAGAGCAGTTTATCTTCATTTAAACATAATTCATTTGTTCCCAAAAAATTGTCCAGCAGAAAAAATTACTGCTTCAGATGTGAATATGCTCTTCTAACCAGAAGACAGTTGGTTCTAGATGGTGTGTATTATAAGTGTAGGTATGAAACATGTATGAAGCTGAAGCACAGCTGCTCTTTACTTTTTTGTCTACACTGAGAAAGTTACGGTTTTCATTATTCTTTGTCTTAACCTTGCCATACACATTCATTATTACAAAGGTACCATATTTTTCGGCGTATAAGTCGACTGGGCATATAAGACGACCCCCTACTTTTCCTGTTAAAATATGGGGTTTGGGCAATACTCGCCATATAAGACTACCCCTCTTCCAACACACACCAAATAAAAATTAAACAGCCGATCCGAGCATGAGAAAACCACTAAGAGCAGGGAGAGGGGGCTGCTTCAGGAGCGACTGGTGGCTCAGCTAGAGGGTGCCTGTCCCTGAAGCTGGAGAAGGACAGCTTATCCAGTCCGGCTTGGAAGCAAAGAGGACCTTTCACTGGTCCAACAATTGTTAGATAATGATATATACCGTATGTGTAGAGCGGCGCCCAGGGATAATAGTAAGTGCAGGGAGATCCCTGGGCGCCGCTCTACACATACATATCATTATCTAACAATCGTTGGACCAGTGAAAGGTCCTCTTAAGTTTCAGCATGCAGTATACCGGCGTATAAGACGACCCCCGACTTTTGAGAAGATTTTCATATGTTCAAAAGTAGTCTTATATGTCAGAAAATACAGTATTGTATCTGTAAAACTTAGGCTTGTCTTTGTTGACTTGTTTGTTCCTAGTGCCTACAAAATCTGATCTGCTGTGTTGGATTTATCTCATCAATCATGATGAGGATGAGCAAATTGAATTGATTATACCTGTTTGGAATTCGTCCTAAATTTCCGAAAAAGTTGAGATACTAACAAACCTATAAATAAATATATATATAGCAAATCCAAAGAGAGAGGCCGCACACCAAAGTCAAAGATGAAAACGTGGATCCTTTATTCCCCTTAGCAACGTTTCAACCACTCATTGTGGTCTTTATCAAGCATACAAAAATGGTGTCATAGGGGGCATATATATACCCAGAATGCAAAGTAAGTGATCACATACCAATTAACATATAATCAATACAAAATCAGTGCCATATTTATCAAAAGATGTTCATTAAAATTTCTGCAGTGCAATAAAACACATCAAATTAACATATATGTAAAATACACATAATAATTCATATCAAATCGTGAAATATTCATATAGTAGTGTAAATAGATCAGTGATGTCATCACCCCAAAGTGATTAGTGCGATTAAAAACATATGAGATATATAAAAAGACAACTTACAAGGAGCTCATTGTAGTTAAAGTATCCCGCCTAAGATCGCGTCTCCTAAGGCTTAGAGCGCATGTCCGGTAACCAAGCAACCAGAATGCACACAGGGCCGAGGCCACGCAAGGCTCACCGCCCCAAAGACGTCACACGCACAAGTCATGTGACAATCCCTGGTAGCGGCCCGCCATCGCGAGACCAGGCTCCGGTAAGCGTCCCGGCTGTCATGGCAACGCTGCCACGATCTGCAGGACGGACGAATCCCACACCACATATTATTGGTGCGGGACCCACCGCCACTACCCATCATGCATATCCGAACAAATTGCTCAAAACAGGGCAACAAAACCTGTGGGAGATGTACCGGGCACAATACATTCAATTTTTATTAATATATTTAACATAATAGACAATCAATCACCAAACAGTGATCAAATCAATTACCCCCTGATGTAAAACAACACCGGTAGGTAAAAAAATAAGTTAAAGAAAAAAATTAATTTAAACCACATGATCACAATAACACTGAAAAGTGTCCGATTCATCTCCCACTTATAAATAGGCAGACGCTCCGATCCTGGTGGAGACTTCAAGGCTCCTTCATAAAGCTTGATGTACAAAATCTATAAAAGAGAGAAAGAGTACACAATGAGATACATAGATCAATAAAATCAATAAGTATATTGTAAAACGACACCATTAATGGTCACACGATCCAGATCAGAACAAGAGAGCGGCACCACAGGAAGAGGGTCGGAGCCAACCATCCATCCACACCTTACACGATATTCCATTTAAATTCCACATTTAAGCCTTGTGGTCTAAGTGATCTAAGTGATGCCGATATTCCCCCTAGAACATTGGTGCAATCGTACATTGGAAATAGACGGAAGGGTAGCTTCCCATGCTTGAACTGTGTGAACTGCCCCTTTATGATTATAGGGAGTAATTTTGTACATCCATCTTTGGGATTCACTTGTGATATCAGACAGTTCTTGACATGTGATAGCTCCTTTGTGATATACGTATTAGTATGTCCATGTGGCCTCCTCTATGTGGGGGAGACCACATGTGACATGAAGACGCGACTAAATAACCATCGTTTCTCTATTCGACAATAGAGGAAGGATTTGCCGGTACCCAAACATTTCTCCGAGGTTGGTCACTGTGAACGGGACCTTAGGTTTATGATTCTTGATCAGGTCCCCATGCCTAGGAGAGGAGGGGATCGTAAGTTACTCTTGAAACAAAGAGAGCTTCAGTGGATTTTTCGATTATAATCACTTAGACCACAAGGCTTAAATGTGGAATTTAAATGGAATATCGTGTAAGGTGTGGATGGATGGTTGGCTCCGACCCTCTTCCTGTGGTGCCGCTCTCTTGTTCTGATCTGGATCGTGTGACCATTAATGGTGTCGTTTTACAATATACTTATTGATTTTATTGATCTATGTATCTCATTGTGTACTCTTTCTCTCTTTTATAGATTTTGTACATTAAGCTTTATGAAGGAGCCTTGAAGTCTCCACCAGGATCGGAGCGTCTGCCTATTTATAAGTGGGAGATGCATCGGACACTTTTCAGTGTTATTGTGATCATGTGATTTAAATACATTTTTTCTTTAACTTATTTTTTACCTACCGGTGTTGTTTTACATCAGGGGGTAATTGATTTGATCACTGTTTGGTGATTGATTGTCTATTATGTTAAATATATCAATAAAAATTGAATGTATTGTGCCCGGTACATCTCCCACAGGTTTTGTTGCCCTGTTTTGAGCAATCTGTTCGGATATGCATGATGGGTAGTGGCGGTGGTTCCCGCACCAATAATATGTGGTGTGGGATTCGTCCGTCCTGCAGATCGTGGCAGCGTTGCCATGACAGCCGGGACGCTTACCGGAGCCTGGTCTCGCGATGGCGGGCCGCTACCAGGGATTGTCACATGACTTGTGCGTGTGACGTCTTTGGGGCGGTGTGCCTTGCGTGGCCTCGGCCCTGTGTGCGTTCTGGTTGCTTGGTTACCGGACATGCGCACTAAGCCTTAGGAGACGCGATCTTAGGCGGGATACTTTAACTACAATGAGCTCCTTGTAAGTTGTCTTTTATATATCTCATATGTTTTTAATCGCACTAATCACTTTGGGGTGATGACGTCACTGATCTATTTACACTACTATATGAATATTTCACGATTTGATATGAATTATTATGTGTATTTTACATATATGGTAATTTGATGTGTTTTATTGCACTGCAGAAATTTTAATGAACATCTTTTGATAAATATGGCACTGATTTTGTATTGATTATATGTTAATTGGTATGTGATCACTTACTTTGCATTCTGGGTATATATATGCCCCCTATGACACTATTTTTGTATGCTTGATAAAGACCACAATGAGTGGTTGAAACGTTGCTAAGGGGAATAAAGGATCCACGTTTTCATCTTTGACTTTGGAGTGCGGCCTCTCTCTTTGGATTTGCTGGATATTGGAACCACTTTGTCAGTGGTATGAGGATCTGCACCCACTAACTGTTTGCTGTGTGCTGCCAATCCTTTTTGTATTAGTATATTGGACTTGTTTGGCGTGCACCGATATTGCAGAAAGTATTTTTTCAAGATGGATCCCCCCATGTCTACACGTATACCAGATTGGATGAGGAGCGGATACTACAGGGTCTGGTAAGTGAGCCACTTTTTTTATCCACACCGACCCTTGTAGATTTGAAAAAACGGTATGAAGCTGACATTAAGAGGATTGCCTCTATGGACTTGCACCATATGACCCTTGGTCAGTATTATAGAGAGCATCGGATACCCAGAGGGATCCGCTCTCAGTTAAAACCCAATTTCTTTTCTATTGATTCGAAATTTGCTCAGAGATTTGTGCAGATCTCCAATAAATATGCATTTGACATCATACTGTTGAATCTGGAATATCTACAGGAGGAACTTGTGGAATGTAAGAAACGTGTGGCTGAAACTAAAGCTACACTACAGTCCATGATGAATGAGAAAGAATGGCAACAATATGATAAAAATTGTACCATGTATTTAATCAAATTTGTCAAAGAACAGGAGATTACCAAAATAAAGAAGTGGCTCCGTGATACAGATGACTATGCCAAAGGGAGAATCTATACATGGCAGAGTGACATGACTAGACGTGATATGTACGGTTATCGCACTATGCATAAGAAACAGTCTACTTCCACTGCACCTCCTTCAGCTGTATCTACCCAGTCTTTTTTAGAGATGGACCCCAGCGCAAGAGAACCAGGAGGGGCGGTAGGAAACACCACAAATGGAGGAAATCCCAAACCAGGGAGACCGCAGAAAGTTATGAACTTGCGCAAGAAAGGCAACTAATGGATATGGGGACTGAAAGATCTACAGTGTGTGGGGAGTCGCTCTGGTAGACAGCGGTGCGGGTGCAGTTTAGAGGCAAAACAAGGAGTCCAGATTGTGCATCAAACAGTGTTTTATTCACACTTGCACACCAGAAATGAAAACAGTCTCTTGGTGACAGTTCACACACAACAGAAATCATGTGGCAAAACCAAAAACAGGCCAACACAGGGTCCAGTCACCTTGGGTGGTTTAGGTGCGGGTTCACACCTAGCAGTCGGTTCAGCCGCAGGCGATTCCTCCTTCAGGTTGCAGGGAAACACCACCTTGCTGAGCTCCGTCCTCCAGCACAGAGAACTCCTCAGCCCTGTTAGCAGGCTCCAGGATAATCACACCAGACACAGCTGATGGCTGTGTTTTATACCCAGCCCAAAACTCGGACTGGACCGTGGGAGCAGCCACCCACCCTACTCTTTAGCTGCTCCCAGTAAGAGCCGGCCCGATCGGCTTTGCAGCCATGCTATTTAACAGAGTCAAACAACACTAGCTGCTGCAGACAAAAACCCGGCTCTCACCTCACCGAGGCCAGCAACCTCGGTGACACGTACCTGCCATCGCATATGACACCTTGCACCTTACCACATACCCCCCTTTGTTCAACCCTGAGGGGGTGAACACACGTGAGGCAGTGGACGCGGGACAGGGCATCTGCGTTGCCCTGCAAGCGGCCTGCCCTGTGTTCCACGGAAAACTTGAAATTTTGAAGAGATAGGAACCACCTGGTGACCCGAGCATTCCTCTCCTTAGCCTGACTCATCCATTTGAGGGGGGAATGGTCGGTCACCAGACGGAACCTCCTCCCTAACAGGTAGTAGCGGAGAGATTCGAGTGCCCACTTGATAGCCAGGCACTCTCTCTCCACTATACTATATCTGGACTCGGCGGGACTGAGCTTACGGCTCAGGAAGACAACGGGATGTTCTTCCCGTTGACCTCCTGCGACAGTACCGCACCGAGGCCTACCTCCGAGGCGCCGGTCTGCACGACAAACTCCTTGTTGAAGTCGGGTGTCACCAAAACCGGGGACCCACACAGGGCCGACTTCAACGCGGAGAAAGCCTCCTCCGCCTTCTCACTCCAGCTAACCCTCCCAGACTTTCGCCCCTTCAACAGGTCTGTCAATGGCGCTGCTATTGTGGCAAAGTGGGGCACAAACCTCATGTAGTAACCTACAATCCCCAGGAACGACTTTACCTGCCTGGTGGTGACCGGTCGGGGCCAGTTACGAATGGCCTCTACCTTAGTTACCTGAGGTTTGATGACTCCCCGCCCAATTACATATCCCAGATATTTTGTCTCCTCTAACCCTATGGAGCACTTCTTTGGGTTAGCGGTCAGTCCGGCTTTCCTAGTCGGTGCTGTGGATGACTACATCATCTAAGTAGGCCGAGGCGTACCGACGATGTGGTCGCAGCACTATGTCCATTAACCTTTGGAAAGTGGCGGGGGCGCCATGCAGGCCAAAGGGTAACACCTTGTAGTGATACAGGCCCTGCGGGGTAACAAATGCGGTTTTTTCCTTAGCCGACTCCGTTAAGGGTACCTGCCAGTACCCTTTAGTGAGGTCCAGCACAGAAAAATAACGGGCTTGTCCTAAACTTTCAACCAGCTCGTCGACTCGGGGCATGGGATACGCGTCAAACTTGGATACTTCATTTAACTTGCGAAAGTCGTTGCAGAACCGCAACGTCCCATCCGGCTTGGGTATTAGGACTATGGGACTGGCCCACTCACTTTTCGACTCCTCAATGACATCGAGCTTCAACATTAACTGTACTTCCTCCGCGATGGCCCGTCGCCGAGCCTCGGGTACCCGGTATGGTTTTAACCGGATCTTGGCCTGAGGCTCAGTGACGATGTCATGTTGGATGAGAGACGTGCGGCCAGGGAGGTCCGAGAACACATCCGTGTTCCGACTGATGAACTCCTGACTTCCTGAACTTGTTTGGAAGACAGGCTGTCTGCAATTTTACCGTGGCTACCGCTCGCAGGCCTCGAACTGTGGGGCTGGACCCTTTTCACCTAGAAGCCCTGGCCGGGGGCTGTGGTCGTCGGCTGTGTCCCTATCTTTCCACGGCTTAAGTAAATTCACGTGGTACACCTGCTCCGGCTTGCGCCGCCCTGGCTGGTGTACTTTGTAATTTACTTCCCTACCTTCTCGATCACCTCATAGGGGCCCTGCCACCTAGCTAGGAACTTGCTGTCAAGGGTGGGTACCAGAACCAAAACCCGATCTCCCGGATGGAAGCCCCGCACCCGAGCCTGACGATTATACACCCTACTCTGGGCTTGTTGCGCTGCCTCCATATGCTCCCGGACCAGCGGCAACACCCTTTCTATCCGTTCCTGCATCTGGGTGACATACTCAATGACACTTTTGTGGGGACAGGCTGTTGTTCCCATGCTTCCTTGGCGATATCCAACAGGCCCCGAGGGTGTCTGCTATAAAGCAGTTCGAAGGGCGAGAACCCAGTAGAGGCCTGGGGTACCTCTCGCACTGCGAACATGAGATAGGGCAGAAGCAGGTCCCAGTCCTTCCCATCTCTAGACACCACCCTTTTTAACATATTTTTAGAGTTTGGTTAAACCTCTCAACAAGACCGTCTGTTTGCGGATGGTAAACGGACGTCCGTAACTGCTTTATACGCAACAATTTACACAGTTCCTTCATTACTTTGGACATAAAAGCGGTCCCTTGGTCTGTCAGAACCTCTTTTGGCAGGCCCACACGGGAAAACATCTCCATTAACTCTTTGGCAATGAGCCTAGCTGAGGTATGTCGCAGAGGCACCGCCTCCGGATACCGAGTGGCATAGTCGAGAACTACCAGAATGTGTTGGTGGCCCCTGGCAGACTTTGGTACAGGCCCAATTAAATCCATAGCGATTCGCTCAAACGGTACTTCAATAATTGGCAGAGGTACCAGAGGACTACGGAAATGAGGCTGGGGGCTAGTTATCTGACAGGTTGGACAGGACTTACAATAATTTTCTACCTCCTTGAACACACTGGGCCAATAAAACCGCTGCAGTATGCGGTCCTGGGTTTTCTGCCACCCCAGGTGTCCCCCAAGAACATGTTGGTGGGCAAGCTCCATGACAAGCTTGCGATACGCTGTGGGCACCACCAACTGTTCAACAGGTTCACCTCGGACTTGGTTCACCCGATACAACATATCCTGTAGAACAATAAATCGTGGGAACATTAATTCAGCCCCTGGTTTCTGGGGTTTACCATCAATTTCCAGCACATTCTCCCAGGCCCTGGTTAGGGTTTGGTCCCGGTGTTGTGTGGTCCCAAAATTTTCCCCGGAGACATTGAGGTCTGCCAACTCAGGTCCCGGTGGCAAGTCCTCCGTGTCTCCCACCATTACACTCAGTGGGGTTGTCTCCCCCTCTACCGCTGGAGCAGTGGTCACCCCTACCGCCGGCCCTTCAGACTCGGGCTCCCAGGGTTCTGGCCTTCCAGCGGTATCAGGCCACTCTACTAGGGTCACCCCTGTCTCGGGTCCCTCAGATACCTTTATTGCCGGCCACAGCGCCGGAAAACCGGGAAGTCCCTCCCAAGTATTAGTTCGTGTGGGAGTTTAGTAGCGACAGCCACCTCGTGGGTCCACCTACCAGCCGCTGTGGACAAAGTCACTAGTGCAGTGGGGTAGTCTTTCAGGTCTCCGTGGATGCACAGGACCCGACTTTACGGCCAGTATACTCCGCAGGCCGTACAAGGGCAGCCCTTACCAGGGAGACTAAACTCCCGGAGTCCAGCAGAGCCACCGCCAGCGAATCTCCCACCTCTACCTGACACAGGTGGTTATGGTCTTGCACCTCACGGGTGCCAGTTGCGCACAGCTTCCGTGCATACAAGGAGTGGCGACCCCCGTAGTTCACCTCCATCGGCTCATCCCGATGCGGACAGTCGGCCCTGATGTGGCCTGGCTCCTGACACCTCCAGCATACCACGGGAGGCGGACTCGCAGGGGGTATATTCCGTGCAGGCCGGACGTCGGAACTGGGGCAGAGGCCTCCGGGGTTTGACTGACCCCTTCCCGGCAAGACTCCCCTGCAGGTTTCTGGTGGCCTCGTACCACTCCACCGGGTTTACCATCTCCAGGGCATTGGTGGGCGATACCTGGCCGATCCAGTGCTGGAGAGGGTAAGGCAAAGCCCTCCAGAAGACATCGGCTAACAGACGGTCGAGCATAGCAGTGGGAGTCAGTATGTCTGGCTGCAGCCATTTTTGCAACCGTTGTAGCAAGTCATAGTATTGTGGCCTGGCGGGTTCAGCCGGGTTAAACTCCCACTGATGCACCCGCTGGGCCCGGACCAAAACATTCACCCCCAGTCTTGCCAGGATCTCACCTTTCACAGTCGGGTAGTCAGCTGCTTGGTCACCTGGGAGGTCAAAAAATACTTGCTGGGGTCCAGACGCCAGGAACGGAGCGACGACCTCTGCCCACTGTTCTCGGGTAATTTCTCCCTCACGGCCACCTTCTCGAACACCGCCAGATAGGTCTCAACATCATCCGAGGGGGTCATCTTAGGGATCGCGGCACGGACAGCTTTCCGGGCATCGTGGACACGGTGGGACGCTCCTGCCGCTTGCAACGCCATCACGTGCTGTAGCAGTAGCTGGTTGGTCTCCCGCTGCTGCACGTTAGCCTCTATGAGGGCTTTCACAGCCGCCTCCATTTTGTCGGGGATCACAGGCTGCAACTTTGCCGGCTTAATATAGGACATTCACTTTTGCTCAGCAAAAACAAAGTTCGGCGTTCACGCCAGCCTCACTGCGCATGCCCGCATCCGACACCAAATGTGGGGAGTCGCTCTGGTAGACAGCGGTGCGGGTGCAGTTTAGAGGCAAAACAAGGAGTCCAGATTGTGCATCAAACAGTGTTTTATTCACACTTGCACACCAGAAATGAAAACAGTCTCTTGGTGACAGTTCACACACAACAGAAATCATGTGGCAAAACCAAAAACAGGCCAACACAGGGTCCAGTCACCTTGGGTGGTTTAGGTGCGGGTTCACACCTAGCAGTCGGTTCAGCCGCAGGCGATTCCTCCTTCAGGTTGCAGGGAAACACCACCTTGCTGAGCTCCGTCCTCCAGCACAGAGAACTCCTCAGCCCTGTTAGCAGGCTCCAGGATAATCACACCAGACACAGCTGATGGCTGTGTTTTATACCCAGCCCAAAACTCGGACTGGACCGTGGGGAGCAGCCACCCACCCTACTCTTTAGCTGCTCCCAGTAAGAGCCGGCCCGGATCGGCTTTGCAGCCATGCTATTTAACAGAGTCAAACAACACTAGCTGCTGCAGACAAAAACCCGGCTCTCACCTCACCGAGGCCAGCAACCTCGGTGACACGTACCTGCCATCGCATATGACACCTTGCACCTTACCACAAGTGGTAAATATATCATCTGTACCTCTTACACAGGCGCAGATGAATGTATTGGCGAAGGGTTTATCTTTTTGCCCTTCTACTCATGTTGATTGGTTCCAGTTGGAGGTCGATCTACAGCGCTTCTTCAGAAACATTAAGCTGAAGATCTGGTTTGCTGATCGGCCGCCCACTGGAAATCAGGTTCAAGATGGTAATATAACTGAACTCAATTTGATTGGGTTGGGTTTGTACACTAAGAGTGATTTTGTACCTCCCACTAGTGTTCCTGTTGTTGACACCTTTATTCAGGCTGTCAAGATCGATTTGTTTGACCTGAAGGGGAAAGTTTCTGACACATTGTTACAGCATCCGAATATGACTGGTGAGGAAATCCGGGCCTTGGACGAGCTGTACCATGACGGCAGCCGCACCATCAAGCCTGCTGATAAGGGTGGTGCGGTTGTCGTCATGGATACTTCTAACTATATTGGTGAGGTCATGAGACAGTTGGGTGACGTGAATGTTTATAAGAAATTGTCAGGGGATCCTAGGTTTGAGATCACCCGCCTGATTAAAAGAGTACTGGATTGTGCGCTCAGTGATGAGATCATTGATAAAGAATTATATTCTTTTTTGGTAATACAGCATCCACGGACTCCGGTGATGTATGTATTACCGAAAATACATAAAGCATTGGTCGATCCTCCTGGTCGCCCAATTGTAGCAGGGACCGGATCAGTATTTTCTAATATTGCTATCTTCCTCGATCGCGTATTGCGTAAATACGCGATGGAAACAAGATCGTACATTAAGGACACGGGGGATTTTTTATCTAAAATTTCACAAATTACTGTGCCTGATGGTTGTCTCGTGGCATCGTTCGATGTCACGAGTTTGTATACATCCATCGACCATGCTAGGGGACTACATGCAGTCAGTAGAGCATTAGAACAGAGTCCACATTCTCCCCGTTGTCGCACATTTGTTATGGGTCTACTTGAATTGGTCCTGCTACAGAATTACTTTATGTTTATGGATGCGTTTTATCTGCAGTTACGAGGGACCGCCATGGGGTCAAATGTGGCGCCCACGTATGCCAACATCTTTATGGCGGCCCTCGAGGAGGGCATGGTCTATGGATCCCACCACTTCAGTCATGTACTGGGGTGGTGGCGATACATAGACGATGTCTTCCTGGTGTGGCAAGGTGACAGACCATCTTTGGATTCCTTTCATCTTTTTTTGAATGGGATGGATCCAGATATCAAATTCACGTTGACATGGTCCGAGACCCAGGTACAATTTTTGGACACGATGGTGACAATTGATGGCAACAAGCTATGTACTGATATTTATACCAAACCAACGGATTGCAACTCGTTGTTGCATTTTAGCAGTTGCCATCCAAGGTCTACCATCGAGTCCTTACCTGCCAGTCAGTTGCTTAGGGTTAGGCGGATTGTGCAGGATCCTGAGGTCCTGCCTCTACGCTATAACCAGATGGCAAACAAATTCTATCAGAGGGGGTATCCCAAACGTTTGGTACAGAAACACCTTGAGAAAGTTAAACAACCCGTTGGGAGCGATAGTAGCCTGACTTCCGGGGTACGTGTACGTATACCCTTGGTAACTGCATAAAGTGAACAAAGTGGTGCGGTTGCAAAAATTATACGCAAACACTGGCCAATGCTGAAAAGTAATTTTCCACATATCAAGGAATTTACTGTACCCCCATTACTTTCATATAGACGCTCTAGCAATCTAAGGGATAAGTTGGTTCGTGCGATCGATATTCCCCTAGAACATTGGTGCAATCGTACATTGGAAATAGACGGAAGGGTAGCTTCCCATGCTTGAACTGTGTGAACTGCCCCTTTATGATTAAAGGGAGTAATTTTGTACATCCATCTTTGGGATTCACTTGTGATATCAGACAGTTCTTGACATGTGATAGCTCCTTCGTGATATACGTATTAGTATGTCCATGTGGCCTCCTCTATGTGGGGAGACCACATGTGACATGAAGACGCGACTAAATAACCATCGTTTCTCTATTCGACAAAAGAGGAAGGATTTGCCGGTACCCAAACATTTCTCCGAGGTTGGTCACTGTGAACGGGACCTTAGGTTTATGATTCTTGATCAGGTCCCCATGCCTAGGAGAGGAGGGGATCGTAAGTTACTCTTGAAACAAACAGAGCTTCAGTGGATTTTTCGATTAAAATCACTTAGACCACAAGGCTTAAATGTGGAATTTAAATGGAATATCGTGTAAGGTGTGGATGGATGGTTGGCTCCGACCCTCTTCCTGTGGTGACGCTCTCTTGTTCTGATCTGGATCGTGTGACCATTAATGGTATCGTTTTACAGTATACTTATTGATTATATTGATCTATGTATCTTATTGTGTACTCTTTCTCTCTTTTATAGATTTTGTACATCAAGCTTTATGAAGGAGCCTTGAAGTCTCCACCAGCATCGGAGCGTCGGCCTATTTATAAGTGGGAGATGCATCGGACACTTTTCAGTGTTATTGTGATCATGTGGTTTAAATAATTTTTCTTTAACTTATTTTTTACCTACCGGTGTTGTTTTACATCGGGGGTAATTGATTTGATCACTGTTTGGTGATTGATTGTCTATTATGTTAAATATATTAATAAAAATTGAATGTATTGTGCCCGGTACATCTCCCACAGGTTTTGTTGCTCTGTTTTGAGCAATCTGTTCGGATATGCATGATGGGTAGTGGCGGTGGGTCCCGCACCAATAATATGTGGTGTGGGATTCGTCCGTCCTGCAGATCGGGGCAGCGTTGCCATGACAACCGGGACGCTTACCGGAGCCTGGTCTCGCGATGGCGGGCCGCTACCAGGGATTGTCACATGACTTGTGCGTGTGACGTCTTTGGGCGGTGAGCCTTGCGTGGCCTCGGCCCTGTGTGCGTTCTGGTTGCTTGGTTACCGGACATGCGCACTAAGCCTTAGGAGACGCGATCTTAGGCGGGATACTTTAACTACAATGAGCTCCTTGTAAGTTGTCTTTTTATATATCTCATATGTTTTTAATCGCACTAATCACTTTGGGGTGATGACGTCACTGATCTATTTACACTACTATATGAATATTTCACGATTTGATATGAATTATTATGTGTATTTTACATATATGGTAATTTGATGTGTTTTATTGCACTGCAGAAATTTTAATGAACATCTTTTGATAAATATGGCACTGATTTTGTATTGATTATATGTTAATTGGTATGTGATCACTTACTTTGCATTCTGGGTATATATATGCCCCCTATGACACCATTTTTGTATGCTTGATAAAGACCACAATGAGTGGTTGAAACGTTGCTAAGGGGAATAAAGGATCCACGTTTTCATCTTTGACTTTGGTGTGCGGCCTCTCTCTTTGGATTTGCTGTATATTGGAACCACTTTGTCAGTGGTATGAGGATCTGCACCCACTAACTGTTTGCTGTGTGCTGCCAATCCTTTTTGTATTAGTAAATATATATATATATATATATATATATATATATACTATTCTGGATTTCTGGGCAATATATATGTGTTGGAGGGTACTCTTTTTTCTTATGAAGAGTGCCTACTATGCGTAGTAAGTGTAGTAAGTGTGAATAGTATTGTAGGCCAGGCAACACTGCTCTAGGTTTCTGGAAAATATATTTAAATTAGCTTTTTTAAGCCTATCTGATTCCCACACATGTAAGATAATTTCACATATTTTTCTCATAAACCCAGAGGAGCACTGATTGGCTTACAATACTTCTCATGCATACTCAGCGCCCTCCATAAGGAGAAATAGTACCCCTACCAAGGGCACTTAGACAGACAAGCTAATTTTAATTGCTCAGGTTTGATAAAGATTAGTTACACAGAAATAGCTGGGTTCCTGGTATGAGACACTCAGTTTTCCTTTCATTTGGGAAAAGAGACTAGCTTACATGTCTCTTTTCCAGAAATGCATTATGTGGGGATGCACAGCAATAGATAAAAAACCACATTCTGAAAAAGCACCGATTGAACAGTTTGAGGCTACAACTAGGGGAAAAATCTCATTATTAAAAAGCACCGATTGAACAGTTTAAGACAACCACCAAAAACTTGATCTATGAAGCACAAGGAGTTATGTATACATGTACATTCTGCTGCAAACACTGAAAAAAACTGTTTCTAATTATGGCTTGCAAGTGCGAATTTTAGTGCATGTTATTGAAAGTGTTGTATATTACTGCAAGATAATGGGTAGAAACAGCAAAAGCATTTTAATGCAATAAAGCCATTATTATACCCATGTTATTTAACTTGTTGTATGTTACTGCAATATACTCACATTATTGAATGCATTGTATATTACTGCAAGATATCATGTAGTTACAGCAAACATATTTTGCTGCAATAATGCAACTTTTATACCCATATTTTTGAACGCGTTGTATGTTACTGTAAGGTACAATTTAGTGTTATACACAGCAAATACATTTTAATGCAATATGACCATCATTGCCTTAGTAACGGCGAGATGAGACAACCCCTTTAAAGTCAATCAGGACCAGTTTAAGGGTCCTTACACACATGAATGCACTGTCTGTTTCTTTATCAGTAAAATAAAAACCTCCAGAATACACTCATGCCTTTGTTTTTCTAAATGGTGTGTAAACTGCATTTTTTTAGGGCTGTTTTTCTGTATAGTGAAATGTAAAAACGACTGAAAAAAATGTTACAGCATGCTAAGGGGGAAAAAAAGCATAAAGATGAAAACACCTACTAATTATCAAAAACTCTAGTAGAAAGAAAAATGTGTGTGTGTGTCCTGTTTTTTATATTTCCTATAGACCTTTGGCTAACATCTGAAGTTGGCAGGTGCAAAAAATGGCACTAAAAGAAATGTTTTTATATTATTTGGTGCTTCCAGATTTACTGACACAAGGCAGAAGATGTATTTAATATATCTAATGACTACTTGTTATAGTTGTTTGGTCTATTTCTATATTCAGTAAGCACTACTCATTGGTCTGAGACCAGTCTTTTAATATTCTGTGACGCCCGTCTTTACCAGCTTTTGAGTGAAGTATAGTTAGAAGACAATGAAAGCATATCATTTATAAAATACTATTTAGAAGTGCAGTAATGAAAACTAACACAATTCCTAAAATACAGAGTGATTAAAAAGTCTTATGTACCCCAAAATGGTACCAATGAAAATGTCACTTCATCCCACTAAAAATCAGCCTCCACATAAGAAAATCATCCAAAAAATAAAAACCAATGGGGCCCATGAACCAATCCATCAAAACTACACTACACTGCACTACAAAAGCCATATGGCACTCCCTCCCTTCTGAGTCCTGCCATGTTGGATCTAGAGCCATTCAACTTGAATGGGTCCGTGATCCGTCCGCACCTCAAAAAATACTGCGTGCACTATTTTTTTGCAGTGCAGATGCACAGAGAGAAACCCCATGGAAGCACTCCGTAGTGCTTCAGTGGGGTTTTGTGTCTCCGCTCCGCACCGGACCTTCCAGATTGCGGACCCATTTAAGTGAATAGGAGTATGGGACCGCATTTGTAATGCAGGGTACACACGGAAGGTGCCCATATATTGCCGACTGTGTGTATGAGCCCTAAAAGTAGAGAAATTCAGATTTATAAAAATTGTGAATTTTTAAAATTTTTGGTAAATTTGGATTTTTTTAATAAATTAGGGTTAAATATATGGATCTAAGTTTATCCACGTCATGAAGTACAATGTGTTACTAGAAAACAATCTCAGAATGACTTGAATAAGTAAAAGTGTTCCAAAGTTATTACCACTTAAAGTGACACATGTCAGATGTGCAAAAAATGGCCTGGGCAGAAAGGTGAAAACAAGCCTGGGGAAGAAGGGGTTAAAAATACTGATGGAAGAGTTCCTTTAACAATGTTTGTATTGACTTGCGCTGTCATGAAGTAAAAACATGTAATTTAATAAAAGTGCGGTTCAACACACCATTGAGTTTTCCATTCTCCTGATCCTCCGTTCTCCTGATGGATGGGGGTCTGACACCCAGGACACGCGCCAATCAGCTGTTCGAGAAGGCAGCTGCGCCTGAAGTTGTGCCACTGCCGTCTCTCAGCTTTTCCTAGGCCAGTGACGACACATTCATCTGTCACATGGCCTAGGCGCACCTCAGCCCCATTGAAGTGAATCGGGCTGAGCATGGTACCAAGCAAAGCTGCAAAACAATGTACGGTGCAGCGCTTGGTAAGCATGGAGAAGGACACGGTGCTCACAGGAGTGCCAGTACCTTCTGAAACAGCTGATTAGTTAGAGTTCCGGGTGTTAGACCCCACTAATCAGAAAATGATGACCTATCCACAGGATAGGTCATCAGTATTAAACCCTGGATCTGTTTTTGTTTTTTGGTGATTACAAAATTGTAATAATGGACTTACAAATATTATGTTCTCTTTTCAGGAATAATAAAGCAGCCATGCTTGCTCATACAAGCCAATCACTAATCAAGCCTGGATTAAGCTTTTTCATCACCCAAGGCTTTACTTGAGATTTACAGTCTTAGGCCTTTTACATAGGATCAGGACAATTATCTGGGACAAACATTTCTATGAATGTTATATTAATCGCTTGTAATAGTGCAGCTGATTTGCTGGAACCAAAAATAATTTCTGTGCAGCAGGTCATGATGTCTAAACAGCAACAGGTATCCAGGAACAATTTTTATCCCAATGGTTAACAAGCAATTCCTGTATCAATCATTTGTTCCCATACAGTAGAGGTGACTGCTACATGTAAATGCAGCTCTCGTCTCCATTGACAATCAATTATCAGGAATTTTTAGTTCCATCCAAATAATTCCCTAATATATTGGTCCTTGTAAAAGGATCTTTAGGGTGTCTTTGCATGCGCAGATATCTGACCAATTGCTATCTAATCAGACCAATTTCTCTCTAAATTTGTGTGTGCAAATGACCCAATTGATTTAATTGAAATCTGGCTCATCTGCCTGACATCTGATCTGTTATGTATAAACAGTTTTAAGACAGTCATCAACAACATCATAACAATATCTGAAACTCTACTTCTCAATAATTGCACTGATCATTGGCCTGTGTAAGGGGGCATTAAAGAGGACCTGTCACAGCAAAATGAAATTCAATATTAAGGCAGCATGTTATAGAGCAGGAGAAGCTGAGTAGATTGATATTTATTTTTGTTGGAAAACATACAGCAAAACTTGTAATTTATACATTTGCATCTGCTTTTTCCACCTCCTGTGAAGATCTATTGGTACATGGAGGAAGTGTTATCAGTGATTGAGTATTGTGTACATACAGAGATAGCTGTCGGTCACTGATAACACCTCCTCCCTGTACCAATAGCTGCTATAAAAAGCAAAAATATAAATGTATAAACTACAGGTTTTACTGTAATCTTTTTAATCTTTTCCCACAAAAATATGTATTAATCTGCTCAGCATTTCCTGCTCTATAACATGCTGCTTTCAGATTGAATTGCATTTTGTGGCGACAGGTCCTCTTTAAGATCGGTCTGCTGCTTGATTAGTCAGGAATCTGCGTGTGTAAACCCAGCTTTAGTCTCCACTTCCAGCAGTATTAACCAAAATGGTCTCCAAGCATATAACATACATAAGAATATTCCAGCAGAGATTAAAATGCTTGTTAAAGTTGACAGGTGGATAATAGGATAAATGTCTGTATAAAATATGGAAACCACTGTTTTTACATACAGTTCTTATACCCAAGCACTAACCTATATGGACTTAATTCCATAAGTGCTACTTGACAATTAAAGCATATGTGTAATGTATAGTGAGTAATTAACCCTTTTGCACACCTGGACATAACTGTATATCTGAAGTACACAAGGGGTGTAGGGAGCAGGCTCATGAGCCGAAAAGATATGGTAAATTAGATGGTGCCATTAAAAAATGCTTAAAACAATCCCATAAAAAATATGGCTCCTAAAAGGTGGGGAGGAAAAAATTAAAAACAAAAAATAAAAAATTGCCCTCATACTGAAGGGGATAAATGTAGTGAGATGGATTCTTATTCCAATTTTCAATTTAAAATCTAAGTGTTACATTGTTCTGCAAATATCCCATTTTCCTAGCCCCTATTAGGGAGTCAATGCAGTATTCCCACTTTAGACACTTATGACATATCCATCCAGTGGCACCTTCAAGTGTGAATGCGCTCCTATTATCTGGGGAGCAGCATTTTTGTGCACATTTGCCCCACCTATCCTACAGACGACCTTGGTGGTACATATAGCTGTGTGTTCTCCCCTCGCTTTGGTTACTGATGCACACAGAGGTAACTAGGAGCAGCACACTATATGTGCAGGGTCTTCTCTTCTGAATGTAGATACCCAACAGCATAGGTAGGTTTAGAGTAGGACCTGCCTGACTGAAACCACCTTGGCGCTGGTAGGCGGTCACAGATGTGTTTTGATCAAAACATATTGGCTGAGAGTCTCAGATTTTATCATATCAGAATGAGGGCTTAGGCCATATATAATGTTTTGATCTATTTTGTTAGTGCATTATTTTCCGTTATATAATTTATATCCATAGATGCTGGCCCCACCGCTTGAGATGTATGGGCAGTATCGACTTGAAGTCATCTGCAGTTAATATCCTGTGGAGAGAAATGTCTGAAGCATGTTGTGTGTTACACTTTTTATCTGCATGCATTATTTATGAAGTTTTTGTTATTTACTGATTTTGTACCCAAGAAAACAATGGGCAGCAAAAGTACAAGTAAGGCCACCAAAACCCAGTGGAAATAAATTATAGATCTTTGACACGGTGTGTGACTCCAAGTCTGCATAAAAATACTTGTCTGCTGTTTTATTTTCTAGATGTGTCTCCGATCATGTCACTAAGGAGGCAAAAGTGCTGAGGCTGTAAAATGTTGTGATGTGTAAGTAATGTATAATCTATAGAAAGCAGCAAACAAGAGAAGAGGGACTTCTACACCCATGCAAATTCACGTTTTAATAACTGACTTACAAAATAGCGGACTGCGGTATTATTCAATTACATCGAACTGTTAAATAACAAACTCATTTGTGACTAATTATGTGCTATTCAGATGCTAATGGTTCTGAGTTCTACTTTTGAAATCACCTGCAGATAAGTGTTGCATCCCAGGCATGCATGAGAAAGGAATATTATTATTATAATTATTATTATTTATTTTTAGAGCGCCATTCATTCCATAGCGCTGTACATATCATAAGCGGTGCACATACATAATACAGGCAATTGCCTTAAGCATGAAAGAGACAAGTCACAGACTGGTACAGAAGGATAGAGGGCCCTGCCCGTGAGGGCTTACAATCTACATGGTATGGGGGAAGGAGACAGTAGGTGAGGGTGAAGCTGGTCATGGCGGTATAGAGGCAGCAGTGTCACTGGTCGTAGGCTTGTCTGAAGAGGTGGGTTTTCAGGTTTCTTTTAAAGGATTCCACTGTAGGTGAGAGTCTGATATGTTGGGGTAGCTAGTTCCAGAGTATAGGGGATGCACCAGAGAAATCCTGGAGGCGAGTGTGGGAAGAGGTGATAAGAGGAGAGGAGAGAAGGAGGTCCTGTGAGGATCGAAGATTGCGTGTGGGGATGTATCGGGAAAGTAGCTCAGAGATGTAGGGAGGGGACCGGTTGTGGATGGCCTTGTATGTGTTGGTTAGTATTTTAAACTGAATTCGCTGGGCAATGGGGAGCCAGTGCAGGGACTGGCAGAGGGGAGAGGAGTAACAGGGGCAGAGGTGGATTAGTCGGGCAGCAGAGTTGAGGATAGATTGTAGGGGTGCGAGAGAGCTAGATGGAAGGCCACAGAGGAGAATGTTGCAGTAGTCTAGGCGGGAGATGATGAGGGAATGTACAAGCATTTTTGCCGATTCAAAGTTGAGGAAAGGTCGGATGCGGGAGATGTTTTTGAGTTGGAAGCGGCAGGTGGTGGAAAGAACTTGGATGTGTGGTCGGAAGGAGAGGGCAGAATCCAAGGTCACTCCGAGACAGCGGACTTGGTTGACCGGGGAGAGTGTGCAGTCATTGATTGTGATAGATAGGTCTGTTGGGGGGAGGTGAGCAAGATGGGGGAAAGATGATGAATTTTGTTTTATCCATGTTAAGTTTTAGAAAGCGAGAGGAGAAGAAGGAGGATATGCGAGATAGGCATTGTGGGATTCTGGATAGTAAAGTGGTGATGTCTGGACCAGAGAGGTAGATTTGTGTGTCATCAGCATAAAAGTGATACTTAAAGCCATGGGACTCTATAAGCTGTCCCAGGCCGAAGGTGTAGATAGAGAAGATCAGGGGTCCTAGGACGGAGCCTTGCGGGACACCAACAGAGAGGAAAGGAGGCGAGGAGGTGGTGTGAGAGTGGGAGACGCTAAATGTCCGGTCTGTGAGGTATGATGTGATCCAAGAGAGGGCCAGGTCAGTGATGCCAAGAGATGAGAGAGTTTGCAACAGAAGGGAGTGGTCGACAGTGTCAAAGGCAGAGGACAAGTCAAGGAGAAGGAGGACAGAGTAATGTTTTTTGGTTTTGGCAAGTAGTAGGTCATTGGTGACTTTGGTGAGGGCTGTCTCAGTTGAGTGGTGGGGTCGGAAGCCAGATTGTAGCCGGTCAAAGAGGGAGCAGGAGGAGAAGTGAGAGGACAGTTCAGAATGGACATGTTGTTCAAGTAGCTTTGAGGCATATGGATAAAGGGATATGGGGCGATAACTGGACAAAGAAGATGGGTCAAGTGAAGGCTTTTTGAGGATGAGTTTAATGGTAGCATGTTTAAAAGCAGAGGGGAAGAGACCAGAGGTTAGTGATGAGTTAGGGCTGGGATAAACACTGTGGTGGGGTTAGGGATGAGGTGGGATGGGATTGGGTAAAGTGCACAGGTGGTGAGATGGGATTTGGAGAGTAGAGTGGAGAGTTTTTCTTCTGTAATGGCGGAGAAGCTGGTTTTGGGAGAAGAGGACGGAGCAACTGTGTGGAGGGTCTGTGAAGACTGTGTGTTGAAGCTTTCTCTGATGTTGACTATCTTTTGTTTGAAGAATATGGCAAAATCCTCAGCCGAGATGAGAGGAGAGGGTGGGAGCGCTGGTGGACGGAGAAGAGAATTAAAGGTGTTAAAAAGTTGTTTTGGGTTGTGGGATAGGTAAGATATGAGAGATGAGAAGTAAGCCTGTTTTGCATCAGCGAGTGAGGATTTGAAAATTAGGAGGGATTGCTTGTATGCGGTGAATTCATCTTTAGAATGGGATTTCTTCCACCGCCGCTCTGCAGCCGTGGACGCTTGTCTGAGATTTTTGGTCAGGTTGGTGTGCCAGGGTTGTCTGTTGATTTTTCTGGTTTTGTTGTGTGTAAGTGGGGCAATAGTGTCCAGAGTTGCACTTATTGTGGTGTTATATAGGGTGGTGGCAGTATCTGGGTCTTGGAGGGAACAAATTGAAGAGAGTGGCAGAAGAGAGTTGGAGAGCAAGCGAAAGTCAAGAAGTTTAAGGTTCTTGCGGGGGTGTGCTAGTGTATGGACAAGGGGCGCAGCAGCAGAGACAAGTGAAGAGAAGGTAAGTAGGTTGTGGTCGGATAGGGGGAGAGGCTAATTGGAAAGGTTAGATAGGGAGCAGAGGCGGGTAAAGATAAGATCCAGAGTGTGACCATCTCTGTGTGTGGGAGCTGAAGACCACTGTGAGAGGCCGAAGGAGGAAGAGAGTGATAGGAGTTTAGAGGCGGCTGAGTGGCAGGTGTCAATGGGGATGTTGAAGTCACCCATGACGATAGTGGGGATGTCAGCAGAAATAAAGTGTAGGTGCCAGGTGTTAAAGTGGTCAAGAAAGATGGTGGCTGGGCCTGGGGGGCGGTAAATAACAGCTACTTGGAGGTTGGAGGGAGAATAGATGCGAACAGAGTGCACTTCAAATGAAGTGGGTGCAATGGAGGGCGGCAGTGGAGTTGGGCTGTAGGAGCAGGTATCTGATAGGAGAAGATCAACTCCTCCACCATGTTTGCTGCCAGGGCGGGGGGTGTGAGTGAAATGAAATCCACTATACGAGAGTGCAGCAGGGGAGGAGGTGTCGGAGGGTGTCAGCCATGTTTCTGTGAGACCCAGAAAGGAAAGTTTTTGAGAGATAAAGAGGTCATGAATGTAGGACAGTTTGTTACAGACAGAGCGAGTGTTCCATAATGCTCCAGAAAGAGGAACCAAAGGAGCAGTGGTCAGAGGAATGGTTATTAGGTTTAAGGGGTTGCAGAAATTTGTAGTAGGAGGTAGAGGTGATAGTGGGAATTTGCTGAGGGGGGCCTGGATTTGGTGAGATATCACCAGCAATATGGAGAAGCAGAGAAAGTGTTAGTAGGTGAGAAAAAGAAAGGGCAGGGGGTATCTGTGTGTGTTTGGGAAGGAAGTGTTTTACGTTGCCAAACAAGTTTGTGCAATCAGTCAGATGAGAAGTTACGATGGAGGGAGATATGAATAGTTCCTTGCTGGGTGAATGGATGTGGGGGCATTTTAGGAGGTTTAGGAAAAGTGGGTAGAGTAAGATGAAAGATTGAAACATTGTTTACATTAACTTTTTGTAGTTACCTTTGGTTCCCTTCTGGTTCAATTCTGGTATAATTCGGTATCAGCACTTAGAATGTTGCACTTTGAAGATGTTGCAATGACCAAGGTCTGGAATGACCAAAGAACTTAGATTTATACCACTCAGTGTTTAATCAGGTGTGAACAAGAGGGGAGGGGGCTACTTATGGCCTAATCAAGGGAGGACCAGATACAGAAATAGTCAATGTAAACAAATACTCAACGAATCCAGCAGGGAAAGAGACATTAAAGCTTCAGAGTAGACATACCAAGCAATGTGAAGGAAACAGGAGGGGTGTGGACGATATCAGACTCTGGGGAATATAGTATGTTATCACAATATATATGTGTATTACCTATAATGGGAATCCAGCGGGTGTCTTTGTATGATAACAATGAGGTTGTCAGTGCATCCAATTACCTTTCTGAACCCTTGGCTCTGCAGATATGCCTGTTTCTCTTTGAGCCTCGGGGAATAGGAATAGTACAAGGTAAACTGTATATCAGCCAGCAGGGGTTTTTACAGGCATGATCCTGTATTGTCAGGGTGCAGGGCAAAGGCATCAAACACACGATTCCTGGCAGTGTCAGCTGAACATCACACTAAACATCTGTATACCTGCACAGACAGGAATGTAGGGAGGCTGGAGATCAATTGTCTAATGTGTACTCTGTCTCTGGTAAAATTGCTCAGAAAATGACTTATCTTGACCTAAAGGCATTGTGAAAGAATCGTTCCAATTGGCTAAAGCTCAATGCATTATTTGAAATACAAAAACAATATAATTGATTAAGACTTGGTGGCAAGATAAAGCTCATGAAGATAACAATTATTTTTTTTGTATCCCCCCTCTATAGATCCATTCACATGGGCTGACCGAGCAGGCAATTATCGGAAAGGAGCCGTTTGTTTCCGATAGTTGCCTAATCCCTGATCGTGAATGGAGGTGAACGATGCATTAACCCCGCTTTTAGGGGACTTCCTTTTATTACAGATGGGACAAGCGATCGCTACTGCAATTGCTCTCACCATACAGATTCATTGTTTCTGGACAGCAGATTGTGTTTTTCGCTGTCCAGCAAGAATGTTTAAGGAAGGCTAAGGCCTCTTTCACATGAGCAAGTTTTCTGCGCGGGTGCAATACGTGACATAAATGCATGGCACCCACACTGAATCCTGACCCATTCATTTCAATGAGTCTGTGTACATTAGTGGGGTTTTTTTCACGCATCAGTTCTGCTGGGCTTCAGTGAAAAACGCATTGCATCCACAAGCAAGTGCGACTGATGGTTGCTAAGAGATGCTGTTTGTAAACCTTCAGTTTTTTATCACGCGCGTGAAAAACGCAAAAATGCATTGCACTCGCACCGAAAAAAACTGAGCAACTGAACGCAATCACAGACAAAACTGACTGATCTTGCTTGCAAAATGGTGCGAGTTTAACTGAACATACCCTGAACGCATCCGGAGCCAATCCATCACACTCGTGTGAAAGAGGCCTAAGGAATAGCCGAGATGTTGCACTTTTGGGTTGCTTGTACTTCTTTTACTTTAGATTAAAGCACAATTTTCTTCAAATTGTGGGATGCTGCCTCCTTTTCTATATATGGACTCAGTAGGAGCTTATCATGGCAGGCCTGGGAAACTTCAGAAGCATCCAGGCTGCCATGGTAACTGATCTGAGCCCTGCAATTTCACTGCGGGGGCTCCAATTGGAAGGAAGAGGGAGCCGCATCCCTCTGCCTTACCTCACAGATGCCACAATCACGTTGAAGGCAGCATCTGAGGGGTTAATTGATGCAGTTCAGTGGGATCACCGTTCCCCATCATTGCAGCCGGGTGTCTGCAGTCTGACACAGCCAGCACTGCCACATATGGAGCAGGCTTACCGCAGCAGCCTGCTCCATACAATTGCAGGCCCATAATGCCGTACATGTACAGCATTATGCGGTAAGGGGTTCAGCCGATAGACATCTAACGTGTAATGTGTATGGTCAGCTTAAGAAGAAGTATAAAAGTTGTCAACCCTTGGTAGAGAACATGCAGCCACATAAGCTTTGGAACATATTGTTGAATTTTAGGATCAGCCAACAAAAATGTAATGTGCTTGGCCATCCAGATGCAGCATTGGCCAGAAAACCAGTCATTCATTTTGGCTGTCCCTCCTATGACATTCTTTTTTCTCAAGTTGACACAACTTTTGCCAACATCAAAACTCACTGTATTCCAAAAGCAAAAAGTGAAAACTAGCATATGCAATGTAAACCAGTTTTCAACTGATTTCTAATTTTCCTATGCTCAAAGTAGTTATCTTACTGCTAGGTTATTCATTTAGGCAAACTTAATGTGAATAAAAGATTTAGAAAGTTTAAAACAGATGTTCTGCATGCTAAATTCCAGTACAAAGAACAAGGGGTGGGCAACGTGAAATTTAATCCACATAAAAGTTCAATTGGCAGCTAATTTTATAAACCATCTTAAAAGAAAGCTCTCACAGATGTCCTGCATTCAAAATGTACCTGGAAATTAAAGCTTGATTTATATAACACCTTTTAATGTGGGGTATTTTCTGTTCTTTGTATGCCTTTATCCCAGAATTCTCCAGGGACAGAATGTGCACTAATTAGAGTAAAGTGAGATATAAGGAGGGGGAGGCTGAGAGGAATGCAGAATGCAGTTACAAGCTTTTTATTGTGTTGGACAAAAACATCCCCATTTTGTGTCTTGCCTAGCCAGATGGCACTGACACATGCTGGCAAACAAATATACCTTTTGAGGAAAACAGCATTTGTAGACATCTTAATTATAACTTTCTTACGAACTATAAAAGTTACATTTTCAAAACTTTAAATTTACATTAGAGCTATTTTCTCAGCAATATATTTGGATTACATATAAAAACAATCTAAAGGAAAATTGTTCCAAGAAGCTAATTCCAAAGTTGTATGTGTCAACACCATCCAGGTGACATTGTTTTCAGATCTCAGAGTTGGCCCAAAAATTTCAGGGAGTTATTGAACTTCTTGATCACACAAACAGATTTACTTTGTTGCTGATTTAATCTGCAATCTAAAGCTCTCTTCTAGAGATGAGAAAATTTCTGTAAATTCAGTTGAGGTTTTATTCAATTAAATCAACTAATTTGATTCGGACCTGAATCGATTTCACCTGAATGAAGAGTGCTTAAAATGTCCAGAAAACCTGGGGATGAAATTCTGATACCTCGGTTCCCCCTTCACCCTCACTGTCTACATCTCTATCTGTCTCTCAAAATTGTCCCAAAATAATTTACCTAAAATTCAGTTGTTATAGATTCTGAATTTTTCAAAAAAGTCAGGTCAAATTCTGATTCTATAGAATTGATTCACTCTTCTCTACTCTTCTCTACTCTAATATTGCATCAAATGGACTACCTGTCTTTTAATTATTTATTATTAAAGTGCCAATCATTCCATAGTGCTGTAGGTATGAAAAGGGGTTTACATACATAATACAGACAATTGCACTAAACATGAACAAGACGAGTTACAAACCGGTACAGAAGGAGAGAAAGCCCTTCCCGCAAGGGCTTACAATCTATAAGGTATGGAGAAAGGACACAGTAGGTGAGGGTAAAGCTGGTCATGGTGGTATGGCAGCAGCAGGGTCGCTGGTTGTAGGCTTATCTGAAGAGATGGGTTTTCACGTTTCTTTTGAAGAATTCCACTGTAGATGAGAGTCTGATGTGTTGGTGTAGAGAGTTCCAGAGCATGGGGGATGCATGGGAGAAATCTTGGAGGCAATTGAGGGAAGAGGTGATAAGAGGAGAGAAAGAGGTCTTGTGAGGATCTAATCGGATCAGTTAGGTTCCAATTATGACAAGCAAAACAGTGCTGCACAGTGACAGATCCTCCGAAGCAGATGTAAACATGGTCTAAAATTCTTGATTTTTCACAATCAGAATATTTCTTTTCAGAAATTTCTATGACTGAAAATAATTTCCATTCATTTGAAAGGAGGTTGCTTCTGCTGCAAGCACATGCATGTGTAAAAACCCCTTTAGGAAGACCTGAACCATCGCTGAAAATGTGTGCAAAAAATCTGCCGCATGTGAATATACCCTAATACCATATGTACATTGATATTTGTATGTTGATTTTACTTACACATTTCAGATCATAGGAAGTCACCTGATCTACCAGTTTGTTTTAGGTTTTAGTAAGAAGCTTTTATATTTCCTTTGCATTCCCTTTCTTAAATTAGATTATTCCACTAAAGTCTTTCTGTTCTTTTCTTCTGTACAAGTTGTTTTACTGTTTTGCTCAGTATATCCAAACAATGAGGTCAAATGACTACATTGTTTGGGTTTTCAGCACTGTGCTAATTTTACGCACTGCCAGAAAAGAGACATGTAATATTGACAACAAGAGTCTGGATATACCATGAAGATTATTTTTCATGACCCAAGGGCACTTGGGAATAAGAAAACATAAGCCACACCTGCAGCACAGCAAGTATTGCACATTTTTACCTTAAATTCTGACAGTAAGTCTAGTTAAATATAGTATAATAATAGTAACCTAAAAAGAAAAAAAACAGAAAAAGAGATTTACAGAACCTCCAAATTATTCCAAGTATACAGGTGACACTCGAAAAATAAGAATATCGTGCAAAAGTCCATTTATTTCAGTAATGCAAAATAAAAGGAATAGCATTAATGCAGCTAAAAATTTGAATTTTGTAATCAGGTTCAATATTCTAGGCTCAAAGTGTCACACTCTAGTCAGCTAATTAATCTATACCCCTTAAGCAAAGGGTACCTCAAAATTGTGACTTTGGGGTTTCATAAACTGTAAGACATAATCATCCAAATTATAACAAATAAAGGCTTGAAATAACTCGCTTTGCATGTAATGAGTATATCTCATATATTAGTTTAACCTTTGAAGTTGCATTACTGAAATAAATGAACTTTGCTCGATATTCAAATTTTTCGAGTTTCACCTGTATGTCTAGTACATCCAACACTCCATATTTCAGGTGGCACTAATATAAATTAAAATAAACTTGTTATGTTATCCATGGTGTCTGATCTGCAGGTAGCATGTTGAGGGGAGCTGAGCAGATTGATATATACTTTAGCATCATGGGAAAAGATACTGTATTTATCTCTGCTCATTCTGGGCTTAGGAGTCCAGTGGGTGGTCCTATCATTGATTAAAAGCCTATCCTCTTTGAGGGTGCATATAGCAGGGGCGGATTGGCCATAGACCTTACAGGGAAATTTCTCGGTGGGCCGATACCCAGGGGGCTGCCTGGGCCCTCTTCACGGCCGGCCAGTGGAAGTTTTCGGGGCTGTATTTTGTGATAGATTGTGGTACTTGGCACTGTTGGGGTGGTATAATATGCCACAATATGGTATTGCTGGCCCTGCCTTCCATCAATTTGGACCTGACTACAAAACAGGACCATTTTGAGTATTTTCTCCAGGGCTACTTTAAGTTCCCAGTCCACCCCTGGTATATAGAGACAACTATTAATCACTGATAGCACTGCCCAATGGACATCTAAGAATAGAATGAACAGGGATAGAAATGAAACAAACACAAGTTATAGTGAATCTTTTTCTACAAAACTGTATACCGGTATATCAATCTGCTCAGCTCCTCTCACTTTATCTGACAGCATGTTCAGTGTGACAGGTTTACACTGTCTTGTAAAGGCAAAATCTTTAAGATCATGTTGTGCAATTAAAAAAATTGGATATATGTATTTAACAATAGGGATATGTATGAAATCTGGATGGATGACCAGCTAGCAGACACCTCTTTCACCACTTATCTGCTGCTAATCAATTTATCATTCCAAAGAACAGATGTCCAAGGCAACTGATCCATCTGCTGGTAACAATCTAATGTCTTAAGATCCTCAGACACTTAAGTCTATTGTCAGCAGAACCAGCCAAGAACGGTGGGTTCAGCCAACACTTTGATGGGTATGGGGTGAAAAGGACTGGGTGAGATGAATATTTTTGCCCAATTCTTTTGTTCTTTTGTTCTCTCTAGAGATAAGCTATCCACAGAAGTGTCCTCCTTGAGTGAGTCGGGAAAGATACATGTCGGTTATTAAATGTGTATGACAGCTTTAAAGAGGACCTTTCACCACTTCTAACATGCCTGTTTTAATAGCTTTTTGCATTCCCTATGTAATAACAATTCTGGAGAATCTGTTCTTATGGCTCTATGTTGTGCCATTCCTGTATTATTTCTACTAGAAGTTATGAATGAATTGCTATTACCATTCAGTAAGGGTACAGAGGGGTGGTAACAAGTTGGGAGTGTGCACCTGCAAAATCTAAAAATGGCAGCACTGATTGGATAGAGTGAGTCTGTGCAGGTACACAGCCCCAGCTGGTTACCACCCTTACTGCAGACTGCTAGCAATAATATAATACAGAAATGGCACAACAGAGTCTTAAAAGTACCATATTTTTCGCCCTATAAGATGCACTTTCCCCCCCCCAAAAGTAGGGGGGAAATAGTGCTGCATCTTATGGGGCGAATGCGACAAACACTGATACACCGCCGCGCTGCTGAAGAGCGCAGCCAGCGTGTGTATCAATGAGGAGGGGCTGTGGACGGCATCTTGTTTGCTAATGACAGCGGGCCCGTGCAGTAACTGTATTCTACTACACCGACCCGCTGTGTAAAATTAATGCTGGCAGTATTACCCTACCTCCTAAAATTTACGATCGCAGGCAGGACTGGAGTCAGGAGGCCGGGCGGGCAGGAGGCGGCAGCATAACGTCACACGCCTGCTCCGCCCACTTTATGAATGAAGCAGACGGCACAGGCGCATGACGTCATGCTGCTGCCTCCTGCCCGTCCGGCCTCCTGATTCCAGTCCTGCCTGCGATCGTAGATTATAGGAGGTAGGGTAATACTGCCATCATTAAGTTTAATCAAGATGATAGTTTTAAACACCGCCTATAACATTACTACAGTGGGCCCGGTGTAGTAGAATACAGTTACTGCACGGGCCCGCTGTCATTAGCAAACAAGATGCCGCCCACAGCCCCTGTATTGGGGGTCATCATAGCCACTGTTATGGGGGGGGAATCTGTGGATGACACATAGCATAAGATGCTATGAGTCATCCACAGATTCCCCCATAGCAGTGTCATTCCCAGATGCCCCCATACAGTGCCATCCACAAATTCCCCCATACAGTGCCATCCACAGATTCCCCCATACAGTGCCATCCCCAGATGCCACCATACCAGTGCCATCCCCAGCTCCCCCACATAACAGCAGTTAACCAGAGATCCCCACATAACAGTGCGTCATCCACAGATGCCCCCATAACAGTGTGTCCTCCACAGATGCCCCCATAACAGTGTGTCCTCCCCAGATGCCCCCATAACAGTGCGTCCTCCACAGATGCCCCATAACAGTGCGTCATCCACAGATCCCCCATAACAGTGCATCATAATAGTGTCATGCACAGAACACCATTAGTAAAATACCCACCAAAAGTACACCTTTTGGTTCAAAATATTTTTTTTCTTATTTTCCTCCTCAAAAACCTAGGTGCGTCTTATAGCCAGGTGTGTCTTATAGGGCGAAAAATACGGTAGATGTTCCAGAATTGATATCACATGGGTAATGCATGTAGCTATTAAAACAAACATGCCAGGAGTGGTGAAAGGTCCTCTTTAAGGGCAATTTTATGGTACCCATACACCTTAAATACCTGTAGGACAAACGCTTGACACACATACACCTCTGGGCATTGAAATTCAACAGTCCCAATGCTTCTCTTCCCCAATAAATGATGTTGGGAAAAGAATAGAAGGATTGGTTGTCTATGGTGTGTTCGGCGAACAATAAATTTATGGGTTTTTTTGTTTGTTTTTTTGGCCAACAATAGTACAATGTGTGTGTGTGAACCTATTGTATACTTAGAAGGTGATCATACATAGTTTGACAGATATCATCTTCCATTTCAGCTGTATTACTAGCAGTCATTATTAGGGATGAGCGAACCTGTGAAAGTTTAGGTTTGCCGGGTTCGGCCAAACTTCAGGTCAAAGTTCAGGTTCGGGACCCGAACTTGACCCCGAACCAAACCCCATTGAAGTCAATAGGGACCCGAACTTCACTTTATTATTTTCCGTTATAACATGGTTATAACGGAAAATACTAGCATTCTTAAGACAGAATGCTAAATAAAATGGCCATTGAGCAGTTAAAAATAATAAAAAAAACTCACTTCATCCACTTGATCTTGGAGCCGGTATTCTCTTCTTTCTGCAGGACCTGAAAAAGGACCGGTGATGCTCAACCCTAGTCATTATCCATCACACCCACTGTCCAAATGTTCAATTCCAGGTGCCTAGTTTACCTACATCTGCTCATAAGGCTCATTTACATAAAAACATTGTTATTGGCATCATGGTCATAAATGTAAATGTCACTTTTAGCAACGCTATCATTTACACAATAGGCATGGCTTGTGTTTGCCAAGCTGCAAGAACTCTCCTGAAAGAAATGTTCATCTTTGAGAGAGTCACATGTAAAAGGGCTACAGCTAGACTCATAATTTCTCATGTACAAAAACGGAATGTATACATCTGCATGCTCTACAGAATTACCCATGTTACCTATGATAACCTTTTCAAAAAAGAGATCTGCTGGCAGAATGCAGTTACAAAACTTGGAGGTAGGATTTTATATCTACTATAAATTTATTAAAATACAATATTCTGCCTAACACATGACAATAGAACTGAGGAAGAAAGATGTTATCGGTGGATGATGGAAAACCTGTCACAAAAGATATTGCACTCCCAAAAATCTTTGCTTCAATTTTGCTTGATTAAAAATCCTTCCATCTCCCAGGGCAGCTTACGAAGAGAAAACAAAGGTTGACAAAGGTACTGCAGGATTCTGCTTGCTCATACCCTGAGGTCACACATAAAGAATTCACAACAAATGCCTCAGCAGTAAAGAGAATAGTTCATCCTGACCCATAATGTTTGTTGATAAACACAGGATAACATGGCTTAAAGAAATGTGCAGACGTCTTTACAAAGAAAGTAAAATAAGGGCCTGTTTTCTGATGTCTACAGAGAAGAAGTCTATCAATCTCTGAAAAAAAGAGACAAATGACATGGCTGATTAGATTTACATAGAAGTACAGGTCCCTGGAGACACTGCTGCTTCTAAGGCTCCGAGGATTCATGTATGAATTACACAATATTCCATACACTGCTATAAGGTATTGTTCCAGATATCCAATGGAATATGACACTATTGTTTTACTAACGGAAGAAACAGTTCAGTAGAAGATCAGCTCACAATAGGCCGGGTGCATAGAGAAAAACCCGGACCAGCCACAGGATATAGAACCCAACATGAAAAAAAGAGTGAGGTACCAGCACTTCTTGAAAAAGGTTTGTGGCATCCTAAAAACATTACCATGGACATAAAAGAGTCTTACACATTTTGAATGGCTAAATGTGTTCCCAATCATAGTATGAATAAGAACACATATTTAGCTATTTGGAACACGGAAGCATCTTTCATGCCGTGGTGATGTTTTTTAGGATGCACAATAAAGGTTTATACCTTTTTAAGAAGTCCTGGAACTTCTCTCTTTTTCATGTTTGACCATTGTTTTACTGCCTATAGGACCATGTTAGATATCTGACACATTACTCAATTAGAAAAGGCTGGCACCACACACTCGTGCCACTAGGCTCAGTTTAGTTCAAACCAGCACTAGCAAACAAAACTCACTATAAAAATTGAGAACACTCAGAGCAAACTGCACAAGGTATATACAAAAGATAATAACATTTTATTAATGGGGGCTTCCTGCACTTAGGCTACTTTCACACTAAAGGCAAACTTTTCCGGCATTGAGTTCCGTCGTCAGGGCTCAATACCTGAAAAGAACTGATCAGTTTTATCCCAATGCATTCTAAATGGATAGAAATCCGTTCAGGATGTATCAGGATGTCATCTGTTCAGCCACTATCAGTCGTTTTGTACGGAGGAAATACTGCAGCATGCTGCGGTATTATCTCCGTCCAAAATGCCGGAAGACTTGCCATAATGCCGGATCAGGCATTAATTTCCATAGTAATGTATTAGTGCCAGCATTAGAAGTACCTCCATGATAGGAGTTCTCTCCATGACAAGCGGAGAGACGGATCCGTTCTTGCAATGAATTTATGAGACGGAGCCGAATCCAGATCCGTCTACAAATGCATTCAGTTTACATCCAGATCGCCAAATCCGGCAGGCATTTCTGAAGACGGAAATGCTTGCCAGATCCCTCTGCTGCAAGTGTGAAAATTGCCTTACCAGTAGATATTGATGACAAGAGCTGCACATCTCAGAGTTGGTTTGCAGACATAACACAGCACTAATCCTGTAGTTATGATTTTTGTTTTCAATTACCCGAAAAACTACATGATTATTATCATTTTTTTGTTTAAATGTATTTTCTGCGCATATTTATTTCAGGAACCTGTATTACATCTGTCCTACATCTAAATGTAAAAGTAAACTGTTACCGTGGGTAGAAATTTATTATAATATTTATTGTCATTTCTTTAGCGTAGATGAGAAAAATCACATTTCCTCCCATATACTTACACAACAGTTTTCATGAATCCCCTCTATTGTTGAAAAGTTACTACTGGGCCCCAAATCAATTGTGTCCTGTGCTCCACCCCTCCATCAATGTGAATGGCTCCTTGCTGAGACCTTTACTAAGTTTACAATGCAGCTTAATGAGGAGTTAAGGAAAGCTGGTGCTCATCTCAAGTAATTACTTTCTCCTATTAGATTCTATATTGAATGCATCTAGCATTTGTGAATGAACCCTTTTTCTATTACGTTTGTTATAGATTAACACAATGGACTTTACAATCAATTGTCATATAAAATGTATGGAGGAGTAAAAATATATAGTTTTTTTTTAAAACAGGAAAGTAATAGTAAGGAAAGAAGACATTTTAGTACTGTATTTTGACAACTAAAGTTGACCATATACATAAGATAAGGATCAGACTGACTTTGTACGAATGTTCCAGCCACCAACATACAACATTCATCACTGAAGTCCGGTTTCGGGTCTTCTGGAGAATTGATTATTTTCCCTTATAGCATGGTTATAAGGGGAAATAATAGCATTCTTAATAAAGAATGCATTGTAAAATAAAGTGGAAGGGGTTAAAAATAATAAAAGTTAACTTACCTTAGCCACTTGATCGCGTAGTTGCGATCTCTCCTCTCTTTCCCTGCATCAGCTAAGAACTAAAGGACCTGTGATGACGTCACATCACATGGTCCAATCACATGGTCCATCACCATGGTAAGATGGACCATATGATTGGACCATGTGATGTGACGTCATCATAGGTACTTGAGATCTTAGCTGATGCAGGGAAAGAGAGGACAGATCGCAACTACGCGATCAAGTGGCTAAGGTAAGTTAACTTTTATTATTTTTAACCCCTTCCACTTCATTTTACAATGCATTCTGTATTAAGAATGCTATTATTTCCCCTTATAACCATGTTATAAGGGAAAATAATAAAGATCGGGTTCCGTTGCTAAGCAACCATGCGGGAAAATCGCAACGCATCCGCACTTGCTTGCGGATGTTTACGATTTTCCCGCAGCCCCATTCACTTCTATGGGGCCTGCGTTGCGTGAAAAACGCACAAGATAGAGCATGCTGCGATTTTCACGCAACGCAGAAGTGATGCGTGAAAATCACCGCTCATGTGCACAGCCCCATAGAAATGAATGGGTCCGGATTCAATGCGGGTGCAATGCGTCCTCCTCACGCATTGCACCCGCGCGGAAAACTCGCCCGTGTGAAAGGGGCCTAAGTGATTTGCTGCAGCAGTTACCATATTCTGCACATCACCAACACAGTCATATGCAGAAATATAAAACAACTGCTGCAGCCAATCACTGTCTTCAGCAGTGGATTACTGGATCTTGGCATGTCACACCGCTGCTGTTTGTAAACAAAAAATGGCATGAGAACCAGACCAGCAACACAGAGAATAGTGCTGGAGAAAGGTGTTTTTTTTATTATAAGACATTTTGAGGCTTATGATTTGTAATTATATCAAACAATCCCTTTAAGGCCACTTTACAGAGTGAGTGCTGCATTTACATGTAGCAATCATCTCTTCCGTATGTGGAGGAGTGATTGCTATAGGCCTATCCTTGTTTCCACAACTATCCCTGTCTACCCAGGACAATCTGCTGCACAGAAACCATGATTTAGGTAACCACATCAGTATCAGCTACCATGACGGACAGGCATTTGCTTGTTCATCAGGCTACTGGTGGCACCTTTGCTTAGGGCAATTATCAGGAAGGAATGTTCATAGTTACGCTCTCTTTTGATACTTGGTCTGATTGTTGGCCCATGTAAAAGAGACTTAAACTGGACACAGCTTAAAAACAGTGTAACATACATGCACAAAGTTGTGAATAATTTACCATCATTGGCCAATCATACCAGGTGACAACAGTCAAAAATATTCAAAAAATCACAGAGAAAAGATAAAAAACTAAGATATAAACATCCTGCACGATATGATAAATAAATATGCGGATGTCAATAGCTACATTTCTTTAAAAAAAAAATCACAGAAAACAGATAATAGATGCAAGCATTATACATTTTTTAATCTTTTCTCAGTGATTTTTGTTTAGTTTGTAGTATACACTTGAAGGAGTGGCACCCTCCAGTGTGAATGCGCTTCTATTTTATCCTGGTAGTAGCATTCTTGTGCACTTTTGCCTCTCCTATCAAACAGGCCGCCTTGATTAGGTGGTACATATAGGTGTGTGTGCATCTCCTCTCATTGTTTTTTTCATGTACACAGAGGAGACTAGTAGTGATGAGTGGCATAGGCAATATTCCTTTTCACGATATTTTGCTAATTTTTCGCATAATATTTGCAATAAATTCACGAATTCTAGAATTCATGACTTCGTCATTATTTTTGTGATTGCACAAATCGGCACTAATGATGCGCATATTTTTTGTGCAATACATGCTACTTCATATTTGATCAGGTCTGAGTAGATATTACTGATTGGTGCACTAAGTATTTTTGTGACATCGCAGCACTGTGCCTGTAGCATGTTTGTGTGGACAGTAACAGTAATTCCTATCACACTACCTAACACCCTGCACTGAAAATTTTCAGCTACACTATATCACTATCTAACCTATACTGACTATCTCCCACGAACTATCTCTATTAATGACAGATGAAGATCGGCCGGGATGTTTCGCGAACGCGCGTTTGCAATCTAATGTTCGCAAAACGTGCATTGACGGCGGGCCCCATTTACTTTAATGGCAGGCGAACCTGACAAACCTTCAGGTCATATTTGCAGCCACCAAATACTTACTAGAAGTGCACAAATAGTCCCACAACATGGACAGTAACATGCCAGAGGGGGATCAATGGCAAAAATTCCCACAAAAAATATGTATTTTAATCAGGGGTCATTTTTATGCGTCTTAAAGGGAAACTCTCAAAAATGTGCCCTGCTGGAGCCTAGAAATTTTATTTTAGGCCAAGGGAGTACGGGCCCCAAAAATTAGGCATTTACCTGACAGAAAAGAACAAGTGATTATGGGGCTGGAGGTATATTAGACGGTCAGTAAATAACAATTTTACTATAGGCCAATGGAGTACAGGCCCCAAACATTAGGCATTCCCCGGACAGAAAAGAACAAGTGATTTTGTGGCTGGAGGTATATTAGATGGTCAGTGCATAACAATTTTACTGTAGGCCAGTGGAGTACAGGCCCCAAACATTAGGCATTCACCGGACAGAAAAGGCCTTTTATGCCGATGTATATACATAAGACAAGGACCATTCTTTGTTCTGAGTGGTGGCGGATATAGGTGGGCTGGCATGAGGAAATTTAATTAAATGTGGTCGTCACAGCTGTTGAATTCTTCCGAGATCCATGCCTCATTAATTTTAAGAAATGTGAGGTAGTCCACACTGTCTTGAGCTAGGTGAGTGCGCTTATCGGTCACTATCCCGCCCTGCTGCGCTGAACGTCCTTTCGGACAGGACACTCGACGAGGAGCAAGCCAAGAGTTCCATGGCAAATTGTGCCAGCTCTGGCAACAGGTCAAGCCTGCACATCCAGTAGTCCAGGGGTTTCTCGCTTTTCAGAGCATCCACATCGGCCGTCTGTCAGTCGAGGCGTTCCCTGTGGCTGGATCCGGAGGGTGGCTGTCGATGGGTTAACTGCAAGAATGATCTCATTTCCGAAGTGACCAACACATCTTCAAACCTCCCTCTTCTTGCAGGCGCGGTAGGATTGGTACCTGCACCTGTTTCGTTGTGGGTGGAAACTCCTCTGCCAGAGCTTGCAACAGCAGAATGCAGCATCTCTCACAGCAAGGCCTGGAAATGCTGCATTCTGCCAGCCCTCTGTGATGCTGGTAACATGTCTGCCATTTTGTGTTTGTACCAGGTGTCTAAGTACATTGCCACCCAGTACTGGTCCTTGCCCTTTATGCTTTTTATACGGGGGTCCCTCTTCAAACACTGGAGCAAGAAGGCCCCTATTTGCACTAAATTGGAAGCAGTGGAGCACCCTGGCTCCTGCTCATCGCCCGGGAGATTGTCATCCTCTGTCTCCTCCCCCCAGCCCTGGACAACACCAGGGATCCCCGAAAAGTTTAAAGTCCCCCTCAAAGCCTGCTAATCATGCTCCTCCGCCTCCTCTCAGCCACTATCCTCCTCTGACTCCTCTTCAGACTCCTGCTGACTTGTCTCAGATGGAGTAGCCACCCCTGGGAATTCATTCAGCATTGCGACTTCCTCATCTTCCAGCTCCTGCTCCTCAACGGCTTGATCAATGACAGATGCAATGCACGCTCTAGAAAGAAGGCGTAAGGTACGATGTCACTGATGGTGCCCTGGCTGCGACTAACCAGTATGGTGATCTCATCAAATAGCCACAGAAGTCTGAATGCGCATGAGCAGCCACTGTCGCCGCTGAACGTCAGCAAGGTGCTCCATGGCCGTGTAACATCTTCTAAAATGGCCAGAGATTTTCCTGGCCTGCCGCAAGACATCCTCGACCCCGGGGTATTTGGCAACGCTGCACGACTAAGTTCAGGACGTGTGCCATGCACGGTACATGTGTCATTTTGCCCTTTTTCAGCGCACTCAGCAGATTGGCACCATTGTCGCACACCACTTTACTAACTGTCAAATTGAGCGGGGTTAGCCACTGATCGGCCTGTGACCGCAGAGCTGAAAGCAGTGCAGGACTGGTGTGGCTCTTGGCTTCCAGGCACAACAGCCGCAGCACAGCATGGCAATGTCTCACCTGGCATGTCGAATAGGTTCTGTGGAGCTTTGAGGGCGCAGTGGAAGAGGCAGTAGCAGTGGAACAGGGGGAGTCAGCCGAGGAGGAGATGGAGGATGGAGTAGGAGAAGAAGAGGCAGGCCTGCATGCAATCCATGATGGTAACACCAAATCCACACGGGTGCCACGGGTTACATGCTTGACGGCCGTCAGAAGGCTCACCCAGTGGGCAGTAAAAGTTATGTTCCTTTCCTGCCCGTGTTTGCTAGACCACATGTCTGTGGTCAGATGTATCTTGGCACTGACACTGTGTGCCAGGGATATATTCACTTGCTGCTGAACGTGGCCATGTAGCCCTGGGATGCCCTTCTGGGAGAAATATTTCCTTCCAGGGACCTTCCATTGCAGTGTTCCAATGGCCTTAAATTTTCTAAAGGCCTCCGAGTCCACCAGTTTGTATGGCAGTAGTTGGGGTCATCAACTTTTTACACTCGAACATTTGGGCCACGGAAGCCTGCCTTCTTCCATATGAACGCAAGGACGGCATGGTGGAAGGTGGAGTGGAGGATAAATGGGAGGAGAGAGTAGAAGGAGAAGAGGCAGGACGTGGAGTGCTGGGAGTGTGGCTTTGTAGGTTCTGAAGGAATTGCTCCCACTGGGCTCGGTGATGGAAGGCCAGGTGCCTTCTTAAGGCGGTCGTCCCTAAGTGAGTGTTTGGGCTTACCGCAACTTATGCGTTGACAGCACAGGCTACAGATGACAACACTATTCTCAGCAGCTGACATGTAAAAAAAAAAAAACACACTGTGGAGCCATGTGCCGATGTCCTGGGAGCACCAGATGTGACCATGCATGGTGGATGGCTCGCTCCAGATACATTTGCAGTCTGCTTTTTGCCTCCTTTGCCCTGAGAGCTCTGCCTGCTTCTCCTCCATCTCTGCTGCGTCTCTCCCTCTGAACTCCCCTCCTCTTCCTCTTTTGTGGGCACCAACGTGATGTCCATCGACACATCATCATCATCACCTTCACCACCACTTACATTTGAGTAGGCAGCAACAGCGTGGACTTTCCTCCTTGGGCTGATCTGGGTACTGTCGTCAGACCGCTGGGTAGCGGCCGTTGCTACCTCCTCTTCCTCATCCGATGCCAAGAATGGCTGCACATCGGTAAGGTCTGGGAATGGATGGGAAAATAATTTCTGTGACTCGAGTGGAGGGGCTATGGTGGTGGTGGTGTCTTTGGGGGTGCACACAGCAGAGAGGAGGTGGATGCAGATACAGAGGATGAGGAGGGTGCAGAAGCGGAAGGCTGAGTGAGCCAATCAACCAACTCTGGTGCGCCCTTTGAAGTAATTGCAATCACCTTCTCCAACTTCCCACTTAGGCTCCAGCCTAGTGCACCACCCCTGCAGAATGGCCTGCCTCTTCCTCTGCCTGTCATTTTCAAAATTACCCTGTGCGTAAGTCCCTAGAGAAGAGCAGGATTTGTGGAATATTGCAGCCGTCAATCAGTACTTTGTGGAAGCAGGTATATCGCACCCATCAATCTGTTTTTTTGGGGGCAACATGTACAGTATATCACACCAGTTGCAAATTGTTCCAATAGCGCTTGCTCCTCTATATATCTGTAGTATCGCAGCAGAACCGCACACAACTGCTGCACAATACAAATGCACTATATAATTTCTATGTTAGAAAGTATATTATAGGTATATCACACCCCTCAATCACTTTTTTGGGGGGCAACAGGTATATCACACCAGTTGCAATTAGTTATTCCAATAGCGTTTGTCCCTCTATATACCTGCGGTATCGCAGTAGAACCGCACACAACTGCTGCACCATACAAATGCAGTATAATATGCTTTCTATGTTAGAATGTAAATTATACATATATCACCCCCCCCCCCAGTATGTCACACCTATCGATAGCACACCTATACCAGCCCTAAAAGGATTTATGTGGCTTTATTAGCTAGCGTTTGGTGTCCTTAACAGTTTGTCCCTGCTCCACAAAGCAACCTCTCCCTACACTGGCAATACACAGAATGTAAAATGGCTGTCAGATCTGGTTCATTTATAGGGTGGGGGAGGCGTCCATGTGCTGAAATGCCGCAATTGGCTGTCCTGTCCCACCTGATGGATGTGTCATGGGTATAGTTTGGCGCAATGCAAAAGAATATGGTGCATGCAAATATCGCTATATGTTCGCATGTTCGGCGAATCGCAACTTTCCTATTGGTTGCTAGGGATGTTGCTAAGCTCTGACAAAGATCTTGCAGTCTTTTCATTGGCCCACAAACAAGAAGGGAGGTTACTGATGAAAAAAATCTAGAATATTCACGATTACGAATATATAGCACTATATTCTACATCTTCGTGAATTCTCGAAGTGCCGATATTCGTGATAAAAATTTGCGATTATATTCGCGATCAACACTAGTGACTAGGAGCAGCACACTATATGTGCAGGGTGTGCTCTCCTGAATGTAGATACCCAATCGCAGAAGTAGGTTTAGAGTAGGACCTGCCCGACTGAGACCACCTTGGCGCTGGTAGGCGGGCACATATGTGATTTGATCAAAATATATTGGCTGAGAGTCTCAGATTTTATCATATCACAGTGAGGGCTTAGTTTATATATAATGCTTGCATCTATTGTGTTAGTACATCAAAAATATTCCAACATGACAAGTCACATTAGTCTGCCATCAGCCATCATTAGCATATACAGTAACATTAAAACATTGCCAGTGACACTTATATGTATATATTATAAATCCAGTTCTGATTCAGTGTTTGCCCTGGTCCGTCTCGCCATCCAGTGCGTCTATACATTATACTCTCATCATACTATCTTTGACCGAACCCACATACCTTAATTTTATTAATATTTTCCCTGGATTTTCCCTTGCATAGTGTCCGTTAATTTTTTTTCTTCCTTATTTATTTTACCATTTTCTTTACCAACTTCTACTTCAGAAGGTCCTCTGCCTGTAGAAGGATTCTGTATTGGGTAGTGCAAGAAACATTAGTCACCCTCTAGTAACTTCATCTACAGTCCTGGCTTATTGTAACTAGAACAATATACATACATCTTGTACTTTAAAGGTGGTCGTCAAAATCAGGAGACTGGTTGCTACCCCCATTCATTAGTGTTTTATGGGGTTTCTCTGACTACTCTGGTTTTCTCCTATCCTCCATAACACATACTTATCGGTTGATTGGCCTCCAATAAATTTGACCTAAATGGGGGGCCTCAAGGACAGTGATTGATGTAAACTGTGATAATCTCTTATTAACATTGTAGAATATGTTAGTGCTGCATATAAGCAACAATAAATAAATGCATTTAGGTATTTAACACTTTAGGGACCACCAATACCCCTTTTTACAGCAGTCACTAAGGGGCCTTAGGTTGGGCCGCCGCCTTTTTACGGTGGCCCAGTTTAAGCGCTGCATGTATGATGTAAGGGAGTGGACTGACTCTGCCTCTCATCAGCAGCCCACAAATAAGATTGCATGAAGCCGATGTTAGTGCACCAAGCCAGGGCCAAGTGAAGGTCCTCGGCATGTCCAGAGAGGTGCAGCCTGCTGGTAAATGTCAGACAGTAAAGTACATTTCACTACATGAATAGTGCAATGTATTTTAGAAGCAATCAAAAGATTTTGGTTAAAAAAAAGTAAAAAGTAAAAAAAAAATGTTTTTTATTGAAAAAATTAAATTATCTCCAGATATTTGGTAATGCCGCATATGAAACAGTCTGCACTACACAATTATCATGTAATTTATGCCATTCAATAAACACAGTAAAAATATGCCAGAATTGCTGCTTTTTGCTTACTCACCACCAAAAAAAGGTCATCAAAAAGTGTAATATACTCCAAGATTATACCAATGAAAACTACAAAACTTATCCCAAAAATCATGCTTCACACAGCTCCATAGGGGAAAAAAAAGTTATGGGTTTTTGATGCGGCAATGCAAAAGCACTTTCTTCTGATTTAAAAAAAGGGGGCTTTATTGTATAGAAGTAAGAAAATGTAAAAAAAAAATATGTATTTGGTATTGCTGTAATCACACTGCCCCAGAGAATAAATGTATTTATGCACAAAAATGAAAGAAGCACATTTTATAACGTAAAAACTCATTCATAGTATTGCTGTCTTTTCCCTTTACCCTCCCAGAAAGAGTCAATAAAGGTTAATCAGTAAGTTTTACCCCAAAATGTATACCCGAAAATGGCACCATTAAAAACTACGTGTCCACCAAAAAACAAGCCTTCTCTTATGACTACGAAAAAATAAAAAAGTTATAGCTCTTGGAAGGCAACAATGAAAAAAATGACAAAAAATTGGTTGGCCATAAAAGGCCCAAAACAGGCTGGTAACTAAGGAGAGAACGAACAGATGTAAATAAGGAAGCTATATTATGAATATTATGAGTATTACTATAATGATAATCCAATAATCAATCACAAGGAATTCTTTTTTCCAAATCATTATCCACCCTGACCTGTACTGTATACGATGAAGCAACAAGGTCCTAATCTATAACATTTCTGTCTTAATTAATTAAAATGTAACATTGTGTAACCTGGAAGTCTACCCTATATTTACTTTACACTTACTCTCAGCTCCATAGCACTGACTTGGGAGAAACAAATAGGCTTTTGGTGACTTCAAAGGGATTAACATGACATTCAAGTGCCGCATAGAGTTAGTAATTCCTTCAAAAGACAACCTCACCCCCCCTCAAGCAAAGAGACATTCCGCTCCTCCCATACATTAAAAAAGTCCCAAGTACCTTAAACAGCAGTAGTCTGCAAGCTTTTGTGTCCCAGCTGTTGAAAACTACACTTCTCTACATGCTGCAGAGCAACATCTTGCAGACCACTAATACACTGCAATACTCCTTGCTAAGTTACTTGGTTACCTACACGTATTATTGGTACTTATGATTCTTCAGCACAAGAAGTGAGAAATTTACTTGGTAAATATTGGTCTGAAAATGGATCCAGATATTTCAGGATTTATTCCAGACTTTCCAGCAATTATGTATAGACTGGGCCGCAGTTCACAGCCATTTTGAGATGCATAAAAAAGACTCATGGCTGACCAATAGACAACTTGGTACTTTTCGCTGCAGCCACTGTAAAGCTTGTCAATTTATTTCTAGAGGGTCTCAGTTCTCTGACTCTGGTGGACACAAGATATTTCACACCCGTTTGTTTGCTAATTGCAATACTGAAGGAGATGCATATCTATGTAAATGTACGTGTAATCTCATGTATGTAGGCAAAACATGCCCAGCATTTAAGAGACGGATTTTGGAACATGTCGGTGATGTTAGGAATAAACGTGATAAACCGATCCCCAGAAATGTGACACTCAAACATTATGGTGATGTCAGAGTCCTAGTCTTCTTCGTGATAGAAACAATAAAGACAGGCATAAGAAGAGGAGATCTCAACATAATTTTGAAACAAAAAGAAGCTAGATGGACAGGTTGAATACCATCACCCCGTTTGGTAATTATTATACATTAGTTGCGATGAAAATGACACTGTTGTTAAATAATTATAAAAAATATTAATCCTAAATAATTTGACACTTTCCTACATTGGCGTGGATCAGTGGCCAATCTCCTGTATCGTTATTTACATGCCCAGTGGTTTTTCTGCCCTCTTCTGTGTATTATCATGATATCTGCGATTTACTTCCTGGTTTTGCGTTCCACACGCGTTCTATCATGCGTTCCACCGCCGATTTCTGGTCATGTGACTTCTGGTTCTCAGCGAACGGGTATTTAGAGCGATGCTGACAGCAGGTATGGACAGATATGACACTCTTCATCAAGATGGCCACCACTGCACCATCAATGTGCCTAGGCTGATCCAGAACCAATCTCGGACCATATCCTGCTCTGATTCGGTACTACATGTGGACATGAGCTACATAAGGGAAGTAAAAATTATCCTCCCCTCTGCAAGTACTATGATATGCTTTTGTGATTACCATTATAAATATATAGAGCCACATCAATTCATTTGTTGGTTGTTACACGCCTATTTGAGTCTGGATTCTTAACTTTGGATTGGAACTTTTTTTTTTATGGCCATGAGATCACTGTTGTAACATTGTATGGGTATTGTTTAATGTATTCTAAATGGACTTGCACATATGTTCCATCTGTTAGTATTGGTTGATTTTTGTGGTGAGGTAATTTTTTGTTAAATGTGGTCCCCTGATGAACTGACCCCAGAGAACGGTTCAGATAAAAGTGTCGGGACAAAGTTTGCATTTCTGGGACATATGACATGTGCTCCTCTTGTATGTTGGTGAATATTCTGACCACTGGACACTGACAGTAGTTTTAATAGGTCTTTTCTTGGGTGGCGGTATCTATCCCTTGTCAGGGACATATAGGGTCGATTAGGAGGCTTTTGACACGGAATCGTCCCTATAGGGACGGCCATTCCGTTTTTATGTGCAGGGCTATCAGTTTGTAGGGCGAGGGTAAGCATTTTTCTTCCCTTCTTAACCTAATTGATAACTTGCTTGGTATGGCCTCATGCACACCCCGCAAAACGGGGTTCCGTTGTTGCGTGATCCGTGTCCGTTTTTGCTTCCAATGTGTTTTCATGTGTCTTCCATTTTTTTTAGCAGACATGACCCAAAAGATATTACCAAAAGACAGCATTTTTTCACAGTCCCATTGACTATAATGGGTCCGCGAACCATTTTTCGCAGACAAGAATAGGACGGGTTATATTTTTTTGACCGACTGTAATCACGGACCACGGACGCGGAGGACAAACGGTGCATTTGCAGAAAACCAATGGGTCTGCAGAAAATCACGAAAAATGGCGCAACGGACACAGAATCAAACAACGGTCGTGTGCATGAGGCCTATGGCACATTTTTGGGATAATTTTAACTAACATTAGCAAAGGTTATATTTTATACTGGTGAAGGTGCTCTGTAATAACTGAATTACTTGGTTAGAAGCAGTTGATGTGAAATATCACATCTATTATAAGAAAAAAAAATATTCGGACACATCTCTTCTTAATCATTGAGTTCAGGTGTTTCATTCAATCCCATTGCCACAAGTTAAGCACCTAGCCATGAAGTCTACCTTTACTAACATTTATGAAAGAATAGATCATTCTAAAGAGCTCACTGCATTCCAGTGTGGTCCTGTAATTATTATTATTATTTATTATTAAAGCCATCAATTTCATGGCGCTGTACATATAATAAGGGGTATACATACATAATACAGACAATTGCACAAGACAAGTTACAGACTGGTACAGAAGGAGAGAGGACCCTGCCCATGAGGGCTTACAATCTGCAGTAATAAGATGTAATAAGATTCCACCACTGCCACAAATCAGTTCGGGAAATGTCTTTCTGCCTAGATATTCCACAATAAACTATAAGTGCTATTATTGCAAATTGGAAGCATTTAGGAACCACAGCAACTGTGGGGTCACATAATGTATAAAAGTCACCAACACTCTACTGACTCAATAACTGCATAGTTCTGAAACACCACTGTCATCAATATCAGCACAAAAACTATACACCGGAGCTTCGTGGCTTGGGTTTCCATGGCCGGGCAGCTGCTTGCAAGCCTTCTCTATCTGGCAGTCTTATGTACACTTTTGGGTTGGGCAAATGCCAGGAAAACATTACATGCCTGGCTGCATTGTGCCAACTATAAAGTTTGGTGGAGGAGGGATAATGCTATGCGGTTCTTTTTCAAATGTTGGCCTACCTAGGCCTCTTAGTTCCAGCAAAGGGAAATATTTATGCTTCAGCAAACCAAGACATTTTGGACAATTGTATGCTTCCTACTTTGTGAGAACAGTTTGGGTTAGGCCCCATGCACACGACAGTTGTTTGTTTCCGCGTCCGTTCCGTTTTTTTTCACGGATAGGATGCTTCCCCATTCATTTCAATGGGTCCGTCAAAAAATGCGGATGGTCAACCGTTTTTGTTCCGCATCCGTGATCCGTGTTTTCATTCCGTCAAAAAAATAGTGCATGTCCTATTTTTTTCACGTTTGCGGACAAGGATAGGCATTTTTACAATAGATCTGCCATAAAAATCGGATCCATCAAAAAAAACGGTCCGTCATCCGTTTTTTTTGACGGACGCAAAATTTGCAGGAGGAGCGGACGCGGAGGCAGGCAACGGTCGTGTGCATGTAGCCTAAGTCCCATTTTGTTTCCAGAATGATCGTCCTCTAATGAACAAATCAAGGTCCATAGTGGCATGACTGAGTGGGTTTGCTGTGGAAAAACTTGGCTTACACATGTAAAGCTATAACCTGAATCCAATCAGACACCTTTGAGATGACCTTGTATGGAGATTGTGAGCCAGGTTCAAAATCTTGTAGAAAGTCTTCCCAAAAGAATAGAAGTTGTTTACCTGCTAATAGGGGATAAACTCCATATTAAACGGGTTATCAATCCTAAAAAAGCCCCACCAATATCCTGGGCCCCCCACGCTGAATATACTTAACCGGGTCCCTGCTCCCTGCGCCGCTCCTGGTCCCTGCACTGTCGCTGTTGCTTCTCCCCCTGCAGCCAATGCCAGGCGGGGACGGGGATGAGCCTCCCTAGCATAGCGGGTGACACTAGGGAGGCTAGCCCCCTGATACCGGATGTTTTCTTCGCAGGGAGCGGGGATCTGGGTAAGTATATTTAGCGTGGGGGGCCCGGCATATGAGGGGGCATTTTCTTAGGATTGGACAACTCCATTAACATTTTCAGGCCCCTGATGTAATATTACATTAGTAGGGTACGAAAGGTGTATGGAGCGGGGTCATTAGCTGATCTTGTTCTATAACCAGTGTGTCAGCTGTGCATTATAGCCATCTCTCCGCCATAATGACTGGGATCCCATATAACTCTGATTTCCGGCACTTAACCCCTCTGATGCCATGGTCAATAATGACCGCAGCATCTGAGGGGTTAGACAGAGGAAGAAGGCTCTCCGTCTTCCATTCACCCCCTCCTCCTTTATCTATTAAAATATAAAAATGTTTTTCCTAAGCAGTGAATGCCATAATGGAAAAAAAAAATCTTGATTTGGTCACCTTACCTCTCTAATAAAAAATTAATTAAAAATACAGCACACTATGCAAAAAACAAGCCCCCAAAGCTCTGTAGATGAAAACACAAAACAGTTATGGGCGGCATATGCAAAGAAAATATTTATTTAGTAGTAAAATAAAATCAAATCTGTATAAATTACTGCCGTACTGGATTGTAGAATAAGCTTGTCAAGTCATTTTTAGCATATAGTGAACAACAGAAAAACAAAACCCAAATAATTATGGTTGAAATGTTTTTTAAACTTCACCCAATAATGACTTTTTCCCCACTTTTTCAGTACAAGATATAGTGCATTGAATGGTGCCATTTAAAATATAGCTTGACACACAAAAAATAAACCTTAATAAGGTGGAGTAAATGGAAAAGTAAAAAGTTATGGGTATTGGAATGCGGGGAGGTAAAAACAAAAACTGTTCCAGCCCTCTTAGAGCTAATGCCAATGGATTTAAAATGGGCTCCTTTAGGTGTAATATGTAGCTGCTTTGCCTATACAGTGTATTTAGAAACACAAGTCTCATGGTATACTAGAAAAAAATAGTCAAATTTTTCCCTATACAGAAGACTTAAGCAGAATTAAATCCCATTTGGTATAATGGGCAGTCATCCGCTTGAGACATGTAGCTACACTGCTGAGTATATCCATTCTTTGTGCACAATGCATTATGAACCATTAATTCTTGAAAGCACTGCCATTTGCTGGTGACTGCATTATGATGTGCAATTCATAATCAATATTCAGCAGGACAAAATGTGCAATAAATTAAGCTTAAATTGGATGAATGTCCTAAGAGTGCGAATGTATCATTGTTGATCATGATGAGTCAATGTAAGCTGGAAATGTGGTTTATGATTAAACTATATTGATATATCTAGCGTAACAGCAACTAGAGGGGTTATTGTGTCCCTCATGTAAAGAAATGTGACACAATATCCATTCATCTTAGTCTTATAAATTCATTTATGATATATGCTATACTATGGAAGGCCAAAGATGACTAAGTGCTGGAAGTGGGATGGCAATGAGATTAACCCATAATGGTATCAGTGATTGAAAAATGGATTGACTTAGGATGATGTGGCTTAAACTGTGTGTGTTCTGATTGAACCTAGATGACTTTACTTAGCAGAGTTATACCTTTCTCTAAGCCTGTTTTATACTCTTCTGTCATTTACTGATGGGATAAATGGGAATTCCTTATTGAGTGGACCCAGTTATCATAGTCTTTTAAAAAGATCATTCTTGTCAGCCATCATTTTCTCAGTTATCCTCATACAATTTGATGAGCTGTATGGGGATTCAAAGATTTCTGTGTATAGAGCTTTTAGAGCTAAAGAAACAACTAAATCATGTCAGGCATCTTGGACTCAGACTGCCCTAGTATCTGTGCTAGAGGCAGCACCCATCCATTGTTCAGTAATTGAGTTTTACGAGTATAAAGCAGACTCACTAGTCTCCGCTCTGACTCACGGTCTTAACAAAAGCACTGAATATCTTGATGCTACTATTCAGGACATGAATTTGATGGACTGTACATATATATATATATATATATATATATATTAGCAGAAGGACTCGGCTTCATCTATTTCATTTAATGTTTGTGTGTGTCAGTAAAAGATATCAACAGTATCTCCCATAACAGTGACCTCTACAGCACCCCGCCCCCTTAACAGTGAACTCCACAGCCCCCACCCCTTAATGCTGAACCCCCCCCCCCCCCACAGTGCCCCGCTAACCTTAAAATGTGATCTCCACAGCAGCAGCCCATTCCCTTAACTTTGACCTTCCCAGCACCCCACTCCCTTGACAGTGACCTCCTCGGGGGCCCGCCCCCTTAACAGTGACCTCCAAAGTACCCTGCTGCCTTAGCAGTGACCTCACAGTACCCTGCTGCCTTATAGTGACCTCCACAGCAGTTGCCCCTTTGATAGTGGCCCCTGCCCCCTTAACAGTGACCTCCACAGTGCCCGCCCCTTTAACAGTGACCTCCACAGAGGCCTGCCCCCTTAACAGTAACATCCAGTCTGAACGCCTCTTTAACAATGACCTCCACATTGCACAATCCTTTAACAGTGACCTCCACAGCGCCCTGCCCCTTTAATTCTAGGGCTACATGAAGACATGTGTTGCGCGACATTTTGTCTCAACAATTTTATGTGCTGTGGTATCGTACTGCGATATGTCTGACACTGTCTGCTGAGCTGTGTATCTAATACTATACTGTGTGATACTGTCTGCTGAGCTGTGTATCTAATCCTATCCTGTGTAATGCTGTCTGCTGTGCTGTGTATCTTATCCTATCCTGTGTGATACTGTCTGCTGAGCTGTGTATCTAATCTTATGTTGAGCAATACTGTCTACTGAACTGTGTATCTAATCCTATCCTGTGTGATACTGTCTGCTGAGGTGTGTATCTAATCCTATCCTGTGTAATACTGTCTGTTGAGCTTTGTATCCAATTCTATATTCTGTGATACTGACTGCTAAGCTGTGTATCTAATATCCAATCCTGTGTGATACTGCCTGCTGAGCTGTGTATCTAATCATGTCCTGTGTGATACTGTCTGCTGAGCTGTGTATCTAATTCTGTCCTGTGTGATGCTGTCTGCTGAGTTGTGTATCTAATCCTATCCTGTGTGATGCTGTCTGCTGAGCTGTGTATCTTCCTATCATGTGTGATACTGTCTGCTGAGTTGTGTATCTAATCTTATATTGTGCAATACTGTCTGTTGAGTGGTGTATCTAATCCTATCATGTGTGATACTGTCTGCTGTGTATCTAAGTATATTGTGTGATACTGTCTGCTAAACTGTGTAGCAGTCTTAGCATGTCACATGTCGCAATGTAACACCATAGACTATCATTATAAAACTTGTTGTGTGACACATGTCGTTGTGTTGCCCTAGCCAGTGGCGTACACACAATCCATGGGGCCCCGGTGCGAAACTGATCCATGGGCCCCCCCCCCCCGTCGCCCCCCCTAATTTCTGAGAGCGCTGCTAATGGCCATTTCAGCCCCAGTTTACTACTAAAATTATTTTGGCTAAATAAAGTATATTACAAAAATGTAACCTATCACTTGCCATTTCCGTGCGGCTAATTCGCTGCGTGAATGAGTGCCAAGCCCCACTCCGTACAGCAGAGCACAGAGCACTAACAGGATTGATAATGCTCCGTGCCTCTCTGTGATCTTTTAACTACAAAATCGCGGTGACAACTTTATCTCACTGTGATTTTGTAGTAAAAAGATCACAGAGAGGCACAGAGAATTATCAATCCTGTTAGTGCTCCGTGTCTCTGCTGTTTGGAGCGGGGCTTGGCTCTCATTCACACAGAAGATTACCCGTACAGGATGATAAAGAGCCCTAACCCCAATGCACGGCTACACTCACCCAGTCCTAATAAAATCTGGTCGTACCTCATCCAGGATGTCGCTGGTGTCGGCATGATGTCCGCTGGATCCAGAACAAGGTCCCTGTGGGGAAAAAAAAAGAATAATTACATAAGGAAGGGATGGCGACTGCCCCTGTGAAATCCCCAGCAGGGGGCGCTGTGCTGGCCGGTAAGACTGAGCCATGCCAATGTATAGCAGAGTAATCTAGTGCTACCACACAGTACTAATGCCCACCTTGAGGCCCCTCACAGTACTAATGCCCACCTTTGTTCCTGTAACAGTAGGTATACTCAGATATGTGCCCCCTCACAGTAGTTATGCCAAATATGTGCCCCCTCACAGTAGTAATGACCAGAATATGTGTCCCCTCACAGTAGTAATGACCAGAATATGTGTCCCCTCACAGTAGTAATGACCAGAATATGTGTCCCCTCACAGTAATATGCCCAGATATGTGCCCCCTCACAGTAGAAATGCCAAATATGTTCCCCTCTCACTGTAGTAATGCCAGATTATGTGTCCCCTCAAAGTAATATGCCCAGATATGTGCCCCCTCACAGTAGTAATGCCCAGAATATGTGCCCCCTCACAGTAGTAATGCCAAATATGTGCCCCCTCACAGTAGTAATGCCAGATTATGTGTCCCCTCACAGTAATATGCCCAGATATGTGCCCCCTCACAGTAGTAATGCCGCATATGTGCCCCCTCACAGTAGTAATGACCAGAATATGTGCCCCTTCACAGTATTTATGCCCAGTTATGTGCCCCCTCAAAGTAGATATGCCAGATTATGTGCCCCTTCAAAATATTTATGCCTAGATATGTGCCCCCTCACAGTAGTTATGCCACATTATGTGTCCCTCAAATTAGATATGCCCACATATGTGCCCCCTCACAGTAGTTAACCGCTACAGGACCGCCGCACGCAGGATTGCGTCCTGGCGGCGGCCCTGTAGCTCTGATCGGACGCATCGGCGCGTCATCACGCGAGACGCGAGATGACGCGAGGACGCGCCCGCACATGCGCAATGCGCGCCATCGGCGCGCTCGCATGTAGTTATACTACAGCCTGCCAGCGCCGATCGTGCGCTGGCAGGCTGTATATGGCAGAAAAAATCGCAGATCAGACGTTGTTCTGTGAACAGCGTCTGATCTGCTTGCTGCCCGCTTCTCTGGTGGTCCCTTTGCTTGGGACCACCAGAGAAAAATATCAAAGTGCACCAATCACCACACAACCGCCCCCACCGCCCCCACCCACCCACCACCCCCTGTCACTGATTAACCCCTGATCTCCCATGTCACCCCCTGATCACCCCCTGTCACCCCCTGTCACTGATCACCCCCTGTAAGGCTCATTCAGATGTCCGCATGTGTTTTGCGGATCCACGGATCCGCAAATCCGCGGATCCGCAAAACACGGACACCAGCAATGTGCTTTCCGCATTTTGCGGATCCGCACATTGCCAGAACTATATAGAAAATGCCTTTTCTTGTCCGCAGTGCGGACAAGAATAGGACATGTTCTATACTTTTGCGGATCTCCAATTACGGATCCGCAATTACGGATCCGAGCGGGACAAAGTCTGTCCCCATAGAATTGAATGTATCCACATTTCTGTTCCGCAAAATTTTGCGGAACAGAATTGTGGACAGCTTGAATGAGGCCTTAGGGTCCCTTAGCGATCGCAGCTTTATAGCTTTTCCCTCTTTTTTTTGCACATTTTTAGAGATTTTTTCATCCACATTGATCAATGTGAATGGAAAAATCTGTGACGTTCATTTTTTTCTTTCAGCGCAGAGGCTGAACGGAAAAAAATTCTCATTACCCGTATGGTCAATATAAGGAGAATAGCAAAAACTCCTAATTCTGGCCATACGTGTAATGATTGCGGAGACCCCTAAAATGCCAGAGCAGTACAAACACCGCACAAGTGACTCCATTTTAGAAAGAAGACACCCCAAGGTATTCCGTGAGGGGTATGGTGAGTTCATGCAAAATTTTATTTTTGTCACAAGTTAGTGGAATGTGAGACTGTAAAAAAAAAAAAAAAAATACCATTTCCGCTAACTTGTGCCAAATTTTTTTTTCTGTGAACTCGCCATGCCCCTCACGGAATACCTCGGGGTGTCTTCTTTCCACAATGGGGTCACTTGTGGGGTATTTATACTGCCCTGGCATTTTAGGGGTCCTAAAGCGTGAAAATCCAAATGCGTAAAAATGTCCTGTGAAATCCTAAAGGTACTCATTGGTTTTAGGGCCCCTTTGCGCATCTTGGCTGCAAAAAGTGTCACTCATGTGGTATCGCCGTACTCAGGAGAAGTAGGGCAATGTGTTTTGGGGTGTATTTTTATATATACCCATGCTGTGTGTGAGAAATATCGCTGTAAACGACAACTTTTTAAATTTTTTTATTCAAAGTTGTCAATTTACAGAGATATTTCTCTCACCCAGCATGGGTATATGTAAAATACACCCTAAAACACTTGCCCTACTTCTCCTGAGTACGGCGATACCAATGAGTGACACTTTTGCAGCCAAGATGCGCAAAGAGCCCTAAAACCAATGAGTACCTTTAGGAAGGGCATTTTTACGCATTTTTCTTCTCACGCTTTAGGGCCCCTAAAATGCCAGGGCAGTATAAATACCCACATGTGACCCCATTTTGAAAGAAGACACCTCAAGGTATTCGCTGAGGGGCATAATGAGTCCATGAAAAATTAAACTTTTTGTCAAAAGTTAGCGGAAAGGGAGACTTTGTGAGAAAAACAATAAAAATCAATTTCCACTAACTTGTGCCAAAAAAATCTTCTATGAACTCGCCATGCCCCTCACGGATTACCTTGGGGTGTCTTCTTTCCAAAATGGGGTCACATGTGGGGTATTTATACTGCCCTGGCATTTTAGGGGCCCTAAAGCGTGAGAAGAAAAATGCGTAAAAATGCCCTCCTAAAAGGTACTCATTGGAATTAGGGCCCCTTTGCGCATCTTGGCTGCAAAAAGTGTCACTCATGTGGTATCGCCGTACTCAGGAGAAGTAGGGCAATGTGTTTTGGGGTGTATTTTTACATATACCCATACTGGGTGAGAGAAATATCTCTGTAAATTGACAACTTTGAATAAAAAAATTTAAAAAGTTGTCGTTTACAGCGATATTTCTCACACGCAGCATGGGTATATGTAAAAATACACCACAAAACACATTGCCCTACTTCTCCTGAGTACGGCGATACCACATGTGTGACACTTTTGCAGCCTGAGTACGCAAAGGGCCCTAAAACCAATGAGTACCTTTAGGATTTCACAGGCCATTTTTATGCATTTGGATTCTCACACTTTAGGGGCCCCTAAAATGCCAGGTGAGTATAAATACCCCACATGTGACCCCATTTTGGAAAGAAGACACCCGTAGGTATTCTGTGAGGGCATGGTGAGTCCACAGAATTTTTATTTTTGGCATAAGTCAGCGGAAATTGTTTTTTTGTTTTTTTAATTTTGTTTTTACAAAGTCTCATATTCCACTAACTTGTGACAAAAAATAAAATTTTACATGAACTCACCATACCCCTCACAGAATACCTTGGGGTGTCTTCTTTCCAAAATGGGGTCACATGTGGGGTATTTATACTGCCCTGGCATTTTAGGGGCCCCTAAAGCGTGAGAAGAAGTCTGGAATCCAAATGCGTAAAAATGCCCTGTGAAATCCTAAAGGTACTCATTGGTTTTAGGGCCCCTTTGCGCACCCAAGCTGCAAAAAGTGGCACACATGTGGTATCGCCGTACTCAGGAGAAGTAGGGCAATGTGTTTTGGGGTGTATTTTTATATATACCCATACTTTGTGTGAAAAATATCTCTGTAAACGACAACTTTTAAAAATTTTTATTTATACAAAGTTGACAATTTACAGAGATATTTCTCTCACCCAACATGGGTGTATGTAAAAATACACCCCAAAACACATTGCCCTACTTCTCCTGAGTACGGCGATACCACATGAGTGACACTTTTTGCAGCCTGGAGTGCGCAAAGGGGCCCAAATTCAACGAGTACCTTTAGGTTTTACATGGCGGCTCACAATTTAGCCCGCCCAAAATGCCAGAACAGTAAACACACCCCACAAATGACCCCATTTCGGAAAGTAGACACCCCAAGGTATTCACTGAGGGCATAGTGAGTCCGTCTGAGATTTTTTTTTTTGCCAGAAGTTATCAGAAATTGAAACTTTTTTTTTTTTTTTTCTCAGAAAGTGTCATTTTCCGCTAACTTGTGAAAAAAATGAAATGATACATGAACTCACCAAGCCCCTCCGTGAATACTTTGGGGTGTCTTCTTTCTAAAATGGTGTAATTTGGGGGTATTCATACTTTCCTGACATTCTAGCACCTGAAGAAACATGACAGGTGCTCAGAAAGTCAGAGCTGCTTCAAAATGCAGAAATTCACTTTTTGCACCATAGTTTGTAAACGCTATAACTTTTACCCAAACCAATAAATATACACTTATTGGATTTTTTTATCAAAGACATGTAGAACAATAAATTTAGAGAAAAATTTATATAGAAATGTAGTTTTTTTGAAAAATTTTACAACAGAAAGTGAAAAATGTCATTTTTTTGCAAAAATTTCGGTAATTTTTGATTAATAGCAAAAAAAGTAAAAATGTCAGCAGCAATGAAATACCACCAAATGAAAGCTCTATTAGTGAGAAGAAAAGGAGGTAAAATTCATTTGGGTGGTAAGTTGCATGACGGAGCAATAAACGGTGAAAGTAGTGTAGTGCGGAATTGTAAAAAGTGGCCTGGTCATTAAGGGTGTTTAAGCTAGGGGGGCTGAAGTGGTTAAAGGGCTTCTGTCATCACTTTTTGACATTATAAGCTGTCTGACATTAGCTATGTGCTAATGTCAGAGCAGCTTGATAATGTCTTTTTTACAAAAATCCGAGCTATATTCGGGCCAAAAACGTAATTTTATAATATAAATTAGCCTCTAGGAGCAGGGCGTTGCCCTGCTCCTAGAGCTCTGTGCGGCAACCTGCTGGCACGCCCCTTCTTACTTTGAGTGACAGTGCCGGGCAGCGATCCTCCGGCACTGTCTCCTTGTGAAATCCAGCGCCTGCACGGCCGCTCTGTATTTGGCGCAGGCGCGGTGAGCAGAGGACGCTGGTGCCTTCTGTCCTCTGTTCACCGCGCCTGCACCGAATACAGAGCGGCCGTGCAGGTGCTGGATTTCACAAGGAGACAGTGCCGGAGGATCGCTGCCCGGCACTGTCACTCAAAGTAAGAAGGGGCGTGCCAGCAGGTTGCCAGACAGAGCTTCTAGGAGCAGGGCAACGCCCCCTGCTCCTAGAGGCTAATTTACATATTATAAAATTACGTTTTTGACCCGAATATAACTCGGATTTTGTAAAAGACATTATCAGCTGCTCTGACATTAGCACATAGCTAATGTCAGACAGCTTATAATGTCAAAAAGTGATGACAGAAGCCCTTTAAGCTTTCATATGTGCCCCTCAATCCTCATAGTTATGCCTTCATATGTGCCCCCCTCACAGTAATGCCTGATTCGGCACCCCTCAAATTAGTTATGCCCCCCAACCCCCCCTCTCTTTCTTTGCCCCCAGTCTGCAGCCTTAGAAAAAAAAAAAACCTACTTACCTTCTTCCCTGATGACAGGCTCCCTCCTCACTCATCTCGGTGCTGGCTGTGCTGCAGGCAGATTCCCGGGTCTTCAGATCTCCTCCCACAGCCAGCAGCGCGATCTGGGGCCAGCAGGGGGAGCTCCTGAGCTGTGAAGAGCAGTGAAGCAGGGATGAAAGAGGTTTCCCTGCTTCACTACGGAACAGAAATGCCGACCAGCCGGGTGTGTGAGTGTGCGCACCCCCTCCCTCCACATTATACATGTAATGGAGCGCTCTGTACTTCGTGCTGGGCCCCATCAGAGCGCTCCATTACATGTTAGTACATGAATTAGGGTAGCTTGCTGGCCTGGGGGGTGGGTCCACAGGCGGCCGGGCCCCCTGGAGTGCCGGGCCCGGTCGCAACTGCGACCCCTGTATGTACGCCACTGGCCCTAGCCTAAAGCTGACCTACAGCAGCGAAGAAAAATGGTTGGGTATGAAGAGAAAGAGTTGCAGGCTTGTATTGGCTAATGCAGGTCAGTTTTGGGGAATATCTCAGGAACGGTACGTCCTAGAAAGCTGAGACTCTCTGACACTCTAAAACCTTCCTGGACACCTGATGTACCTGTGTACCAAATTTGGTGAAGATCGCCCCAGTCTTTTTGTCGCGCATAAAGAACAGACAGACAGAAACTCATTTATATAGATATAACATATATATATATATGTACTAGCAGAAGGACCTGGCTTCGCACGGGTATATTTCATCTATTTCGTTTCATGTTTCCATGTGTCGTAAAAAGATATCAACAGTATCCCCCATAACAGTGGCCTCTACAGCACCCCGCCCCACTGTCTGCTGAGCTGTGTATCTAATCCTGTCCTGGGTGATACCATCTGCTGAGCTGTGTATCTAACCTTATGTTGTGTGATACTGTCTGCTGAGCTGTGTATCTAATCTTATGTTGTGTGATACTGTCTGCTGAGCTGTGTATCTAATCCTATCCTGTGTGATACTGTCTGCTGAGCTGTGTATCTAATCCTAGCCTGTGTGATACTATCTGCTGAGCTTTGTATCTAATCTTGTTGTATGATACTGTCTGCTAAACTGTGCATCTAATACTATCCTCTGTGATACTGTCTGCTGAGTGTGTATCTAATATTCTATCCTGTGTGATACTGTCTGCTGAGCTGTGTATCTAATCATATCCTGTCTGCTGAGCTGTGTACTTAGTAGTTTATTTTTAACTTTATTTTTTCAATCCCTGTTGGCTGACTGGGAGGGGACGTGGCCTAACTGGATTGGGGTGTGTCCTTTTGAACATCTCAATCTAAAAAAGCAGCACTGTCCTCTCTGAGTGTGAGCTGCAAAGAGAAAGTCACCGTCCCTCCCACCTCTGCAGCTGACAGAAGTTGATTTTTAACTTCATTTTTCACTGTTTGCTTAGTGGGAGGGGGGGTGGCCTAACAAGATCGGGGGCATGTCCTTTTAAACAGTTCACTGTAAGACAGCAGCACTGTTCTGTCTGAATAAAATCACTGTCCCACCTCTGGAGGGGGTGTGGCCTAACCAAATCAGAGGTGTGGCTTATCTGGACCTGGGGGCAGGGTTTTAAGGATGACTTGAATGGCCACCCTACTTTCCCCCTGAACTGTGACCTCCCTAGCACTCTGCCCCCTTAACAGTATCATCCACAGCGCCCTGCCCCTTTAAAGCTAACCTGCAGCAGTGAAGAGAAATGGCTGAGTTGTTATGGAAACCTCAGGAAATAGGGTACTTAGTGCTATTAGGCCTCATCTCATCTACAGCAGTGAACATGGCTGGGGGTTGTTATTGTTACCTGGAGTAAAACTCTGTGTGTGGAGATAACCTGTCAGGGAGCAGTAAGTGACAGTTTGAATACAAGTTAAAGCCTTTGCTGCCTTGTATTGTTTATAAGCAGGTCAGTTTTTGGGAATATCTCAGGAACGTTAAGTCCTAGAGAGCTGAGACCTGGTCTAAAACCTTCCCGGACACCTGATGTACCTGTGTGCCAAATTTGGTGAAGATCGGTCCAGTCGTTTGGTCGTGCATAAACGGACGTCTAGACAGACAGAAATTTTTTTTTATATATATATAAGATATATATATATATATATATATATATATATGAGTTTATGTCTGTCTGTCTGTCTGTTCTTTATGAGCGACTAGCTATAACAACCCAGCTGTTTTTCTTCACTGCTGTAGGTCAGCTTTAGGCTAGGGCTACACGACGACATATGTCGTGCGACATTGATGTCGCACCAATGTCAACCAACAACATGCAACATTTTCTCCAGTCCCAGGAAACTTCTAGCAGCTTGAAAAATGTAGCAATAGTGACCCACGCCTATATTGTGCGTGCAATACGCGCATATTACATTGACGATTTTTGCATTTAAGAATTCTCTAATTTATGACAAATATTCACCCAAATTTACATGAAATATCGCAAATTCGAATATTGCCCCTGCCGCTCATCACTATAAAGGGGGCAGGGAACAGTGGAGGTCACATAAGGGGATTGTCCCCCATGGAGGCCAGTGTTAAGGGGCAGGGTGCTGTAGAGGTCACTGTTAAGGGGGCGGTCCACTGAGGAGGTCACTGTCAAGGGAGTGTGGTGCTGTGAAACTTACTGTTAAAAGGGCTGACTGCTGTGAAGGTCAAAGTTAAGGGGATGGTTGTTGTGGAGGTCCCATTTTAAGGTGGCGGGGCACTGTGAAGGAGACAGTATTAAGCGGTGGGGGACTGTGGAGTTCACTGTTAAGGGGACGGGGTGCTGTAGAGGTCACTGTTATGTTGGATACTCTCAAAATCTTTTAACGACATACACAAACATTAAATTAAATAGATGAAATATACCCATGCAAAGCCGGGTCCCTCTGCTAGAATATATAAGTATAATATATATATAACAAAGAGAACAGCAGCAGTGACCCATTTTACTCATCCACAATTGCAACATTTTAGCCCAACACAGTGAGGCCTTTCTCAAGCTTGAGATATCTATCTATCTATCTATCTATGATAGATAGATAGATAGATAGATAGATAGATAGATAGATAGATAGATAGATACTACACATATACACTACACATTGCACACATACACACGCTGCAACTGAGTTGCAGAACCGGTCAAAACACAAAAAGCAAAATGGGTGCAATCCCTCCAGGCCAAGGGTTTTAAACCAATGAAAAAATGATGAAAAGATGAGGCAGTTCTTCAAATAAAATGGACCCGCTTTATTTACTCACAATTGCAACTTTTCAGCCCAACACAATGAGGCCTTTCTCGACCTTGAGATATCTAGATAGATAGATAGATAGATAGATAGATAGATAGATATACACACGGCACACATACACACACTGCAACTGAATTGTGATTGACAAAGTATAAACTGCTAGTAGTGCTTGGTCAATGATCACAAAACCAAGGTGGAGAACCATTTACTTTGGGTTCTGCACCAGGGTATATGTTGAGGCAGGGGCACATCAACACTGGATAATATCTCCCCTTGCTGTGATTCAAGCTGGCAACATATGCTGAGTATCCTTCTGTGGTGTGTCATTCCAAGCTCTTTCAACTTGGACCCGTAGTTCAGCTATTATTGTTCTTGGCTGCTGTGCAATGGAGATCCGTCACCCTATCTAGTTTCAGATATTTTCAATGGGGTAGAGATCTGGTGATCGAGCTGGCCAGGGATACCCTGAATAAGATGTTGTGTAGTGAGTGGGAAGATGTTACCTTGTTGTAAGACCACGTCTCCTGAGTCGAAATAGGCAGAATGACAGGTTCCACAAGGCTGGTAATTTTCCCTCTCCGAATACCAGTTATCATGGTAGCTTATGGCACTCCACACCATTACAGCTAACGTTGGACCTGTGTGTCTGCCTATTATGCATAGTGGCAGTATTCGCCCTTTAGCCCTCCTTCAAACTCTGATGCGGTCATCATTAGAACCAAGGAAAAACCTGCTTTTATCACAGAACATTTTTATTTGCCATTGATGGTCGCATCAGAGTCCTCAGGAGAACTGGAGAGCGCCTACTGAAATCATGCACAGTGCAGAGACACACAGGCTAGTATTTGTGATCAGGCTTTTTAGTTCCAGACATATAATTTGAATATACAGTAGGAGGCTTTGTAAAATGTGAGATATGTGGAATGTGGTTTTTGTAGAGTTATCTGTTATTTAGTAATGGAAATGTCATAGCCCTCAGCTCAAATTTTGCAATGAGACCCAGGAGGCTTCAGCTGGGTCATCGCTTCTGTTGATCATAGTTATATACAGTGGTAGAGAGAATTAACACCAGATTTTGTAGTTGGCAGTTTGTCTTGTTCTATCAGATTCCATCAATAAAAAGGCCAGAAGCTCATGTTTAGAAAGAAATAGTTTCCTGAACAAACACACTGAATTTCTTACCCTTCTGCAGCAGGAGGTTGTATATGTCAAAGAGCATTACCTGAACTCGTGCCGAGGGAATTCAGTTCTGGATACCACAATCTAATCCAGCTGTATAGGTCAATGAAATGAAGAACATGTGCTGACAGATGTGACTCTATACATATCCCACCTCAGCAAGCAAAATGGTCAACCTGGACTCAGTTATATTCTGGCTTAGTAAAGTCCCACCTACCTAGATAAAAATCCCACCTGTGTCCTTATGACATGCCAATGCCATAATTCTGCCTGAGTGCTGATTGATAGGTCTGTGACCTACTTAGCTTTATGTGAGGGGGCTTAAGGCTCATTTGATGACCTGGCCAAGGGTCAGATTACCATGAGCCTAGTAACATTCACTTGCAGGTCTGTTTGGAGCTACACACAATATGTTTTCTGTTCAGCTTGGCCAGAGATAACAAATTGGTGGCATGACAGTTTATAACGGCGTGTTGAAAGCATAACAATTTAATAGAGTAACTTGATGGTCAATATATTTTTGTCAGACTGAAAGACATCCCTTCAAAAGCTTGATTATATCTAGTGATGAGCGGGAGGTGCCATATTCGATTTTGCGATATTTCGCAAATATTTGATTGAATATTCGTCATATATTCCTCGAAATCGAATATTCGTAATTATTCTATATATTGTGAATGTTACGCAAATTTATATTCAGCAGCTGCAGAGTCGTCTTATAGCTGAGTTCCCTAATGGTTTGTAACTTGTATTGCTAGAAGGTGAGCGAAGATCACAGGAAAATCTACGAATAAGGCACTATATTCTCAATCTTCGATTATATTCTAGCAACAACCACCAATAGGAACTCCAAAGCTCTAAGTTTGATTACGCAATAGCAACATATACTCGCATTGCAAGAATTCAACTTAAAAGCTGGGTTCCTAATGGTTGGCTTGCTAGAATATAACGAAGATTGAGAATATAGTGCTATATTCTTGAATTTGTTATATTCGTTCTATTCTAGCAATACAACCATTAGGAACCCAGCTCTAAGTTGAATTCACAATGCGAGTAATTCAGGTTTTATTAATCGCATTTCATCCGACAGTACATTTTTGCATGGAGGCGTTCCCATGCACACGGGAAGTCGGCAGAAGCGGCAACGGGCATTGACTGGAGCGGGCAGGGAGCCAGGTATCCTACGGACAGGTAAGAACAGCTTTTGGGAAGTGGGAAGACAAGTTAGACAACCAGAGAGCAACAAGGATTAACAACTTAAAAAAAAAAAAAAACGAATATTCGAAATAGCGAATATATAGCGCTATATTCGCAATATTCGCGAATTTGCGAAGTGCCGATATTTGCTAAAAAAAATTGCTATTCGAATATTCGTGCTCAACACTAATTATATCAAGACACTGGAAATAGTATGGCAGTCTTGACAATTTTGTACTATATTATTATTATTATTATTTATTATTAAAGCTCCATTTATTCCATGGCGCTGTACATATGAAAAGTGGTATTCATACATAGTACAGACAATTGCACCAAGCATGAACAAGACAAATTACAAACTGGTACAGAAGGAGAGAGAGCCCTGCCCGAGAAGGCTTACAATCTATGAGGTATGGAGGAAGAACACAGTAGGCAAGCTTAAAGCTGGTCAGGTGGTATAGCAGCAGCAGGGTCACTGGCTGTAGGCTTGTCTGAAGAGGTGGGTTTTCATTTTTTTTTTTTTGAAGGATTCCACCATATGCGAGAAACTGATGAGTTGGGGTAGAGAGTTCCAGAGTATGGGGGATGCATGGGAGAAATCTTGGAGGCGATTGTGGGAAGAGGTGATAAAAGGAGAGGAGAGAAGGAGGTCTTGTGAGGATCGCAGATTACATGTGGGGATGTATTGGGTAAGTAGCTCAGAGATGTACGGAGGGGACAGGTTGTGGATAGCCTTGTATGTAGTTGCTAGTATTTTAAACTGAATTCACTGGGCAGTGGGGAGCCAGTGAAGAGATTGCAGAAGGGAGAGGCAGAGGACTAATGGGGTGAGAGGTGGATTAGTCGGGCAGCAGAGTTGAGGATAGATTGGAGGGGTGCGAGATTGCTAGATGGAAGGTCACAGGATGTTACAGTAGTCTAGGCAGGAGATGATGAGGGCATGCACAAGCATTTTTGTCGACTCCTGGTTAAGGAATGGGCGGATCTGGGACATATTTTTGTGTTGGAAGCGGCAGGTGGTGGAAAGGGCTTGGTTTGTGCGGTTTGAAGGATAGGGCTGATTCCACAGTTACTTCAAGGCAGAGGACTTGGTTGACCGGGGAGATTGTGCACTAATTAATTGTGATAGACAGGTCTGTTGTGAAGGATGAGCAAGATGGGGGAAAGATGATAAATTCTGTTTTATCCATGTTAAGTTTTAGAAAGCGAGAAGAGAAGGATATGGAAGATAGACATTGTGGGATTCTGGATAGTAGGGTGGTGATGTCTGGACCAGAGAGGTAAATTTGTGTGTCTTCAGCATAAAAGTGATACTTAAAGCCATGGGACTCTATGACCTGTCCCAGGTCGAAGGTGTAGATAGAGAAGATCAGTGGACTTAGAACAGAGCCCTATGACATCCCTAGGAGAGGAAATGAGACGAGGAGGTGGTGTGAGAGTAGGAGACGCTAAATGTCCGGTCTGTGAGGTATCATGTGATCCAGGAGAGGGCCAGGTCCGTGATGCAAAGAGATGAGAGAGTTTGTAACAGAAGGGAGTGGTCGATGGTGTCAAAGTCAGAGGACAGGTCAAGGAGGAGGAGGACAGAGTAATGGTTTTTCATTTTGGCCATTAGCAGGTACTTTATTGGTACTATCTCCCAGACATGCTTCTCATAGCTGCAGATCTTAAGAGCTTTCTGTTTTGTTTGTCAATAAACATAGTTTCCTGTCTGTTAAAAAGGACCTTTCTCCAAAGCTTAATTCCCCATAAAATACCAATTCTGGATTATCTTTTCATCTATCTCTGTTAATTCTTCAAGAAATGTATAAATAAATTGACAACTGCGTTTTTACCAGATGGGGGTATCCATACACAGTATGAAGATCCAATCAGGGCTAACAGATTTAGAGAGGAAAGGAACAGCACAAAGGAGGAGATTTATCATCTTTTTGTGCCAGAAATTATCGCTAAAACGTTGTTGTATCTCTGAGATTTTGCCCTGACAAAGTTATCTTCAGTTACTCCAGTTTTCTGGAGCAAATGAACCCAGAAATCTACAGCAGCTTTGAACTGCCGTAGATTTCTGTTTAGGCCCTCTGCAGCAGGACGCACCTAATTTATGATGAGGCCTGTACCTCTAATAAATAATAAATACCGGCACTCGCTTCGGGAGATGTTTTTTCTTTTCTTTTATTGGCACACAGAGGACAAGTACAGTGACGTGTTTTGACTCCATAAACGAGTCTTTGCCAAACTTGTCACTGTACTTGCCCTCTATGTGGCAATAAAAAAAAAAACATCTAACGAAGCGAGTGCCAGTCTTTCTTGTTCATTGGTTTGATGGGACGCCGACCCTAGACGCGAGCACCGCCTATCTTAACATGGAGTGCCGGCTGATCTATTCTTCGGAGACCTGTACCTCATCATAAATTAGGCACATCCTCCAGTTGCACAAGGGAGATCAAGACCGGCCCAGAAAGAGCCATTCTTGATAAGTCTACCACAAAGTTCTAATAAGAGATGCTCCAGAATTGTTATCTTGTTTTTTATTTTATTAATTATTATTTATTATTAATTTTTTATGTAAAATGCCAGAGACACTAGTATGACATAATAAATAACTGATTCCCAAAACTGAAAATTTGAAGAACTGAAAACCATTGCTGTGATCTGTCATATGTCACTTAGAGGACCTGTCACCACTCCTGACATGCCTGTTTTAATAGCTACAAGCATTCCCTGTGTAATAACAATTCTGGAGCATCTGCTCTTATGACTCTATGTTGTGCATTCCTGTATTATTTCTACTAGAAGTTATGAATGAACTGCTAGCAATATATATAGAATAGATGCTCCAAGATTGGTATTACATGGGGAATGCATGAAGCTATTAAAATAGGCATTTGGGGAGTGGTGACAGGTCCTCTTAAAGGTCTGTGTAGAATATGTTGTTACAGTCTAGATTTTGTAGAATATTAAGTAGGTTATATTTTTTCACTTATTACTAGTGTTGGGCGCGAATATTCGCGATGCGAATATTTCGCGCGAATATCGCATATTCGCGATTTCGCGATTTTTTCGAATATCATGCCATAAATTCGATATTGCGAATATTCGCGTTGGTTAAATTAGATGATACACAATAAGTTCAAGAACTTCAGTTCACTTGTGTTGATAAATGAGTTTGAGTGACTCTGAGTTTCATTCATTTAAGGTGTTGTTTTGCATCAAGGCTCTTTTTCAAAGCCATAGCCAAAATCCTGCCTTTTTTGCGATTTTCCGTAATGCGATTTTTTTGACAGCGATGCGAATATCTAACACTTGCTGACATGCCTGCGCATTGACTTGAAAATTGAAATATTGCCTTTATGCGATTTTTCCGTAATGCGATTTTTTTCACACTCTATGCGCTTGGTAGTCGCGATCGTCAACTTGCGAATTTGAACATGCTGCGAATTGCGAATATATTCGAAAATTTGCATATTCGAATATATGTCGTTGTGTTTTCCTCTTCTTATTCTCATTCACCCCCAATCATTAGTTTCACTTTCAACAAGGCTTCATTTTATATCCATTCCTCGACCCCCCCGTCCCCACTTCCCTCCCTTGTCTTTTTTTTTTTTTTTTGCGATTTTTCGTAATTCGATTTTTATTAAGCGATGCGATTTCTTTATGCGATTATCCGCAATTTTATAAAAGAAAGATGGCGATTAAATGATGACGAATACGAATATTCGAATTTGCGAATATATCGCGAATATTTTACGAAATATTCGCGAAATATCGCGAATTCGAATATGGGCATATTCGATCATCACTACTTATTACCATACTTTTATGCAATCATTTTTAAGATCTGTTTTTTTAAACATGCCATGAATCTCATGATGACAAAAAAAAGTGACAGAGATTTGTGTCCATGTTGCTTAAATTGGATCTCTAAGCTTCAGTTGTGAGAGGTGAAAGACATTCCATAGCCTTGAATTAAAGTAATTGTCCCATTTTGAACTTTCATGGGATAATAGAAACATGTTGAGCCACAATTACAATAGCAGAATCATAGAACTAAAGTATATGTACCCGGTGGTGCAGAGATGGTCCATCTTTTGACTACATTGAGCAAGGGTCTGGCACTTTTGAATCTGGCATTGGTCTGGTGTATCTGCCAGCGCCACTCTTATTGTTGGTGTTTTTTTAGTCCAGCTGGACTCAAACATAATATTTCGGCTGATGTGTAGAGTTCAGCGAACACCTGGATGTTTGGGTTCGAGAAGTTCGCCGAACTTGCCGAAAATGTTCGGGTTCGGGATCCGAACACAACCCGAACTTCACCCCGAACACGAACCCCATCGAAGTCAATGGGGACCCGAAGTTTTGGGCACTAAAAAGGCTGTAAAATAGCCCAGGAAAAGGCTAGAGGGCTGCAAAAGGCAGCAAAATGTAGGTAAATCCCCTGCAAACAAATGTGGATAAGGAAATGACTTAAAAAAAATAAAATAAAAAAAAATTAACCAATATCAATTGGCAACTTGGAAGAGGAGGAGGTGGAATAGGAGGTTGGGGTGGCATCAGGTGGGAATGCTATGGGAGTTGATGTTCTCATCACAGCCAAAAAGGATTCATGTCTGCCTGCAGTGCCACAGGCCTCATTCACAGACTCAGGGCCATGGCACCCAGACGGAGAAGAGGTTCATTCAACTTTGGGTTGCCCTGCAAAATAATGGTAAAATGAAAATAAGAGGATTCAATAAAGAAGTGCCCTGGAGTACAAGAATATATGGTTAAGGGGAGGTAGTTATAAATGTCTATTCTGCACAAGGGATGGACAGGTCCTGTGGGATCCATGCCTGGTTCATTTTTATGAACGTCAGCTTGTCCACATTGGCTGTGGACAGACGGCTGCGTTTGTCAGTAATGACGCCACCTGCCGTGCTGAATACACATTCAGACAAAACGCTGGCCGCCGGGCAGGCCAGCACCTCCAAGGCATAAAAGGCTAGCTCTGGCCACGTGCACAATTTGGAGACCCAAAAGTTGAATGGGGCCGAACCATCAGTCAGTACGTGGAGGGGTGTGCACACGTACTTGTCATTGATCAAAGATAATTTATCTCCCTAATCCTTAATCATACATTAAACTAAATAGTTTGAGCCATCTATACTTCGATACCCCTCACCCTTTGTGTGGTTAGAAGCAGGTGGAACGCATAAGTAGCGCTTGTGGAATGCAGGCTGACCTCACTATGGACGGCGCTTGAGTCTTAGGCATGCGCAGTGACGTGGAACGCACTAGGAGCCGCTGTGGAACGCAGCGTCTCGTTCATTACGTCACTTCCGGCTATTCACGTGATCGTTTGTGATCACATGACCGGAAGATTTGATAGATCACCGTGCGCTATTTAAGGTGAGGGATGGCCGACACTTACCACCGGCCCTAACAACAGGAGAGACCAGAACGCTTGGCACCTTGGCATGAAGATGGAGCCCACACATGCTCCCAGATAGCACCCGCATCAGACTGCTGATCGGGATAAGGGAAGTCACCGCGCTTTTCCTATTTTATACTAGTAGACTCTTCACTATTATTGATATAGTGACCTGGTGTGCCTTGACTTTGATTTTGGTCCATTTGACGTGATATATATACTGTTGTTTTAGGTACATCTCTATGCTATAGTCCCCTGCCGGTCATATATTATATATGAGAGGGTAATTTGAAAAATCTTGGCACATCTTGTATTTTGCTCATCTTTGGTGTTTGTGATATTGTGACACCATTATTTGATGTTTGGTCCCCTGATGATCTACAACATAGCATACGGTTGTAGTGAAACGCGTCGGGCTACTCAATACTAATAAGGGACTACTATATATTTGTGTTCAAACATCTATTCCTTTGTAGTGTCTGTGTAGTGTCTCTCTAAGCTTGGGAGAACCGCCAGGAGTGAGAGACATTACCTTTGGTTTACCTTATGCCTCTCGCTCTGTGCGATTCCCCTGGTAGAGTATCTATGTGACTACTGACAGACTCTTGTTTGTGACCATTGCACTTCAAATAGGTGGTGGGTTCTATCCTGTGTCAGGGCCACATTAGGGACACTAGGAGGTTCCAGACACGGGATTGCCCCTATCGGGGCGGCTATTCCGTTTTGTAGGCAGGGATACTAGTATCTAGCGGACAGATTAGGGATACTTACCTTCTGGTCCATCGCTACTCTCCCCCTACTCGGATTGGAGGTTTCTTTGATATATTGTTTATCTTTATAAAAGACTATATTAAAAGTAATATTTTATGGTGATAACAGTCTCGGTGATACGCTCTAACTTTATTATCACTTACTATATTACCTACTGACGGTTGACATGTCGGAACGTGACTTCTATTCTGCACAAGGGATGGACAGGTCCTGTGGGATCCATGCCTGGTTCATTTTTATGAACGTCAGCTTGTCCACGTTGGCTGTGGACAGACGGCTGCGTTTGTCAGTAATGACACCACCTGCCGTGCTGAATACACATTCAGACAAAATGCTGGCCGCCGGGCAGGCCAGCACCTCCAAGGCATAAAAGGCTAGCTCTGGCCACGTGGACAATTTGGAGACCCAAAAGTTGAATGGGGACGAACCATCAGTCAGTACGTGGAGGGGTGTGCACACGTACTGTTCCACCATCTTAGTGAAATTCTGCCTCCTGCTAACACGTTCAGGTGGTGGTGCAGTTAGCTGTGGCGTGGTGACAAAACTTTTTCACATCTCTGCCATGCTAACCCTGCCCTCAGAGGAGCTGGCCGTGACACAGCTGCGTTGACGACCTCTTGCTCCTCCTCTGCCTTCACCTTTGGCTTCCACTTGTTCACCTGTGACATTTGGGAATGCTCTCAGTAGTGAGTCTACCAATGTGCGCTTGTACTCGCGCATCTTCCTATCACGCTCCAGTGCAGGAAGTAATGTGGGCACATTGTCTTTGTACCGGGGATCCAGCAGGGTGGCAACCCAGTAGTCCGCACACGTTAAAATGTGAGCAACTCTACTGTCATTGCGCAGGCACTGCAGCATGTAGTCGCTCATGTGTGCCAGACTGCCCAGAGGTAAGGACAAGCTGTCCAATGTGGAAGGCGTATCATCATCGTCCTCCGTTTCCCCCCAGCCACGCACCAGTGATGGGCCCGAGCTGCGTTGGAAGCCACCCCGCTGTGAACATTGCTTCATCCTCATCCTCCTCCACCTCCTCATCCTCGTCCTCCTCGTCCTCCAGTAGTGGGCCCTGGCTGGCCACATTTGTACCTGGCCTCTGCTTTTGCAAAAAAACTCCTTCTGAGCCACTTCTAAGAGACTGGCCTGAAAGTGCTAAAAATGACCCTTCTTCCTCCTCCTCCTCCTCCTGGGCCACCTCCTTTTCCATCATCACCCTAAGTGTTTTCTCAAGGAGACATAGAAGTGGAGACATAGAAGTGGTGCATATGAGGCGGTGAGCGGGAAGAACGAAGTTGCGCTGTAGCGCAGACAGGCGAGCAGCAGCATGATGTGAACGCCGGAAGCGCGCACAGACGGCCCGCACTTTATGCCGCAGCTCTGACATGTTGGGGTAGTTGTGAAGGAACTTATGCATCACCAAATTCAGCACATGCGCCAGGCAAAGGATGTACGTCCCAGTGCTTTGACGAGATTTCGCCCATTATTGCAAACCACCAGGCCGGGCTTGAGGTCCACCGGAAGCAACTACTCGTCGGTCTGTTGTTCAATACCCCGCCACAACTCCTGCGTGGTGTGGGGCCTGTCCCCCAAACATAAAAGTTTCAGAACGGCCTGCTGACGTTTACCCCGGGCTGTGCTGAAGTTGGTGATGAAGGTGTGTGGCTGACTGGATCAGCAGGTGGAAGAAGAGGAGGAGGAAGCCGAGTAGGAGGAGGAGGCTACAGGAGGCAAAGAATGATGCCCTGCGATCCTTGGCGGCGGAAGGACGTGTGCCAAAGAACTCTCTGCCTGGGGCCCAGCCGCCACTACATTTACCCAGTGTGCAGTTAGGGAGATATAGCATCCCTGGCAGTGCTTACTGGTCCACGTATCTGTGGTTAGGTGGACCTTGCCACAGATGGCGTTGCGCAGTGCACACTTGATTTTATCAGATACTTGGTTGTGCAAGGAAGGAACGGTTCTCTTGGAGAAGTAGTGGCGGTTGGGAAATACATACTTGGGGACAGCCATCACCATCAGCTGTTTGAAGCTGTCTGTTTCCACCAACCTGAATGACAGCATTTCAAAGGCCAGTAGTTTAGAAATGCTGGCATTCAGGCCCAGGGCTCGAGGGTGGCTAGGTGGGAATTTATGCTTTCTCTCCAAGGTTTGTGAGATGGAGAGCTGAACGCTGCCGTGTGACATGGTGAAGATGCTTGGTGACGGAGGTGGTGGTGTTGGTGGCACATCCTCTGTTTGGTGGGCGGCAGGGGCCAACATTCCTCCTAAGGCGGAGGAACAGGCCGAGGCAGCAACAGAAGAGGGAGCAGGGGGAGCCTGAGTGAGTTCCTTGTTTTTAAGGTATTTACTCCACTGCAGTTCATGCTTTGCATGTAGATGCCTGGTCATGCAGGTTGTGCTAAGGTTCAGAATGTTAATGCCTCGCTTCAGGCTCTGATGGCACAGCGTGCAAACCACTAGGGTCTTGTCGTCAGCACATTGATTAAAGAAGTGCCATGCCAGGGAACTCCTTGAAGCTGCCTTTGGGGTGCTCGGTCCCTGGTGGCGGTGGCCAGCAGCAGGCTAACTCTCTTGGCGGCGGCTGTTCTGCTTTTGCCCCCTGCTCCCTCTTTTGCTAAAATTATTTGGCCCAAGGTATTGAATTCAAATTCAAGCCTTTTTTTACAGGCACCTAACACTATCTGGCTATCTATTTATGTACCGTATTACACTAATCCAGGCACAGCAGTAACCACAGATTTAAGGGAATATCAATTGTAGGCCTAGTATTTAGTCCCTGAATGAAAGGTATCCTTTTACGGACAGATTTACACTTTGAGATGCACAGTAGCGTTTGAAAAAATATATAGGATTATGCTTTCAGCACTTGTATTTTAACACTTTGTGTAATATACACTTTAACAGACAGAAATACACTTAGAGATGCAAAACAGTGTGTGCAAATGTAGAGGATTATGCTGTATTTTAACACTTACTGTAATATACCCTTTAACGGAAAGAAATACACTTGAAGATGCACGCAGAGTGTAATATACCCTTTAACGGACAGAGTTACACTTGGCCTGCAACTGCTGGAACACCAGATTTTGGGTATTGCTATTTTGGTAATTGACTTTCACCCCAGAAAAAAATATATCCTTTGCCGGACACTATTAAACTTGTCCAGCCACAGCTGGATCACCAGATTTATGGTATTTCTATTTTTGCAACTGAATGTCAACCCATAGAAAAATATATCCTTTGCCGGACACTATTAAACTTGGCCAGCCACAGCTGAAACCACTGATTTATGGTATTGCTATATTTGGCAATTGAATTTCACCCCAGAGCAAAATAAATCCTATGCCGGACACTATTAAACTTGTCCAGCCACAGCTGGAACACCAGATTTACGGTATTTATATTTTTACGACTGAATTTCACCGCAGAAAATAATATATCCTATGACGGACACTATTGAACTTGCCCAGTCACAGCTGGAACACCAGATTTACGGTATTTATATTTTTGCGACTGAATTTCACCGCAGAAAACAATATATCCTATGACAGACACTATTAAACTTGTCCAGTCACAGCTGGAACACCAGATTTACAGTATTTCTTTTTTTGCAACTGAATTTCACCGCAGAAAATAATATATCCTGTGACGGACACTATAAAACTTGTCCAGTCACAGCTGGAACACCAGATTTATGGTATTTCTATTTTTGCAACTGAATTTCACCGCAGAAAATAATATATCCTATGACGGACACTATGAAACTTGTCCAGTCACAGCTGGAACACCAGATTTACGTTATTTCTAATTTGGCAATTGAATTTCCCCCCAGAACAAAATATATCCTTTGCCGGACACTATTAAACTTGTCCAGCCACAGCTGGACCACCAGATTTACGATATTTCTATTTTTGCAACTGAATTTTACCGCAGAAAATAATATATCCTATGACAGACACTATGAAACTTGTCCAGTCACAGCTGGAACACCAGATTTACGGTATTTCTATTTTTGCAATTGAATTTCACTGCAGAAAATAATATATCCTATGGCAGACACTATTAAACTTGTCCAGTCACAGCTGGAACACCAGATTTACGGTATTTCTATTTTTGCAACTGAATTTCACCGCAGAAAATTATATATCCTATGACGGACACTATGAAACTTGTCCAGTCACAGCTGGAACACCAGATTTACGGTATTGTTATTTTGGCAATTGAATTTTAACCCCAGAACAAAATATATCCTTTGCCGGACACTATTAAAGTTGGCCAGCCACAGCTGAAACCACTGATTTATGGTATTGCTATTTTGGCAATTGAATTTAACCCCAGAACAAAATATATCCTTTGCCGGACACTATTAAACTTTGCCAGCCACTGCTGGGACACCAGATTTAGGGGATTGCTATTTTGGCAATTGAATTTCACCACAGAAAAAAAATCTATCCTTTGCCAGACAGCAGACAATATTACACTTGGCTATCCACAGCTGGAACACCAGATTTAGGGGATTGCTATTTTGTCAATTGAATTTAACCCCTAAATAAAATATAGAAATTTCTATCCTGAGTTTCTAGGGGTGACAATAAGCACAGCCAAGCCCCTGATGTAGGATATAGCCAAAAAAAAAAAACTAGTATTGATGGATTGATGGACTTGGTGGCTGCTTGTGCTGGTGCACCACAAGACACAAAATGGCCGCCGATCACCTCAGAAAAAAGTGACAGAAAAACGCTCTGTGCAGCCTAAAATCCAGTGAGCAATTAACTAGCAGAAGTTAAATGATTCATAGCTGTAGATTGATCACTTCATTAGGTGTTTTTGCTGACTTTTCCCTGCCTAATCTCGCCCTCACAGCAGCTGTGTCCTATCCCTACACTAATCAGATCAGAGTGACGTGCGGCGCTACGTGACTCCAGCTAAAATAGAGGCTGGGTCACATGCTGCACTTGGCTAATCACAGCCATGCCATTAGTAGGCATGGCTGTGATGGCTTCTTAGGGCAAGAAGTAAAACGCTAGCTGATTGGTTGCTGTGCAGCCCTTCAGAAAGCGGGAAGAAATCGCCGAACAACGAACCCAAACTTTTTGAAAATGTTCGGGTCCGGGTCCATGTCCCGAACACCCCAAAATTCAGTACGAACCCCAACTATACAGTGTTTATCCAGGACACACGTTGGTCACACGTCGTCATAGGCAAGGTGCAAACCAGTGCCTTATAAGTATTGCTAATGACTGCCTAATGACATACATGGTGTAACATAGGAGTAAGGCTAACTGCAGTTATAACGTATACATCTGTAGTAGCTTTGCATCATTCACGATGTTGGGGTAACATAATCTCCCACCCCTGCTGTTTCATTTTTGACACTTACTCCAATACTTTTTCACTTACAGTACAGTCGCTGCTTTTATATATTTTTTAGGTGACTGGGTAGTTATTGGAAGTAGTCACTGTGCAAGGGAAGTTTATGTTATAATTTTTCTGTTCTATCAGTCTAAGACCCTTATTTATCAAAAACACTGATAAGAAGGGTGTTCTAGTGGTGATAGAAAATCATCTCTCATCTCTGCTGTCCTTATACTATAAACAGTGATAAACAGGGTGTTCTAGTGGCAATAGAAAATCAATTCTCCCCTCTGTTGTCCTAATACTATAAACAGTGATAAGCTGGGTGTTCTAGTGGTGATAGAAAATCAGTTCTCACCTCTCATGTGTTCTCCCCTGTCCCTATACTATAAACACTGATAAGCAGGGTGTTCTAGTGGTGATAGAAAATCAGTTCTCCCCTCTCCGTTGTTCTCCCTTGCCCCTTATACTAGTTATCTTCATGCTTCTCTAAGGTCCTTAGTTACAAATGTCTGAAACTGTGCTGCACATGCTCAATAGTAAGATCTTCCTCTAAAAACCAGAGGAGTAAGTTGACTACTGGGCATGCCTGCAGTTATTTCAGAGCAGGTAGTCAGAACAGGAAGACAGCATTAAAGGTATTTTTGGGAATAAGTAACTTTTCACATGTGCTGACTGCCTGCCTCTGCTATGGAAAGAATTAGACTTAACTATTCACTGACATTCTAGTTCTGCATGTAGGCTACTGTGTGTCTAACTTCCAATCTGCAGTTTGTTTGCTTTCTCTTCACCATGGGCATGATCATCTGCTTCGCTGCAGCTAAAAACTGGTTTCAGTGGTGATGTGTCCCTTGAATCCAGTCACACTGCAACAGAGCAGATGATTATGATTATTTAGTGTATAACAGTGTTTTCCAGTTCTTACATCCATAGTGCATTATGTATTTGGTTACTGAAATTTAGAAATTTCAGGAATTTTACTACAAGAAATTTGTTATTGCTAAATTATTGGCCATTTACAGTTGTGTTCAAAATTATTCAACCCCCACTGAAATTGAGTGTTTTGGCCAGTTTGACATTGATTTTGATCATTTCAGTCATCTTGGTTACAATTAAATCATAGAGACACTTGTAAGTCAGACAAATATAACATAACATTTATAATGAAATAACCACAAATGTATTTTCTGTGCTCACATCATTATCAGTTTTATTCAACCCCCAAGTGACATTTAATCTTAGTACTTAGTACAACATCCTTTTCCAGTTATAACATCTTTTAAACATGAAGCATAGCTTGACACAAGTGTCTTGCAGCGATCTACGGGTATCTTCGCCCATTCTTTATGGGCAAAAGCCTCCAGTTCAGTCACATTCTTAGGCTTGCACACTGCAACTGCTTTCTTTAAGTCCCACCAGAGGTTCTCAATCGGATTTAAGTCTGGTGACTGCGATGGCCACTTCAAAATGTTTCAGCCTTTAATCTGCAACCATGCTCTAGTGGACTTGGAGGTATGCTTGGGATCAGTGTCCTGTTGAAAGGTCCAACGTCTCCCAAGCCTCAGGTTTGTGACGGACTGCATCACATTTTCATCCAATATCTCCTGGTACTGAAGAGAATTCATGGTACCTTGCACACGCTGAAGCTTCCCTGTACCTGTAGAAGCAAAACAGCCCCAAAGCATGATTGACCACCCCCGCCATGCTTCAAAGTAGGCAAGGTGTTCTTTTCTTCATAGGACACCAATTCAATATTCCCTACAAAGTAACCAAACTACATATCTAATGTCCAGAAAAACAACCAATCAACAATATGTAGTAAATGTGTATTTTATTGAAAACATAATTAAACTATACACAATAATTCAAAGAATTACTACATTTTATTATACAATAATACATACATAGTGAAAGACCACAAAATATTAAAAATATATAAAACCACACAAATGTGGTCCGTGGATCTGGGGTCCACTGAACTCAGGTGAAAAGAGTAATACGTGGCTGAAACCAACTCAGTGGTAAGTTATATCGGCATGATTAAGACAATAATCCACAAGTTACATACCGGTAAATCATTGCCATAACCTATACCACTGAAAGTTGGAAAACCAGCACCACAATATGATCATAACATCAATGTTATACACACCTGAGTCCAGTCGTCACCAGATCCACAGACCATAATTTTGTATGTCACTTCTTTCGGGTGTTTTCTATTATGATTGTGGTCACACAGCAGTCACACGGGGACTTTTCTCCACTTTGCGCTTCAGGTAGCGCACAGCAGTCAAAGCCAGCATCTTCTTTCTGCCACAGGTAGCGTTTTAACAGTGCCCTTTGCCTTGAATTTGCAAATGATGCTTCCTATGGTGTCTCTTGGTATGTTTAACATCTTTGCAATCTTCTTATAGCCATTGCCCTTCCTGTGAAGAGAAATCACCTCTTCTCTTGTCTTCCTGGACCATTCTCTTGACTTCACCATGTTTGTAAACACACCAGTAAATGTCTAGAAGGAGCTGAGTATCACAGTCATTTTAAATCTGCCGAATTGGTGCTTATTATGCTTGATTGCTGCTCCTTGACATCCACAGGGGTTTTCAATACCTGATCGAAAACACTTGAATGAACCTCTGTTCTTAAGAGTGGTAGTCTTTAAGGGGTTGAATAATTGTGTCAATGAAGAAATCATAAAAAAACATTTAATACTGTATTACAAAAACAATTGATGTCATTTTAGTTGCATTTGGTTCTTTAAAAAGTCCTTGTAAGATTTCATTCTGAACACAATTACAAATGTACACTAAATTCCCTAAAACCCTTTACAGCATTGGGGTTTGAATAATTTTGAACACAACTGTATGTGGGGGTCAGATTCAGAGAGTGAGAAAGTGCAGGAGTTGGTCAGGCTTAGCAACTCCACAGTCCTGCTTTAGAGAAATAAATACTATACTATATATGCAGTGCAATTTGTCAGAAGATTAGTAGAGGATTCAATGACTAACTTTGTGAGAAAAAAGCACTTGCCCAATAAAGTAGCAGATGTCTGCTGTAATCAGCAACATTTCAGAAAAAGCCCTTTATAGGTGACATGTCCTCACTGTACATTATCATTTCATCATTAAAAGTAGTGGACATTTGAAAAATAGATGCTGATACTCAAAATGTGGTAAAAGTGACTGATTACAGTAAACGCCCAATTACACTAAGCAATTATCATTACAATTTGTTTTTTTCTGATCAATTGTAACAATAATTCCTCAAAATAAACACAGGAAAGCAACCATGGTGAAGTTCAAAAAAGAGTCATGGCCACTGTCAGAAACTGCAACTGTAGCATATTTATCAATTAGTAAGTGTGAGCTTTCAGGGTGCTGGATCATTATGATGGATATGTCCATCAGATCCTTACAAATGTTTAATGAAACCAACAATCGTCCATCAGTATTTTGAAAATGGCTCCATGTAAATAGGCCATACTTGGAGTGGTCCAACTGCGGGATCTGTATGAGAACTGCTACTAATTGCTGGCCACACCTGTACTTTTTATTTGAAACAAAAGCAAGTATTAATGTTACCCTGCAATTTGAGGTAATCCACATTTGGATCTTGGGGCTGGGCTGCACTTTATGTGAGCCTCCTTAATACAACAGAAAAATGTTTTACGATATATAGTGCATGCAATAAAGGTCATTCTGATGTCTTTCTAAGGGCTGTATTACACTGGGCCCGTGATCTGCCAGATCATTGCTAACAAGTGTTTGTAGGAACGCTCATTAGCGATGATCTGGCGGTGTAAAGGTGCCGCTGATTACCCGATGAACGAGCGAAACACTTGTTCATCGGGTAATCACATATTTTATGAAGTCATAAAAATCATTGTTTTCCAGCAGCAGATCATGCCATCTAATCACGTTCTGCTGGTAGCAAATAATGATTCTGTATGAGGAGAAGCAATGGCATTATGATCGCTCTTCCCCATACTGTGGAGGAGATCGCTGTATGTAATAGCAGGGGTCTCCTTCACTGACGAGCAGGCGATTGTTGGAAAGGAATGCTTTGTTCCTGAAAATTGTCTGCTAAATATAGCAGTGTAATACAGCCTTTAGTTTATGACCATGAAGTAAAAGTTGATGGTATACAACACTTTAACGTGTTACCCACTCAAACTTTTCATGTATCCCATTAAGACATTCAAACAAATTACCCACCATATAATAAATGGATCGAATGAGTCTACTAGAGATGGAGGTGCTCTTAAACAGTGTTTCTCCATTCTGGCTTATAGAGGTACAGCTGTAATAATATTACAGGTTATAGCTTACTAGAGATGGGTCGTTGATCCAGGGAGTTTTTCTGATTGCTTGATTGGAGTCGGGAAGGAATTTTTTCCCCCTTAAGTGGGGAAAATTGGCTTCTACCTCACAGGTTTTTTTTTTTTTGCCTTCCTCTGGATCAACTTGGAGAATAACAGGCCGAACTGGATAGACAAATGTCTTTTTTTCGGCCTTATATACTATGTTACACAGGCTGCGGGCTCATCTGCTAAGGTCCCGAATGCATGTCTGCCTTCTCCTACTGTTCAGATGCATTTACTATTATGCAGTTAAACCAGAAAGAAAGTGCACACATTTGGTCAGGAGTCCCAAATAGAAGAGCCGCAGCCTGTGTCAGTGCAGTGGGAATGGTGGCATTGGCGGAGCAAGGGACAAGTAAATATTCACCAAATTGTCTTTCTCCATAGGTTAAAAGAAAAGGCAGTTTTTATAAAAAGCCCAGAGAACCCTGTTATAGGGTCACCCATTCATTTTAATGGCGGCATGTAACACTATATCCCTACTGCAGTGGCTGCGAGAAATTTGCGACCAAATGAAAGGACCTCTAATATGTAAATATTATGATCGATTTATTTATAAGCTTATAATTATCAAGAGTCAATTTATCAAATTAGATGTCTCTATAAGCAATTTATTATCCCTAGTTCCTAAATTCTTGCTACTACAGAGTACATGGCGATAGTTAGCTTTTTGCAGTGTATGAAGGCATCTTTTGTATTTACTTTGAGATATTAGGCAAGATTTCCTAACCTTTGTGGAGTAATAACAGTTTATGGTTCATCTTCAAAACTCATTTGATTATGCGCAGTAAAGCTATCATACTTTAGAAGAACTGTGGTGTATAGATATATTTTTTAATTTTCATACACGTAAAAGATAAAAGAGTCATCTATCATGACTCATGTCCTTTGTCTCTCCCAGCTTTTCTTCATTTGCTGCTGTCTGGGTTTTATTTGGTATAGTAGACTATTCAATGCTTTTTGTGTTTTCATAGATCATTTTAAATCATTTTAGTACTTCTACTCGAGAGGCACTGAGATCTGAAAGTTCTCCTCTGCCTTTTCTTTCTAGATGTCTAGCCGCCCCTTTTATATACTTATCTCTTTCTCTTGTGTTGTCATTCTGTTTTATCTATACAGTTATAAGACAGGAGCAAAATACATAAAAGATGAGGGTTAGAGCGATAAGGAGCCAGGAAAGAAGTGCCAATCAAACTATGAGTGCAAGCATTCAAATGTTGGAGGGTGCCTATTCATTGACAGATTGGCAAAGCTCAGTGCATGATCCAAATGTTTTGGAAGTCAAATGAGTCAAGGAAAAGGTCAAGCATAGGAAAGTTTGGCTGCATTCACTAGTGGCTGGATAAATGGTTTGGATGTTTTCATGCGTGGCTGTATTTAAAGATGCAAAATGAAATCATTAGCATCTTAACAGCTAGGACAAAAATAATGTTTCACATCTAAGAAACACCAGCCATGACGAGACAGGATGCCCTCCAACCATACAGAAAAAAAATCTCTGCAGTCCTAACTGCTTACACATTGGAGGCTCTTGTAAGATAAAGTTAAAAGTCAATTTAAAGAAATTCATGTCCGTCAAGCTATCTTATTCAGAAGTGATATGATTTAAAGGGATTATTGATCGCAGGCTGAACCATTTCTATGTATCCTTGTATTGTAAAGATTAAGTAGGACATTGAAGCTGAAGATAAAATAAACTACCTTTTATAACCTTTACAAATTGAAATACAGAAAGTAGGTTATTTAGAAGGCAGAGTCCAACAATCAGCATTTACCACCTACCCACAGATCTTTTTATCTGTATGGTCAGAGGGCCTCCTGTCTCTTCATGGCTTGTGTTTCTTAGACATGAAATATTATTTCTGTCATAGCCGTGATGCTAATGATTTATATTTTCCATCTTTAAATACATCCACGCATGAAAACATACAAAGCATATATCCAGCAAGTAGTGAATGCTTTCCTGTGGCTGACCTTTTCCTTGATTCATTTGACTCCCAAAACATTTGGATTGTGCACTGAACTTTGCCAACCTATCAATGTCTGATTGCCAGGGGCACCACCCATCACTAAATCAGGGTTCCCGAATCCCTCTTCCATTCTTCTTCACTGTACAGCCACAGTAAAGAGGAGTTTGAATGTAGCAGCCATGTGAGTATGCTTGCTATTACTCAAAATTTATGGGAATGACAAAGCCCTGTACTCAGCTATCTCACTCAATACAAAGAGTCATGGCCACTGTCAAAAACTGCAAATGTAGCATATTTATCCATTAGTAAGTGTGAGCTTTTAGGGTGCTGGATCATTATGATGGATATGTCCATCAGATCCTCACAAATGTTTTATGAAACCAACGATCGTCCATTAGTATTTTGAAAATGGCTCCATGTAAATAGGCCATACTTGGAGTGGTCCAACCGTGGGATCTGTATGAGAACCGCTACTAATTGCTGGCCACTAGAGATGCGTCGTTCCTGGTACATTTGCATACTCTGTGTTCAAGAAGTCATCAGATAATTTCAATTGGTGTAGCAGATTTAATTGACCTTAATCCCCAGCTGCTTGTGATCCAAACCTTCCACAATTCACGTATCCCCATAACAGTACAACTTTTGGTCCCTGGTCCATGAAATTGCTCATCAAGACATGAGAATATGTAGCTGTGGAGTTAACCTTTCCACTCCCTAAAATAAACTTTATATATAAATTAAAATATGCATTGCAAAGTATTAAATGCACTTAGTAACACATATCAAACATAGCATTTGTCCTCAGACAGACAGCACCCTTTATACAATCTCTTATACTACAATTATTATTATTATTTATTATTATTATAATAAATCTTTGTCACATTCTGTAAGTTGCTGTATGTAGGGTTCCAACCCCGTTTTCCAATAAAGCATAAAACTACAGCAGTTAGGTTTTGAGTTTTGATAGTTGAGACTTTTATTCAACATACGGCAGTAATCATATCATATTACGTTTCGGCACGCAGGCCTTCTTCAGATACTATGCCACAGGTGTAGAGGGAAAATTGGAGAATGGCAGAGGAACAGACACAAAGGTAAAATCATGTGTATCACATCTGGAGAAGAAAGGCGTCTTTATTATTTAAGCACCATTTATTCCATGGCGCTGTACGTATTATAAGGGGTATACATACATACTACAGACAATTGCACTAAGCATGAACAAGACGAGTTACAGATTGGTACAGAAGGATAGAGGGCCTTTCCCATGAGGGCTCACAATCTACAAGGTATGTAGGAAGGACACACCACCATTATACAACCTCTTATATAGACAGCAACATTTTAACCATACAGTACACGTGCAAACATAGTTCTCCACAAAATGACTCTATACAATTGTCCTTACATTTGTTATCTTACCCATTCCTCATATGAAACTGCACATTAACCTGCTGTCCCCACTAGTGTTGGACTTGGGTAACTTAAATCCACTAAAAAAGAAGTTTCAGAGGATCAACCGTCAATTTAAACGGAACGTTTGCATGTCTGTTTCAATTGCATCATGAACTATGCTTTTATCTTATTGCACAAAGGTCAAATCATTATTAATTTCAGGAAGAATTATCCTCAGGATAAAATGGTCACCTTAAAGTTGTGTTGTCTTTTGCTAGAGCTTTAAAGCTCATGATTTTCCATTACCCTTCTTTTCACAGGATTCCCACCATTGTGCGTGAAAGAAAACCCAAGACTCCTCCAGGTGTCCAATACCACTTTTTTGACAAGGGAAGAAGCAGAGCAGTGTTGCCAAACTGGTTAGCACCAACTGCATTGCTCCACCTGGAACAAATATTTAGTTTTTTTGCCCAAACTCTATATCTTAATACCCAGGCCAAGTCAAAGTGGCTTGTTTATGCCATAGCCTAGCACTTAGCACCTGGGAGAACATGTCTCACCAGCACCAACCTTACTATGGTCCTGCCTAATGCCCTCTATTTGATTGTGTAACTCAGTAGCTCAGTCCACATTCATTTACTTATCATAAAAATGTAGATCACAGCAGCAAGGTAGCATAGACCACAATAATAATGAATTTGTTTCTCTGTCCTAATGTACTATGTAGATAAATTGATATTTCCTCAAGTTACTATGAGTAACATTGCTGTGTCCTATGCAATTTTTTCTATAAATGCCCAATTAATTTAGGAAACTTGCTTCCAATGACCATCTGTACTAAATCCTACAACGTACGGTAATTAGTAATCATTATCTGTCACAGTAAAATAATTGTAAAAATGCTAATCTTACATTCACTATGGGATATGGCAATTAGGCAGGTCACTAGCCGGCATCCCTATTATAACAGAACTTGCTGCATTTCCTAGCAGGGATGTGACATGATGTGCATTAGGATGGCTAGTCATTTCTCTGAATCAATAGGATGATGGACTGTATTTCTCATAAATGCTGTAAGCAGAAAAAGCAAACAACAGTCACAAGGTACATGCAGTATGTATGATGCCTGTATACATAAAATTAGCCAAATTCAGAAGTTACATGTTATTATTTCGGTGGTGGTATGGTATAATTTAATTCTTAAAAATTAAAGGGGTTATCCGGGAACTTGATATTGATGGACTATCCTCAGATTGTCAGAGATCGACTACAGGGACCAATTAGCTGTTCAAAGCGGCCACAGTGCTCTGTGAGTGCTTAGGCCTCTTGCTAGGCCATTGACGTCACTGTACATTGGTCACATGGCCTAGCCGCAGCTCAGTCCCATTCAAGTGAACGAGGCCGAGCTGCAATACCAAGCACAGCTGTTATACAATGAACAGCGCTGTGCTTGGTAACCTGTGAAGAGACCACAACACTCACTGGGGCTCCGCTGAGCACAGTAGCTTCTTCAAACAGCTGATCAGTGGGGATGCTAGAAGTCAGATCTGATATTGATGATCTATCCTAAGGATAGGCCTAGAAAAACCCTTTTTTTATTATTTTTTTGCAATTCCCAATTTTTTTGTAATCGGGGCATAAAAATTACATCGTTCTGGCATCCAACATGAGAAACAGTTCTTACACTTCTAGCAAAAGATAAGCTTGGGTTACTTCACCCTTCACATCACATATTACTTTATTCCCTAAAGAGCGAGGAGACCTATGTTAGTTAATGAGCAAGGAACTTACCATAAAGGGGGGGGGGGGATATAGAACAAAGGTATATAATCTCTGTGTATCCATAGTAGGGAAAATTGTGTGTGAGAAGTCTTGAGGTCATGCAGTGTCACGTAGGGTGGATAATATGCTATTGTAAATGAATTATGGCTATGATGAGTAGGAAAAAACCCTAGTTAACAGGATTCCCATTAAACAGCAGTAGATACCCCAGGAGGAATATGAGGCAGAACCACTGAATTCTTAATTTGATTTAGCCAGGGTTGCCAAATATGTAGAAAGGCTTCTCTATTCTTGTTTTTCCACCCAGCCAGCTCCTCCATATAGAACAAATGTTGTAGCTTAGTATACCACATGGACATGGAAGTGGGCTTCATGTCTCTCCTCTTCAAGGGGATAAGTTTAGCAGCAAAAATCATATTAGTAGCCAAGCTAGTCTGGGAAGGCGTGAAACACTTATGGGGTAGCCAAAGAAGAACCAGGAAGGTTGTAAGAGTTAACGGAAGAGAGCAGACCTTATTAATCATAGTTTCCACTTCTCTCCAAAATGAACAGATGGTAGGGCAGGACAAACATATATGGGAAATGGTGCCTTCATGGCAACAGTGGTCTGTGGGGAGAAGATTCATATGAAAGAGAAACTCAGTGGTCCTGTACCACCTGGATATTATTTTATAGGAGTTATCCTGAACCCTAACACACCTGGAGAAACACAAAATCCTAGCCAGAATGGGCAAGGGAAATATCAAACTCTTTCTCCCAGACCTCCAAGAACAAGGGTTTTGGAGGTGCATACTTTAGTGATAGCTCTCCATAAGGAAAACCACTTTTAAGACAAGGTTGATGGTTATTGAAAATATTATCTCTATTTATAATGCTATGCAATTTTATATCCATATTATATTGTCTTAAATGTGCATTTTATGGCTACTTTATACATGACTATTCAGTCCCCCAGCTCTGTTAGTATTTCCAATTGAATGTGATTGCATAGTTTTAGAAGAGCTGAATTTTTAATTTGACATAATAACGTATTCTTGTTATATGTCTTTTACCGAGGATTGCAAGTGAATCTATCGTATTATTTTAAAATGAGTTGAGATACTTTGTAAATGCATCGATTTACTTATCTTGTACTGATTCTGTGTAACAACCTGTATTACAATCCAGAACTGTGTTTGCAATTCCTCAGGCATCAGAGCTAAAACCTCCTGGTATTCCTTGAAACTCAATGTCTACACAGAGCTTACTCTGATGATTAGTATTCTTCCTCTAACTTCACACTTGCGCCAAAGCTAACCGGCAGGCTGTTATGGCAGAAAACATCCTGCTGATGTTCTCTGGATCCGGCATAACCAAATAGTGTAACATGTCCACTGGACCTTATGGACTATAATGGCATCGAGAGGGATCTGGCTATTCCCTGGCATAAATGCCGAGATTCGGCTGGACAAAAATCGCTGCATGCAACAGTTTTTGTCTCTCCGAATTGCAGCATTAATGACAGAAAGCAGACATATCCTATAGCGAATGGGGTCAAGCAGGCATGTGGCAGTATCAAGCTATGCTGGATCCAGAGAACACCGGCAGGCTGTTCTCTGCCAGAATAGCCTGCTGGATAGCTCAGCATTAATAGTTAACCAATTATACCAGGCACTGTTTCTTAAAGGGGTTGTCTCATCATAGACAATGGGGGCATATCGCTAGGATATGCCCCCATTTTCTTATAGGTGCGGGTCCCACCACTGGGACCTGCACCTATATTGAGAACAGAGCCGGCAAGGTCATGGCTGGAGGACTTCGGTCCGACCACCACCAAGCGGGCTCCCCATAGAAGTGAATGAGAGTGTACTGCTCTTGCACGGCACCCGCTCCCATTCATTTCTATGGGGCCGACGGAAATAGCCAGCGCTCGTATAATTTCACCGACCCCATAGAAAATGAATGGATGGCGGCTGCGCATGCGCAGTGCGCCCTCCTTCACTTGCGGGGCTCCATTCTTGATATAGATGCGAGTCCCAGTGGTGGGACCTGCACATATAAGACAATGGGGGCATATCCTAGCGATATGCCCCCATTGTCCATGATGAGAAAACCCCTTTAATTTACTGTAGGATGATATAAACATAATATGTAGAAATCTGTATAAGGGGAAATAGACTCTTAGACTTTATATATCAATTTTTAAAGGGAATGTGTCACCTATATTTTTTTTTCTGCCAGTTAAAACCAGATAACGATACATATCCTTTTTTCTAATCTGTTTCTGTTGTATGATTATAGACTTTTTATTCTATTTCCTGAAAATTGTTATTGGGACAGCCATCTTGTCTGAATGGAATTTAGAGATATGCTTTACGGTAGTCATCATGGGCTATAGACAGAAAAGACTGGAGGGGATTCATTGACTTCTACGGGAGTGTTTTCTAGGCATGCTCTGTGACCTGTGCAGAGGTCCGATATGAGGAAGGCGCAGATAAGCTGTGACAATCACCCATTGTGATTGTATACAGAGGTTTTATTATCTGTCATTGTAATTCTGTATGTGATGAAAACGAGATGACTGCTAAAAAATAATCTGTGCAGATCAAGAAGCAACGCTAATAAGTAGGCTTAATGGCCAGGATTTTAGGATTCTTTTTAAATATACATAGTGAAAAATTAAAATTACCACCAACATTTCTTTAAAAATATATTTAACACAAGAACAATAGGTAATTTTCTGATGACACATTGCCCTGATTTCTCATGCCTTCAGTCCAGAATTCTATCTTCAAAAAAAATTCAAAAATTGGGCTTTTGCTGCTACTTTTGGGCTCACTTGCGCAGTAATTTTGCAATTTTTTGCATTTTCACCATGCTCACTCCAGTTTTTAAATACTGGTGTGAAAGTGGGTGTGGTTTGCTATGTTAATGAGTTTCACTCCAGATTTATCATGGAGACTTATTTAAAAAGTCACAAAAAAGTCCCAATCTCCCTCATTAGGAGGGTGGAGTAAGAAAACTGGAGTAGCTTTTCTATACAAAAGTGTTAGGTTTAAAGAAGCACTTCCACAAAAATTACCACCTGGATAATATTTTATAGGAGTTGTTCTGAACCCTAACACACCGGGAGAAGCACAAAATCCTGGCCAGAAGGGGCAAGGGAAATATCAAGCTCTGTCTCCCAGGCCTCCAAAAACAAGAGTTTTGGTGGTGCATGCTCTAGTGATAGCTGTCTATAAGGAAAACCCCTTTTAAGAGAGTTTAAGAGGTTGAAGTTATTGAAAATATTATCTGTATTTATAATGCTATGCAATTTTATATCCTTTTTATATTGTTATACATAACTATTCAGTCCCTAGCTCTGTTATTATTTCCAATTGTATAGATTGCATAGATTTAGAAGAGCTGAATTTTTCATTTGACGTAACGTATTCTTGTTATGTGTCTTTTACAGAGGATTGCAAGTGAATCTATTGTAGTATGTTAAAATGAATTAAGATACTTTGTAAATGCATTGATTTAGTTATCATGTACTGATTCTGTGTAACAGCCTGCATTGGTGAAAATGCACAAAAATGTTTGTTCTCTGATCAGTTAGAAAGCTACATGATGTAATCTGTAGTGTAGGTAATCTTCTTCCCAGTAACTGTATTTGTGAGTCATAACCTCCCATCTGATTCTCAGCTGAGTCATGTGACCAACACTCAGATTTCCAACTGAAAAAGGACAGGAAGTTAGTTATTTCTCTATTTATTCCTATATGAACAGTCCGATCCTTGTCCGTAATGTGGACAATAATAGGATATGTTCTTTTTTTTTTTTTTTGGCGGAACGGAGTCATTTCTTTTTTTTTTTTTACAGCGACATTGAAGTGAATGGGGCCACAAAAAAAAAACAGAACGGACTAATAAAAAAAAATACACTTGTGTGCATGAGCCCTAAGAATGACATTGAGTCTCCCATGGTAATACATACAGGAACTGGCTTCCTGTCCGCCCCTAATATGCTCTGTTATTTGGAAAGTCACAGAGTTGGTCACATGACACAGCTCAGGATCAGAATGGAGGTTATAACTCACAAATACAGTCTCTGGTAAGAAAATTATCTTCACTACTGTTTACATCATATACCTTTCTAACAGGTCAGAGAATATCATTTTTGTGCAAGTGCCTCTTTAAGGCTAAGACAAATTTATCATACAACATGTAATATTTGATAAATGTAGCATACAGTACGCCACCGCAGACTAAAGCAGAACTGACTTCAAATATTCTCGTCATGATAAATTCCCCCGATTCTCTTTAAAGTAAACCCATCAGGAGATTTATGCTTCCCAAAATGACTGGCAGCATGAAATCCCAACAGGCTCCCTGGTTACGGACAGCTATGAATCTCCTAGCAGGTTCCGTTTAATAGTACAATACAGCATGCTTTTAGGCAAAACAATAAAACTTTGGCTCCTAACTGTTAAGAGCTAAATTGGTGAACACATTGTGAATGTTTTTCTGTCTCTCTGTAGATATACTGTCACTTTACTGAATCAGGTTTTTGTTATAGTGTTACTATTAAGCGGATTCCCATTGCCTTATAAATTAATTGCTTTTGAACAAAAGCTTTAATTTGCAGCACTTCTATCCTCACCTTGCCTTAATAAACAGGCTCTATAAAGGTAGACACTCATCTTAAAATAAATAATGGACGCACAGCGGCACATTAATGATTCATTCTTTGTTGTGTGTGCAGAGTATGGCAGAGTAAAATATTGATGGCACCGAGGAAATGAGCTGTTTCTTAATTTAGTTTGGTTCTGGTAATGTGTAACTAACATTTCTTTGCAGCAATATGCATTTAGTGACCCTTTCAAAACGTAATACTATACAAGAAAAGCAAATTATCAGCCATACAATGGAATATTTGAGCTTCATGTCAAAACAAAGCAGGTCCTGATTGCATATTTGATGAGTTTGATATGATTTCCATTTCTTACACGAAAATAAGGCTTTTGAGAAGTAGAGTAACAATCCATTTATTATTTATTTTATTTATTTATACAGCATCAGTCAGTGGTGTAGCTGTAATTTTCCTGAACCCCAGTCAGATTCAGTACAGTGCCTTCCCCCCTCCTTCCCCGTATACCTCCCAAATTTAGAAAAATCAGAAAGAGGGATACTATCAGCGGCGTGCAAATGTTGTGATACTAATCCACGCCTCCAACTCCACCCAATGCATAACTATACTTAGGCCCCTTTCACACGAGCGAGTATTCTGCACGGGTGCAATGCATGATGCAAATGCATTGCTCTCGCAAGGAATCCGGACCCATTCATTTCAATGGGTCTGCGTACATGAGCGATGGTTTTCATGCATCACTTGTGCGTTGCCTCAAATTCGCAGCATGTTCTATATTCTGTAATTATCACGTAACGTTAGCCCCATAGAAGTGAATGGGGCTGCGTGAATATCGCATCCGCAAGCAAGTTCGGATTCGATGCAGTTTTCACGGATGGATGCTAAGAGATGTTGTTTGTAAACATTCGGTTTTTTATCACACTCGTGCAAAACGCATTAAATCGCATTGCACCCGAGCGATAAAAACTGAACAACTGAACACGATCGCAAACAAAACTGAATGTCCTTGCTTGCGAAATCGTGCAGTTTTCACTGAACACATCCGCAACACATCCGGACCTAATCCGCTCACGCTCGTCTGCAAGGGCCCTTACTCAATTCCACAAAGTGCCCTTGGGGTTATGGGTGAGTAGCTTAAAACGTAGATTTTAATAATATCTTCATGAATATTTTTATGCGTAAAAATAGTTGTAATCCTCCTTTTTTAAACCATTTATTACTGTCGAGGGGTGCGTGATGAGGCCCGGGAGGCCCCAACACATTTACACTGAAAATAGGTATACAAAAGGCATACAAGAGGAGTAAAACTATTCCAGTCAGGGCTCCAAGTAGTTTTTACCCTAAACGCATGGGGGTAAAGTGCTGAGGGGAAAAAAGATTGTCATTAAAAGCTGGTCTTTGTAAATGACCCCAATATGTACACCTGATAAATCTATCATACCTTCATTACTCCTTGCAATGATGTAAGAACAAACTGGTCCTACAACATCCTGGGTTTCGGTGATGTGTTGGCGTGATGTCCGCTGGAACTAGAACAAGGTCGCTGTGGTATTAGAGCAAAAAGAATGATCAGATAAGGAAGGGATGATAACTGTCCCTGTTAAATCTCTAGCAGAGGCTGCTGTGCTGGCCCTGTAAGACCGAGCCATTCCAATGGTATAATCCAATGGTAATCTAGGGCATTGCTTTCCCCTTAGTGCTACCAAACAGTACTAATGCCCACCTTGAGCCCCCTCACAGTACTAATGCCAACTTTGTGCCCCATCAATATCCACATTGTGCCCCCTCACAGCAGTTATATGCACATTGTGCTCCCTCACAGTAGAAATGCCCTCATTGTGGCCCCTCAAAGTAGTAATGCCGTCATGGTGGCCTCTCATAGTAATTTCCAAATTTTACCCCTTTTAGTTGTGCCCCCTCCTATGAATGCTTACCTGTTTCTCCAATGATCAGACACTTCCTGCACAGCAGACACGATGTACACAGTCCAGCATTACGATATGTGGCCTGCTGGAGAGTACCGCAGCTAGGCTGAATGGAGAAGCAGGAAGCTGACAGCTCCCTGCTTCACCATGGCAATCAACTGCCTGGTTTCCGCGTCAACCTGGGGCACATGACCTGTTTGCCCCACCATCACTACACCCTTGGCGCCAGTATATTTTGCAGTGTTGTACAGAGATTGTTATCACTCACTGTTCTAAATGGGCCTCACAATCTTAATTCCAAATTAACCTGTCAGTATGTTTTTGGAAAATGGGAGGAAAGCTGGAGGAAATCTCACAAACACAGAGAGAATACACAAACTTCAGCTAAATGTTTCTTATGGTCAAATTTGAAACCAGGACATTTCAAGGCTCAAGGATCAGCTCACTTATATTCCTTAACCCGTTTAGGACCCAGCCATTTTTCACCTTAAGGATCAGGCAATTTTTTGCAAATCTGACATGTAATACTTTAAGTGGTGATAACTTTAAAATGCTTTTACTTATCCAAGCCATTCTGAGAATGTTTTCTCGTCACATATGGTACTTCATGACAGTGGTAAATTTAAGTCAAAATATTTAATTTTTATTTATAAAAAAATGTACCAAAAATTTGGAAAATTAGCAATTTTCTAAATTTCTATTTATCTGCTTTTAAAACAGATAGTGATACTTCAAAAAATAGTTATTCTTACACAATTGCCAAGACAAATACAAAATACATCATAACATAATAAAATGCATATGACCCGGAGTAACGGAATGTGGAGAGATGGAACTCCAGCGCTGGGAATAAGATATTCTAATCACAAGGCTCTACAGTCACAACTAGAGTTGAGCGGACACCTGGATGTTCGGGTTCAAGAAGTTCGGCGAACTTCACGGAAATGTTCGGGGTCGTAATCTGAACTTGACCCCGAACCCCATTGAAGTCAATGGGGACCCGAACTTTTGGGCACTAAAATGGCTGTAAAATAGCCCTGGAAAGGGCTAGAGGGCTGCAAAAGGAAGCAAAATGTGGGTAAGTGCCCTGCAAACAAATGTGGATAGGGAAATAACTTAAAATAAAATAAAATAACTAAAAACTAAATAAAATAACTAAAAACCAGAACACAGATTTTTTCAATAAAACACAGAAAAGCAATATTTCACTGCTATTAATAAAACGTAGATATTTCTACGGTTTATGCAAAAGTGGTTTGTGGACACAGAACAAGGATTTTTTTAATAAAACACAGAAAAACTTTGGTATTTCTATGTAGTATGCACAACTGCTTTGTGAAGCGAGAATATTGCTTTTTTCCCACAGAAAAATTTTTTAATTCACTATTTCACTGCAGAAATGTCAAATGTGTATTTGGGTGGTGTATTTGGAACTGCTTTGTGGACCAGGAATACTTATATTTTTCCCAAAAATACACTGAGGCTCTATTTCATGGCAGAAATGTCAAATGTGTATTTGGGTGGGGTATTTCATGTTTTGTGGACCAGGAATAGAGATGGCCCGAACTATCCGCCGGCGAACAGTTCCCCGCGAACATAGCTTGTTCGCGTTCGCCTCAACGGGCGAACACATGCAATGTTCGGTCCGCCCCCTATACATCATCATTGAGCAAACTTTGACCCTGTACCTCACAGTCAGCAGACACATTCCAGCCAATCAGCAGCATACCCTCCCTCCCAGACCCTTCCACCTCCTGCACAGCATCCATTTTAGATTCATTCGGAAGCTGCAGTCTTAGTGAGAGGAGGGAGAGTGTAGTTGCTGCTGATTTAATAGGGAAATCGATAGCTAGGCTAGTGAATTCAGTGTCCACTCCAGTCCTGAAAGACTCATCTGATCTCTGCTGTAAGGACAGCGTCCTGACAGCACCCCAAAAAGCCCTTTTTAGGGCTGCAACATTAGTCTGCTTTTTTTTTTCTCCATATACATATTGCAGTTGCCTGGCCTGCCTGTGTGTGAGGAGCTGCAGGCCCACAGACTGTAGTGTGCCCACTGCCAGTGTCCACCCCTGTCATCCCATGTGGCACAGGACTTTGCATCAAAAAAAGGCATTTAATTTTTACACTTTAATCTAAGGTTAGTTGCCTGCCAGTGTGTGCCAGTGCCCACCACTCATACCGGCTGGCACAGGACTTTGCATCCAAAAAAGACATTTCATTTTTCCACTTTAGTCTAAATTCAGTTGCTTGCCTGCTGCCAGTGTGTGTCAGGCCGACTTCCACTGACTGTAGTGTGCCCACTGCCAGTGCCCACCACTCATACCGGCTGGCACAGGACTTTGCATAAAAAAAGCCATTTAATATTTACACTTTAGTGTAATTTCAGTTGCTTGCCTGCTGCTAGTGTGTGTCAGGCCGACTTCCACTGACTGTAGTGTGCCCACTGCCAGTGCCCACCCCTGTCATCCCGTGTGGCACAGGACTTTGCATAAAAAAAAGGCATTTAATTTTTACACTTTAGTGTAATTTCAGTTGCTTGCCTGCTGCCAGTGTGTGTCAGGCCGACTTCCACTGACTGTAGTGTGCCCACTGCCAGTGCCCACCACTCATACCGGCTGGCACAGGACTTTGCATAAAAAAGCCATTTAATATTTACACTTTAGTGTAATTTCAGTTGCTTGCCTGCTGCTAGTGTGTGTCAGGCCGACTTCCACTGACTGTAGTGTGCCCACTGCCAGTGCCCACCCCTGTCATCCCGTGTGGCACAGGACTTTGCATAAAAAAAAGGCATTTAATTTTTACACTTTAGTGTAATTTCAGTTGCTTGCCTGCTGCCAGTGTGTGTCAGGCCGACTTCCACTGACTGTAGTGTGCCCACTACCAGTGCACACCCCTGTCATCCCGTGTGGCACAGGACTTTGCATCAAAAAAAGGCATTTCATTTTTACACTTTAGTGTAATTTCAGTTACTTGCCTGCTGCCAGTGTGTGTCAGGCCCACTTCCACTGACTGTAGTGTGCCCACTGCCAGTGCCAACCACTGATACCGGGTGGCACAGTAGCTTGCCGATAAATAAGGCATTTCATTTTTAGACAGTAGTCTAAATTCAGTTGCTTGCCTGCTGCCAGTGTGTGTCAGGCCCACTTCCACAGACTGTAGTGTGCCCACTGCCAGTGCCAACCACTGATACCGGGTGGCACAGTAGCTTGCCGATAAATAAGGCATTTCATTTTTACACATTAGTTTAATTTCAGTTGCTTGCCTGCTGCCAGTGTGTGTCAGGCCCACTTCCACAGACTGTAGTGTGCCCACTGCCAGTGCCCACCACTCATACCGGGTGGCACAGTACCTAGCACGCGTAGTACCACTTATCTAAAAAAAAAAAAAAAAACAGGCAGAGGCATGCCACCCCGCAGGGGCTGTCGTGGTTGTGGTGCTGTGATTTCCACTGTCCCTGGAATAATGCCTAGTGTTCAGAGGCCACGTACCCTGAACCCGAAAAATTCTGAGGACATAGTTGACTGGCTTAGACAGGACACCCAATCTTCAACAGCTTCCGCTAAGAAACTTGACGCACCATCCTCCTCCAGCTCAGCTTTGGTCACCTGCTCTCAAGTTACCACGCACCCGCCCGCCGCCACCACCACCACAGCCACCACAGCCGCTTCACTTGATCCGTCAGAGGAGTTATTTACACATCAGTTGGATGCAATTAGTGATGCGCAACCATTATTGCCAGATGATGTAGATTACAGGGATATGTCTCAGTCAGGCAGGATTACACACATGGATGTACAGTGTGATGATGATGATGATGATGTTGTACCCGCTGCTGCTTCCTTTGCTGAGGTGTCAGATACAAGTGAAGCGGTTGATGATGACGATGTGTCCACGGATGCCACGTGGGTGCCTGCTCGAAGAGAAGAAGAGGGGGAAAGTTCAGATGGGGAAACAGAGAGAATGAGGAGACGAGTTGAAAGCAGGGGGAGGCCGTCGCAATGAGTTAGTGGCACAGTCAGACAGCATGTATCGGCACCTGGGGTCAGCCAGACAGCACGCCAGTCAACGCATGCTGTTGCCACCACCAGAATGCCGTCATTGCAAAGCTCAGCAGTGTGGCATTTTTTTTGTGTGTCTGCCTCTGATAACAGCAATGCCATTTGCAACCTGTGCCAAAAGAAACTGAGTCGTGGGAAGTCCAGCACCCACCTTGGTACAACTGCTTTGCGAAGGCACATGATCTCACATCGCAAACGCCTATGGGATCAACACATGAGTACAAGCAGCACACAAACTCAAAGCCACCATGCTCCTCCTGGTCCAGCATCTTCAGCCACGTCAACCACTGCTGTCCTCCCTGCCCCTTCTCAACCAACCGCCACTCCTCCTCTCACCTTCAGCAGTTCCTGCTCATCTGCCCACAGTCAGGTGTCTGTCAAGGACATGTTTGAGCGCAAAAAGTCAATATCACAGAATCACCCCCTTGCCCGGTGACTGACAGCTGGCTTGACGGAACTCTTAGCCCGCCTGCGTTTACCATACCAGCTGGTGGAGTCTGAGGCCTTCAAAAAATTTGTCGCTATTGGGACACCACAGTGGAAGGTACCCGGACAAAATTTTTCTTCAAAAAAGGCAATCCCAAACCTCTACCATGTCACTGAAAAGGAAGTCATGGCATCTCTGGCATACAGTGTTGGGGCAAGGGTCCATCTGACCACTGATAACTGGTCTGCAAAGCACGGTCAGGGCAGGTATATCACGTACACTGCGCATTGGGTCAACCTGCTGACGGCTGACAAGCATGGAATGCGTGGCTCTGCAGCGGAGTTGGTGACACGGCCACGACTTGCAGGCAGACCTACTGCCACCTCCTCTACTCCTACTCCATCCTCTTCGATATCCTCCTCGGCTGAGTCCTCTTCTGCTGCGGCGTCTGGCTGCACATCAACTGAATCCCCCCAGCTCCCCAGGGGCTATTCCACATCCCGGATTAGACAGTGTCACGCTGTCTTGGGGTTGACTTGCCTGAAAGCAGAGAGCCACAAAAGACCAGCACTCCTGTCCGCCCCGAACGCACAGGTGGATCAGTGGCTGACCCCGCACCAACTGGAGATCGGCAAAGTGGTGTGTGACAATGGTACAAATTTGTTGTCGGCATTGAATTTGGGCAAGTTGTCACATGTGCCGTGCATGTGCCCAGGCTTACAGGATGTCCTCAAGCAGGCCAGGAAGGTGTGTGGCCATTTCAGGCGTTCCTACACGGCCATGGCGCACTTTTCCGATATTCAGCGGCGAAACAACATGCCAGTGAGGCGCTTGATTTGCGACAGCCCAACACGTTGGAATTCAACACTCCTAATGTTCGACCGCCTGCTCCAACAAGAAAAAGCCGTCAACGAGTATTTGTATGACCGGGGTGCTAGGACAGCCTCTGCGGAGCTGGGAATTTTTTTGCCACGTTATTGGACGCTCATGCGCAATGCCTGTAGGCTCATGTGTCTTTTTGAGGAGGTGACAAACCTAGTCAGTTGCACCGAAGGCACCATCAGCGACCTCATCCCATTTGTTTTCTTCCTGGAGCGTGCCCTGCGAAGAGTGCTGGATCAGGCTGTAGATGAGCGTGAAGAGGAAGAGGAAGAGTTGTGGTCACCATCACCACCAGAAACAGCCTTGTCATCATCGCTTGCCGGACCTGCGGCAACGCTGGAAGAGGAGTATGAGGAAGAGGAGTCAGAGGAGGAATGTGGCGGCTTTGAGGAGGAGGAAGACCAACCACAGCAGGCACCCCAGGGTGCTCGTTGTTGTCACCTATCTGGGACCCATGGTGTTGTACGTGGCTGGGGGGAAGAACAGACCGTCAATGACATCAGTGAGGACGAGGAACGGGAAATGAGTAGCTCTGCATCCAACCTTGTTCAAATGGGGTCTTTCATGCTGTCATGTCTGTTGAGGGACCCATGTATAAAAAGGATGAAGGAGAACGACCTGTACTGGGTGGCCACGCTACTAGACCCCCGGTATAAGCAGAAAGTGGCAGAAATGTTACCAAATTACCGAAAGTCGGAAAGGATGCAGCAGTTCAAAACCAAACTAAAAAATATGCCTTACACAGCTTATAAGGGGGATGTCACAGCACAACGGGAATCTAACAGGGGAAGAGGTGAGTGTAATCCTCCTCCTACCACGGCGGCAAGGACTGGACGATTTACAGATGTGTTGTTGATGGAGGACATGCGGAGCTTTTTCAGTCCTACTCATCGCCACAGCCCTTCGGGATCCAGCCTTAGAGAACGACCCGACCAACAGGGAGCAGACTACCTCGGCTTAACAGCGGATATCGACACTCTGAGGAGCAATGAACCCCTTCACTACTGGGTGTGCAGGCTTGACTGTGGCCTGAGCTATCCCAGTTTGCGATAGAACTTCTGGCCTGCCCTGCTTCAAGTGTCCTGTCAGAAAGGACCTTCAGTGCAGCAGGAGGCATTGTCACTGACAAGAGAAGTCGCCTCGGTCAAAAAAGTGTTGATTACCTCACCTTCATAAAGACGAATGAGGCATGGATCCCGAAGGGACTGACAGTGGGGGATACGTTTGACTAACAAAAGGCCTAATGACATGCCTTGGCCTCAAAATGGTCCCCACGCTGCTGTATTTAATGTCTGCATACCGGATGACTTTTGTGAATTCTTCACCACCAACTAGGGTTCAAGCCGCAATGTTTTAGTCACTTTTCTGCCTGGAAAACATCAATTTTTCCGGCCGCTGCTACAATAGCGGCTGCAACAATGCAATTATTTTTCAGGCATGTATACATGCCTAATTTTTCTGTCCTATAGTGCAGCACTGTGGCTGCAAAAACAAACCAAAAAAAAAAAGGCACATACAAGTGTCAATTCCCCTTCGTGATCGTTACCTTGTTGTGGTGAAGGGGCTTGCGTATCACAATGAAGCAATCATCACCTCTATGAGTGTGGTGGCAATGTTGCCACACCCCAGATGATAAGGCCGTTGCTTCATTATGGTCAGACCAAAAGCGATCGGACGGCTGGATAATATTTCATAGAAAAAACATTAATTTACCTTTTTTTTTATATGTGGTATGGGTTTTTAATACATAAAATAAAAAATCATAATAAAGTCTCTTAATAGTTTATTAGAAATGATGCAGACAATTAAAAAAATCCCCATCAATTCCAATACAAAGCAAGTACAGAGCTCAGAACTAAATTATTTCATGATGTCGTAATGGTTCGCTAATTCGACAATGGTTAATCAATTCGACTGGATAGGGTCCGTAACATGGATTAAACTGATAGAAATAGTACTAGTTAAGACACCACTCATATAGGGTTTCACAGCACATTGCTCTGTGCACGCGCAGTGCCCCAATTTGGGAGTATGAGGACCGACCAAGCTGCTTTTTCCATCTCACGATTCCTGAAATCAATTCAGTTTGGTGTATGAGAGTTTGGTCTGTCACTGTGAAGGCAGTCGAAGGTACCCGGCCTAAATTTTTTTTCACAAAAGGCAATCCCTGATATGGGATGTAACAGGGAATAAAATGATGAGAATAGTACTACAGAAAATACCACTCATATCGGGTGTGACAGTAAATTGCATGGCGCAGACGCAGTCACCGTGGTTTAAAACACAGTGGAGGGAGCCAGCGTTTTTTTAACCATCTTCCCGTTCGAAAAATCAATTCAATAAATGGCCCCCAGATTGGGGACGTTAGAGGGATTAAACTGATGAGAATAGTACTACAGAAAATACCACTCATATCGGGTGTGACAGTAAATTGCAGGGCGCAGACGCAGTCACCGTGGATTAAAACAGAGTGGAGGGAGCCAGCGTTTTTTTAACCATCTCCCTGTTCGAAAAATCTATTCAATAAATGGCCCCCAGATTGCGGACGTTAGAGGGATTAAACTGATAAAAATAGTACTACAGAAAATACCACTCATATCGGGTGTGACAGTAAATTGCACGGCGCAGACGCAGTGACCGTGGATAAAAACAAAGGGGAGGGAGCCAGCGTTTTTTTAACCATCTCCCCGTTCGAAAAATCCATTCAATTCACCTTTCGGGGACCCTTGGTGTTGTACGTGGCTGGGTGGAGGAAGAAACCTTCAATGACATGACCGGGACGTGGCTAGCTTGGTATCCAACCTTGTGCAAATGGGGAGTTTGCGGTTCTGCAAATGGACTGTTTGCGGTTGTTTGCGGTGCATTAAAAGGGGAGTTTGGTCTGTCAATATCTGTAAAGTGGGCGTAACCCTTACACTACCTGATCGATACAACATCATACCTGATCGTATACACACACTGGATGTTTTAAAGCATGTTATTCCAAACAATTTAGGAATGTTAGTTGATTTATGCCCTTTATGGATTATGCCCTGATTTATGCCCTTTACGTAATTTTCCATGGGAGTTTTGCCATAGATCCCCCTCCGGCATGCCACAGTCCAGGTGTTAGACCCCTTGAAACAACTTTCCCATCACTATTGTGGCCAGAAAGAGTCCCTGTGGGTTTTAACATTCGCCTGCCAATTGAAGTCTATGGCGGTTCGCCCGGTTCGCACGTTCAAGAATATTTGCGGAAGCTCGCGTTCGCTGTTCGCGAACGGAAAATGTTATGTTCGCGACATCACTAACCAGGAATAATGTTTTTTTTCCCAGTAAATACACTGATGCACTATTTCCCTGCAGAAATATTAAATATGTATTTGTCTGCACAACTGTTTTGAACACCAGGAATTCTTTTTCTTTATTTTTTGACAAAAATACACTGATTCTTTATTTCACTGAACAAATGTAAAATATGTATTTGGGTGATGTTTTTAACACTGCTTGGTGAACCAGGAATACTTCTATTTTTCCCAAAAATATACTGAGGCTCCATTTCACGGCAAAAATGTCAAATGTGTATTTGGGCGGTGTATTTCAAACTGTTTTGTGGACCAAGAATAACGTTTTTTTCCCCTGAAACACACTGATGCACTATTTCCCTGCAGAAATATTAAATATGTATTTGTACGCTGTATGCACAACTGCTTTGTGAAGCAGGAATATTGTTTTTTTTTCCAGAAAAAAAAAATTATTCACTATTTCACTGCAGAAATGTCAAATGTGTATTTGGGCGGTGTATTTCAAACTGCTTTGGAGACCAGGATCACAGCTTTTTATCACAAAAATACTGCAGAAATTGAATATACGGTTTAGTGCATTGTATACACAAGTGCTCTGTGGCACCACAGGTCCCAGATTAGACAAATGGACTATGTCACCCCTTAACTATACCAAAGGTAATGTAGGGAACTTAACCACTCCCGGACCGCCGTACGCAGGAATGCGTCCTGCGGGCGGCCGGGATCTTCTGAGTGGACGCATCGGCGCGTCCTCTCGCGAGACCCGTGAGTTCCTGTGAACGCGCGCGCAGGCGCGCGCGTGTTCACAGGAGCGCGCGTCTGGAGAGTTATACTACAGCCTGCTAGTGATGATCAATCGCTGGCAGGCTGTAGATGCGATATAAATCGCATCAAACATGTATACCAGACGCTGTTTTGTGAACAGCGTCTGGTATACCTGCTACCTGGTCCTCTGGTGGTCCCATTTGCTGGGATCGACCACCAGAGGACCAGGTAACACAGTAAAGTTGCACCAAACACTACACTAACCCCCCCTGCCACCCCCCCCACCCCCCCTAACCTATTAACCCCTTGATCACCCCATCTAGACCCCCTGATCACCCCCCTGTCATTGATCACACCCCTTTATGTGTCCATATGTGTTTTGCGGATCCGTGGATTCACGGATCCGTGGATCCGATCCGCAGATCCGATCCGCAGATCCGATCCGCGGATCCGATCCGCAGATCCTCAAAACACGGACACCGGCAATGTGCTTTCCGCATTTTGCAGATCCGCACATTGCCAGAACTATATAGAAAATGCTTTTTCTTGTCCGCAATTGCGGACAAGAATAGGACATGTTCTAAATTTTTGTGGAACGGAAGTGCAGACCCGGAATCGCGGATCCGTAATTCCGGATCCGAGCGGGACAAAGTCTGTCCCCACAGAAATGAATGGGTCCGCAATTCCGTTCCGCAAACAGAATTGCGGACGTGTAAATGGGGCATAAGGGTCCCCTATCACCGCCAGTTAGTTAGCTACTTGTTAGGTAGCTAGCGCCCAGCCCACCGCACCGCAGTCACTGATTTTGTCAGAGATTTTTTCATCCACATTGACCGATGCGAATGAAAAAATCTGTGCCGTTCATTTTTTTTTTTTTTCAGCGCAGAGGCTGAACGGAAAAAAAAAATCTCATTACCCGTATGCTCAATATACGGAGAATCGCAGAAACTCCTAATGCTGGGCATACGTGTAATGATTGCGGAGACCCTCAAATGCCAGGACAGTATAAATACCCCACATGTGACCCCATTTTAGAAAGAAGACACCCCAAGGTATTCCGTGAGGGGTATGGCGAGTTCATGCAAAATTTTATTTTTTGTCACAAGTTAGTGGAATATGAGACTGTAAAAAAAAAAAAAAAAAAAATCTATTTCCGCTAACTTGTGCCAAATTTTTTTTTTTCTGTGAACTCGCCATGCCCCTCACGGAATACCTTGGGGTGTCTTCTTTCCACAATGGGGTCGCATGTGGGGTATTTATACTGCCCTGGCATTTTAGGGGTCCTAAAGCTTGAGAATCCAAATGCGTAAAAATGCCCTGTGAAATCCTAAAGGTACTCATTGGTTTTAGGGCCCCTTTGCGCATCTTGGCTGCAAAAGTGTCACATGTGGTATCGCCGTACTCAGGAGAAGTAGGGCAATGTGTTTTGGGGTGTATTTTTACATATACCCATGCTGGGTGTGAGAAATATCGCTGTAAACGACAACTTTTTAAATTTTTTTTATTCAAATTTGTCAATTTACAGAGATATTTCTCTCACCCAGCATGGGTATATGTAAAAATACACCCCAAAACACATTGCCCTACTTCTCCTGAGTACGGCGATGCCACATGTGTGACACTTTTTTGCAGCCAAGATGCGCAAAGGGGCCCAAATTCCAACGAGTACCTTTTAGGAGGGCATTTTTACGCATTTTTCTTCTCACGCTTTAGGGCCCCTAAAATGCCAGGGCAGTATAAATACCCCACATGTGACCCCATTTTGAAAGAAAACACCCTAAGGTATTCGCTGAGGGCATAATGAGTCCATGAAAATTAAACTTTTTGTCAAAAGTTAGCGGAAAGGGAGACTTTGTGAGAAAAACAATAAAAATCAATTTCCACTAACTTGTGCCAAAAAAAAAATCTTCTATGAACTCGCCATGCCTCTAATGGAATACCTTGGGGTGTCTTCTTTCCAAAATGGGGTCACATGTGGGGTATTTCTACTGCCCTGGCATTTTAGGGGCCCTAAAGCGTGAGAAGAAAAATGCGTAAAAATGCCCTCCTAAAAGTTACTCATTGGAATTTGGGCCCCTTTGCGCATCTTGGCTGCAAAAAAGTGTCACTCATGTGGTATCGCCGTACTCAGGAGAAGTAGGGCAATGTGTTTTGGGGTGTATTTTTACATATACCCATGCTGTGTGAGAGAAATATCTCTGTAAATTGACAACTTTGAATAAAAATATATAAAAACTTGTCGTTTACAGCGATATTTCTCACACGCAGCATGGGTATATGTAAAAATACACCCCAAAACACATTGCCCTACTTCTCCTAAGTACGGCGATACCACATGTGTGACACTTTTTTGCAGCCAAGATGCGCAAAGGGGCCCTAAAACCAATGAGTACCTTTAGGATTTCACAGGCCATTTTTATGCATTTGGATTCTCACACTTTAGGGGCCCCTAAAATGCCAGGTGAGTATAAATACCCCACATGTGACCCCATTTTGGAAAGAAGACACCCGTAGGTATTCTGTGAGGGGCATGGTGAGTCCACAGAATTTTTATTTTTTGGCACACGTCAGCGGAAATTGTTTTTTTTTTTTTTGTTTTTTTTTGTTTTTTACAAAGTCTCATATTCCACTAACTTGTGACAAAAAATAAAATTTTACATGAACTCACCATACCCCTCTCAGAATACCTTGGGGTGTCTTCTTTCGAAAATGGGGTCACATGTGGGGTATTTATACTGTCCTGGCATTTTAGGGGCCCCTAAAGCGTGAGAAGAAGTCTGGAATCCAAATGCGTAAAAATGCCCTGTGAAATCCTAAAGGTACTCATTGGTTTTAGGGCCTTTGCGCACCCAGGCTGCAAAAAAGTGGCACACATGTGGTATCGCCGTACTCAGGAGAAGTAGGGCAATGTGTTTTGGGGTGTATTTTTACATATACCCATACTTTGTGTGATAAATATCTCTGTAAACGACAACTTTTTAAATTTTTTTATACAAAGTTGACAATTTACAGAGATATTTCTCTCACCCAACATGGGTATATGTAAAAATACACCCCAAAACACATTGCGCTACTTCTCCTGAGTACGGCGATACCACATGAGTGACACTTTTTTGCAGCCTGGGTGCACAAAGGGGCCCAAATTCCAACGAGTACCTTTAGGTTTTACTTGGCGGCTCACAATTTAGCCCCGCCCAAAATGCCAGAACAGTAAACACACCCCACAAATGACCCCATTTCGGAAAGTAGACACCCCAAGGTATTCACTGAGGGGCATAGTGAGTCCGTCTGAGATTTTTTTTTTTGCCAGAAGTTATCAGAAATTGAAACTTTTTTTTTTTTCTCAGAAAGTGTCATTTTCCGCTAACTTGTGAAAAAAATGAAATGATACATGAACTCACCATGCCCCTCCGCGAATACTTTGGGGTGTCTTCTTTCTAAAATGGTGTGATTTGGGGGGTATTTATACTATCCTGGCATTCTAGCACCTGAAGAAACATGACAGGCGCTCAGAAAGTCAGAGCCGCTTCAAAATGCCGAAATTCACTTTTTTGCACCATAGTTTGTAAACGCTATAACTTTTACCCAAACCAATAAATATACACTTATTGGACTTTTTTTTATCAAAGACATGTAGAACAATAAATTTAGAGAAAAATTTATATAGAAATGTAGTTTTTTTTCGAAAAATTTTACAACAGAAAGTGAATAATGTCATTTTTTTGCAAAAATTTCGGTCATTTTTGATTAATAGCAAAAAAAGTAAAAATGTCAGCAGCAATGAAATACCACCAAATGAAAGCTCTATTAGTGAGAAGAAAAGGAGGTAAAATTCATTTGGGTGGTAAGTTGTATGACGGAGCAATAAACGGTGAAAGTAGTGTAGTGCGGAATTGTAAAAAGTGGCCTGGTCATTAAGGGTGTTTAAGCTAGGGGGGCTGAAGTGGTTAAGCAGCCAGAAAAAAGTATTTTCTCCTTCGATGAGCTACCGAAAAGGATTAAGCTGATGTCCCTGACAGGCTGGCAGACATGCAGTACACTGCAGTGGCTAAAATGGCCACCGACCCCCACCTCTGTAACAGATGGATTTTAAAAAAAATGTACTTGGCAGTGGCTGGGTACAGAAATGTAGGATTGCTGAAGCTCCCTCCCTCTCTATTTGCTGTATCTTGTGGACTAATGTACAGCAGGTTCTGCAGATTTCTTCCCTAATCTGTCCCTCACAGAAGCGGCAGCATCCTATCCCTACACTGAGAAGAGCAGAGTGACGTATGACGCTACATGACTCCAGCTTAAATAGAGGCTGGGTCACATGCTGCACTCAGCGAATCACAGCCATGCCATTAGTAGGCATGGCTTTGATGGCTTCTTAGGGCAAAGAAGTAAAACGCTTGCTGATTAGCTGCTCTGCAGCCCTTCAGAAAGCTGCAAAAATCGCTGAACAATGGACCCGAACCCGAACTTTTATGAAAATGTTCGGGTTCGGATCCGGGTCCCGAACACCCCAAAACTCGGTACGAACCCAAACTATACAGTTTGGGTTCGCTCAACCCTAGTTACAACAACTATGTGTATATTTGAATCTATACCATGCATCAGCATCCAACATTTAACTTAATAGTTGCCACCAGCCTTACTGATAAAATCCCTGTGCTGATGTATTGTAGAACAACACTCTGGCAAAAAAAGAGAGCTTGAAAAGAACAATAAGTATGGATAAAGAGCACATATAAGACATTGATATACTACTAACCCAGAATGGAGAGAGACACGGCCCACTCTGGGTTAGTAACATAGTAACATAATAACATAGTACATAAGGCCGAAAAAAGACATCTGTCCATCCAGTTCGGCCTGTCATCCTGCTAGTTGATCCAGAGGAAAGAAGTACTCCCTGGATCAATGACCCATCTCTAGTAGCTATAGCCTGTAATATTATTACACTCCAGGAATACATCCAGGCCCCTCTTGAATTCCTTTATTGTACTCACCATCACCACCTCCTCAGGCAGAGAGTTCCATAGTCTCACTGCTCTTACCGTAAAGAATCCTTTTCTATGGTTGTGTACAAACCTTCTTTCCTCCAGACGCAGAGGATTTCCCCTTGTCACAGTCACAGTCCTGGGGATAAATAGATGATGGGAGAGATCTCTGTACTGACCCATAATATATTTATACATAGTTATTAGATCTCCCCTCAGTCGTCTTTTTTCTAAAGTAAATAACCCTAATTTTGATAACCTTTCAGGGTACTGTAGTTGCCCCATTCCAGTTATTACTTTAGTTGCCCTCCTCTGTACCCTCTCCAGCTCTGCTATGTCCGCCTTGTTCACAGGAGCCCAGAACTGTACACAGTACTCCATGTGTGGTCTGACTAGCGATTTGTAAAGTGGTAGGACTATGTTCTCATCACGGGTGTCTATGCCCCTTTTGATGCAACCCATTATCTTATTGGCCTTGGCGGCAGCTGCCTGACACTGGTTTTTGCAGCTTAGTTTGCTGTTTATTAAAATGCCTAGATCCTTTTCCATGTCAGTGTTACCGAGTGTTTTACCATTTAGTATGTACGTGTGACTTGCATTATTCCTTCCCATGTGCGTAACTTTACATTTGTCAGTGTTAAACCTCATCTGCCACTTCTCTGCCCAAGCCTCCAATTTATCCAGATCCCTCTGTAGCAGTATATTGTCCTCCTCAGTGTTAATTACTTTACACAGTTTAGTGCCATCTGCAAAAATTGATATATTCTACAAGATCATTAATAAATATATTGAAAAGAATAGGGCCCAGTACTGACCCCTGAGGTACCCCACTATTGACAGTTGTCCAATCTGAGTGTGTACGGTTAATAACCACCCTCTGTTTTCTATCACTCAGCCAGTTACTTGCCCACTTACAGACATTTTCTCCCAGTTTCCTTTATGCGATGTACAGCTTTCAGTTTCCCAGTCTATATCTGGGTAGTTGAAGTCCCCCATAATAACGACTTCATTATGATTTGCGGCCTTGTCTATCTCATTTAGTAATAGATTTTCTGTAGACTGTGGTATATTAGGTGGTTTATAGTAAACTCCTATTAGTAATTTATTATTGTTTTTGGCTCCATGTATCTCTGCCCACAGTGACTCCACATGTTCATGTCCCTCACTTATATCTTCTCGGACTGTGGGCTTTAGATAGGACTTTACATAAAGGCAGACCCATCCTACTCTCCGGTTTTGACGATCCTTTCTAAACAAACTGTAACCCTGTACATTAACTGCCCAGTCATAGCTGTCATCCAGCCATGTCTCAGTTATTCCCACTATATCATAGCCCTCCTCACACATCACTAATTCCAGTTCCCCAGTTTTGCTAGTCAGGCTTCTGGCATTAGTGTACATACAATTAAGAGGTTTTTGTATATATTTAAAGAGGACCTTTCACTGGTCCACAGTTTATCAGTTAAAGATATCTACATTGAGAGCGGCACCCAGGGATGTCCCTGCACTTACTTGTATCCTTACTTGTATGCTTAGCTCTGCGATTGGCCAGCGCTCCAGCCCTGGGAGAAGGAGACGCCCAGGGCAGAAGAAGTAGTCTCCGCCCCAGGCAAAATTACAGCAGCAGGAGCGCCGGTACCGGGGGCTACAGAGGACGAACGGAGCGGCACCCAGGGATACAAGTAAGTGCAGGGACATCCCTGGGTGCCGCTCTCAATGTAGATATCTTTAAATGATAAACTGTGGACCAGTGAAAGGTCCTCTTTAAGCTTACACCTTTCCTTCTGAACTGTTTTAGTCCCTCCTTCGATTCCTCCCCCAGTCCCACTACCTTGCCCCCGGTATCTATCTGCACTATCTTCCCCTCCTATAACGTAAGTACCCTCCCCCCCAGTCCCTAGTTTAAACACTCCTCCAACCTTCTCGCCATCTTTCTCCCCAACACAGCTGCCCCTTCCCCATTGAGGTGCAGCCCGTCCTTACGATAGAGCCTGTAGCCGACAGAGAAGTCAGCCCAGTTCTCCAGGAATATTATTGTCTTATATGTGCTCTTTGTCCATACTTATTGTTCTTTACAAGCTCTCGTTTTTTGCCGGAGTGTTGTTCTACAATACATCGGCACGGGGATTTTATTAGTAACCCTGGTGGCAACTGTAAAGTTAAATGTTGGGTGCTGATTCATAGTATAGATGCAATTATACAGATTGTTTTTGTGACTGTAGAGCCTTGTGATTAGATTATCTTATTCCCAACGCTGGAGTTCCATCTCTCCACATTCCGTTACTCCCGGTCTTATGCATTTTATTATGATATGATGTATTTTGTACAGTATTTGTCTTGGCAATTGTGTAGTAATAATAAACATGAATCATTGATTGTGATTGCTTGGTGACTTTGTTGTTTTAAGAGTTGGTGTGATTATTCCACGCAGGGTGCATTTTGTATCCCACTTTTTTAGTGTTTTCTAAAGCAGTTATTACTTTACATTTTACATATGTCTACTTCATGTTCGGATTGTTTTATAAATTTCTTTTTCTTTTTTTGTGACGTTAGAAGGCTTGGAAGCAAACCCAATTTTTAAGGACCAGTTCAGATCTGAAGTCACTTCGTGGGGCTTACATAAAAGAAACCACCCATAAATCGCCCCATTTTAGAAACTACACCCCTCAAGATATTCAAGACTGATTTTAAAAACTTTGTTAACCCTTAAGGTGTTCCACAAGAATTAAAGGAAAATGTAGATGGAATTTCAGAATTTCACTTTTTTGGCAGATTTTCCATTTGAATCCATTTGTTCCAGTAACAAAGCAAGGGTTAAAAGCCAAACAAAACTCAATTTTTATTACCCTGATTCTGTAGTTTACATAAACACCCCATATGTGGTCGTAAACTGCTGTATGGGTACACGGCAGGGCACAGAAGGAAAGGAATGCCATATGGTTTTTGAAAGGCAGATTTCACTGGGATAATCTTATGGTGCCATGTCACAGTTGAAGACCCCCTGATGAAAACCAAGAGTAGAAACTCCAAAAAACTTACCCCATTTTGGAAACTACAGGATAAGGTGGCAGTTTTGTTGGTACTATTTTAGGGTACATATGATTTTTGGTTGCGGCAAGGCAATGTAACAAAAAATAGCTGTTTTGGCACTGTTTTTATTTTTTGTTTTTTACAATGTTCATCTGACGGGTTATATTATGTGCTATTTTTATAGAGCAGGTTGTTACGGATTCAACAATACCAAATATGACTACTTTTTTGTTGTTTGCTTCAGTTTTACATAATAAAGTATTTTTGAAAAAAATAACTTTTTAGTGTCTCCATATTCTGAAAGCCATAGTCTTTTTATTTAATTTTTTTATTTTTTGGGTGTGCACTTGGCATTACACTTTTTGAGATGTAAGGTGAAAAAAAATGGCTTTTATTGTTTTTTTTTTTTTTTACGGTGTTCATCTGAGGGGTTAGTTGATATTATATTTTATACAGAAGGTTGTTATGGATGTGTCAATACCTAATATATATACTTTTTTTATTTATTTAAGTTTTACACAATAAAAGCATTTTTGAAAAAAAAACATGTTTTAGTGTCTCCATATTCTGAAAGCCATAATGTTTTAAGTTTTTGGACGATTGTCTTAGGAAGGCTCTCATTTTTTGCGGGATAAATAGGTACTATTTTGGGGTGCATATGACTTTTTGATCACTTGGTATTATACTTTTTGTGATGTAAGGTGACAAAAATTTGCTTTTTTGACACCATTTTTATTTTTTACGGTGTTCACCTGACAGGTTAGGTCATGTGATATTTTAATAGACCTTGTTGTTACAAACATGGCGATACCCAGTATGTCTACTTGTTTTATTTTTTTCACTTTTAACACAATAAAAGCATTTTTTAAACAAATTGTCTCTATATTCTGAGAGCTATAGTGTTTTTATTTTTTGCCCGATTGTTTTAAGTAGGGGCTAATTTTTTGTGGGATGAGGTGACCGTTTGATTGGTACTAGTTTGGACAGCATACCCCTTTTTGATCGCTTGGTGTTGCACTTTATGTGATGTAAGGTGACAAAAAATGATTGTTTCTATTTTATTTTTTCTACGGCATTCAGGGTGAGGGGGTGGATCATGTGATATTTTTGTAGAGCCAGTCGTTACGGATCCGGCAATATCCAATATATTCTGGTTTTCTTTTTTTGAATTTTTTTTTTTTTACAATTTTTGGTGTTTTAATTTTTTTTCTTTTACTTGAAACTTTTTTTTTTTTATTATGAAATACTTTTTTTTTTACTTTTTATTATTGTCCTACTCTGGGACTTCAAGTTCTGGGGTCTGATTGCCTCTGCAATGCATTACAATACAACCTGTATTGTAATGCATTGACTATCAGCTTTTATGCTGACAGTCTGCCTGTGAGACCTAGGCTGGATGTCACAGGCTTCCATACAAGGCAAGCTCCGATGCCTATGGAAGGCAAGCTCCCATGCCTATGGATGGCATCTGGCTTGCCTTCTCTGCCATCCAGTCCCTGGCACTGCAGTGCGGAGACCCAATGGGGAAGCGGAGGGCACCCGTACCCTCCTCGAACCCTCTGCATGTCACAGTCAGCTTTGACAGCAGCATACAAGGGGTTAACACACCGGCAAAAATTTATTTGTTTTTTGGTTAGCCAGTAAAGGTATAATTGCTATAAGACTTTTGTCTTTTGTACTGCAAAAGTATTTAGCATCACATAAACTTTTGGATCTCTTGCATCTCTGTCCACGACTATAACCTTCACATGGGAGGGGTGGACTTCAATGACCAGATGTTGGCTCCCTATTTAGTGTCCTGCCGCACCAGGCGCTGGTATAAGAAGGTGTCTGTTTATTTAATTCAATTGGCTGTATATAATAGTTTTGTTCTCTACAGTAAGGCTAAGAGAACGGGATCCTTCCTTAAATTCCAGGAAGAGATCAATTCCAGGAGGGTCCGTGCCCCAAGTCCCTGATCTAGTTAGCCGGCTACATGACAATTACTTCCCCAGTGTTTTTCCTGGTACCCCAACCCACCATTCCCCAAGAAAAAGATGTCGTGTCTGTAGCAGGGATGGAATAAGGCGTGACACCACCGTTTTTTGTCCTGACTGTCCTGACCAGCCTACCCTATGCATAGGGCAGTGTTTCCGCAAGTACCACACACAGGTACACTATTAGTGTAGGGATCGCGTGACACAGGACAGGCACACAGGGGTCTTAGGGCCCTTTCACACAGAGCTGCTGCAAACCTCTCCTTTCACCTGGGACAAAGTGCATAATGTACTTCGCCACATCTCTGGGCGCTTTGCGCTTTGCACATTGCCCCATGGGGAAGGAGAGGTTTGTCCTCTAAAGGTAAAAAACAAAAAAAAAATCACAGGTAAGCAAAAAAGTTAATGTTCTGTTTCAAATGTTCAATAAAGTTTATAAAAGTTAATGTTCTGTTTCAAATGTTATATAAAGTTATTTTTTTTTGTTGTTGTTTTTTTTTTACCTTCTAGGTGTACCAAGCGATCAACCAGCTGCAGCACTGATGTGCATTCTGTCAGATTACACAAAAGTCGATGTATGCGGCTCTGCAAGACGAGATTTCTCCTCTGCAGTAAAAAAGATATGTTTGCCGAGGCTTATGAGCTGAGGGGCGGTGTTCATATGCTTTGGCAAACAGTTTGTATAAAAAAAAATCGATTGTAAATGGAGAAATCGGGTTTGCCGGGGCATACGAGCTGAGTGGGTTTGGATGTGGGCGGAGCTCCCATGTCCTGGCAGATGCCTTTCCCCTCTTTTTTTTTTTTTTTTGCACATTTTTTGGCAGAGATTTTTCATCCACATTGATCGATGCGAATGAAGAAATCTGTGCCGTTCATTTTTTCTTTCAGCCCAGAGGCTGAACGGAAAAAAAAATATCTCATTACCTGTATGCTCAATATAAGGAAAATAGCAGAAACTCCTAATGCTGGCCATACAGGTAATGATTGCGGAGACCCTCACATGCCAGGGCAGTACAAACACCCCACAAATTAGGCCATTTTGGAAAGAAGACACCCCAAGGTATACACTGAGGGGAATATTGAGTCCATGAAAGATTAAAATTTTTGTCACAAGTTAGCGGAAAGGGAGACATTGTGAGAAAAAAAAAGGCAATTTCCGCTAACTTGTGCCAAAAAAAAATATCTTCTTCTATGAACTCACCATACCCCTCACGGAATTCTAAAATGGGGTCACTTGTGGGGTATTTATACTGCCCTGGCATTTTAGGGGCCCCTAAAACGTGAGAAGTAGTTTGGAATCCAAATGCGTAAAAATGCCCTGTGAAATCCTAAAGGTACTCATTGGAATTTGGGCCCCTATGCGCATCTTGGCTGCAAAAAAGTGTCACTCATGTGGTATCACCGTACTCAGGAGAAGTAGGGCAATGTGTTTTGTGGTGTATTTTTACATATACCCATACTGTGTGTGAGAAATATCTCTGTAAATGACAAATGACAACTGTAAAGGACAACATTTTTATACAAAGTTGTCAATTTACAGAGATATTTCTCTCACCCAGCATGGGTATATGTAAAAACACACCCCAAAGCACATTGCCCTATTTCTTCTGAGTACGGTGATACCACATGTGTGACACTTTTTGCAGCCTATGTGCGTAAAGGGGCCAAAAGTCCAAAGAGTACCTTAAGGCTTTACAAGGTTGCTCACAATTTAGCCCTGCTCAAAATGCCAGAACAGTAAACACACCCCACAAATGACCCCATTTCGGAAAGTAGACACCCCAAGGTATTCACTAAGGGGCATAGTGAGTCTGTGGAGATTTTTATTTTTTTTTTTTGCCAGAAGTTAGCAGAAATGGAAACTTTATTATTATTATTTTTTCCTCAGAAAGTGTCATTTTCGGCTAACTTGTGAAAAAAAACTAAACCATACATGAACTCACCATGCCCCTCCGCGAATACTTTGGGGAGTTTTCTTTCTAAAATGGTGTCATTAGGGGGGTATTTATACTATCCTGGCATTCTAGCACCTCAAGAAACATGACAGAGGCTCAGAAAGTCAGAGCTGCTTAAAAATGCGGAAATTCACTATTTTGTACCATAGTTTGTAAACGCTATAACTTTTGCGCAAACCAATAGATATACACTTATTGGATTTTTTTTAACAAAGACATGTAGCACAATAAATTCTGACACAAACTTGTATAGAAATGTAATTATATTTGAACAATTTTATCAGAAAAAGTTAAAAATACACTTTTTTGAGAAAATTATGGTCTCTTTTGATTAATATCAGAAAAAAATGAAAAATCTCAGCAGCAATCAAATACCACCAAAAGAAAGCTGTATTTGTGAGAAGAAAAGGAGGTAAAATTCATTTGGGTGCCAAGTTGCATGACCGAGCAATAAACCATTAAAGTTGTGAAGTGCTGATTTGCAAAAAAGGGCCTGGTCACTAGGGGGCAAGGCTGCCGTCAGAAATTTTGGGGCCCCTTACACAGCTCAATACCTGGGCCTTCGGGCGGAACTACGGCGCCACGCAGCAGTGCATGGCAGTGCATGTTGTTGTTTTAGTCCGGTGTCCTCTTTCTGTGCTCTGCCGCGTTGCGCCATAACTCCGCCCCCATTATAGTCAATGAGGACGGAGCGGCAGTCCGGGGGCACAGCAAAATAGCAGGGGAGATCGGGAGGAGGGGCAAGCAAGTACCATATTTTTCTCCCCATAAGACGCACCGGACCATAAACGCACCTAGGTTTTAGAGGGGGACATTAAGAAAATAATATTTTTCATTATACCTCTAGTCAGATCCCTAATGTTAATCAGACCTCAGCTAACAGCCAAAAATAAGACCCCAATAAGACCTCAGATCAGACCCCAATATGAATGACCCCCAATCAGACCTCAGATAAGAGCCCCATGCTTCTCATCTGCCCCCAGTGCCTCTCTATCAGCCCCCAGTGCCTCTCCATCAGCCCCCCAGGGCCTCTCCATCAGCCCCCCAGTGCCTCTCCATCAGCCCCCAGTGCCTCTCCATCAGCCCCCCAGTGCCTCTCCATCAGACCCCCAGTGCCTCTCCATCAGCCCTCCAGTGCCTCTCCATCAGCCCCCAGTGCCTCTCCATCAGCCCCCAGTGCCTCTCCATCAGCCCCCAGTGCCTTTCCATCAGCCCCAGTGCCACTTACCAGCCGGGTTTTGAGTCTTGACATTGGCACGCATCTCTGTCTCCATCCAGCCAGGCTGGAGCGCTGGCCAATTGCAGCGCTCAGCTCATAGGCTGGGACCTCCCAGGCTGTGAACTGAGCACTGCGATTGGCTAGCGCAGTGCTTCAGCCTGGCAGATGGAGATGCACTGCCCAGGGCATGAGAATAAGTCTCCTCCGATATGCGCCGCACACCCAGGGCTTCAGACAAAAAAAATGACCTAGGAGCCGTTGGCTCCTAAACTGAAAAATTTAGCCAAATAAAAATTTTAGTCGCCAAATTTAAATACATACATAATTACGATATAAAAAAATCGCCTAATTTACACGTCCGTCAGTGATTTCCATCAGTGATTGTGAACGAAAGCCAAAAGTGAATGCTACACAGACAAAAGGTATAACCCTCAGTTCACACTTGCGCGTTTTACAGTGCGTTCGAACGCGCTGTAAAACGCTCAACAGGAGAAAACTCATGTTTCCCTATGGGCATGGTTCTCATCTGAGCGTTTTACAGCGCGTTTGAACGCGCTGTAAAACGCCCTACGCTCAGAGAAGTTCTTGAGCTTCTTTGGGGCGTTTTGTCGCGCGTTTGCACCCATAGACTTCAATGGGAACACGCGTGAAACGCACGTTTAACACGCGTTAAAGTGTAGATATGCCTTTTTCAATTGGTCTCCAGAGTCATGAACGTGCGTTTCTGACGCGCGTTGCCTATTTGCAAAAACGCGCTGTAATACGCGCGTCAAAAACGCGCGTAAAACGTGCGTCTCAGAAACGCTCAGGTGTGAACCCAGGGTAAGGGAAAGATCTGCTCCTGTTCTGTGGTTAGAGGCACTCCTGGTTTTGGCTCAAAATTACTGATGGAAATCACTAATCAAACACTGACTGTGTGAATGAGGCATCAGTGTTCGGTCAGTGGAGGATCCAATTCTGGTTTTCGGCTCACAATCACTGATGGAAATCACTGACCAAACACTGATGTGTTAATGAGGGCTGTGTGAATAAGGCATTACTGTGTGCTGTGTTCCAGACACCCTACTTCAATGACAAGGTTTAGTGTCATCGCCGTTCCCCATCATTGCAGTCGGGTGTCTGCCGCAGTCCGCTCCATCCATTGGCTCAGCACCGCATAGTGAGTGGGGCCCAGCACTGCCTGCACGGCTTATCATAAGCTGGGCCATGCGGCAGCGGGACATGGGGAAAACCCAGTGACAGCTCCTATTGATCCTTTTTATACGGGCCTTTTTTCTCTCTGTGCAGGAAACACTGACAACTGTTGCGGTCCGCATCTTTTGCAGCCCAATTGAAATTAATGGAGCCGCAAATACATTCTGCAAAATTGCGGAACGGACTCAGAATTAGGCCTCTTGCACATGAATGTTTTGGTTCTGTTCCACAATTTGTGGTCCCCAATGCATGGTAAACGTCTGTGCAGCAGCCAGGATGGATCCAGACGCATTCAACTTGAATGGGTCCATGATCCATCTGTTCCGCAAAAAAATAGAACATGTACTATATTTTTGCGGAACAGAAGCACGGACAGAAACTCCATGGAAGCGCTCCGTAGTGGTTATGTGGAGTTCCGATTTGTGCTTCCATTCCGCATCTCCGTGATTGCGGACCCATTCAAGTGAATGGGTTCACATCCCTCATGCAGAGTGCACACAGGCTGCTGCCAGTGTATTATGGAAGCGCTGTTTGCGGGCCACAATAGAGGCACGGGCAACACACATTCGTGCGCAAGAGGCCTTAGTCGTGTGACTAGACCCTAAAAGTGGGTCATCAGTGACACTTGGTGGTGACAGAAGCGCTGAGTGACAGTAGCTACTGACACCACCTACTAAGCACAGGCTCTAAGGATTTAGAATGGACGAGTATGACTTCTCCATTCTAGTGGGGAGCGGTATACTTACAGCCCATGTGGCTCCCGGGGTGCTCCAGAATGATGTCATAGCGCCCCACGCACATGGATCACATGATCCATGCTCATGGGGCGCTCTGACGTAATTGTGGAGTGTCCCGGGACTCGGGAGCCGCACGGACGGTAAGTATACTGCTCCCCTACCTCCCCACTATACTTTACCATGGCAGCCGGGACTTTAGCGACGTGCCGAAACGACGTTTAGCTTAATGCCGGATCCGGATTAATGCACTTTAATGGGCATTAATTCCGGATCCGGCGTTACGGCATGTCTTCCGGATTTTTGGACGGAGACAAATCCGCAGCATGCTACGGTTCTCTCAACGTCCAAAAAACGTTCACATACTGAACTGAAGACATCCTGATGCATCCTGAATGGATTTCTCTCCATTCAGAATGCATTGGGATAATCCTGATCAGTATCTTTCCGCCCTAGAGCCCCGAGGACGCAACTCTAGGACGGAAAGCGAAAGTGTGAAAGACCCCTAAATCATACAGCATGTCCTAATTATAAGTAAATAGGACATCATGGTGGTGCTGGCTGAGACTCACTACTTGGAAAATTGAAGAAGCTCAGTCACTGTGACATGTCTGAGCCTGAAGGGGTTAAACTTTAAACAACTGGAGAAAAAAAAAAAAAGCACCTTACTAGTTTGAAGACCAATTCTGCAGGGGGGAGGGGAGGACAGCAGGAGGGCACCGAGTGTCACAGAAGAACTCACTTGTCAGGAGAAGGCGGACTGCAGGAGGCAATGATCGGGTCATTTTCCTGGGACCCGGCAGTCCTTCTGTAAGCCTCTCAGTACTCCCCAGCACTCTCTTCCCGGGCTCTGTGAGGAGGCGGGGCCAAGAACGAGGCATCAGAGAGACAGGAGGCTGGATGTCAGGGGATGGGCTTAGCAGACGTGCAGAGCGTGGTGCCTGCTGAAGAAAGATTTTTTTTTTTCTTAAAGGTACAGCGCCAGACGGACTGCCTGGTGACAAAAAAAAAAAAGCTCGGGACCAGCGGCCGGGCCCCCCCGGGGTCCGGGCCCCTTACTGGGGTATTGGCTGTACCCCCCTGATGGCGGCCCTGCTAGGGGGTATAAACCTGTGGTCCTTAAGTGGTTAATCAGTGCTTAGAGTTTATTTTGTTTGTCTACCCACTTTTTCAGTGCAATCCCTGTACTTCCTGTAGAATGTCAGTCTGTCCTTGATGGTTTTCTTTGAGTGAAGTGTTTTTTTTCGCTGCCCTTCTTGACAGCAAGCCACCCTCCAAAAGCCTTAACCTCACTGTGTGTGTAGATCAACTCACGCATGCTTCCATCCCTGAGCAAAATCTGCATTACTAGTGACCTGATTCTGGAGCTGAATTCTCTTTAGGACTGGTTCTGGCACTTGCTGGACTTTCCTGAAGTCTTGCTGGCACCGTAAATCCTTCTCCACAGCAACTAAACCTCTCTCCTTGAAGTTCTTGATGATCCAATAAATGGTTGATTTAGGTGCAATCTTTTAAGCAGCAATGTCTTTGCCTGAGAAGTCCTTTTGATCCAAACTATGCATTGATGACTGCATGTGCTTCGTTGACGGTAGGCACCACCACCTTGTCCTTTCAAAGCAACCAGTCAACTCTTCTTAAGGCCACTTTATATGGGACAATATTACAGCCAGTTGCTGGGAAGGAAGCATTCCTTCCCGACAATCTCCTGTTCGCTGGTGGTGGAGACAACTGCATTTACATGCAGCGATCTTCTCCAGAGTATGGGGAGGGGCAATGCTTAATGCAATTGCTCTTCTCATAAGGACTCATTGTTTTCAGGCAGGAGATCGTGTTTACATGGTACAATCTGCTGCTGGTAAATGATCATTTTTGTGTGCACACAAGTCATTGAATTACCCGACAAAGGAGCGTTTTGCTCTCTCATCGACAACAAGCGTTACTATTAACCCTTACTAGCCATAATCTATGCAATTCTCGGCCCTTGTAAAGGGTCCTTAACTCAATCACCATGACAGAGTAATATCAGCTGCCATATCCACGTTAATACTTTCTCCTAAGCTAATGAAAAGATCAGTGAAATTATGTTACTGGGTCAATTTGTGGCAGGGCAGAAATGTAGAGGACATGTGGTTTTTATGATTCACTTAATTTTGTTGGCAAGGAATGACTTTGTAATTAATTCATTTATTAATTCATCTGTTCGGTCTTCTTAACAAGAGTTAATGCAATTTGCCACCATAAAATGGAAGCAGTAAACTTGAAAACCATGAAACCATGAAAACCAAAACTGTTGGCCATGACAGTACATTTATAAATGCAAATATGATAGCAAACTACTCTAAAACCATGCTGTCTATGCCCATGTGTTATAGTAAATTTGAATATTTCTCAGTAACATAGTATAGCCGTTAATTCAAGACACTTTCCTCCTTCTTCCTTCAGCACACTGCTATACAATATGAAGACCAGACCAGTCAGCATCAGACACTTGTTCAAAGACTATTTTTAAAGCAAGCGACAAGAGGAACTGCTATTAGATGATAAAAATATTCCATGCCGAGCAAGACATGACTTCTAGTATTCCAGTCATGATGGATGCAACTTACTGAAATAACGTATCTGATATTTTAATACCCCTCATGGATTCCCCTACTTGCTACAGAACATTTCCAGAAACTTTGCCTGACTCTTACTGACCCAGATCACAATGCCAACCATTCATGAAATGGCATGGGATGCAGCAGATGTTAAAATGATTCATCTTTAACTATTCAATCTTTGAAACTATTGATATATCAACTTTACATCATAATAAAGGAACGTGCAGCACTTCCTACTCTGTCTGGCACTGTTCCATGGAATGATGGGATCATATGAAGATTTAGAAGATGGTGAAGCAATTTTTTTTGTTCATAAAGAGATAATCCAGCCTTTATTTAAATGGATTTAATACTAATACCCTCAGTGAAAGCGAAATAGCAATTTTGAAGCTACTTTATAGAATATATCGACAAATGGTCTATAATCGTAATACTCATAATTACTGAAAATACTCAATTCCCCCATGGCAACATTCTGTTAATAAGCGTTCATGAACAGAGTAAAAGCATGTGAACTGAGCCCCTGTGGTCCCACCTTATGGAGCTGCTGGCACTCTTTGTGTCAAAATATGATATGGCATTGATTATTTTATAGAACCACCGCATGCACAATACATCTGTGATACAGCATGCAATGAAAACACTACAACTTTTTTTTCCTCACAGATTCCTTATGAATCAATGAGAAATAAACTTCTGTATTCCTATGTATGACATGAAAGAGGTAGAGTATGAAATCTTTTATTTCTATAGTCACTGTAATACGGATTCATGCAACATAGAGAGGTTTGTAATAGTCCTGTGACAATAAGACAGGATCTATTTTATGAAAGCCTGTTTGCAATCTACAGTAAGCAATTCATTTTAAATATTTTTTTGTAAACGTACACATGTAAAGGCAGTATTTCCGATACCTTCAATTCATTAGAAAATTGCTAATTAGTGTTGTGTTTTAAGTTCTGCGTTCAAAGTTCGGGTTCGGGTTATCGAAGAATCCCGTTATGGATTCCGCTACCACGAACCATAACGGAATTTGGAATCCATAACAGGATTCTTCAATAACCCAAACCCGAGCTTTGGACGCAGAACTTAAAAAACAAGTTCACTCAACACTATTGATAATAAAAAAAAATTGGTCAAATTCTCAATTGACTACAAATTGATGAAAAACTGGACTAACAGATAAACTAAAGTCGTAATTTACATATAAAATGCATTCAGAAAGTCTTCAGACCGTTTAACTTTTTTCACATTTTGTTATGTTGCGGCCTAGTGCAAAAATAAAAAGCATTCCAGTTTTTCCCCATAAATCTGAACTCAATACACCATAAAAAAGTAAAAACAGAATGTTCGAAGTCTTTGCATTTGAGATTTACTAAAAAGGAAAAAAAAATCTTGCATTCACATAAGTATTCAGACTAGAGATGTGCAAATCAATTCTGAATTAATCCGATTAGTTACGGATTTCACAAAATTTCACCAAAGTTTTGACGAAATCAATTTGGACAAATCCCGCAAAAAATGATGCATGCCATTTTACTGGGGAAATTGGTGGGGAAACAAGAAGGAGGATGAATATGAAGAATCATATGACACTGGGAGGCTAATTGCTTCAGAGACTGACAGACAATCGGGGGGCAGGATTCTGGCAACTCCTCAGAAGGAAGAAATGCATTCTTAAAATCTAGATTGTTAACATATTACTTCACTGGAGCTTTTGAGCATGCACAGGGATGCTTTGCTCTTCTCCTGTGGGCCTCTGGTCCGCCTCCCATTGGCCGGCACATGCGCAGTATCTCCAGTGAAGTCATGTCCAGAATGGGCATCGCAATGCGCATGTCCCGACCCTGTAATGGAGCGCGCAGGAGGACAATGGAGGACGCAACAGAAGGGCGGGCACAGGCAGAGGCTGGGGCGGGGATATGAGCCAAAGAGTATAAACAGCCTGGGCTTCAACGATGTGAACGCCGCCCCTGGGCACTTGCGAGCCCTAATTTACCTACCGATTAAACTCTGTTTTTGCTTCCAGTGAACTGCAAAACGACTAAACAAAGGTACCATTAGAATCAGCTACTGTTAGGCAAATGCACTGTGTACTTAGTCTATAATGGCCAAATGTGGTGACAGACTCCCTTTAAAGTGTTATCAGAGAATGCATAGAGAGTGAAGGCTGGTCACACACAGCAAAGCTAGCATCAATAGCGTGCATTCTGCTGCAAAAGCTGAGAAATTGCCCCTTCTTTCCCCTAAAAACCTATTACAATTTATTTACTGTTTGTATTCAATTTAAGCACATTTAAGTGCCTTCACATACCTGCTTCAATTGAAGCAACTTAAAGATATCATGCAGTCTTAGCACATAGATTTTACTGCCATTACTTCAATACACCACATTGCACTACATTAATATAGCAGTTTCATTCAATGCATTATATTACCATTCTAAATTCTCAATACCAGTGTCCAGCATTTTTCTAGAAGGGGAGGGACATTTATTTGCGACACTGTCTGTAAATTACAGAAAAAGACTTGCAATTCTGCTACTGTTTAATAATCTGTGTTCCAAACCTGTGACTTTACATTTATATCAGCCTCATAATAACATTTCTAGTAAATGGAAAAGTGAAAACAAAAGACCCAGCCCTCATAATCTGAGAGACAGAATGTGGGTGGCTGTAGTAGTACAAACAGCAGTAGTAGCAGGAGCAGGTCACAGTTCTCCCTGGCTTCCGATAGGCAACACATTTTTTATTGATGGCAAAGAGAATGATATTGTGAATTGAATGGTTCACTGCTCCTCTCTGTCACAGCAGGATGATGTTGAGGTCTCTCCTGAGTCTAAAACTGTGCCTTGGATCAAGGGGGCACAGCATTCCTCCTGCTCCTCCTCCTTGAGGGCCAAGGAAAGCCTTTCAGTTAAATCATCTCTGTCTTCACTGCCTCCTCCTAGTTGAGTGCCTTCTTTTCTCTTAAGAATAGGCAACAAAACCCCATGTGCTATGGAAGATGCCTCACAGGCATGCTTCCACCCTGCTGCCTCATGGGCACACTTCTACCCTGCTGCCTTATGGGCACGCTGCTACCCTGCTGGCTCATGGGCACACTGCCACCCTGCTGTCTTATGGGCGTGCTTCCACCCTGCTGCCTCATGGGCACGCTTCCACCCTGCTGCCACACAGGCATGCTTCCACCCTGCTTCCTCATGGGCACACTGACACCTTTGCCCCTGATAATGATGCCACCTCTTCATCCGGCTCCCACATGCGATCAGTTTATCATCATCTACAAATGTTTCGTTGTCACTTGTGTCACTTTCACCTGCCTCTTGTGCAAGTCCCTGATCTCTCACAACATGTGCTCCCACCCGATTGTCATTATCGGTACTTGCATGCCAAAAGGAGTCCACAGCGGAACTCTCCTCCAAGTCTGTGCTGGCCTGTAACTGCTGATTGTCCTCACAAAGCTCATCATCGCTGAAAAGCGGAGCCAGTGGCTATCATTACTTGGCTAGTAGAAGCAGCAGCAAAACCAAGAGGTAGGTTCGGCACAGGTAAGGGTATAGGGAAAATCTTACCTGGGATTTTACTTTCCTTGAGTCCGGAGGCAGCACAGAATGGGTTAAACTGTCGTCTTCTTCTTTCTAGGACCGCCCACCTAGTCAGTGGCGTAACCAGAAATGACTGGGCCCAACAGCAAATTTTTAAATGGGGCCCCCTCCCCCAGTAATTTTTTCCCAACCCCTCCTTCCATGCCGCCCCCTTTCCTGTGGCTAGTAAATATCGCTCTCTCAGACCAGGCCCCACAGCTGTTCCATCCGTTTTCTACACTGTCTATACTGCCACTGTATATAATTTCATTGTGTAATAATGTTGAGGGGCCCTGACAAAATCTTTTAGTACTTCTCCTCTTGGATGGGCCCCTTCTGGGTCAGGGCCCCAAAGCAGCCACTTCCCCTGCTTCCTCTATAGTTACGCCCCTGCACCTAGTAAAAAAAAACAATTAAACAATTAATTATCCAGGGACATGCCCTATAAATGACTACTCCCCTATAGCATTCCTGTGTTTAAAAATAGACTCCGACACAAGATAAATGCAATAACAAAAAAAGTTTTATTAGGGAGGGTATAGTTGTGCTGCCTCCGGACTCAAGGAAAGTAAAATCCCAGGTAAGATTTTCCCTTTCCCCTTTCGTCCTCCGGCAGCACAGAATGGGATTTTTATCGATCTCAAAGGGAGGGAACTTCACCCAAAGCTGCTGACAGAACCCCAGTACCAAAGGCTGAGCTCCTAGCATTGATGTCCAGGCGAACGTCAGTGATGAAGACCATGACACCGCATTGCAAATGTCTTCTATCGGGACTTGAGCCATTTCTGCCCAGGAGGTTGCTGCGGCCCTGTTGGAATGGGCCTTGACTGGAAACGGGAGAGGTAAGGATTCAAGCGAGTAGGCTTCGGAAATTGTGGATTTTATCCACCTAGCGAGAGAGTCTCTGGAAGGCCTTTGTCCTTTTCTTGCACCCGAAAAAGGACAAAAAGGTTTTCGGATTTCCTAAAAACCTGGGTTCTTTGAATGTAGATCTGTAACGCTCTTTTTATATCAAGAGTATGCAGAAGATTCTGCTCTTCACTGACCGGGTCAGGTAGAAAGACCAGAAGAAATGATTCCCGATTTTTGTTGGCTGAAGAAGGAACTTTAGGAAGAAAAACAGGTACTGTACGCAGTAAGACTCCGTCTGGAAGGAACCGTAGATAAGGGAGTTTATAAGATAACGCTTGTAGTTCTCCCAGTCTCTTGGCAGATGTAATAGCCGTCAAAAACAAAGTTTTGTAGGATAGCCATTTAAGGTCTGCTTCTTGAAGAGGCTCGAACGGGGCTGACATAAGTCTTTTTAAGACTACTGAGAGGTCCCAAATTGGTATAGGATCCCTGTGTACTGGTTTTAGTCTTTTAACTGCTTTGAAGAATCTGAAGATCAATGGGTGATGAAGGAATTTATTCTCTGTCATAGAGTTTATGGCTGTCATGTGCGCTCTAAAAGTATTGAGACCCTTCTGAAAGCCATCTTGAAGAAATTGTAGGACTGAGGATACATTAATATCTTCATAGCATGAATCTGACATCCAGGAACTGAATTTTTTCCATATTTTAGCATATCTTTTGTTACTAGAGTCTTTGCGAGAGGTGAGAAGAGTACCTATAACTGATTGAGAGAGGCCCTTCTTCTCTAATTTGGATCTTTCAGTCTCCAGGCCGTGAGATGTAGACGGCCTAGGTTCTGGTGACAGAGACCGTTCTGAAGAAGCAGATCTGGACGAAGCGGAAGTTTCAAGTATTCCCCTTTGGCTAGATGGAGAAGAAGGGGAAACCAAGATCTCCTTGGCCAAAAAGGAGTTATCATTATCACCACTTGAGGCTTCTCTTCTATTTTCTTCCGCAAGACCCTCAGAATGAGAGGCACTGGGGGAAAGATGTAGGCAGACAGATCTCTCCAGCTCATGGAGAATGCATCCACAACTGTAGGATTGTCGGACTCCTTTAGAGAACAGAATCTGTTTAGTTTCCTGTTATTCGCCGAGGCCATCAGATCCCAGGTGGGCCACTCCCATCTGGTTACAATGTTTCTGAAAACTTCCGGATTTAGTTCCCATTCTGTCTGATTGATTGTCTTCCTGCTCAGAAGATCCGCCTGAGTATTGGAGCAACCTCTGATATGCATAGCTCTTAATTCTGTTAAGTGTAATTCTGCCCAATGAAAACTTTTCTTGCAAAGGTGTAGTAGCGAGGCACTTCTCGTTCCGCCTTGTTTGTTTAAATAAAAAACTGTCGCCAGGTTGTCTGATCGTATTAGCACTGGCATTCCTTATACATAAGTTTTGAACCTCTGGAGAGCTAGCAAGACTGCCTTCAGTTCTTTGTAGTTGGTGGACTGGATCTTCTCCTTGGGAGACCAGAGGCCCTGCACCCATCTGTCCTGGAGATAAGCTCCCCATCCTTGACCTGAAGCATCCGTTGTGATGACTATTGGAGAGAGAAATTGGAAATTCTTCCCCTTGGTAAGATTCATGGTCTAAAGCCACCAACTGAGACTCTGTATTGTGGAAGGGTACAATTTTAGCCTCGCCCCCAATTGATAATTGCTGCGACGCCAGGCTTGCAGTAGGTTCTGCTGGAGGTCCCTGGAATGGATGTTTGCCCAAGGGACAGCATCTGCTACAGATGTCAGGTTCTCATGACTCTTCGAACCGAAGGTGATCGTAGAGATATTAGAGTCTTCACTTCTCTTTTTAATGTTGTAATTTTCTGAGGAGGAAGATATAACTTCATGGACATCGTATCGATGAGGAAGCCGAGAAAGACTTTGGAGGTGGATGGGATTAAATCAGATTTTTCCCAATTTAGGAGAAAACCTGTAGACTGGAGAAGTTTTATGGTCTCCTCTAGATGCTGCTGAAGCAGGGATCTTGATTCTGCAACGACCAGCCAATCGTCTAGATAGGGGAAGATCTGAATCCCCTGAAGACGAAGTTTCACTGCAATGATAATTGCGATCTTTGTGAAGATCCTTGGAGCAGAACAGAGACCGAATGGCAAAGCCTTGAATTGAAGGTGCATTATCTTCTTCCCCTTTCTGATGGCTACTCGCAGAAACCTTCTTGAGTTTGGGTGAATCGGTATATGCAGGTATGCATCTTTTAAATCCAAAGACGCCATAAAGTGCTTTTTTCTGAGGATCGCAGAAATTGATCTTATCATCTCCATTTTGAAATGGGTCTTCTCCATACAACGGTTTACGTAACGCAGATCTATGATTAGGCGGCTTTTTCCGCCTGGCTTGGGTACGCGAAAAATTCTGGAATAGACGCCTGAATATACTTGATGGTCTGGCACGGCTTCTAGTGCTCCTTTTTTGATTAAATCTTCCAGAAGCTGGAATATCTCTACATCTCCTTCTTTGTTGAGAAGAAAACGATTTTCCGGAAGATGATTGAATTCTAGCTTGTACCCGTTTTGGATTATATTTAGCGCCCAGCAATCTGTGGTGATCTGCAGCCAACTGGAATAAGAGGTTGTCAGACGTCCCCCTACTTCCTGACTTCTGGCGTCAGAATTCAGGTTTAGAGGATTTGTTTTCCTCTGTCTTTCTTCTTGGTTTCTCTGAAGATAGCCAAGTTCTTCGGTCAGACCTTCCCCGATTATAGCGTCCTCTAAAATTAGATCTTCTGTAATCCGCCCCTTTATAGGAACGAAAAAAACGGTTTCTATCTCTTCGCTTAGGCTGTGGAAAAGATAGCGCTTTATTCTCCATATTGGCTTCAAGGAGCTTGTCCAAGTGAGAGCCAAAAAGTTTACCCGGCTCGAAGGGAAGGGAGCACAGATTATTCTTTCAAGAAGGATCTCCAGACCAAAGTTTCAACCATATTGTTCTTCTTATGGAATTTGTAAGTGCCATATTTTTAGCGATCAGCCTTAAGGAGTCTACCGGAAAATCGCAGAGGAATTCCGCCGCTAGCTTCAGGGTAGGCCATTGTTGAAGAAGCTCCTCTCTGGAAACCCCATCCTCAATATCTCGACCTAAGTGGCTGAGCCAGACCCTCACTGCACGGGCTACCCGAACCGTGGCCATAGCTGCCTTGTTAAGGGACGCCAGATAGGTGAACAGTCTCTTAAGAAGACCATCCGCCTTCTTCTCCATGGGATCCTTTAGTAAGGCCGAATCATCCGAGGGAAAAAATGATTTTTTTTGGCCAGTCTGGTCACTGCTGCATCTACCCTGGCCGGAGATTCCCAGCTTGTGGATTCAGCAGGATCTGTCTTGTAAATATTTTTAAATCTGGACCCCAGATTAATTCTTCCAATCGGCTGTTCCCACTCTTTGTGCATAATCGCATCAAGGACCGGATGACTGGGAAACACAGGAGCCTTCTGTTTTGGGAAGTAAAAAAGATCTTCCTTTTCACGATCTCCGGATCTTTCCTTGCTGGACTCCATAATATTTTTAACTTCTTTTATAAGGCGGTTAGCATCTTTTTTATTAAACAAGAAGTTATCTTCAATGAAGGAAGACTCCGCATCTGAAGAGACCTCACCCTCTGAACAAAGGGATTGCTCAGAAGAGGACGGAGATAAATATGACTTTTTTGTGCCCTTTTTTCTGGATTGTTTAAGAAATGCCTTGAATAAAGACATAATCTTGTTTGTTTCAATGTCTGAAACATCTTCAGGTTGAGTGCAATTTTCACAAATATTGGAGGAGTGATCCGTAGCAAGAAATGCAAACTGAAGCGTTCCCCCTAGTTTGGGACTTTTTCCTTTTCCTTAAGGGAGAGGTTTCCTGCATATCGCGGTGACACCTCACACATAAATATTGCAGGAAATCTTCTGGCAAGGGCTGTTCGCAGGATTCACACATTCTGTGTTTGCTTTTTCTGCTTCTCTTTTCCCCTCTACCTGAAGAACTGGACATCTGCAATACATAATTAGCAGGAGGTGTGAGGAATACAGACCCCAGAACCGAATAGGTAAGATAAAAGGGCAGAGGTAAGATATTTAGGAAGGCTTTTTGCCTGGTCAAAGACAGGCTGTGTACCTTTATCATGCGGGAGCTTGGCTGCCTGGCACAATGGGCACCGAGCTCCGGTTCCCCCGCTGTTATATACTTACTAAAAAGCACGCCGAACGGGGAGAGAGGCAGCGATCCGATGACGTCAGACGCGACGCGCCTGTGTGTCACCTGTGCGTTCCACAGGAGAAAAAAACGGAAGTTCGGCCATCCACTTCCAGCTGGAGGAGCGTGCTCGCCCGGATCTCTTATCCCCGCTGCTGAAGTTTCAGAAGAACTTCAGGGATGACGCTGGAGCGGAGAGGAGTGGGGCCAGGGGCACACACATGGCTTTTCCCACTCCTGGCCCTGAGTAAACCTTGCCACAAGGTATGAAGGGCTAATAGTATCCACAGACATCTTTAGGTGGGCTCCATGAAGAGGACATAAAAAAAAACACAGGAATGCTATAGGGGAGGAGTCATTTATAGGGCATGTCCCTGGAAAATTAATTGTTTAATTGTTTTTTCTTACTAGGTGGGCGGTCCTAGAAAGAAGAAGACGACAGTTTAACCCATTCTGTGCTGCCGGAGGGCGAAAGGGGAAAGAGGCAGTTCCTGGGCAATGTCAACAAAGCGTGGTGTCAGAGGACCCCCTTCGATTCCTGGCTGTGTGTATCTGTTGTCACTTGAGATGATGTTGAAAAACGAGTCAACCATTCCAGTACAGCTGGATTTTTGGTTCTTCTTTTGCTACTTGTTCCAGCTACAGCAACATTTTATCCACTCCCAGTTCTTTTGGAAGGCCCAGGAAACTGTCTGTTGTCCATAGCATATAACAATTGTATCACTAACAGAAGGGATCAGCTATAATAAATTTCACTCCACTGCACAGTTATGTACAGGGCGATAGATTGCAGCTGCCTTAAAAACGGACGCAACGTAATGTTACAGGTAACGGAACGGATTAGCTATAATATCAGTGCACTGTACAGTGATGCACACTGCGATATATGACCCCTGCTTTTAATACTGATGCACACTAGCTGTATCACTAACATTACAAATTAAAGGGCTTCTGTCACCCCCCAAAAGCATTTTTTTTTTTTACCCTCACTAAAAAGCTTATAGGGCGATTATTCTAATCATATTCTTGTTAACAGTTTTAGCAGGTTAATTTTGCTATAAAACGTTATTTTATATTATGCAAATTACCTTGCTACCAGCAAGTAGGGCGTTTACTTGCTGGTAGCCGCTGCATCCAGCTTGTAAAAAAACGCCCCTCCTGTGGTTGATTGACAGGGCCAGCGAGCGCTCTCCTCCTCCAGCTGGCCCTGTCTCTGTTTAAAATCTCGCGCCTGCGCCATACCGATTTTCAGTCGGCGCAGGCGCACTGCGAGGAGTACTCTCGCTCGGCCGCTCCTTCCTCAGTGCGCCAATGACGTCACAGCTGCACCCGGAAGAGAAGACGCAGGCGCACTGAGGAAGGAGCGGCCGAGCGAGAGTACTCCTTCAGTGCGCCTGCGCCGACTGAAGAACGGTATGGCGAGGCACGAGATTTTAAACAGAGACAGGGCCAGCTGGAGGAGGAGAGCGCTCGCTGGCCCTGTCAATCAACCACAGGAGGGGCGTTTTTTTACAAGCGGGATGCAGCGGCTACCAGCAAGTAAACGCCCTACTTGCTGGTAGCAAGGTAATTTGCATAATATAAAATAACGTTTTATAGCAAAATTAACCTGCTAAAACTGTTAACAAGAATATGATTAGAATAATCGCCCTATAAGCTTTTTAGTGAGGGTAAAAAAAAAAAATGCTTTTGGGGGGTGACAGAAGCCCTTTAACTCTGAATGCAGGGGCGTAACTACCGGGGAAGCAGGGGAAGCAGCTCCTCCCCTGGGTAATCAGCACGTGTCCTCACTCCTCTCCCGATCGCTAATTACACAGTGAATCGCACTGTCCTCTCGCCCTTGTCTATTTAAAACTTATTTATTCTTTCTTTCAGAAAAGCTTGCCCTGGGGATCAAACCTGCGACCATTAGGTTCAAAGGCAAGACACTTAACCACAAGGCTATATCAGCTGCATAGCCAGATAGCTTAAAAAAAAAAAAAATAATATGACCTCTAGATGTGGAGAACTTTGATAGTGTATCCATACACATTACAGCTGCACCAGCACATTGTATATGGATGTAGCAGAGCTTGGTGTGTTGGGGCAGCTGTAATGTGTATAGATACACTATCAAAGTTCTCCTTATCTAGAGGTCTTATTTTTTTTTTAGCTACCTGGCTATGCAGCTGATATAGCCTTGTGGATAAGTGTCTTGCCTTTCATCATAATGGTCACAGGTTTGATTCCCCTCGCAAACTTTTCTGAAAGACAGGATAAATGAGGCTTGCCTAACATGACAAGTATATGTGTTGTTTTTTTTTTTTTTTTAAATACTGGACTTTTACTTTACTGCCACAGGGGAGGAGGGGGCTATTGGCACTATGATATTGGCAAATGGGGGGGGGGAGAGATAGGCACTTCATATTGGCACACACATTAGGGGGCAGGGGGAGAGGATGGCACTATGATATTGGGATGGGGGAAGACAGAGGCACTTGATATTGGCACATTATAGGGGGCACTATGGGGACAGGAGCACAATGGAGGCATCTGGTGCTATATGGCTGGCTACTGGCACATTATAGTGTGGGTTTATATGGCTGACTACTGGCACATTATAGGGGGGGTTATATGGCTGTCTACTGGCACATTATGGGGGGGTTATATGGCTGACTACTGGCACATTATAGGGGGGGTTATATGGCTGACTACTGGCACATTATAGGGGGGTTATATGGCTGGCTACTGGCACATTATAGGGGGGCTGGGGGGGCTATATGGCTGACTACTGGCACATTATAGGGGGGCTATATGGCTGGCACATTATAGAGGGGGAGCGAAACGCGCGGGTAGGGGGGCCCAATACAAAAATTTGCTGTGGGGCCCAGTCATTTCTAGCTACGCCCCTGTGTAGGTGCACTGCACAGTGATGCACATGGCGATATATGACACCTGCCTTTAAAACTGAGGTACACTAACTGTATCAATAAAATAACAGAACTGGCCCAGTTTGACTGTCTTGTCCAGCCTCCAGAGTCATCATCTCAGAGTTTTCAGTTTCGCAGGTGGCATTGTAACACTCAAAAGGACAAACTTGTCCTCTGCCAGTGTACAAAATATCACATCTGTCAAACTGAATGAGTCATGAATCCATGAAGATTTTCACACACCTCTAGCTGAGGCTGATAAATAGAACTGTCATTGCTGACAGTGGCTATTGATAGCCAGTCACATCATGCAACTGCCGCTGTCTGTGTGCTTACTATCATGTTCCATACTGTATGGTTGCTGCTGCTACTGCCACCGCCACAGGTGCCACTCTGCCTACTGCCTCTACTAGAGATGAGTGAATTTTTCAAAACATTTTTGGGAAAAATTTGGTTCGGTCCTAATTTATTCACGCGAAGCTCGTTAAAAAACTGCTATTTCCTGGCTTCAGAGAGCTTTTATAATATGTGTAGAACACTGTGTCTTGCAGTAAAACTCATAGGGAGTCTGCTCTGGTAGTGAAATAATACTGAGTTTGTATGACATGCAGATGACAGGTGTCGCTCTTAGAATCACTGCACACTTCACTTATTTGGGCAGTCACGGGTCCAAAACTGACCAAATAACTCAAGTATGAACTCAGCCTTACAGGTCGATGTTAGCGCCAAGAAGAAGCACACTCCTTTTTCACCGTCGTCAGCTGATTCTACATTGATGTCTACAAAAACTGTTCTATTAAACGCTTATACAAGTAGAGCCCCCCTACAGAGTGGAGAGGGTGTCAGCAGTAAGTTTGTGTCAACGTCACTGATTATTTTGCCCTTCCTCTGATCCGTCAGAACAATAACCCACCAAAAATGGATCCTGTCTGTTGAGCATCCGCCTTTACTCGGTCAGCATTTTGTCAGTAATCCATCAGTATTGCTAATCTAAAATAAAAAACAGGAGTGGATCCAAAACAGAGATGACATGTGAATGGAATATTTGCAAGTCTTCTGTGTTTTGTACCCACTCCTGCTTTTGGCTACCAAAAGACAAGCCAATTCTGATGGGACCATTCAGGCCTTAAAGCTGCTACACAGACAGGATCCGTTTTGCGTCTCATTTTGTATTCCTTCTGACAGATCAGAGGAAGGGTCAAATAATTGATTATGTCAGCCAGGCCGAAAAGCAAAATAGTGGCCCAGTCATGAAGTGGGAAGGGTAGAAGCAGCATGAGGAGACCACAGAGTGGCACAAGGACAGAGTGTGAAGGTGGCGGCAGCAGCATCAGGAGGAAGCCACAGAGTGGCACAATGACAGTATGGAGATGGCGGCCGCATCAGGAGGTCACAGAGTGGCAAGGAGGTGGCAGCAGCATCAGGAGGTCACAGCGTGGCAAGGAGGTGGCAGCAGCATGAGGAGACCACAGAGTGGAAAGGTGACATAGCGTGGAGGTGGCAGCTGCATCAGGAGGCCACAGAGTGGCAAGGTGACATAGTGTTGAGGTTGATAGCAATACCAGTACCCACTGATAATGGTGGGTGAAAGAAGGAGCACTTGGCATCAGATTTGTGGCATCAGGCGGGTGGCAGCATCAGAATAGTAGCTGAGGCAGGTAGCCTGAAGAAACCATGGATGATCTAATCTGATGCATCAGGCATTGATGGGTGGAAATCCTGGCTGATCCATGCCTGATTAATCTTGACAAAGGTCAGTCGCTCTACATTTTGGGTGGACAGGCGAGTTCTTCTTGGGGTAACTAAGGCCCCCAATGCACTAAACACCCGCTCTGATGCTACACTACTGGACAGGCAGGACAGCTTTTCCAGAGCAAACTCTGCAAGTTTCGGCCACAAATCCAGTTTAGCTGCCCAGTATTCCAACAGATCTTCAATATGGAGTGGCAGGGTTCTGTCTAAGTATGCCACCACCTGCTGGTTCAGGTCCTGCTCCAGGTCTAGCTGCTGCTTCTGCTGGTGAGTAGTTTCTTCACAAGGGCAAATAAGACGTACTGTAGAAATATTTCCTTGTAATAAACCCTGTTAATGGCTGTATCAAACAGCACTTGCACCCCGATAACAAGAAAGGTTTGCTGGAATGACAGAGCTGTATAATTTCAATTTGAATCACCAGTGCACCAAGGTGTAATAGGATTGTTCCTATTACCCAGTCTGTAACCCCCCCCCCCCTACTGAATCCTGTTGTACATAGATGCTGTGGAACGATATCCTTTCTCTGCACTCATAAATCGTTTTTTCACCACAATCAAGTAATTCCTATCACTGTCCCTAGCGCCTGCAGATGTCTCTCCCTGCACTAAGTACTCTGGTAAATGGCAGAATCTAAGATGGCTGATGCTATTTATAGGGCTGTGACATCATAGCGCAGCGGGACGCAGCGGGACGTGACTATTACAGCTCCTGCACCCGCCTGATCAGCGGCGGGGTACGGCAGTCACTGATAGTCAGAACCCCTGCTGTATGCGCTGGTATCGGTGAAAACACTGATGCCAGCTCATTAATCCTTGATGTACAGCGGTCAGTGCTGACCGCGGCACATGTGATATCTGTGCTGGGATCATAAGCGTGCGCACGGGGTGTGCCGGGTGTGTCTGGGCACACCCTAATCAAGCCGTGCTTCCGGGTCCGTTGCCCCCCTGCCCGCTCGTTTCCCTTTAAGGCTGTGAATACTAATCAGCGATTTGGAAGCGCTGATTAGTATTGGAGGACCAGGAAGAGGTGAAGGATCTGTACTCACGCTTCCTGGTTCTCGGCTGTTTGCTGTGCAGGGCTGCGCACAGCGTGAGTCGCTCTATGACGTCACCCTGTGCGCGCCAGCGGACAGCAGGAGGAAGAAGATCTCGGGAGGTGCCGGTGAGGAGCAGCATCCAGGAGCTGGAGAGGTAAGTGTTTTATTTATTTTATCTGAGGCTGCTGAGGGCAATCAGGGCATAATGGCCAGGCTGCTGGGGGCTGAGAGGCATAATATGGGCTGAGAAGGATAATATGGGGGTCTGAGGCATAAATTGGGATGAGAGGCATAATGGGGGGGCAGAGGCATAAATTGGGCTGAGAGGCATAAAGGGGGGGGCAGAGGCATAAATTGGGCTGAGAGGCATAATGGGGGGCTGAGGCATATATTGGGCTGAGAGGCATAATGGGGGGGGCGCTGAGGCATAAATTGGGCTGACTCGGAGAGGCAATGGCATAATGGGGGCTGAGAATCCTGAGAGGCATAATGGGGGCTTAGAGGCATAAAGGCTGATAATGGGGCTGAGAGGCATAAGGGCTAATAATGGGGGCTGAGAGGCATAATGGCAGATTTTGGGGCTAATGAGAGGCATGGGGGCTGATATGGGGGTGATGAGAGTCATGGGGTGGGGCCATTATCTGAGGTATGATTGGGGGTTATTTACATTGGGGTCTGATCTGAGCTCTGATTGGGGGTCTGATCTGAGGTCTTATTGGGGGTTATATTAAGATTGGGGGTTTGATTGGGGCTGTCAGCTGAGGTATGATTAACATTGGAGGTCTGATTGGGGGTCTGACCTGAGGTGTAATGAAAAATATTTCTTTTTCTTATTTTCCCCCTCTAAAACCTAGTCTTATGGGCCGGTGCGTCTTATAGGTTTCCTTCCTGAACTGAAGAGCGGTGCCCACTTCCAGCCCTGAGTCCAGCTGCCCAGAGCACTGATCCTGAGCCTGCTGGAGTCTTCAGAACTGTAAGTATTTACAGTCAATCACTGTAAGCTATATTATATATATTACTTGTTTTATGTGAGTAAGGGTGCTGGGTGGTTATCAGTTGTATAAGTTGTATAACGCATTTTAAAAAAGTATGTACCCTGTCCCTGCTACAGTGATAACCCTCCTCAGTTGTCCCCTATATAATGTACCCTGATACCCCTCAGTTATATATTATAACTGAGGGGTATCAAGGTAAATTATACAGGGGGTAATATAACTTTTATTTTTGTTTATAATGATAATTATGAGTGCGGGTCTATATGTATGTATGCAGAGTGTATTTGTGTATATAATATATATATACATACATACACACGCGCAAGCGGCATGTGTGTTTGTGCTTTAGGGTGCACACCCTAAAGCAATAGGCTGCCCATGCCTATGGCAGCCATCGGGTCCCCGCGCTGCTGTGACGGGGACCTGATGGCAGGGAAGGCATCCCAATGCGTTTCTTGGGCCTCGTGACTGCCTTCCATGTAACCCTGATAGATCATAGGAGAAAAATGGAGATAAGAACCTTATTTCCGGTGCTGCCAAGGATGACGGAATGATGCGATGTCTTTTAAAAGGTACTTTATTCGTCTACGCGTTTCAGGGGTGAAAGTCCCCCCGTCTTCAGGACAGTAATACATACATAGTAAAATGCACTGCAAGCATTTATATCAACATGTGGAGAGGTGGGAGGAAGGGGGAGGTGGGAGGAAGGGGGAGGGGGGAGGAGGGAGGATTCCTGGGGGTGTGTCTGGGGTACACTCCACGAATACCATGTTAAAGGTAATGTTTGTCCAAACCCTCCTTTTCATTGACGTAAGGCTTGCTATTTTGGTGACGTGTAGCTGGTAGGGGTGTTTGTGCCCATATCCCCGCTCCTGTAGGAGCGTGATTGGTGGATGGTAGTCATAGAAATCGGAATGTTGTACCTGGTTTGGGAAGAATTGCAATCTTGTGGTAAGTTCCGGGGGTAATATTGCTTCCGTATTGCACTCGGGTGTCCAATTAGAACTAGGTTTAGTTGCATATCGAGATTGTACTGTAGTTCGATGTATGCAAATGGCAGCGCTACTATATCACAGCTTCATGTTATATATGGGAGCAATAGTGCTCCTGGATCCACTGATGGGATGTCGGTAAAATCCGCTGGTGGCGTGCGTAGGGTAAAACGGTGTGCGGGACATATAATATGGTTAAAGACAATTGGAGGAATAGTACTCATCGAAGAAGTAATTTTCTTCTTTTCTTCCCTTCCCTCTCCCTCCTTCCTCTTCTCCCCTCCTTCCCCTTCCTCTCCTCCCCCCTTTATTAGTCGAAAAAATATTGGAGAAAAAAAGATCAAAAAAATATTCAAAAGACAGCATTTGTATAATTAAAATTCTTTGATGAATAAATAGTAAACTATAATATAATAATAAAAGATATAGTAAAATTGGTAAGACTTGTATTTCTTGCTCAGTTTTGTATACATAATATCTATGGCCTGTATGATATATGTTAGGTAGCAATGTGTATAGGCCAATGGTATGATACATAATATCTATTGTCTATATGCTAACTATTTTACTGAATATTGAGTCGCATAGATCACAGTTTTTAGAGATTGGGAGAAAATGGGGGTCCATTACAGTATGGTCTCATTCATTTCATTTAGTCCATGCGGGGATAACGTGTCCAACTGGTGGATCCAAAAAACTTCCCTCTTCTGCAGATTGTCAAACCTATTGTACGGGTTTTCCGGGACCTGTTCTATAGGTGTCACTTGGGAGCGGTGTTTTTCTTTTCTTTGGTTATACTGCAGTGTCTGGATAGACTGTGCTTAGGGTATAGTCTCTGGATGTTGTAGCGATGTTGATTAATGCGACAGTGTAAAGGCTGTGTGGTACGGCCTACATATTGCAGGCCGCACTGGCATTCAATAAGATATATAACATAATCACTGTGGCATGTCAGACGGGTTTTTATGGGGAATATTGCCCCGTTATGCTTGGACTTAAATGTAGTCTGTTTGTGTGTAATGATCTTACAGCATAGGCACCTATTTGCTGTGCACCTAAAAACTCCTACTTTTAGTGGTCCAGTTCGTAATGGATTTTGATTTTTCTTAGTCATAGTTTTGTTATGCTGTCGTAGTTTGCTTGGGGCAAGGATGCTCTTAATTGTTGGTGCTCGTCTATATGTGATCCTGGGTATCTTTGATATATATTTTGCCAGGTATGGGTCCTGTAACAGTATATGCCAATGTTTTTGAGAGTGGACTGGATATATTTATTGGACGTACTGTATTGAGTGATGAGATTGGTATGGTGTTGTTCATTTGATGTTTTGGGTAATGTTTTTAGATGTTCTTCCTGAGTATTGGTTTTACATCTATCTAGAGCATTTTTGATTAATTGTTTTGGATAGCCTTTGTCGATAAATCTCTTTTTCAGTATGTTTGCTTGCGTGTAGAAATCCCTGTTGTTGGTACAATTTCGGCGGATTCTTTTATATTGGCTGTACGGTATATTACGTAGCCATTTTTTGTGGTGAAAACTGGTGAAATGAATGTAGCTGTTAGTGTCAACTTTTTTTAAAAAGGTTTTGGTGGTTATAATATTGTTGAAGTTGGTGACTACAATATCAAGAAATTCCATTTCTGTTGTACTATAGATGGGAGTGAAATTTATGCCCCAGGTTGTCTTGTTTAAGGATTCACTGAATGCAAGGGCTGATTCTTCGTTCCCGTCCCAGATAATGAAAATATCATCTATATAACTTTTAAAATATATTATCTGATCTTTGTTGTTGTGGTGATTATGAATAAATGTTTTTCAAACTCCCCATGAATAGATTAGCGAAAGACGGCGCCACCCGGGTCCCCATCGCGGTCCCTTTGCACTGATGGTAAACGGTATTATTGTATATGAAATAATTATTTTCAAGTATGAAGCGTAAGCTGTCTATTAGAAACTGGGTTTGCGGTGGTTTAAGTGTAGAGTCTTGTTCAAGTACTTGCTTGATGCATTTTATGCCTAGCTCGTGCTGAATATTTGAGTAGAGGGCAGTGACATCTAAAGTAAGAAAAGAGTATGTGTCCTGCCAGTTGATTGTATATAGTTCCTTTATTAGTTGGCTTGAATCATGGAGGTAGCTCGGAAGATTTTTTACATAAGGCTGAAGGTGCAAATCAATGTAGTGTGATAAACTGCTGGTTGCACATTTAGTATTGGAGATGATCGGGCGGCCGGGGGGGTTGACAAGTGACTTATGAATTTTTGGGAGGTGATAGAAGTAGGGATTACATGGGTTGCGTGGTAGTAGGAAGTTTTTTTCTTTTTTGTTAATATAGTGTTTTTCATATGCGGTTTTAACAAGTTTTTGTAATTTTTTGTTCAATTCTGGAAATGGGTTGTGTATAATTTTCGTATAGTAGGCAGTGTCGCTGAGGATTTTTGTAGCTTCCTCTTCGTAGTCATTGTAATTTTGTATGACAATACCCCCTCCCTTGTCCGCAGGGCGTATCACTATATCTTCATTTTTTCTTAAGTTTTCGAGTGCTTTTTGTTCTAGCTTGGTGAGGTTGCCTTTGTATTCTAGCCTATTTGGTTCGGTGGTGATCTTTTTTAGATCGTTTGCTACTAGATCAAACAAGGTTGGGATATAGTGTCCTTGGCTTTGAAGGGGGAAAAAATTTGACTTGGGGCAGACCTCGACATGCTTATATTCTACGTCTGTTTCATTGGCTTGATTTAAGAGGGTATTGGATTCCAAGGCAAAATGTATTTTTATTGTGAGGTTGCGTCTGAACTTTTGTATGTCTATGAAAAGCTCAAAGGTATTGACTTTATTGTATGGGCAGAATGAAAGGCCCTTTTGCAATAGAGTGTTTTCCGATGATGTAAGAATATGACTAGATAAGTTGAAAATTTTGACTGTTTGGTTGGCATTCTTGGGTTGCCCCTCTTTGTCTATATTCTTGGAGAGTGTTTGTCCCGTTTTCTTGTTTTGTCGTTTTCCTCCTCTAGTGCCACGGAATCTAGTTTTCTTTTTTGTGGGGTAGCTTTGAAGTATTGGGTGATTTGTTGGTAACCCCTTAGTGGTGGTGGGTCTGATTTCTTGTCTAATAGAAAATCCGAGTGTTTAGTGAGTGGAGTATACGAAGTACCATTTTTTGTGGCATTTGTAAGGAAGGGTACTACCCCCTCTGCTCCACTTCCCGTGTTGTCTATAGTGACAACTTTGGTGACAATGGCATTATCCTGGGAGGGGGTTTTTAAGGGTGGCGTGGGTGACAGATGTATAGAGAAATCAATGAGGGCATTAGATGATTTCTCAGGGGTGGTTCTGATGGAATGATTTTTGGACCTATTGAAGTCACCCGGATGTCGGGCCTTATACTCCAAGTATTTGGATTTGAGTGTTCTGAATTTATCCATGAATTCCTCAACTGGTTGGCTATCCGCTATTTTGATGTGTGTGGTATTAACCTGCTGTGGGGATTTGCTAGAGGGGGAGTGGCTGGATCGGGGGTTCTTTGCTGGGCTGCGGGGGGCTGTGTGTGTGTTCTTGGGGGATGGTTGATGTATGTTTGATGGTTTAGGGACTTTCACCCCTGAAACGCGTAGATGAATAAAGTACCTTTTAAAAGACATCGCATCATTCCGTCATCCTTGGCAGCGCCGGAAATAAGGTTCTTATCTCCATTTTTCTCCTATGATCTACCTCCACTCCAGCACTCACACTCTCTGAGTACAGGAAGGAACCCAGGCTGCAGCCAAGCCCCCGTGTGCTGGTCGGGATAATATACCAGCAGGAGCTCATATAGCTGTTGTGACTCATTCACAACAGCCTCTGGTAAGCAGATTTTATTATATCTCTTGTGTCACCATTCGTAACAACACCACACATGAGGCGCGGTCCTCTCTCTCTGTTTTTATCTTACATGTTCCATGTAACCCTGTGAGATCCAGCCCCCTGGATCTCACGGGAAGCAGGCTGCAAGTATTGTAATGCATTGTACAGGGGATCAGACCCCCAAAAGTTGAAGTCCTAGAGTGGGACCAAAAATTGGACTGAGACCAACAGTCTGAGAGTGTTATATGTGCTTTCATGCAAACTCCAGACAGGCTTCATGTGACTTTTACTAATGAGAGGCTTTGTTCTAGCAATTCTGGTATAAAGCCTGGATTGTCAGAACTCTGCAGTGTCGACCCCAGATGAAGGTGTTGCCGAAACGCACGTTTGGGTGTGCGGTTCACCGGAGGTGATCACTTTACTTTTGGTTATGTAACGATCATTTTCAACTGTTTGTTTATTTTTAAGTGAGGGGTTTGTGAATTAGATACAATAGATAAATGCTTTAACATTTGTACATTTATTAACCAGTATCTACAAATCCACTGTCTGCCATATACCGGGTAGTGATTTCCTGAAATATTCGCCAGTGAACGGTTCCCGGCGAACATATGCGATGTTCGCGTTCGCCCCTATACTTTATCATTGAGCAAACTTTGACCCTGTACCTCACAGTTGTTCTGGCACTGGTTAGGTTCTGGTATTAAAACCCAGTCAGGTTGATGTGGCCGCTCCCAATTATATATAAATACGTGCACGGAGAGGAAATGCAGACAAAAGAGTCTACGTAATCTCTAAGTTTATTTCAGAAAGCAAGCGGTATATACATTCTTCAAAAGGGGCTGTGCTTCCTAAGGTCAAAACATTATTTTATTGGTTAAAAGAGAAGAAGAGATAACAAAATAAGAGATAACAGTGGACATGCGCACTGGACACTACTTTGGAATGTGAACATAACATAAACAAATAAAGTTCGCCCATCTTCTAATGGCGTCTATCCTAACAATAATACTACATACATCATATGTGACACTTCATAGAGGTGCTCTTCTATAAGCAGTGCATACTATGTGTCCAACATATACACATGTAAGGAATTGGCTCAAGCATGTACATCGAAGCATCAGTAGGGAGAGAGAGAGAGAGAGAGAGAGAGAGAGAGAGACAGTGCCCAGATTCGTGCCCCCCTTTCTCCTCTCCAGGAACAGATAACTTGTACAGCACAGAGAGGAGGGGGGTGGAAAGGTGTAGAGCCGCTCTGAAGCTGCAACTCGGCTCAAAGCTGACACAAAACAAGCCAGAATCCATTTAAAAGAAGAAAAGTCCTTTTTCCATCACAATCCCCCCTTGGATTCTTGATTGTTGACTGACCCTACCTAACGGACCCCAGTGGCACTGGACTGCCGTTCTTCACCCACATGGACAGTTACCAATTACTAGTGAACAGGCCCCTGGTATAGGACTTTCCAGCACCCCACCAGTGTCACACTGGGATCCCTCTTACCCTGTTCTCTTGACGAGGTTGTATCCAGGCTGGCTGGTCACAGACATCAGGCGATGGTCTTCGGGGGGGAAGGACGGCATAGAGCAGTGTTATCATACCTAAACATAATAGGTTCATTGTTCTCCCGCTTCAATTTCTTAGATATTTCTGATACACAGGACATGATAAGTTTGATTATGACATAAATCACCAACAGAATCAGGGTTATCTGCATTATTCCCTATACAGTACGGTTGTTACAGGATTGGTCTTTCCCTTTCACGGCATCTACACCAATACACTGCACGTGGCTATCCGTTTTTGAGTCATTGCATCTTGAGTGTGGGTGTGGACTAAATCTCATGCCTTTGGTTTGTACTTGGAGACAATAACAGTGTGTCCAACTAGGAAAACATGTGACATTAGCCCAGTATTCCTCCTGTCAGGGTGTAGAGCTATGATCTAAAGAGGGCCCTGATCTGTTTATCATGAGCCACGGGGCATCTGCCCACCCTACGACAGGTAAAAAATACTCCCTGTTGTTGTCTATTTTGGATTTGACTTGGTGTATGTTAGTGAGAAAGGTAGTGGAATTAGCTAGGTCAATCAATTCAGAAAGGCTCAGGCGTATTTCAAAATAAGGCATACTGGTTGAGCTCACGGGACTGTGGGTACATATCCAACAATCTTTCAGAGTTTCAGTCTCCGTCAACCCCTGGACTAAAATTTGATGGTGTCATATCAGTGAATTGTGCCACTCGTCACCCAATGGTGTGAATACTGCGGATATGCATACAGTCAGAGTCATAATAAGTATATGGAAAAGGATATGCATGGCTTTATGCATCGCCAGGAGGTTGGGACTTGACCCTCTTGCAGTGTGAGGCGTGGATCCAGGTTGGTCTCCCTTCAAGTTTCACTGAGGTGGGAGTTGTCAGAAGGATTTGATATGGACCTTCAAACCGTGGATCTAAGGTGCCTCTGACATGTTTCTTTACCACCACCCACTCGCCAGGCTGGAGGGAATGGGTACCGTCCAAAGAATTGGGATCTGGAATGTAAGAAGATACTTGTGCATGGATGTTAGACAACTGTTTGCTCAATGCTATCAAATATTTAGCAACAGATTCATAACGCATTTGTAACTGCTGCAGAAAATACTGTCCCATTCTGGGCCCTGTTCCGAATAGAATCTCGTATGGGGTCAATTTGTGTGGGAGCCTTGGTGTGTGCCTAACTGAAAAGAGTGTTATAGGCAAGCACTGAAACCAATTAAGCCCTGTTTCCCTGGTCATCTTCAGCATTTTTTATTTCAACACCCCGTTAAGTCAGTAAGGGGTGTGAAATGCTAGGTGTGACCCTACCATCTTTCAGACCTCTTGGGTTAGACTAGCAGTGAATGCTGGGCCCTGATCACTCTCAATGACCTCAGGAACCCCGACCCTACAAACAGTTTCCCGCATTAGTTTCTTAGCAATGGTAGTTGCTGTCTGGTTTCGGACTGGGTAGGCTTCTGGCCACCCAGAGAACAAGTCTATCACTACTAGCAAATATTAAAACCCTTGGCACATTGGCATCTGGATGTGGTAGATTTGGATCCTTTGGAATGGGTACAGAGCTCTGGAAAGGCACTTGGTGGGTGTGGGTTCAGTCCTGCCTGGGTTGCACTCGACACAAATGAGGCAAGACTGGGTATGCCTTACCAGGACCGGGGTGATTCCTGGGGCCACCCATATTTTGTCAATTAGTTCTTTCATGATGGTTTTGGATTGGTGGGTGGGCCCTTGGGCCACTGAGGCTATTAAGGGATAGAGGGCTCTGGGTAAGCACACTCTCTTTCCTTGTGTCCATAGTCCAGATTCTTCTTCGAGGGCTGACTCTTTTAACCAGGTTTCCTTTTTCATGGGAGTTGCCCGTTTCTGCATCTGTTTCAGTAGGTCCCATGTGACTTCTTTTTGTTCTTGGTTTTCCTGTGCTACCTTAATCTGGTCTGATTGGACTCTTTCCTCTTCCTCTGCTGCTTTCTTGGCTGTTTGGTCAGATAGGCTGTTTCCTCTGGCCTCAGCGGTGTCAGCTCGAGTATGGGCCTTTACCTTGATCACTGCCACTTGGGTGGGCAGGAGTACTGCTGCCATTTGAGCCGCTACTGCTGAAGCATTCTTGATTGGAGTTCCTGCGGCTGTGATGTAATCCCGGGCTTTCCATATTGCTCCAAAGTCATGAACCACTCCAAAGGCATATCTAGAGTCTGTATAGATAATGGTGGTAGAGTCTTTTGCCATGAGGCAGGCTTCAGTGAGGGCAATGAGTTCAGCCTCCTGTGCTGACTGGTCTGGGCGCAATTGTCTTGCACACAGCACCTTATGCTCATTAGTGACTGCCATGCCTGTATGGAACTTCCCTTTGTCATCGGCATACCTTGAGCCATCCACAAAGAAAGTCCAATGTGGGTTTGTCAGAGGAGTGTCTTGGACTGATGGTGGTGTCCCTACTTCAGCTTTCATCATTGTGATGCAATCATGATCTAGTTCCTTGTAAATAGAGTCGGTTGAGGTCCATAGTTCTTCTTCCTGAAGATCTTCTTCAGCATGTAGATCAATAAAATCTTCAGAATCCCCAGTATACTCCCCTTGGAAGAGGAAGGAGTGCAGCAGGGTTGAGAATGTGGCATCTCTGAATGGTGACATTATCTGGCAGGAGCAGACTACACTGGAGTCGGAGGTGGCGCTGTGCAGTGAGGTGTTTAGGTTGAGTCTGCTGGGGGATGGCAGAAATGTCATGGGGAGCCAGAATAGTGAGGGGGTGACCAAGCACAACGTTAGATGTGACATCCAGAAGAGAGCTGGCAGCATGGACGGCTCTGACACAGGAAGAGTTGTCTCTGGCTACGGGGTCAAGGAGCTTAGAATAGCAACCCAGGGGTCTATTACGACAATCATGAGTTTGAGTAAGGACTCCAGTCGCATGGCCCTGACGTTCCATGATATACAGTCGGAAAGCAGGTTGTAGTTGGGGATGCCAAGAGCAGGGGCAGATGCAATGGCGGCCTTCAATGTTTCAAAGGCTTCTCCGGCCTCCATTGTCATCTTGAAAGGAGTAGTAGCATTGTGGGTTATGAAGTCAGGGGTGCATTAGGACAGAAGCATCAGGGATCCAGGGTCTGCAGTAGGAGATGAGTCCCAGAAAGGTTTGCAGCTGATGAGGGGTGTCCGGGAGTTGGATGTCAGAAATTACCCTTTTCCTGGCATCAGTGAGGTGCTTGCTACAGTCAGAGATACAATGACCTAGGAAGACAACTTTAGGGAGACAAAGCTGCAATTTGGCTTGTGAGACTCGACAGCCAGCAGAAGCCAGGAACTGGAGAAGTGAGACAGACATGGATAGGCAGACTTGCGGAGAATCGGCACAGAGGAGTAGGTCATCCACATATTGCAGGAGTCCCACTTCCAGGTGGTCAGACTGCCAGGGTTGCAGAACACAGAACATGGCCTTGCTGAAGGAGGAAGGGCTGTTTTGGGCCCCTTGAGACAGAACAGTCCAGGTGTACTGTGTGCCAGCATAAGAGAAAGCAAAAAAGAAATTGACAGTTCTCATGTAAGGGAACAAAAAAGAATGCATTGGCCAGATCAATGACAGTGAAAGTAGTAGCAGTGGGCGGGATACCAGCGAGGAAGGTGTGCAGGTTGGGGACAATAGGTGTCTCGAGGACAATGGCCTCATTGACAGCTGGGAGATCCTGGATCCTGCGGTAAATAGGAGGTTGTCCCTTCTCCCTCTTCTTCAGGGTCACAGTGACTGGTGGGACATTGAGGCGTCCGATATCCTGGGGTCCTTTGGCCCAGAGGGTATCGGGGATGAGGTGCAAAATGGTTTGCAGCGAATCCCCTTGCTCACATGAATCAGTGACCTGAAGAGTTGTTAATGCCATGAGGAGGCAGGTTTCTTCCGGGTAGAGGGCTGTGCCGAGGGTGACCATCCCATTCTATCTGAACTGTATGTTATCTTGGATTTTCTGAAGAAAATCAGAGCCTAACAGATTGAAGGGGCATGTTTGGCTGACAACAAATTGCAACATGACTCCTGCTGGAAAGTGGAGCCGAGGGGTTTTGGTCCATTATTAGTGAAGAATACTCCCCTGTTTTGTTTTCCACAATACTCTGTAGGTCTGACCATGTACATCCATACGTTTGCTGTACCTGTGACAATTTTGTGAAAAAGGCCATGGGATGGGTTTCAGGATCTGGCAGTAGGTTCACTATGGTGAATAACTACTGCGGGGTAAAGGACACATATTTTGGAGGTCCTTGTGGTCAAGTAAGAGCTAAGGCTTCCTTTACAGCTTCGGAATTGCACATTTCTAAAATTTGCATATTCCTTTGTAATTCATTAATCTGTTCCTGCAGCAGAGTTGGTCTGGTGGCCCGTACAGGGAGGCTCAAGGGTTGGGTGCCGGAGCCACTATAGTCTATTGGGGGTGGTCGCTCAGGGGTCTGTGTGTTTGAATCTACAGGACCAGCACTACTGTCTGGATTCTCTTGTTCAGGTACTCCTGACTGTCCCCCTATCATGATCGAGGCAGGAGGTGGATTGCTAAGGACCATAAATGTGCCGTCTGGATTTATCATGGGATATAAGGAGCCACTGGTGACACTACAGGGGCGATGGGAGGATCAGGGCTAAAGGAGATTAATGTTCCAGCCATGGGCATCGGTTGGAATAAAATGGCGCCGTAGCAGGGACTTGGAGGACATGCTTGGGCTTACAGGGGTGTGACTATGTGGGCATGGAGCACCACAGGCAAAACATGTCTCTCGGGAGGTGGGATTTTGCTGACAACATACATTACAGACCCACCCTTTTCCTTTCTTCTCGACGCCATTATGGGGCGGTGGCTGCACTAGCCCAACAAGATTACCGGGTTTAAAATAGTATCTGCCATTAGCTTCATCAAGATTTTGCTCTCCTCCCCTCTCTTCGAATTCCTTACTACAGTCCAGCCACACCCGGACTATATTTATTAACTTATCATCTTATTAGTCACCTAATCTGCCTTTCTTTTCTGTCAGCAATGTTTGCCATATTGTACAACACAAAGTACCACCTTTACACATACCATATATTTCCTCTACGTTACTCAGACTTTCCATAAATTGTTTTCCTCTCTTATCCGCCACATACTGCTCAGGTGTGCAGTAACCTTTTGGGACACTTGCATTATCGTCTCTCGCACCTACTGGAGCCATCTACAATGTGACAGGAAACTAGCGGACAGATGTTTCTGAGACTTATCTTGGACACACTGTGGGTCACTCTATAAGACCGTCCCTTCTCCCTTCCGAGACTGTAGCGAACTCCGGGTCACTTATCAGTTCGGGCAACAATGAGAGGACTTATTGTGATTCACTGTTCACACATTTCCCCGTCACAAATCTTCAGTTTCAGAGCACCAAATGTCATGGTTTCCGTTGACCTACTTAAGCCGACCAGACTGTGAAGACAGACCTCCTGACTAAACGTCTCTTTTGAGTCCTATCCTGGACACACTTTGGGTCACTCATAAGACCGATCCCTCCCCTTCTGAGACCTTTTTGTGGACGCCGGGCCACCTATACAGGTTCAGGCTATTTGAGAAAATCTCATTCAGACGTTGTCAGAGTCGATTATTATTCACAGACTTATACCGTTAAACACGGTCACATCAACCGATTATTCAATTAGTACAACTATATAAACAGTGGGGTTCTTACTCACATGCCCCCGAGGATGCCCCAATTCTGACCAGAGACCCCACAACCGGGCTACTTCTGGAGAACCACCACCAGGGACACTGTAGATAGGATTAGTCATTTTCCTACCTCAGATCACGGGCCGCGTCCTCCTTCGTCCGATTAGTGGCGGGGGTGTCCACTTGGGGGGTCCTTTCCTCGAGCCCCACGTTGGGCACCAAGCTGTTCTGGCACTGGTTAGTTTCTGGTATTAAAACCTAGTCAGGTTGATGTGGCCGCTCCCAATTATATATATATAAGTGCACCGAGAGGAAATGTAGACAAAAGAGTCTACGTAATCTCTAAGTTTATTTCAGAAAGCAAGCGGTATATACATTCTTCAAAAGGGTCTGTGCTTCCTAAGGTCAAAACATTATTTTATTGGTTAAAAGAGAAGAAGAGATAACAAATAAGAGATAACAGTGGACATGCGCACTGGACACTACTTTGGAATGTGAACATAACATAAACAAATAAAGTTCAGCCATCTTCTAATGGCGTCTATCCTAACAATATTACTACATACATCATATGTGACACTTCATAGAGGTGCTCTTCTATAAGCAGTGCATACTATGTGTCCAACATATACACATGTAAGGAATTGGCTCAAGCATGTACATTGAAGCATCAGTAGGGAGAGAGAGAGAGACAGTGCCCAGATTCTTGCCCCCCTTTCTCCTCTCCAGGAACAGATAACTTATACAGCACAGAGAGAAGGGGGGTGGAAAGGTGTGAAGCTGCAACTCGGCTCAAAGCTGACACAAAACAAGCCAGAATCCATTTAAAAGAAGAAAAGTCCTTTTTCCATCACACAGTCAGCAGACACTTTCCAGCCAATCAGCATACCCTCCCTCCCAGACCCTCCCACCTCCAATCAAAAAGCAAGGACGGAATCCATCTTAAATTCATTCTGAAGCTGCAGTGTTAGTAGTTGTAATTGCAATGCGATTAATATAACCTGTATTAATCGCATTGCGAAATCAACTTAGAGCTGAGTTCCTAATGGTTGTATTGGGAGAATATAATGAATATCACGAATATAGCATTATATTCTCAATGCTCGTTATATTCTAGCAACAACCATTAGGAACTCAGCTCAAGTTGAATTCGCAATGCGAACATATACTCGCATTGCGAATTCAACTTAGAGCGGAAGTTCCTAATGGTTGTATTGCTAGAATATAACAAAGATTGAGAATATAGTGCTATATTCTCAATCTTCGTTATATAATTCTAGCAATACAACAAATGGGAACCCAGCTCTAACTTGAATTCGCAATGTGATTAATGCAGGTTATATTAATCACATTGCGAATTCAACTTAGAGCTGGGTTCCTAATGGTTGTATTGCTAGAATATAACGAAGATTGAGAATATAGTGCTATATTCTCAATCTTCGTTATATAATTCTAGCAATACAACCAATGGGAACCCAGCTCTAAATTGAATTCGCAATGCGATTAATACAGGTGATATTAATCGCATTGCGAATTCAACTTAGAGCTGGGTTCCTAATGGTTGTATTTCTAGAATATAACGAAGATTGAGAATGTAGTGCTATATTCTCAATCTTCGTTATATTCTAGCAAGCCAACCATTAGGAACCCAGCTCTAAGTTGAATTCGCAATGCGATTAATGCAAGTTATATTAATCGCATTGCGAATTCAACTTACCACACTCTGCGTCAACTACATAATTTTCCATGGTAGTTTTGCCATGGATCCCCCTCCGGCATGCCACAGTCCAAGTGTTAGACCCCTTGAAACAACTTTTCCATCACTATTGTGGCCAGAAAGAGTCCCTGTGGGTTTTAAAATTTGCCTGTCTATTGAAGTCTATGGCGGTTCGCCCTGTTCGCTCGTTCGCGAACATTTGCGGAAGTTCGCGTTTGCCATTTGTGAACGGAAAATGTTATGTTCGCGACATCTCTAATACCGGGCAGTTAAGTAGTGTATAGTCACTCTCTTTATGGTGATTGTATTGTCATATCATCCCTCAGGCAAAGCCGCACTTTAACATTGATGTATGTCATATCTATTTTTATCATGTTATGTATATGTATTTAATAAAGATCATTATTCTTTTGGACTATTGAGACTCGAGTGTCTTTATGTAGGTTTTTCTGTTTGTATTGAGTTGGCTCTTTTTTTGAGGGGAATAGATGTTTTCTACCCCGCTGCTTGGGTCTTTACTAGTTTGTGTGCTATATAACCTTTATATAATAACTACACTGCAGTGTTGGTTGACCATCTGCATACAGAATCTTTGAAGCTCAGCCAGAGTGACCTATCACGTCTGATATGGCAGGTAACAGAGGTGCAGCGCAGAGAGGAGGGAAAGAGAGTGCCCTTTCACTAGGTAGAGGGAGGAGTGGTGACCCCTAACTCACCTAGCACTGTCACCTTTCTGCCCTGACATCCCTAGACGGGCTGCTAACCTGAACGCCGATCACGTGCCTCATCCCTGGCTTACCCTGAAATAAGCCCTAGGGACTGAATAGGGCAGAGGGAGCAGTAGTCCTCACCACTGACACCTAGGGTAACAACAGGGAAAGGACAAACAACACAAACACAAACCCCGAAGGGAGACAAACAGGAGACAACAGGAGTGCACCGGAGATCCAACAGCACCAGTTCCAACACCTTCACAGCAACTCCAACTCCACCAGAGGTCAGAATAAAAGATCTGGAAAGAAGGTCTATATCTGGCAACAAAGGAAGCAGAAAGGAAGAATATATAGTAGCTGGGAGTAACTGACAGAGAACAGCTGAAAGGAAAAGCTACAGATTCCTAAATGGGACAAAAAGGATCGCAAACCTAAGCAGGAAAACCTGGACCAGAATCCATTCCCACCACTAGGTCATGGAGCGATCTCTTGAAACCGATCGAGTAGCCACCTGCTGCCACCTTCTGACCCCAAGCACAACAGGGTCAGCGATAGGATGTGAAACCCTTGTGACATGACCATTGGGTTCTTGGTCATCCCTCTTACAAAGGTCCTTCTCCCCGGATTACTTAGTTTGGTGAGGCAGCCAGTTCTACTATTACAGCTCTAGGTTGTTCCAAACTTTTTCCATTTAACCCCTTCCCGGCCAGCGCTGAAATAGTAGAGCGCATCGGGACGTGACTATTACAGAAAGTATTGTAATGCATTGTACAAGGGATGAGACCCCCAAAAGTTGAAGTCCCAGAGTGGGACAAAAAATAAAGTAAAAATAAGGACTCTTTCACACTTGCATTCTGAGGATCCGGCGGGCACTTCCGTCCCGCCGGATCCGTCAGAACGCAAGTCGCCTGAAAGCATTTGAAGACTGATCAGGATCCTGATCAGTGTTCGAAATGCTTTCAGGTTACCATGGCAGCCAGGATGCTACTAAAGTCCTGGCTGCCATGGTACTCCGCAGCAGTGTTCCTACCTGTGCTGCTGCCGCCGGGCGCTCCTTCATGACGTCACAGGTCCCTGGGGCGCATAGATCAATGCTCCGCCCGGACCTGTGACGTCACGAAGGAGCGCCCGGAGGCCACAGCGCAGGTAAGTACAGTGCTGCGGAGTACTTACCATGGCAGCCAGGACTTCAGTAGTGTCCTGGCTGCCATGGCAACCAATCGAAGCCCCAGTTTACACTGGCGCCCCGATCGGAACTGCTGCTGCGCATGCGCAGAACTAAATGTCGGATTCGGCGATGCGCCGAAACGACGTTTAGCTTAATTCCGGATCCGGATTAATGCACTATAATGGGCATTAATTCCGGATCCGGCGTTACAGCATGTCTTCTGGATTTTTGGATGGAGACAAATCCGCAGCATGCTGCGGTTTTGTCAACGTCCAAAAATTGTTCACATACTGAACGGATGACATCCTGATGCATCCTGAACGGATTTCTCTCCATTCAGAATGCATTAGGATTATCCTGATCAGTATCTTTCCGTCCTAGAGCCCCGAGGACAGAACTCTAGGATGGAAAGCAAAAACGCAGATGTGAAAGGGGCGTAAATAAAGTTTTACAAAAAAATAGATATTAGGTATCGCCTCATCTGTATCGACCGGCTCTATAAAAATATTACAGGACCTAATCCCTCAGGCTAACACTGTCAAAAAAATAAAATAAAAATGGTGCTAAAGAAAAAAAACTTTTTGTCACCTTGAATCACTAAAAGTGCAACACCAAGCGATCAGAAAGGCGTATGCCCCGCAAAATAGTACCAATCTAACCGTCACCTCATCCGTCAAAACATGATCCCCTACCTAAGACAATCGCCCAAAAAATAAAAAAACTATGGCTCTCAGACTATGGAGACACTAAAACATGATTTTTTTTTGTTTCTAAAATGCAGTTATTGTGTAAAACTTAAAGAAATAAAATAAGTATACATATTAGCTATTGCCGCATCCATATGAACCTGCTGTATAAAAATAATACATTAGCTAACCTCTCAGGTGAACATCGTAAAAATTTTTTTTATAAAAACCGTGTAAATAAAGCAATATTTTGTTAACTTACATCACAAAAAGTGTAATACCAAGTGATCAAAAAGGCGTATGCCCCCAAAATAGTACCAATCAAACTGCCACGTCATTCCGCAAAAAATGAAATACTGATTTAGGCAATCTGTCAAAAAAAAAAAAAAAACACTATCACTCTCAGACAATGGAGACACTAAAATATGATTTTTTTTTTTGCTTCAAAACTGCTATTATTGTGCTAAAGTGAAATAAATAAATAAAAAGTAGACATATTAAGTATTGTTGCGTCCGTAACAACTTGCTCTATAAAAATATCATATGACCTAACCACTTAGATGAACACCATAAAAAATTTAAATAGAAAGTGTGTCAAAAAAGCCATTTTTTTGTCACCTTACATCACAAAAAGTGTAATACCAGGCGATCAAAAAGTCATATGCACCCTAAAATAGTACCAATCAAACCATTATCTCATATAAAAAAAAATATGAGCTCCTACATAAGACAGTCGCCCAAAAGCTAAAAAAAAATATGGCTTTCAGCATATGGAGACACAAAAAAATCATTTTATTCAAAAATGCTTTATTATGTAAAACTGAAAGCAACAAATAAAAAAAGTTGTCATATTTGGTATTGTCGCGTCCGTAACAACCTGCTGTATAAAAATACCACATGATCTAACCTGTCAGATGAACATTGTAAATAACAAAAAGTAAAAACGGTACCAAAACAGCTATTTTTTGTTACCTTGCCTCACAGAAAGTGTAATATAGTGAAACCAAAAATCATATGTACCCTAAAATAGTACCAACAAAACTGCCACCGTAGTTTCCTAAATGTTTTTTTTGGGGGGGGGAGTTTCTACTCTACGGGTGCATCAGAGGGTCTTTAAATGTGACATGGCAACTTAAATTATCCCAGTAAATCTGCCCTCCAAAAAACATATGGCGTCCCTTTCCTTCTGCGCCCTGCCATGTGCCCGTACAGCAGTTTGTGACCACCTATGGGGTGTTTCTGTAAATTACAGAATCAGGGAGTTCTGTTTGTCTGTTAACCCTTACTTTGTTACTGGAACAAATGGATTGAAATGGAAAATCTGCCAAAAAAGTGAAATTCTGAAAATTCATCAACCTTTTCCTTTAATTCTGGTGGAACACCTATAGGGTTAACAAAATTTGTAACATCAGTTTTAAATACCTTGAGGAGTGTAGTTTTAAAAATGGGGTCATTTTTGGGTGGTTTCTATTATGTAAGCCTCACAAGATAACTTCAGACCTGAACTGGTTCTTAAAAAGTGGGTTTGGGAAATTCTCTGATAAATCTGATTAAGATTTGTTTCTAAAGTTCTAAGCCTTCTAACATCCCCAAAAAATAAAATGGCATTCACAAAATGATCCAAACATGAAATAGACATATGGGGAATGCAAAGTAATAACTATTGTTTGAGTTATTACTATCTATTATAAAAGTAGAGAAATTGAAATTTGGAAAATTTGTTTTTTATAAATAAAAATGAAATAGTTTTACTCAATTTTACCACTGTCATGAAGTACAATATGTTATGAAAAAACAATCTCAGAATGGCTTGGATAAGTAAAAACGTTTTAAAGTTATTACCACATAAAGTGACACATGTCGGATTTGCAAAAAATGGCCTTGGCAGGAAGGTGAAAACTGGCCCAGGGTAGAAAGGGTTAAGAATTATGGAGACCACTGTACTCTTGGGAACTTTCAGTGCAGCATACATTTTTTTGACCCTTCTGAAGATCTGTGCCTCCATGCAATGCTGTCTCTGAGCTCTACAGGCAGTTCATCCTCTTAATAGATTTGTTTTTACTTTAATATGCACTGCCAGTTGTGAGGCTTTACATATACAGGGGTGTGGCTTTCCAAATCTTGTGCAATCAACTCAATTTACTACAGGTAGACTCCAGTCAAGATGTAGAAACATCCCAAATATGATCAAGAGAAGTGGAAGGCCCTCAGAGCTAAAGTGTCATACCAATGGGTCTACATAATTATGGCCATGCAAATTTTTAGTTTATTCCTCTTAATAAAATTTCTAAAAAATTTCACATTGGGAAACTTGAACTTTTTTGCTTTATCTTAATGAAAAAAAAAATGTTGGCCCTTATTGGCTTCCTTATTTCAGACTTTATGAATTACTTTTATAAGAACAGGTAGCACATGAAAAATATCTTTAGATGACAATCTGTTCTCTTTTTTCCAGTTTTTTTTTCCATTATAGTCTGATTTCCCAGTAGACACTGTGACATTTTAGTAAATTAAACATGATAAAAGGAACAAAACTGTGGAATCTCTAACATTAATTCAGGTGGGATGTTGTACGAGATGTGCACTTATCTTTTTATTATTCATATTGTATTTTCTTTACCAGTGTGTAACAAGTAGTGGGGTTAGGACAACTTGTAGCCAGATTAATGGATCGGTCAAATCAGCAGGAGATACGTATGTTAATCTTACAGGTGACGTATGTTAACAGCTAAATAATGTATAAGCAGAATCACCGTATTTCAAAGGAGGACCTCTTAGAGGGGTTGGCCACTATATATTACTTGCTGCACATGTGCTGGAAATAGCACAAGCGTGCAGCTAGTAATAAGCAATATTAAACTATTGACACTGATGTCTGATAGTTTAATATGATCCTGACATTGCACTTCGAAAATAGTCGCTGATGGAGGGTTCCATCCATCAGCAGACTCCATTCATTTACACTGGGGACGGACTGCACATGCGCTAGTTCCACTGTCCATCCTCAGTGTAAATAAATGCAGACTACTGATGGATGGAACTCTTTTAGGACCCCAGCAGCAGCAAGTGGTGAGCGGACCTGCATGTAAACATGAATTATTCATATTATACTATTGAATGTTGGTACCAATAATTATTAATTCTTATTACTAGCTGTATGCATGTGTTGTTCCTAACACTTGCAGCTAGTAATATACCGTATATTTTGTCCCAAAGTGAGGGGAAACTGTTGTGCATCTTTTGGGGCAAATACTAATGAGTGCTTTATGGAAGCACTCATTAGTACAGGAGGACTTAGAGGTGGTGAATGCAGAGCTCCCCAGGCTTGGTACTTACCGCTTCCTGGTCCTTGGCTGCTAGCTGTGCTGTGAATGCACACAGCTTAAGGATGTCGGCTAGACCTATGACGTCCCACTGTGTGCGTTGGGTCAGAGCACACGGAGAAGAGAGCTGCATCCTAGGGGTGGCGGTGGCGTCCAGGGCAGGAGAGGCAAGTTGACTTTTTAATTTTAGTTGCTCTGAGCATGGGGTTCTGATCTGAGGTTTGGGGGTCATTTTACATTGAGGTTCTGATCTGAGGTCTGAATGGGGGGCTTATTCATATTGGAGCTCTGATCTGAGGTCTGGGGGTCATTTAAATTGTGAGTCTGATATCACATTCAAAAAACAGCATGTGTGGGAGTCTGAGCTGAGGTTTGAATGAGGGGGGTCCTTATTCATATTGGGGCTCTGATCTGAGGTATAAATGGGGGGTCTTATTCACATCGGGGCTCTGATCTGAGATCTGATTGGGGGTCATTCACATTGGGGTCTGAGCTGAGGTCTGATTGAGTGGCTTATTAATATTGGGGGTGTGATTGGGGCTCTGAGCTGAGGTCTGATTAATATTGGGGGTCAGATTGGTGGTCTCATTTGAGGTCTAATGAAAAATATTTTTTTTCTTGTCCTCCTCCTCTAAATCCTAGGTGCGTCTTATGGGCCGTTGTGTCTTATATGGAGAAAAATACGGTATATTGGCCAAACCCTTTTAGCATGAAAGGAGATCCTCCCTAAAAATACTGTGTCTGTATTAATGTCCTGTGAAGAGATTCAGCTTACATATTACACGGCAACCTTTGTTCATTTTTATACATGATATTTTACAGCATGTTTTTTAGCGATTGTCAGCCTGAATTATTATGGATTATATTTGAATGGAGGTTTGTGGATATAAGGCTGCATCATTGCCACAAAATCTTCTTTATTATAAGTAAGTCACCATTTAAAATGGGCAAAAAATGTAATGGTTCATTTATTCAAGAAAATGGAAACCTCCATTGTTTGATACAATAGAAATGTGGTTTAATTTTATTTTAAAAAAAATATACAGAAAACGCTGACATATTCAGTATTTTGTGGCAGTCATAAACTAGCATTGCACAGGAGCTGTCAGTCAAACATGTGGTCAGCCATTTAACCTAATTTTACAGTACATATACAGGCTCAACCAAACATGCATGCTAACTTCAATGAGGAGAGGAGAATGAGCCACTGGTGCACACAGTATATCCAGAACATCTACTACAAGGGTACACATCACTGTTGAAATTCAACATGCCTAATCTTCATTTTCTTAGATATGCAGCTGGAAGGTCCCTGAATACATTATGGCAGGGATGCTCAACCTGCGGCCCTCCAGCTGGTGCAAAACTACAATTCCCAGCATGTCCTTATTGCTGTATGATGTCCAAGCATACTGGGAGTTGTAGTTTTATAATAGCTGGAGGGCAGCAGGTTGGGCATCCCTGCATTAGGTAATTGGCCAATCTTATAGAGATAAATTGTGTAATGGCTTGAGGAGAACAACATGAGTAAGGGAAATCTGGATATTACTGTGGTGCCATATATAACTGTAAATAATAAAGTAATGATACTTTTAGTTTTAGCTACATAGTCGCTAGCAGTATGGATAGATGGAAGACATTGTTAGATAACATTCTGATGCCCATAATAGAACTGCAAACAGGAGCAAAAGTCTTTCACCAGCAAAACTGTTTTAAAAAGGTTTGCTTGCATCTGATCCCATTCTTGGTAGTAAATACACAGCTCCATTATACTGAAGTTTTTCATTGCAGACCTAAAACAAACTGTTCTGACACGGTGAATTTTCATGATTCCAGTGAGAAATAGTTATATTTAGAAATAAAACTTTTCATGTGAAATGCTTTCCCTTGTGCGTCTTACTAATCCTATAAGTTCTATTTGACATCATTACAGAAGAAAAAGCCTTAATTTCAGAATATTTTAGGAGTGTTGATCCAAACAGGTTACTGCCGGTGATATTTAGAAAGTTACAGCAGGTTATATAGTTTTTTTTATGTTACATAAAGCTTGAATTAAAATCATTTAAAAAGCAAACATATAACAAATAAAATAACTTTGAAGAACTTGTAATTACCTTCAGTTAATAACTATGTTTCATTTTAAAGTATTCAAGAGGGTAATAATTCATGTACAATTCATCAGACCTTTCTTTTCACTAAAAGGAAAAATAGATTCCACTTGGAGGATTAAATGATGAAATTGAATGGCTTGCTTTAATAGTTGGCTTTGTAAAATAATAAGTTTGATGAAATCTTTAACATCTTAATTCACCACACACAGACAAAAGTAATCATTTTTCTAATCTGCACACGAAACCTAAAGAGCTATTACACACAACATTTTCAGTGGAGGTGGGAAAAGACACACATTAATTATTGAGAATAGGTTTGTCTAGACACATTTGTAATCTCAAACAACAAGACGCATTTATTCAAGAGTCTCACATTAAGTGGCCACAAACTGGAGGACTCTTATTCCCAAACAGAGACATTTCTTGGGATAGGTCTGTTGAAAATTCACCCAATCCATTCATCAGAGAGTGCAAATATTCTTTATACATTAGTTAACTTCTGGATGAGATCTAGAAATTGGTGTTTTATAACAGTTTTCAGAATTAATATAATTTAACATAAAAATCTTATATTTATATCTACAGTGTGTGTGTATATATATGTATATTTATATATATAAAAAAAATTCATCTAGTTTAAAACCTTTCATCTTTTATCTAGGTTAAAAGCTGGCCTTAGTACTTACTTTCCGTTTATAAATAAGTAAGATCACCGCTTTTGTGCTCTAATATTGGTATACCCATTCACTGAGCACTTCCTGTTTACTTAATGTACCATGGAAACCTCACGCATGGCGACATGTCATGTGGTCACGTGTTGGTGATGACGGGAGGTCATGTGAATGTCCTGTTGCGCCTTTTTTTCCGGGATTGTTTTTTCCCACAACATAGTTGGCACCTGCACATAGTCATCACGTGTATGCCTATGGAAGTTGAGGCTGATGTTATAAAGCTAGTAGCTGCCCTGGATCGACTGGCCGCACAAGTTATCATCTACTGGCTAAACCATTTGAGCCACTGTGCTCACATCAACATAGAATCCCCTGATGACCTATCACTGATTTGATAGGGAAAATGCATCGGGACAGAATTCGGGTCATCCCTTTTTTGCTAGGGAGGGGCAGTTATTTTTAGGTTAAGCCACCGATAAGTGGGGCTGCCCATTTAGGGCTATGACTCCGCTTTTAGGCAGGAACTGCCAGGATATAAGGACATGTTTTGTCTATCAGCGGTCTCACTTTCATCTTACCACTATTGAAGATGCTACACTTGGACACCATCTGATGCTATCGACCTCAATGGGAAATTTGCACAACGTATGATTAGTATCCTGCCTCATCTTCACAGATTTAACTACAAACTGTGAGTGGCCACACTTTTGGTAGTTGTGGTTTCAGGAGTAGACTTTATTCATGTCCCTCCACACTGTATGTAGAAAATACCCAATAATCATCAATACATCTTTATCATTTTTGTTTGTTTAGTGGGATTATTTTAACATATGTTCATTAAAAGTTATGTTTTAAGTAGGGTTTATTCTCTCAGTGATAATATATAATCAAAAAACTAAAATAAGGCAGCACTCCAGATAAAGTGAAGATGGATGGTGGGACTTCTTTATTCACCCCAACACAATGTTTAAGCCCAACTTAGTGGGGCCTTTGTTAAGCCAAGCTTTGTGTATGTATGTATAATTGTATATCAATATATATATATATTGTGAGGCAGGGACAGGCCTCATGGCTGTTAGGAGAGAGGAATGGCAGGATTATCCATCTCTTTCCCATCTGTGGTCAGGCCAGGTGCCACAATCAACGGAGCATAAAGCTGTCCTCAAAGTGAGAGGGGTGTGTCTTGTGTTGTACAGAATCCTGGAGTGGGTCTGTGTGTGGTCTGAGCTGGCAGCGCTGAGAGACCACGAGGCTGGTATTAGCCTGAGGTTTGAGGGTCCCACAACGCCTAGGGATAAGGGTCAAATGGTCAGCGTTGGGCAGACGACTAGACCACAATCCCCCAAAAGATGCAGGTGTGGTAACAGCGAGGAGGCTGATTGACATTAGGCCGGGAAAGCCGCATGGGTTCCCGTTGTGTGTGTGTAAGGTGACTTAGGTGAGTCAGGAATATACTGTGTTTAGGTAGAGTCCGGATGGGCAGGCTTTCATTTTGTTTTGTGTCGTTTGTTTGTGCTTGTGGCACAATAAAGCATGAGTTGGGACATGAAAACCTGTTTTCTGCGAAGGTATTTGTGAGGATGATCCCTGGAAAAAAGCTACTCCTCACTATATATATATATATATATAGAGAGAGAGAGAGAGAGAGAGAGAGAGAGAGAGAGAAAGAGTGCTAAGGACACCTGTCTAGTGCAACATGAAAGTTCAATAACAGCAGAAAAACCCACATTGATAAATTCGCCTGCATAAACAAACATGTAGAATAGGGGTGTGCAGCTGTCATTTATGCACCTTTGTGAGCATTTCTACCTCATATATGCATATGTCCATTGAAAAATATAATGTATTGGTCTTTGCTTTCATTATTATTTGCAATTGCAAAACCTCCTGCAAAAAAAAAAACCTGTCTGCATCTAGTAAAGAAGCTATTTAATTGAATTCAATTTTCTAGTGATTCTAACAGGATATTGAAATGATAAAATAATACTGTTTTGCTTTGCTGAAGAAAACCGTATATGGCAAATATGACAAGAAAATAGTTTTACATGCATTTAATATTCTACTGAAATACATTTACTAAATCTGCGCAGTAGTCAAAAAATAAATTATCGCATGGTCCAGATTACCCCTGTGCAATGCAACTTTAGGATAACTGAATTGGACTAAATTTGGCATCTGTCATGTGACCCTCTCACTGTACCTCATGTAAGCTATTCATTTAACACTGTACAGGATAGAGTGAGTCTGTGAAGGTACACACCCCCAATTGGTAACGCCCCTCTTTACCATTACTGCAGACTGCCAGCAATTCATTCCTAACTTGTAGTTAAAATAATAAAGGAATCGCACAACATAGAGACATATGAAAAGATGCTCCATAATTGTTATTACATGGATGTAGCTATTAAAACAGGCATGTCTGGTTTGGTGAAAGGTCCTCTTTAAAGGATTGTTGGGTTACTTTCTTTAATTGACCCATATATTTTGGCAAAATCGTGAATTGAACAGCTCCAGTGCAAATGAGTCCTCATATTCATGAGCTCATGGCTTTTCCTGCTTAGTTGCAGCTGATTCATATGGAAAAAACTGTCAATCAGAGGCAGGTGGGTGGGGAGAGCCGTGAGCTCATGATCATAAGAACTCATTGGCATATACTGGAGCTGTAAGGATTTAAAGGTGAGGACAGCATTAAACTGGTGACAGATTCCCTTTACGGTTCCAGTATACCTTCAATGGCTGTTGACTAATGTTTGGCGACCGTGCTCAGCCGAACATTAGTTCGGCTCGAGAATAGCGAAGCTCGGCACATCGCGGTTTTTGGCCGAATACCGCGTTTGCTCGAGTGCGATGCTACGCAGCCAATAAACGTGCTGGCAAGTACTGCCATTCACTGTAATACCGTAGCCATGTTGGCTGTTGCCATTACAGTGATTGGCTGGCAGGAACACATCATCGGGTGCTATAAGCTAAATCTTATTAGAGACCCAAAAGTCCTTTTAAGTACTATAGTTGTATCTAGCAGCAATATATATTTTTAGCGCAACCTGCGCTAAATAGCTTGCAATTGTTTGCCCGCTGCAGACAGCGATATTATCATATATCTGTAACATCCAGTGTACTTTTTCCGTAGACGGTGTCCGCTCTGGACAGTTACATTACCTGCGCTACATCTCCTGTATAATGTTTGCGTATCCGAAATATTAGTGACATTCAGTCTCATTTTTCTGCTGCTGGTGGCAGCGACATTACCTGCGCTACATCTCCTGTATAACTAAACATTCCCCAGATGAAGCGATAAGAAGCGAAACGCGCATCAGGAGAGAGGAGCAGGCACTATTTGCACTTTTCATGTGAGTGGTTACATTTTGTATCCCCTTATGTTTTATGTGTTTACGAGGGCGTTGATTATAGTATATACCACCCTGTATAGATATTAAATGGGGTACCATGGTATGGCATTTTGCCTTGTGATTCTAACTACAATTTTGGTACAAAGCATAACGGGATTTGCACTCTTTAAGCTGTCACATTAGCTAACTGTACTCCTCTTTTTGGGCATATGTTAGCCCAGTGTATTTTTTTCACCACTGTACCTGTATTTTTAACGATGGTTTAATTATGTACTCAATAAAGATTTATATATTTTATTACTGCATTAGTGCTTTCCTTGGTTAAATCTCCTGTATAACGTTTGCCCATCCTAAATATTAGTGACATTTAGTGTAATTTTTTATTACCCGGTGGTGACAGCAACATTACTTGCGCTATACCTCTTGTATAACGTGTGCGCATCCTAAATATTAATTACATTCATTCAGTGTAATTTTTTATTGCGCTATACCTCCTGTATAACATATGCGCATCCTAAATATCAGTGACATTCATTCAGTGTAATTTTTTATTAGCCGGTGGTGACAGCGAAATTACTTGCGCTATACCTCCTGTATAACGTTTGTGCATCCTAAATATCAGTGACATTCATTCAGTGCAATTTTTATTAGCCGGTGGTGACAGCGACATTACCTATACCTCCTACATAATGTGTGTACCTCCTGTATAATGTGTGCGCATCCTAAAAATATCTGTGACATTCTGTGTACTTCATTTGCGCATGCACTTACAAAACTTGCGCTACTGTACGTGTGACATACTTGCAAGCATATGTACTATTTAAAATGCGCAAGGCGAGCAGTAAGGGACGGGGAGGTGGCAGTGCTGCTGATGGTGCACGCAGAGGCCGTGGCCCTGGGCACGGTGAAACTGTGCCTGCTGCCAAAGCACAAGAAACACACTCATCGACGATACCTAGCTTCATGTCCCAGTTTTCAGGGCGGCGCAGGACACCACTCTCAAAGTCAGACCAGTGCAACCAGGTGGTCGGTTGGATTGAAGCAGATAATGCTTCCAGTCGGTTAAGCACCACCCTGTCTTCCACAAAGTCCAGTCTCAGTAGCCAAGAGTCTGGTCAACAACAGAATCCTCACCCTGATCCTCCTTCCTCCCACTATGGAGAGTCTTGGCAAACAAGTCATCCCACACTCAGATATTCCGAGGAGCTCTTTTCATTGCCATTCCTTAAATTAGGCCTCTCGCCAAGCCTGCTTGAAGAGGGACATGAGGAGATCTTGTGCCCTGATTACCAAACTCTTGAGCATCCACAGTCAGAAGAAGATGAGGGTGGGGAACGGAAATTAGTGTTTCACGAGGTGGATGATGATGATAAGACACAGTTGCCAATAAGTCAACCGCAATTAGTGTCTCAAGAGGTTCATGATGAGGTTGAGACACAGTTGTCAATAACTGAGGTTGTTGTTAGGTCAACAAGTCAGGTGGATGCCTAGAGTGAGGAAGTGGAAGAGGAGGTGGTGGACGATGAAGTCACTGACCCAACCTGGGAAGGTGGCAAGCCGATCGAAGACAGCAGTATAGAGGGGGAGGGATCCGCAGCACCGCAACAGGCTCGAAGAGGCAGTGGGGTGGCAAAAGGGAGAAGGTGGGCCACACCAAACAGGCCCGCAACTGTTTCCCGGAGTACCCCCTTGCGGCAATCTCCCTTGCCAGTTTGGCGCTTCTTTGAGGAAAGTGCGGACGATAAAAGAATTGTCATTTGCATCCTGTGCCATACCAAAATGAGCAGGGGCGTGAACACTAGCAACCTCACCACCACCAGCATGATCCGCCACATGACATCAAAGCACCTTACTAGGTGGGCCGAACACCTGGGTCCATAATTAGTGTCTGCGGGTCACACCGCTGCCTCCTCTTCCCCTGTGTTACGTGCTGGTCAATCCTCTGTCCAAAACGCAGGCCCGGATACCTCCCGCCATACACCTGGACGTTTGCAAGCACCATCAGCTAGCACATCCACTTCTGTGTCCCATCGCAGCATACAGATGTTTATAACCCAGGCCTTTGAACAAAAGCGCAAATACCCAGTCACCCACCCACAGGCCATAGCACTAAATTCGCAAATTTAAAAATTGCTGTCCCTGGAAATGTTGCCATTTAGGTTTGTGGACACTGAGGCTTTCCGCAGCGTGATGACGGTGGCTGTCCCGCATTACTCTGTCCCCAGCCGCCAATATTTTTCACAGTGTGCAGTCCCAGCCTTATACCAGCATGTGTCCCCTAACATCATGCGTGCCCTAACCAACACAGTTATTGGGAAGGTCCACTTAACGACTGACACATGGACAAGTGCTTTTGGCCAGGGAAGCTACATTTCCCCGACGGCACACTGGGTAAATGTTGTGGAGGCTGGGAGCGAGTCGTACCCTGGGATGGCAGAGGTGCTATCGACGCCAAGGATTGTGGGCCCTACTTCCATCAAGGTTTCCGCCGCCACCTACATTAGTGGCTGCAACTTACGGTGTATTGAATACACTGTATTCCCATGCACCCCTCCCACCACTAAAAAGGGTATATGGTTCAATCTCCCTTTTCTTGTCGTCCTCCTCCATCATATCAACATGCTTATTAGGCTGCCCTCGCCCCAAATGTTTTTAGAGGGTCAGCTCAGCAGCGAGCCCTCACCCATAATGTTTTTGAGGGTCACCAGCAGGCTCTCACCCATAATGTTTTTGAGGGTCACCAGCAGGCCCTCAGTCATAATGTTTTTAGGGTCACCAGGAGGCCCTCAACAATAATGTTTTTGAGGGTTACAAGCAGGCCCTCGCCCATAATGTTTTTGAGGGTCACCAGCAGGCCCTTGTTCATAATGTTTTAGAGGGTCACCAGCAAGCCCTCGCCCCTAATGTTTTAGATGGTCAGATCAGCAGCAGGCACTCGCCCCTAATGTTTTAGAGGGTCAGCTCCCTGACATCATCTGTTGGGGAAGAGTCAGGAGCTCCCTACATATATTAGGTTGTTGGCTGTTGCCACCGATATTGGTGAGTTCAGCCAATAATACTCTAATGATAGACAATCACATGATACAAGTAAATACACACATCAAGGAAGTTGTTGTCATGACCACAATAAAAATCATTATCTACAATATTAGTCCCACTAAAGGAAAAAGGCCCTTTATGGTCCAAGCAAAAATCAAGCCAGCTTGGTGGTTTTCTGTTCCTCATACCATAAAGAGCAGTAGGTTTGTTCCTTGTTAGTTTATGATTGCCCTCTCCGCATAATTTCTGCTAAATAGAAGTACTTGATCAACAGAAGGATCAGGTTTGTTTATACGACATTAGTGATGGTTGATAAATTTTACTTGCCTTTTCTTAATAAATGCAATCCATAATAGACATCTGAAGGGCTAAAAATGTGTAGAAGCAGGAAGCCGGCAATAATTGTTTTTTTGGATGTACGTGTAATTGATCATAATAGTTCTGGTGCACAGCCTCTATCTCAACAATCAAGGAAATTATTAAGACAGTAATAACTGTATTAGCTGCTCTAGCTTGTTATATTTGTATGACTTTAGTAATTGGTGCACTTTGTGGCCACTTTGCTATTATATTATCCACTCAATAATAATGAACTGCAGACTATTTAGCTATATGTAGAGAGAATTAGAAAATGCATTAGATCTAAGAAATGACTAAATTTAAGGAGCAATAAGTAGGCTTTCTATGTAAATGCTCAACGACTTCTTAAATTGGCTAATGTTGTTTTCTGTAAACAGGTCATTATTTTATGTTCCACACATGAGACATGAAAAAAGAAACATGGATCTCACATCCAAGTGCTAGGCATCGATCATCTTCTCAGCACAGTTCACATAGCTTCTTAGTGTAATTAATAGTATACAGTGCCAAAATCTACTTACAGTACATGAAGTATTTGTACATGTTTTGATAATGTAATGTAAGTATCTATAGCGTTGGGCCTGTCCTCATGCACTGAGTTGCCCATTTGCTTATTTGAAAAAAGCGCCTTTTTCTGCACAATTGCCAAACAAGAGGCACTGTTTTGAATGCTTCTTAGATCTCTACCAGCCACTGTGCATAGGTTAATGAGCAAAGACCAGCTGAGAGCCTCCCCTTAACCTGTTAAGGACACAGGATGTACGGGTACGTCCTGTGTCCGGTCTTTAAAGATGGCGCCCACTTCTGCCTGATGCGGGCACCACTTCTGCGGGTGGCTGCCTGGTTCTTGAATACCGATCGCGGACATTAAACCCCTCAGATGCCGTGGTCAATCCTGACCACAGCATCTGAACGCACACAAACCGAAAGTTTTACTTTCGGTTTGCGCTCCAGTTCCCCCGTGTGGTGATCGGAGGAGCCGGAGCGTGCCTTCAGCAGCCTGGGTCTCTATGAATGAAACTCAGGCTGCCATATAGTATTTCCTATGGAGCCTAATCTGCAATAGGCTCCATAGGAAATATGCGATTCTCTCATATATTCGAATGCTATTGCATTGGAGTATAAGAGAATAGCAATCAGATCATTGATTGTTATAGTTCCCTATGGGAACTATAGGAAAGTGTAAAAAAAAATAAAAAAGTTTAAAAAACCAACAAAAAAACCCATAAAAGTTCAAATCACCCCCCTTTTGCCAAAATGAAAAAAAAAATCTAAAATACACATCATGGGTGTTGCAATTTGCAAAAACGCCCATACTATAAAAATATAAAAAAATATTCCCCATATGGTAAACAGAAAAACAGAAAAGAACGTCCAAATGGCCAATTCGCCATTTTTGCACAGTTCATTTCCTCAAATTTTTTTTTATAAAAGGGGAAAAAAAATACACCAGAATAATATCAATAAAGGATCAGATTATGACACAAAAAATGAGCCCTAACAAAGCTCCGTACACATAATTACAAAAAAGTTATAGGGGTCAAAATATGGCGACAAAAAAGTAAAACAGATTTTTTCCCACTTTAGATTTTTTTTCACTATCAAAACGCAAGAAAACCTATACATATAGGGTATTGACGGATTCATACTGACCTGTAGAATAAAACAACTGGTCAGTTTTATCGCACATCGAACGTCGGAATTTAAAAACTCGCAAAACTGCGGTGGAATTGCTTTTTCTTAGCAATTTCACCCCATTTGGAATTATTTTCCTGCTTTTCACTACATCATATGCAATATTAAATGGTGGCATTGGAAAGTACAAGTTGTCCCGCAAAAAACAAGCTCTCATATGGCTATGTGAACCGATAAATAAAAAAGTTATGGCTCTTGGAAGGCCGGGAGCGCAAAACAATAACGGAAAAAAAAAAAACTCCAGTCCTTTAAGGGGTTAAAAATGGTCGTATTTCATCGAAAATTCTGCCACACGACTGTCAACAATTAAGTCAATTGATTGCAAATATGCTTGATGCCTCTACAAATAGTCATAGCAAACTTATAGACAGTACAATACAATCCGACATTCTGACAATCACCTATACCTCTGATGGCTAACCTCTGCCACCCCAGCTGTGGTAAAACTACGACTCCCAAGATGTACACTTGCTTGGCTGTTCTAAGAACTCCATAGAAATGAATGGAGCATGCTGGGAGTCGTAGTTTCACCACAGCTGGAGTGCCGGAGGTTAGCCACCACTGACCTATACCATTCAAATGTCATATTATGAGAAGAAAAATTCCACAAATTTCTAGCAAATTGTGGGACCGTAGTTGGTTGGAACACAGCACCTGTCTGACAAATCATTATAAATGATCGTATTCAGTTGACAAGACGGCTTATTTATCTTTTAGGTCTATGGCCAGCTTAAAGTCATTTCAGCATGATCTACTGACAATCTCAAGTTATGGTCATGAACACAGCACCTTGACAGGGATTGTACAGATTGGGGTTTAATCCATCCAGTCATCTTGTCTCTTATTCCTCTCTCACTACAGAAATAACATGACCTTTTGGCCAATCTGAATGGGCATGTTTATGGTGAAGTTGGTGATGACAGGTTTTATATTATGTCTAGATTCTACAGTTACCACATCAACCCTCACCGCACAGTTCATATGTGTTTTCAGCACACGCCTAAATCTTTGAAGGTTAAAGGTTAATCTGATTGAGATGTTGTGAGTACATTCCATAAAATAGGTGCAGCATGAAACGTCTTTGAATGGTGACGGACAGATAAGGGTAGATAATGGTTGTAGGTCATTAGCAAAGGATGAGTAGATGTACAGAGGTATAAAGAGATGGAGTGGCCTCTAGTTAGGAATATAAATATAACTAGTGCAACATATTTAGTAAAAATGAACCTACAATACCTTGCATTGACACTGTTAAATTACTGTTGAGGGCTTTTTTGGAAAGTTATTATAGTCAAAGTGCTAATGATCAGCAACATTATTGACAAGGAACTTTTGTTGCAGTAAACATGGAACTGATATGCTTTTGCAAAGTATTGATTGTTTGGAGAAAAGACATTCAAAATCTAATACTTTGCAAAAAAGAAGCATTGTCAGCCTATCTCTTTAGACTCAACAATGGATATTTATCTTCCCCCACCCTTACCTTGGTCCGCAAAATCAATTAGGTAACCGTTTTACTAAACGTATTGGAGCTAAGGCCACTGGGAGCAGTACAAAAGTCAAATTTACCGTGGATTTGTATTTGAAAACTGTCATAGATGAGAATTTTTGAAGTTCCTAATTGGGAACAATTGCTTGATAGGGAAAATACCTTCTTGTGCCCTTAGACAAGGGATTAGAAGAAGGAAAAAGGAGATGGAATGAAATAGCAAGAAAGGCGCCGTGATACTAGTAAACTAATATGGTATAAGATATTAAATTTCAGAATGGACTCTTATGTTTAGCTTTGAATTCCCTTTGGCCATATGGTACTAAAGTCATTGCACTCTTGATTTTCTCTGTAGTATGATTGCTCTGCATTTAGTGTGATCAATCTTACTTCCTGGAATCTACTGAAAGGAACAGAATTCGTTTGGGAGGCATCCATTCGTTATAAAGATGGTATATTTCAGCTGTCCGCCTTCACTGAAATTGCAGCTCAATTGCAGAGTTCTGAGCTCTCATTGAAGGAGTGCTATTCTTTCTTGTATGTAGAAACGTAAAACAAAATGTGGGCAAACCTATGCGGTCCTTGTATAAAGAGAAAACACTGTCATTTATAGTCGGGGAATGAGTCTATTACAGTGAAGATTTTTCCGCCTGGAAATTCACAATACACTTCCACAGGTGGGGAGTTAAGAGTGGAGGAGAAATCACTTCCCATGTATTTATTTTATCTCTGTGGTACATAGAACAACACAGCAGATCCCTCCAGAAACCAGCAAATATTCTAACCATATTATACCAGTCAGTAAAAACAGCTTTGTGAAAGAGAATTAGACTCTGCTGTCAGAATAAATTGAATACACTGCAGAAACCGGTTACATAAGCCGATATACTATTAAAAGAAGAGCATTTATCTTGCAGCTCTTGTTAGCCTTGTGACAATCCACAACTCTCTGCTTGATGAGGAACTTCTATTTAGAGTTATTCCAAATCTGATATGAGAATCCTGCTTATTATATTTAAAGGAACTAAGATCTTACTGTGTCCAAAAAAATTAAAGCATACCTGCAATTACAATGCACTTTTACAACGCTATGGGACTTACTTCGAGAAGCCTGTTTGCAATATACACCATTACAGGTCCATGCATCAATTTAGTAATGGTCAGTAACCCCCCACTGCAGGACTGTAGTCTCAAGGAGATCTCTCATTGGTATCCTGAACATGGTCAGCTTGTGATACATGTAAAAAGTCACACATTTGTAAATATGGCCCAAATATAGCTTATTTGTTATATGTTATATGACATCTTGTAGGTGTATATGTTTAAAGATATTGCTACAAAGTTCATGTAAATTTTAGCCAGCTTTCAACCCCCGAAATCAATGGCTACAAAGCAGCAGGGCTGGTTACATTGTTGCGTTATACATATTAGTTCAATTTATGTCAGCAAAATATTAGACTAATCCTTTGTTATATCTATTACAGTGTATATAAATGTTTGACTAGATGGTTTATTTTACTTTAGGAGGATGCATAGCAAATATAGGCATGTATGTAGCAACAAGTTAATGCAACTGTAACTTGAGATGGTTGACACCATCCGGTTAGATATTGTGACTAATGTTTACAACACATATTATGATTCAAAAGACATGAAACTTAAACCAGGTTATGTAGACAGGTTTTAGAAAAAGCACTGGGGGCTACTGTCTATTTTTCGGAGTGCATCACGAAAACAGCTCTAAGAATAATCAGATGGAAAGCATCTAGGCCTTCAAACTAACGGTCTCTATACATAGGCAATGCTCCACATTTCTCTAAACATTTGTTTCCGATAATTGCACCGTGTAAAGTTGACGCCGATCATCTGATGAAAAAGCAAATGCATTGTGTGAAAGCATCACCAAAATCATTGGAATAAACAGTTTGTTTGGGGCCTTGACAGAGCTACAATAATGATGAAACACTATCTATTCTATTTTGCTGGATGCAATTAAATTATATCCAAGATAAATTATTTCATAAAACATGAACCAACAATATAAAATGCATCTCTAGTACATCTGGAACATTTTTCCTTATGATTATGATTTGATGTAACTACTGCTCACATGTCCCTTGCATATGAATGGTGCTTTTAGTTTCACAACCATTAAGATCTGGACAAAAAAGCAACCAAAAAGTCTGAATAAACCTATTCCAGTTAATCTAGGGAGAGCACAAAATCATTTTCATACCATGCATCATATAACACACCTGCTAAACAAACACTGGCCAAGTAATTTGCTATTCATGAGGGTATCAAAAGAAACAAAACTAACATGTCATGTTCTGTGTCTTCTTTATATGTAGACATTTTCAGGATGAATAGTTTCCCAGGAAATAAATTATGTCAACCAGCAACATCCATATAGTTCTGAAGCTAAAAGCATAGAAAAAAATAGGAAAGTTTTAGTGGGCATTATCAGGTTCATAGTCAAATAGTTAAAGTGTAACAGTCATTTCATTTTTTAAATAGGGACAGGGAAGTTAAATATTTTTGTAATAAACATTATTAGGGGAAGCTTTGCTGAAGAGAGTTTATCCCAATTATTCTACTGAGCGCTGAAGACAACTAGGTAGAACATACAGAGGCTTCCATCCTGCCTCTTAGATCACCACCCCAGCCTCTGCCTCCTTATATGTGCCCTCTCTCTTTGCCTATATGACTAGCTGCCAGCGCTAACCACTGTCAGCCCTGTTTGTTTATCTCTATCCCTCGTTCTTCTCATTTACTGAGTGCAGGGAAGAGAGAGAAGAAACGGCTTTCGCATTGACTGTGTGTCCTTTGTCCCGGTGTACTTACTGTCAGTGGTAAGCATTCTTCCTTCTTCTTCATTCGCTCAATAACTACAGGGAAAAGAGAGAGAGGAGAACAGGGCTAGCACTAACCACTGATAGTAGATATACAGTGAGTAGAGATAAATGAGCAGAGCTGCTAGGGTTTATTGCTGGCAGCAAGTTATATAAGCAGGTGGGCAGGCAAAGAAGGCACATAGAGGTAGGCAGGGGCTGGGTAGTGGACAAAGCCTTACAGCATTCAGCCAGCCTTTGTATGTTCCACGTAGTCGTCTTCAGTGCTTTGTAGAATGCTGAAGACTGATTGCAGTTAAAGTGCTGCGAAGCAGATTCTTTTCACCCTGTTTTCTAGTCAAAAGAAACACTTTTTTTCCCCTAATAAAGTTTATTACAGAAATGTTTAACAGCCCCTTCCCTACACTTTAAATGTACATAAAGAAACATTTCCATAAAAATTTTTTGTCTCTGGCCTGTTAGAAAATTGTAGTAAAGGTAATCTTACCAGAGGCTGCATTTGTGAATTATCCACTCCCTTCTGGTCTTCAGCTGTGTCATGTGAATGACACTGACTATCCAACGGACACAGTGAGGGACATTTGCTAATCATGTTGCGCCAGAATTAGGGTGTAAAATGCATAAAGAATAATGGTGTTTTAATTTGCGCCAAATATATCAACTGTTTTTTCCTAATTTTTCGCAAAGAAGCAATCAAACACTCCAGAAAAGTGTTTTGAATGTCAAAGTGGGTGGGGCTATATAGCATATATTACGCCTCGTTTATCAACTTATGTTTGCCTTAAAAGGCGCAAAATGCAGTGTTAGATTAAGCTTACTTCTGTGGTAGTTTAAATTGTTAAAAAGGCGCATGAAAGATCAGATAGATGTGACTTGTATACAAAAAGCCGCAATTTTAGCGATTAAATGTCACATATCAGCCTTAAAGGGATTCTGTTCGCTAGTTTTAGCATATAGAGCCCTTTACATGTCCCGCTAGATCTCCACTAGCATGTCTGTAATATACATGTGCCATAGCCAGGAATGCTTTTGTTTAGTTAGAAAAACAATTATATGAACATGCTATTTAGGTCAGTAAGGAGCCCAAGAGGCTGTTACCAGAGTTTCAGAAGCCGATCACCGCACATTGTGAAGGAGCCCAGGACCACCCCACATCTTCTAAGTCCCCTCCCGGCATCCCCGATGTTACACAGTTGAGCACAGTTCGTAACCTGAGGCTGATACCTACATATTCCCACTCAGTTGCAGGTCTGGGCTGAAGAATATGAAGATCCCACTACCAAAGCTATACATGAACTCGCTACCTTAAAGCATACCACTCACTTCAGGTGACGTTTCAAAAAATTTGTATGTTTAATGAAGAATAAGTCTATATCTGGCCATTACATGACTCGTCTATGCCATTTTAATCAGTTTTCAACACTGCAGACTCTGTCTCTAATGTGTAGCTTTTCCTGAGCTCAGCTCCAGAGTGAAGACTAGCTGCTATGATGTCTCCCATACAAATCACTTAGTGAAGAGGATATCCTGCTCCTTTGTCTTTTTGTGTCACAAGTTCAAAGGGAATCCGTCATCAGTTAAAATCATGTTTTTATGTTAAATAAATTTTGAAAGAATTTTTTGTGATGTCATTTTTAATTTTCCATATCCATATCTATACGTAAACTAAAGCCATAGAAGTGGAATTCGATCCGAATTTCAGGATAAATTGGATTCACCGCGATTCATTCTTCGTGTCAGCGAATCAATTTAACCTGAAATAGTGTAAAAAAATAAATAAATAAATCATACTTGCCTACCCCATTTGCTCGCAATAGGCTGACCGCCGCCATCTTGATTGAAGACCTCGACTGAAATCCCATGCGTGGTGATGTATGATGTCACCACGCTGGCCGGCGTGACAACGTCATCTTGGGCCGCACGAGATTTCATGCCAGATTATCAAGCAAGATGGTGGCTGGCCTGTCGTAAGCAAATGGAGGCGGTAATTTTGATTTCATTTTTTTGTTGTTCATTTTACACTGTTCTTACTCTCAGATGCCGCAATCATGTATGAACATGGCATCTGAGGGGTACAATGATGGGGAGCGGCATTTTCGCAGCTCCCTGTCATTGTACCGCTACTTAAAATTCGCTTTGTGATGAAGTGATTTGTCACAAAGCAAATTCTTTTATTTTATTCAGGGAAGCAGTCGAATCAAATTTTCTAAAACTTTGCTTAACTCTAGTAATAATCACTCCCTTGCCTTGCTGCTTCACCTGTACCGTCTTAGGACACATCTGCACAGGCTAACAGTATAGTGCTTTCATTTGCAATGTTTTACCTCAGTAAAAGTGAAGAGATCAGACACAGAATGTCTTCTGTATCAAAGGCCAGGTCCATTCTTGGAGAAGTGTCACACTATAGCAATCCTACACCATAAGTTGTCAATGACAAGGTCTCCCGGTAGACCATTGTACTTCAGGTTTCTTTATTCATTCCCTGCTAAAAGTCACTTGTTATACTGTTTAATCAGCAGAAGTCATCAAATGACATGACTCTTGCAGTATTTACCAGAGAGTAAAATGTATGTTGCTTTGACACAGGAGTATGTCAATCAGATGACTGCTGACAAGTGATCTCTACAAACCAAGTGATGCCTGTTATTAGATTTGTTGGATATTGTAAAAGATGCAGGGTATTTTTAAATATAGATAGTGACATGTAAAATTACAAATTATATCACCAAAATTCAGTAAAATTATATTTAACATGACGCTTCATTTAAACAATGGGGCATTTCTGATTACACATTTTGCAGCGACCAACAGGGGGACTGCTGTAAGTAGAATGGGAGTGGTAGTGCCACGGAGTAGTAGTGGATCTCGGTGGCTGTCCTCACTCTGGTGCTCCCTGTGGCTGTGCAATGAATTAAGGATGCACCCTTTCTTCCCTTGGGGCACTCCCAGACTCTGAGGGTGCTGGCACACAGTGCAGCTCTGACATGCATTCAGGATGTAGTCTTTAATTTAGCCAGTTTAGCAGCCTCATTAAACCCTTGTGTTCTGGATGCATGTCAGAACTGTACTGTGTGCCAGCACCCTGAGGCTCCTGCCTGGTGTTAGTTGGAGTGCCCTTGTTGGTAAATGTTGGTGTGAGGCAGGAGGTCAGATACATTGAGCGCCGACGAATGGTGGAGACAGTGACCAGGTCCAGTGTAGTTGCAATAAATAAAGTATGTTCTTACTGAACTGATAATGGGAGTAGTAGTTCATATATCAGCAAAAGGCACAGTTTGGAGGTATGTTACAGAGTAAGATTCTCTCAATTGTTGTGTATAGGCAGCAGCAATGATGGTAGGCAGCGGCCAGGCAGTGCAAACGTGATCAATAGGCTTGAGCGAATTAGTTCAAAAACTCTTCATTTTTAATGCTTTTTCCATACAGCACCAAAATGTATTGGTTCCGTGGAGCCAAACTTCGTATCACCCGAAGTCGCGCAAGACTTTGGTGAATTACTATGGTATTCCTATCAGCATCTTTAAAAACATTTTAAAATAGGAATTCGAAGTGGGCTTTGGTACCGAGGTACCAGCCAGAGCCAAAGCCCACTTGGGATTCCTATTGTAAAATGTTTTTAAAGACGCAGATACTGTAGTAATTCACTAAAGTCTCGCACAACTTCAAACGATACAAAGTTTGGCATGTACATAAACATTATTAAAAACAAGTTTGTAATCCGAAGCTCAATTTGCTCATGCTCATGCACCTGGCTGTGTCAATGAAAATTCAGAAGGCGCAGCAGTTGCAGAGAGAGCAGAGCCTCTAGGTGTGTCGGCAACGCCCCTGTTGCTTCTAGAGGCTCATTTCCATACATTAAAATTTCATTTTTCTCAGCAATGCAAACATGGAACCAACAGTTGCCTTCTGCTGCCAAGCTCACATGCAATGGGTCAGATAAGATTCATAGGTACAAATCTGTTGACAGATGCCCACTAAATCACAATATATAACTTTTTGCAAACAATTTATCTTAAGAAATGATCCCTTGGGTCACTGCAGTTTTCTTTAAGAACCCAATGTTCTATAAATGTCCTTAAACGAGAATCTCCACCATGGTTTATGATTTTATGGATTTTGATAACATTTAACTTGTTTCATGAAGCGAGAAAGCTACATTCACACTAAATTAGTACTGTAGGACAGGGTTAGGCAACCTCTGGCACTCCAGCTATTGTGTCCCAGCATGTATACTTGTTCTGCTTTTCTAAGAAGTCTCGTAGAAATGTATGCAGCATGCTGGAAATTGTAGTTTCACAACATCTGGAGTGGCAAAGGTTGCTGATCCCTGCTGTATGACTTTCACCATTTATGTGGAGAAAGATACCCTATGGACATGTTAGACAAATACTGTCCATCAGAACTTTAACAATTGTTGCCTGATACCATTGATAATGACAAAAGTCAGCTACAATAACAATCAATTCCAAATACAATGCAAAATTATCTCCAAATTATTATAAATCTGTTTCATATCAGAGCATTTATATGTACTTCAAAATTGTCCTTGGTCGTTAGTTGCTATTGCTACTACTGCAGCTTTTATACAACTACTTAAGGATTTTCCATGTGATGATGTGCAAGGAAACAATTCTAGATTTCCATGGAAACAAGCAAATATATGCAATTCTAAGCAATCCCCTAATATAACTAGAGATGAGCGAATTTCGAAAAAATTAGATTAGGCCGGTTTGCTGATTTTTTCACGTTAAAACTGCTATTTCCAGGCTGCACAGAGCCTTTATAGTGGTGTAGAACACTGTGCCTTGCAGTAACACGCATAGGGAGTCTGTGGTAGTGAAACAATACTGTGAGTCAGTATGACATGCAGATGACAGTCGTCGCTCTTAGAATCACTGCACACTTTACTTATTTGGGCAGTTACAGGGCCAAACGGGCAGTTACAGGGCCGTTGAGCCAGACAAAGCGCAGTTGCTGCGCGAAACGGCCGTCACTTATCCATTGTGAGGAGAAGTCGTCCGCCCCCAGCACGACTGACTTACTTTCTGTGTATCTACGGATCTCATAAAAGTCTTCAACTTTTTTTCTACACGGGTGAGTGCCGCTGATTTCACTTCTATTCAACATTAGTTACAGGGCCAAAACTGACCAAATAACTCAATTGTGAACTCAGCCTTACAGGTCAATGTTAGCATCAAGAAAAAGCGCACTCATTTTACACCGTCGGAAGATAATTCTACATAGATGTCTATAGAACCTGTTCTATTAAATGCGTATACAAGTAGAATCCCCCCGACAGAGAGGAAAGGATGTCAGCAGTAAGTTTGTGTTGACGTCACTGATTATTTTGCCCTCCGTCAGAACAATAAACCCGTCAGAACAATAAACCCCAAAAAGTGGATCCTGTCTGTGGAGCATCCGCATTCACTCGGTCAGTATTTGGTCAGTAATCCATCAGTATTGGCTGAAGCCAAAAAAAAAACAGGAGTGAATCCAAAACAGAGATGACACGTGAATAGAATATTTGCATGTCTTCTGTTTTGTACCTACTGCTTTTGGCTACCAAATCATAAGCCAATTCTGATGCAAAATAGGGACCATGTCATGCAAGCCTTATAGCTGTTACATAGACAGGACCTGTGCGACTCAATTTTCCTTCCTTTGGATAAATCAGAAGGGTCAAATAAATGATGATGTCAGCCAGGCCGAAAGGCAAAATAGTGGCCCAGTCAAGAAGTGGGGAGGGTGGTAACAGCATGAGAAGTCCACAGAGTGGCTCTATGACATAGTGGTGAGGTGGAAGCAGCATAAGGAGACCACAAAGTGGCCCAATGACAGAGTCTAGAGGTAGCAGCAGCATCAGAAGGAAGCCACAGAGTGGCACAATGACAGTGTGAAGGTGGCAGCAGCAGCACCAGGAGGTCACAGAGTGGCACAATGACAGAGCGTGGAGGTGGCGGCAGCAGCATCAGAAGGCCACAGAGTTGGATGACAGAGTGTGGAAGTTGCGGCAGCAGCAGCTTTAGGAGGAGGCCAAAGAGTGGCAAAATGACAGTATGGATGTGGCAGCAGCATCAGGAGGCCACAGAGTGGCACATGGACAGACTGTGGAGGTGGCGGCAGCAGCAGCATCAGGAGGAGGCCACAAGGTGGCGCAATGACAGTGTGGAGGTGGCAGCAGCATCAAGAGGCCACAGAATGGCACAATGACAGAGTGTGGAGATGGCGGCAGCATCAGGAGGAGGCCACAGGGTGGCACAATGACAGTGTGAGGTGGTAGTAGCAGCATCAGGAGGCCACAGAGTGGCAAGGTGACATGGTGTTGAGGTAGCAGCAGCATCAGCAGACCAAAGAGTGGCAAGATGACATAGTGTAGAGGTGGCAGCAGCATCAGGAGACCACAGAGTGGCAAGGTGACATAGTGTGGAGGTGGCAGTAGCATCAGGAGATCACAGAGTGGCAAAGTAACATCGTGTGGAGATGGCAGCAGCATAAGGAGACCACAGGGTGGCAAGGTGACATAAAGTGAAGGTGGCAGCAGCATCAGGAAGCCACAGAGTGCCAATGTGACATAGTGTGGAGGTGCCAGCAGCATCAGGAGACCACAGAGTGACCCGGTGACCGAGTGGGGAGGAGGTTGGCAGTACCAGTACCAGATAAAGATGGTGGGTGAAAGAAGGAGCACTTGGCATCAGATGTGTGGCATCAGGTGGGTGGCAGCATCAGAATAGTAGCTGAGGCAGGTAGCCAGAAGAAACCGGTCTCTTTTGTTAAAGTGCTGGTGTTGCACCATGGATAATCTAATCTGATGCATCAGGCATTGGTGGGTGAAAATCCTGGCTGATCCATGCCTGATTCATCTTGACAAAGGTCAGTCTCTCCACATTTTGGTGGAAAGGCGAGTTCTTCTTGAGGTAACTATGGTCCCAGCCACACTAAACACCCGCTCTGATGCCACACTAGTGGCCGGGCAGGACAGTTTTTCTAGAGCAATCTCTGCCAGTTGCAGCCACAAATCCAGTTTGGCTGCCCAGTAGTCCAGAGGATCTTCAATGTAGGATGGCAGGGTGCCTGCTGGTTCAGGTCCTGCTCCAGGTCTAGCTGCTACGGGTGAGTAGTTTCTTTACTATGCGGGTGAAGAAAGCTGCTCATCAGCGACTCTAGACTCAAATTGCTGCTGATGGAGCTGGAACTGCTCAACCACCCCAACCATACCACAGCAGCCATGGCAGAAGAACATGAGCGAGAGGATGGACGATGGCACAGATAGGCAGCAGCCAACTGAATACATAGGATGTCTCTATAGTAGTTCAGTTTGTCCCCGCTCTCAGCGGGTGTAAAAGAAGGCCCTCATTTTGGACCGGTAGCGAGCGTCCAACAAGGTGAAGAGCCAGAAAGTCATCCCTCTGCCGAATGGAGACAATTCAGCTGTCACTATGCAAGCAAGTGAGCATGCATCGGGCTATTTGTGCAAGTGACTCGAAGGGACACCCTGCCTTTATCTCCACTGCATACTACCACGGTGTATCTGAGTCCTCTGCCTCATCTTCCTCATCGCCCTGTAGCTCCTCTGGCTGCTCCTGCACCTCCTCCTTCTCTCCTGTTACCTGTGTAGAAAAACCAACCATTTAGCTACACATTGCTTGTGCTCCAATGTCCTCCTCCTCCAGTTCAGCCCCCACAGAGCTCATGTGGTGATGGGATCTAGGCGCCGCGTCTCCAGTCCCCTGACCAGCCAGATTTACCAGCATCTGTTCCAGGACATGAAGCAGTGGAATGACGTTGTTCATCCCTTAGTCCTGGCGACTGACAAATAACGTGGCCTCCTCAAAGGACCTGAGCAAACAGCTGGTGTCTCACATGAGCTGTCACTGGCTGACGTTGAAGTTATACAGCAGAGTACTTCTTTCCGCTTGGATCATCTATAAATCGTTTATGGCCTTTCTCTGTTTGTATAGTCTGTCCAACATATGGAGGGTGGAATTTGAACTGGTGGAAACGTCGCATATCAGCCTATGTTTGGGGATGCTGTTCTGCCGCTGCAGCTCAAGGAGGGTGTGCTTTGCGGTGAACGAGTTGCTGAAGTGCATGCAAAGTTTCCTGGCCATTTTTAGGATGTTTTGCAGATGGGTAGAAGACTTCAGGACCCGCTTGACAACCTGATTAAACACGTGTGCCATACAGGGCGCATGGTTTAGCCCTTCTTGACAGAGCACCGACACCATGTTCTTCACGTTGTTGGTCACCATGGTTTAGATTTTGATTTGTCGTGGAGAAAGCCAGGATTCGATATCTTGATGAAGGACAAGGAGCAGTTTCTCCACTGTGTGACTCCATTCGCCCAGGCAAACGAGGTGCAGAACAGCGTGACACCACCGTTCCCTGCATATATGGTATGCTGGAGGGGCACTGTGAATTATCCCTGCAGTGGAGGCTGAGGACACAGTGGAGGATGAGAAGGCAGAGGCGGATATTGTCGCAGGACCAACCACATGAGAACGTGGGGGCAGAAGTGGCGTCACCTGGCGAAGTTGCTGGTGTGGCTGTGCAGGCACCACATTCACCCAGTGGGTCGTAAAGGACATGTATTGTCCCTGACCATAGTCACAGCTCCACACGTCTGCGCTGCTGTGCACTTTAACAAAACAATAGCTGATCTCCGGGAGACCAGCCACAAAAACACTGCTGAGCCTCATTTAAGAGTCTCAACACAGCAATCCAAAGTGCAAAGCTCCCTGGGAAACAGCAATATGCAAAATAAATGTGGAGCCCCAGTATTGGGTCTACAACACAATGAAAGCCAGATATCTCTCCAGGGAAGGAAAACCAAGCAAAGGGGTGTCTCCATTACAGAGATCACCAAATCCACCATATTAAGTGGCCCCTATGTCAAGATCCCACTTTTTTACAAGCTTTAAGGATGTGATGGGGAAAACCTAAGCCAGTTATCCATCCACAGACACCTGTTTCGGGGTGTTGCCCCTCATCAGTGTGGAGTAGGATTCTGGCTAACCAGGAGCAATGCCTTGGAGACTACTCAAACAAAACAATAGCTGATCTCAGGGAGACCAGCCACAAAAACACCACGGAGCCTCATTTAAGAGTCTCAACACAGCAATCCAAAATGCAAAGCTCTCTGGGAAACAGTAATATGCTAAATAAATGTGGAGCCCCAGTTTTCCTTTCTTTGAGGGATAGCTGGCCTTTATTGTGTTGTAGACCCAATACTGGGGCTCCACATTTATTTTGCATATTACTGCTGTGCCCTTTGGCAGACACCGACAGGCTCAAGTACTGGCTCACCTTCTGTTCTACATGTGTGTGCAGGGCTGGTACTGCCTTTTCGGCAAAGAAATGACGGCTTTCAACTCTCCACCTCGGCTCGGCACAAGCCATCAGTTCTCTAAAAGGTGCAAAGTCCACCACTTGGTAAGGGAGGGACTGCAGCACCAGCAACTTGGCCAGGAACACATTCAGGTTCTGCGCCGTTGGATGAGTGCACACATATTGTTGTCTCTTGGGAATCGCTTCAGTGATTGATTGCTGACAGAATGACTGACAAGGAGTAGGAGGAGGAGAAGGAGCATCAGGACCAGCAGATGATGGGAAGGATAGACAGCTTCCTTCAGCTGAGATGGTGGAGCCTTGACTGCCTGAAATCATGTGTGTGCCCTTGGGTGATGCAGCGGTTGTTGCGGCAGGCTGGACCATCACATTAGATTTTACCCCCAACACTACACACTGACTGACTGCTACCGCCGCTGCTTCTGTGAACCCCTGCACTACTACTTTCCGGGCAGGTAGGCTCCTGCGAAGAGGGTGGTCTACCCCGGGCACGTTTGGCTCACGACCTGCCACTGCTGCCACCCTGCTGACTCCCGGCCACGCTTGTGAATTGCTGGCTCCGCTGCTGCCTCATGGGCAAGCTGCCACCCTCTTCTCCCGATGATGATGAAGCCCCTAATTCACCCGACTTCCAAGTAAGATCAGCTGCATCATCATCATCGAGTACTGTCTGCACGTCACCTCAATGTTCTCTGGGTAAGGAGGCTGACCGCTCGCAACACTAGCTCCCACACCACTCTCATCCCTACTTCCCCCCCTAGCGGGGGAAGTGGCGGATCTCTCCTCCACATCTTTGCTGGCCAGTAGCTGCTGACTTTCCTCTAGTAGCTCGTCCTTGCTGTATAGTGGAGCTGAGCCCACAGCACATAATACTTCTCTGGCTGAGGGAACAGAAAAGCACAGAGGCAGGTTGAGGACAGGTGAGAGCACAGGGCCTGCTCCCATGCCAACTAAGGGTTGTGTCTGACGAACCCACCAACTCTTGGCTGATGTCTCTTGGTATGAAGCGAGGAGCGAGTCAACCATTCAAGAACCGCTGGTCAAGACATGACCGCTAGATGACACCGGGAGCTCAGGCCTCACACTGCGACTCCTGCTGCCACGCTCCCTTACTCTGCTGCGATCTGTGCCTGTGCCAGAAACATTCAGGCCCTGCACAGGGGCCTCTTCCACGCCCCTGTGCAGGGCCTGGCACTTCTCTGTCTGACATACTGTTAGATCAAATAAATAAATAAATAAATAAAGGAGATTAAAACACCCCAAAAAAGTCTGTAATTTTCTCACTCCACCACAAAATAAGCCTATTTTTTTTTTTACTAATTCACACCAAAAAGGGCTTTAGAACATGAAACTGAACCACTGAACAGCAAATATGTATTTTCTGTGCCACTAATACACGCCAAAAAGGGCTTTAGAACATATGACTGCACCGCTGAACGGCAAATAGGCCCTTATTTTTTTCCACTTATGCACGCCACAAAAGGCTTTAGAACATATAACTACACCGCCAAACAGCAAATACATTTTTTTTTTTTTAAAAACAGTTAACAATGTGCAACCCATTTCCCGATATAACTAAGAAAGTGAAGGCTCTCGTTCAGAATGCCTATGATAATCAACTCATAAACAAAAAAGAAAGAAACTTTTTACTTCCTAGGGCACCCTGTATACCATATTTTTATCACCTACCCAAAGTTCATAAAAATAAAGATATTCCCCCGGGTAGGCCCATTGTTTCCAACACTAAATGCGCTACGAGCAACTTGTCACAATTTCTGGATATCCACCTACAGCCATATGTGAAAAGTCTGCCGAGTTACTTAAATGAGTCTAGCCAGCTAATTAGGGAACTGAAAACAGTTAAATGGCAAGACACCTATGCATTACTAACAATGGATGTGACATCTTTATATTCAAACATTAGACACGATCTGGGAATCCAATGTGTTAGAACTACCCTTGAAACCGATATTACTCTTAATCCCTTACAAACAGAGTTCCTTTTGGAGTGTTTACAGTTCATACTGGAAAATAATTACTTCACCTATAACAATAAGACATATCATCAATGCCGGGGGACCGCCATGGGGACTCGGGTAGCGCCCGACCTTTGCTAACCTCTTTATGGGGGCATTTGAAGAAAAATTCATTGTAAGACACCCTACATTTCATAAAAATATCATATACTATAAAAGGTATATTGATGACCTGTTCCTAATTTGGGATGGAGATGAATTTGGAGCATTGCAATTCTGCGAAACATTAAACAAAACAGACTGGGGGATCTCTTTTACCCCTAAGTTCAACAATAAAACAATTGACTTTTTAGATATTATTATATCGATTGATGAGAACCAGTTGACCACAAAAACATATTTTAAAACAGTTGATTCAAATAGTTATATTCATTTTTCAAGTTTTCACCATAAGAAATGGCTACAAAACATCCCATACAGCCAATGTAGAAGGATCAGACGCAATTGTACCAAAACTTCAGACTTCAGAATCCAAACAAAAATTTTAGAAAAACGGTTCAAAGAAAAGGGCTACCCTAGTCAACTAATAAAAAGTGCCATAAAAAGAAGTAGCCAACAAGCACAGGATGAATGTCTAGCCATATCCACCAAATCCGAAAAAAGCAATGAGATAATAAGATTCATTACTCAGTATAATACATCTAATCTACAAATTCAAAAAATTTTGAAGAAACACTGGCATATCCTCCTACAGGACCCCTATTTATCAAAACACCTCTCTTGCACCCCAGTGATAACCTATAGACGGGCCCCTACCATTAAAAATATTTTGGCCCCCAGTAGACCTAAGCAACACATCAAAAGCGGGGAAGAAACTCATCATCTAGCAACCAAAGGGAGTTATAAATGTGGGAAGAAAAATTGCTTATGTTGTAAAATAATTACTCACGGCCGTATGGCCTTTAGTTCTAATACGAATGGCACACATTTTCAGATCAAGCACCATTTAACCTGTCAGTCTACCTATGTTATTTACCTCATAGAGTGCGAATGTGGACTGCAGTAGGTAGGGAGGACCACACAGGCCCTACACTGCAGAATAAACCAACATAGGTATAACATACGGCGCTTATATTCTAAACATAGCCTATCAAAACATTGTGCAGCAACTCCTGAGAAGGAACAACATAAAATTAAGATCACTCCGATAGATTTTATACCTAATAATCCGTTCAACCGGTTTGAGAAATTACAAAGAAAAGAAATATATTGGATCTATCAGCTTGACACTTTAAACCCAAAGGGTCTAAACGAGATCAATGAGACCATTTTGTGAGATATCATTCATGTATATACCTATCAGTTTAACAGAGCCCACTAAGTATCTATCAAGGAGTCCCTTGTATTTGTGGTATGGAATTCTGTGTATCAGAAGTGCTTATAAAATATGCCATAGGACTATAATAATTGGTTTGAAAGACAACTCTGTGATCCAATATAACATAATATAACATATATTCATTTTTATTTATCATAATTGAGTACAAGAACTGCAAAAATATACCAATAATTATAATCCTGGAGCGCTAAGAACTTTGAGTACTATGTTACGATTCCCGGTTACATCTAGTGATAAGCCCCCTTTTAAGATTACACACCGAGCAAGTAAAATCCCGTATGGGTTAGCACTATTGAAAATATTACCATTGTATTTCTGTTGTCTCTTCCGTGTCCGGTGAGACAGATCACAGCACCGGAATCAGAAGAATACAATAGTGCACATCTCAGCCGGAGTATAGGGAAATAAGCATACAGACAAGCCAAACCATGTACAGGCCGGCATTATTAAAATACTAAAATATAATTACCAACATGCACTATCTCCACCATCCTTGCGGTGCCCTTCTCCTATGACAGACCGCAGCATTGGGGGAGACGGCAATGCGCATGACAGCCGGCGCTTAGAAGAGATCAAGCGCACGGCTTTCTCCCGCTACTAATCACCGAAGTTTGTTTTAATATTTGTAAAACTATGGGCAATTTTATAACTGAACAAAAAGGGTCAGGGCAAAAGAATTATTTTTGAATACTGCGAATATCTGATAATGTCCGTGTAAAATTAGAGAGGGCGGCATCCTGTTATGGGGCTCCGCCTCCCTGCAGTCCCGCCCTCTTTTTTAGCGCGCCTTTTTAGCTTTTAAATACATTGTATCTTACCATTTATCTTTGTATTGTCCTGACGAAGGGGGCATGTGCCCTTGAAACGCGTAGACATCTCTTTTATAATCACCAAATAAATAAGGAATTATTCCTATTCAGGAGTGTCATATTTGCCTGCAGCGCCGAGTTAAAGGTCCACTCCAGTGTTTTCCACTACAAATTTGTGTTCATTCATCCGCTCATCCGAGCGGGACGGGACCTGGCAGCAGCGAGGCGTTTTCCCTTAGCTGGTGGGGCAGAATCCAGCAAGGCTCAAACAGTTGTTGTGACTCCATTCACAACTTCATCTGGTAAGCGCAATTTTTTACCTTTTCATATAACTGCATTGAGATATTCTGCACATGAGGCGCTGTGCTCTTTTCTCCTTTTTCTCTTTACATATATACATTTTTTTTTTTGCCACTAATACACGCCAAAAAAGGCTTTAGAACATATAACTGCCCCGCTGAATGGCAAATAATATATTTTTTTTTTGCCACTAATACATTCCAAAAAGGGCTTTAGAACATATAACTGCACCGCTGAACGGCAAATAATATATATTTTTCTGCCACTAATACACCCCAAAAAGGGCTGTAATTTTCTCACTTACCCACACAACGGGTAAGAAGCCCTTTTTTTCCCATTAATACAAGCCAAAAAATGCTTTAGAACATTTAACTGTACCGCCCAAGGGCAAAAAAGGCACAGAAATATTTCCCTGTAATAAACCCTGTTAATGGCTGTATCAAACAACACTTGCACCCCAATAACAAGAACACTTTGCTGGAATTACAGAGCTGTATAATGGCAATTTGGATCCGCAGTCAGTGCAGCAAGGTGTAATAGGATTATTCCTATTACCCAGGCTGTAAACTCCCCTAATGAAACCTGTTCTGCTTTAATATTGTGGAATGATTCGTCCCTATCCTTTCCCTGAACTTCTATACAGCAAAATAAAAGTTTTAAAGTATTTTCTACCACTGTCCCTAGTGCCTGCTGACATCTCTCCCTGCACTAAGTACACAGGAAAATGGCTGAATCCAAGATGGCTGAGGAGGCTATTTATAGGGCTGAGGCTATTTATAGGGATTTGACTTCACAGGGCTGGCTGGCTGCTGATTGGCTGCATGCATGGCATTGTGGGTGATCCCTCGTTCCCAGAGTTTCTTGCTCCATGTCCTAACACGTGCAGCAGCCATTTTAGGACAAAATGCAATTCGTTACCACGAAGCGTTAGGAAATTCAGATTTGGTGTGAATCGAGTTTTTCCTTAAATTTGGATCAAATTCCACTTTGTCAACTTCGATTCGTTCATCTCTAAATATAACATTAGACTACCCTTTTTAGGAGCAGGAGCAGATGCAAATTGTGTAGGGCTGTGGGATAATAACATTCTTCTCTGCTGCCCAGATGGCAGTGCATACAACCAGTATTCATTTACCACTATTGTTTTTTATGTTATTATTTCAGCCTTTAAAAAAAATCTAACAGGGAAACCATCAGCAGCACCATGCTGCTGAGAACAGGAAACACTTGTGAAAACTAGTCAGATCAGGCTATTTAAGAAAGCATCAGATGAGATGAACTACTGTACAAACTATATGACAATTCTGAATTAAACTTGCTAATTTGGTAACTAGCCTCATCGAATTCTACAGGGCTGCCCATAATGCACTTATTTTTACATCCAATATTCTATGTTTTCGACCTTTGTGTGTGTGTTTAGTTTTTTTCTTTTTTTTTTTTTTCATTATTTTCCTAAGAAAACAGTGTAAACTAAGAATGGATTTTCTTCTACTTGTTATTTCAAGCTATTTTCCCAAGGGACTTTAAATCAGTGGGTGGCCCTAGGAAGTGATGAGCAGACAGTTACCCACAGTGACCATTTAATTTCAAGATTGTTCAAAGTGAGATTTTTGTACCTACCATGAATCCTCATTCTAAATTTTCTATATGGTTGTATGTGATTAAACTGATAACTAAACTGTTATTAAAGTATAAAAAAGGACCGGGCACTCTGATGGAAAACTGGAATCACACTTTAATAGAAATTAATATAAATGATCACCTCTAAAATAATAAGACAACCAATATGTCGGTATAAAAATAGACAATAAAATACAATAAAACAGCCAAGTATTGTAAGCGGAGATCACATAAAACTTCCCTATCATAACAGTGCTTGTTCTAATAGCAGCAAATCCCTAGCAGCATCGATAGTAGCAGCACGCAGCATTAAAGTTAATGAGTGAAGCGCTATTAATGTCCAGACAGTTAAGAACTACATTGGAGTCAATATTGCTTGTATATCTGGACACTATTGTCTCTAATCAATACTCCGGATCCTCCTCGATATAATTGAATAAATCACAGATATGCACTCGGCAGAAATGCAGGGGTCTCTGTGTAAGGAAAAGTGATCAGCGGCGTCCCGCTGGATGTAGGGTGCACCTCAAAAGTTAGCGCTATATACTCATAGAGCGACCTTACCCGAATCTTCCGTGCCTCTGTATGCTCCTCGATCAGGTTTCCCAATTCTTACCACGCTAGTGGAGCTTGTGAACGCTGGCTCTTTTGCTTTTTCAGATGCTCCCATCAAGTTCACATATCACGTGGTATCCTGGGGATTCAGAGCAATGTGGGCACTTCTGGGATGGTACGCTCTGTAAATTTCCTCCGGAGGTAAGTTGGTAATCGGGGGGTCTGACCAGACGCGTTTCAGGGTGAATAATACCCCTTCCTCAGTGGTAATCAGGCCCCCTCGAATGACTTCTTTATATACTGGCTCCAATTATCACACATCGGTTTCCATTCTGGTTTAGGTTATCTCCAATACATGGGTTGGATTTAAAATTCATGGGTCCCAGTTATTTCAAATCGTGTTGAGAATCAGCATATTGTCAAATATATTCATATGTTACCATACTAAATACCATTCATATGCATGGTGTATGTAAAATACTAAGTTTCATCACAATCCAACATACTGGACTATTGCTGCGTTATTGCTGCGATTTTCTTGCGGTTTCCTCAAATGTACTAATTTTGGAACCAATATCCATATTTAAATATCAAGATCAACATTGGCTGCAATATCTGTATTCATGCCTCCTATTCCGAACCAATGGATAATGAAAAAAAAAATTTACAGAGCGTACCATCCCAGAAGTGCCCACATTGCTCTGAATCCCCAGGATACCACGTGATATGTGAACTTGATGGGAGCGTCTGAAAAAGCAAAAGAGCCAGCGTTCACAAGCTCCACTAGCGTGGTAAGAATTGGGAAACCTGATCGAGGAGCATACAGAGGCACGGAAGATTCGGGTAAGGTCGCTCTATGAGTATATAGCGCTAACTTTTGAGGTGCACCCTACATCCAGCGGGACGCCGCTGATCACTTTTCCTTACACAGAGACCCCTGCATTTCTGCCGAGTGCATATCTGTGATTTGTTCAATTATATCGAGGAGGATCCGGAGTATTGATAAGAGACAATAGTGTCCAGATATACAAGCAATATTGACTCCAATGTAGTTCTTAACTGTCTGGACATTAATAGCGCTTCACTCATTAACTTTAATGCTGCGTGCTGCTACTATCGATGCTGCTAGGGATTTGCTGCTATTAGAACAAGCACTGTTATGATAGGGAAGTTTTATGTGATCTCCGCTTACAATACTTGGCTGTTTTATTGTATTTTATTGTCTATTTTTATACCGACATATTGGCTGTCTTATTATTTTAGAGGTGATCATTTATATTAATTTCTATTAAAGTGTGATTCCAGTTTTCCATCAGAGTGCCCGGTCCTTTTTTATACTTTACTGATTTTGCATGTGGTAGTAGGTGGAACTACCTGACTTGAGCACCTGAACAGACTAACTGCAATCCTGTGCGCCATAAAACAAAACAATATTAAACTGTTATTAAGTTGCATTTTAAAAGGTTACTAAAAAAAAAAAAGCAGATCACTATAGAAAATGTTACATATTGTTTTCGATTATTTCTCAAAGCTTGACAGCCATCCTTTCTAACAGACAGGTGGATTTGATCAGTAACCATTCCTTTCTTTCAGAGGCAATGCTGATGTGAAACAAAATAAAGCTGTAAAATGTAAGCAATATTAAAAGGGATTCTTTATTAATGGCCTACCACCGCAACTCCTGCTTTATATACATCAGGGATACCTTCCCTTTTTCCAGATTCTCCCTGAAGGGCAACCACATTATTATTACTGCCTACTTGCTATGACATCCAAAATTCCGCAATCTTGTTTTAATTGGGTAGTGATCATTTTTTTTATTTAAAATAACTGAGTGCATATAAAAACCTATGAGTTGTAACAATCTCTGCTCCAGAAGCCAGGCATAAAGGTAGGAGAGCGTGTAGCCTGAGTTGTGACAAGCACACTTGTTTCTGATTCTGCCACAGAGCAGAGATGCAGAAGGGTGCTTGGTTTATGAGCCAATCAGTGAGATCTGACCTCTACCTAAATCCTGCTATGAGATTGCTGAGATTATTTTCAACCTGGTTCCTGTATGTGCTAAACTACTCCCTGCATTTTGTGAGTATTCTTGCTATTGACCAAGCTTGTTTGCCCGATGAACTGCTCCCTTGCTTGATACTGTGTTAACCTCAGATGTTTAGTGACCATTCTCCTACATTTGCATCTCCATACTTTTGTCGCTCTTGGTTCTAAATCAGCCTGTTTCTGTTATGGCTACTGGATACTGTTTTGGCGTTGACATTTGACAGTTTTTTTTTACCCCGGTTAGTACAGCTTCTTGACTTGTTTGCTCAACCTGCTAGCAGCTACCAGTTGAACTTAAAATAGGATTTTTTCGACCCACAACATCTGGTCAGAATGAACTCATTAGGTTCCAAAGTGCGATCGTTCCTACCAGAGCGACTATTACTCTGTATGCAGGGACACCTAGGGTTATTGCAGGGTAGGTTCACCAGCTCTTGCTAAATTGAGTAGTTAGCACCAAGTCTGGCAGTGGGTGCTGAGTTTGCTAGACAGGTTACCGGTATTTTGTCATTTCAGTCTCGTAAGTGCTTACTCGTATTGACTGAAGTACCTTAAAGACTGGGACCATCACCGATAATAACCAGAAAAAAAAAATGTCATCAGCACTTGCAAGGTCACCACAGCCTCTTCCCCATATAGATTCATTGTTTGCTCACTGCACATCCCCGTTCAAACAAGGCGATGTGCCCCTGCCAAAAAATTATGTTATGTGTTACATGAAAGATGTCATCAACCAATGAACAAATGGGCAATTTTTGGGAGCAAGCACAAGGGCATAATTCCTTAGTTCATTTTTTGCATACTTATCTACAAAAGCAACATGCTAACATTTTGAATTTTGTTGTTTTCCCTTGTTTTGCCAAGTCCAAATGGGATATTTTCAATTAAAATTCTACATAATATAATAAGAAATGAATACATTTGGTGCTCCGACTGAGATTTTTCCATAAACGGCATGTAGTCCTTATGTTACTGTACAGGAAGTTATGCTGGATTAGAAAATGATCATTGTGATGACATGATCATAGAAAAGAGAAACAATGGCCAGGTGTGATAGATAGACTTCCTTCCTGTGCTTATGTTGATTGTAGGCTTTCGACAAAGCAGAGTAGTTCCAGAAAATGGCAACCATTTTGCAGGAAAAAAAAAAATGCTAATATAAAATTCTACAATTATACTGCATACTCTTAATAAAAACATTTGTTTGTAAAAAAAAAAATCCACAGCAGAAGCAACTAAACTAGTCATTGAAATACATATTGTTCCAAATTATGATTAATCATTAAGTTCAACTGAAATTGTTTCATCTGGAAAACGTATTAAACATTCTAAAACTTTGACATAAATTATAATCCTGACATGTATTTGGAAACTGAATTTGTAAATGATTACACTGTCTTTGTGCAAAAAAAATTCCATTGTTATAATTATTTTTTTTCCAAGACATTTAGTCTTTTGATAAAATATAGCTCTGTCTGTGATGAAATTTATGTATTTATTTTCTTTAAAAATGTTTATATGTGCTCTCCCATGTCTGAAAAATGAAGCAGTAATCCAAATGTATTAATAATTAGCAATGTAAACTGTAATACTTAAGTTTGCATTTGTATAATTGGGCTAATGGGATTATAATTACTTTTCTATTCGACACAGAAGCTATGATCAAAGATCAAAGCTCAACAAGTCTAATGGTTCCTGCTGGTACATGTTGATACAGCTTAACCAAGGTTTAGCAAAAGTATTTTGAGTCATTGCGTCAATCTAGCTATGATCTCAGTATGATGAACCAAAAGGAGCAAACATTTGCTATGCCAACAATAAGCCTAGATGCACTCATTCTTGGTAACTTTTGGCAACTATACATCTCCAGCAAAGAAAATGTATATACTACTATGTCTAACACTAAGGAGGACATAAACTAGTAAATCTGAAATAACCAATTTTTTTGCAATTCAGTTTCTTTTTTTCATGTTCTTATTTCTTATTTGCTGATATATGTCCATTTAACGGAGTTATTTCATGATTAATGTTCAAAAAATTAAAATCAGACATCATGTAGTACATGACAATCTCTTTCTAACAAAGCTGGAACCAACCCTGTACTTCACAAGGATCCAGAGCTCTTCCCATTCATTGCTCTGCTAGATTTCTTTCAAGCTGGCAGCTCAAGGGATCATGTCCTTTCTGCTGCAGAATTCTTTGTCTCACATCTCAGGGCATGTCCATTCTGATTCTGCAACGGGCGCCTCCCCCCAGGGCCCTCTCTATATCGCGACCCAGGTGTAGGAAATGCCAAGTGGTATGTTGCGGCCTAAAATGTCTCTTTATGTATGTCAATGTGCTCCTACTTGGATACGGCTGGACCCCAGGCTTTGGCTCCAAAGCAATAAATAGGGGGAATAATTGAGGGATTTGAATAAATAATTTAAGTCCAGACCTTGAGATGAAGTTCAATGGCAGATTTACTTGAATAAACTTTTCTCCAAACAGTTTCAGGCTTTGTCTTGGTTCCAGCAGGCTTTAGCATTAAACTGGCAGGCAAACTCGACTGCTCTATCCTTCTCTTACTCTGCTTTACTGACAAGCTGACTTGGTAACTTGACTTCTTCTTTATGCAGCACTTCACTTCTTTTTTTTATCAGATCTTTTTTATTGTCAAAAAAGAGAAAGCAGTGTACAGCATTGCAGCCAAATCTTATCATAAGATTGAAAACTTTCTCATACAAGATCTCGAACTATAACACATTGTTCAGTTACAGTAACAGAACTTTTAACCCTCCCCCCCCCTCCCAGATCGGTGTTGCTGCTATTATCAGATACGGTTATTCAGCCATCTAAACATGAACTACAGCTCCCATAACTCCTCTCCTCCTGACGAAGCAAACACGAAACGCGCGTTGAGGGGTGCGCCAGTCCTACCCTGATATTTTTTTTCATCTGCCACTGGATAGGTATGCATTAGCCCTGTTTCACATATGGTACTATCATCGGTTGATGGTTGTTTGTCAGCTGCACTTTGTCGACCAGAGAATGCCTGAGTAGTAACCTGGTGGTTATTGTAATTAAAGGTGTGTAATGGTTGGTGGTTTTTAGTGCATTGAGTGGGCGGTAGTATGTAGCCTAACAGTGATTTGATACATGGGGCCGGGTCTGTATGGTGCAGGAAATTTGTTTCTCCTCTTTATGTGGGTAATATGATGTTTTTTAAACTTGTTTAATAAAATAATCATGTTTTAAAGGGATATAGTGTACTGCATTGTTGTTGATATAAGTTGATTGGGTACACCCCGGTGTTTATATTGATCGTGCTATTGTATTAGTCCCATAACTTGTCAAATTTCAGGGGACTCCCTCATTTCTCAAAGATCACTTTTTCATAAACCAGCATAGTGTGCATACGTACTCTCTAAAAGTTGGGGGATCGGCCTATATCCAGTGTAAGGCAATCAACTTTCTGGCGACATGGCCTACCACCACTTTAAGCAAATTGTCTATTTTAAACTCTGACACATAACCCAGGATGCACACCTTGGGATCACACGGTATCTGCACTGTATACGCTATTTGTATAGCATTCAGCACCTGTCTCCAAAATCTCTTCAACTTCTCGCAACTCCACAACATGTGTATCAAATCCGACGATTCCATAGAACACCTAGGACAATTAGCATCTGGTCTATATCCCAACCTATGTAAAAAAAAAAACAGCGTTTTATACACCCTGTGAATAATGAACAGCTGCGAGAGTTTCCCACCCTCACTCAGGGATGAAACAGGCACCGTCTCCAAGATATCTGACCATTGATCATCAGAGACGGTACCTACATCCTGCTCCCATCTGCGCATCCTGGACAATGGGTGAGACATCAGGTAATTGTCCAACAGTGATTTCTAAATCATGGAAATCAGCCCTCTCCTTTCCCCTTTTGAAACAATGAGCTGTAGAACTATATCCTGTTTGGACACTTTAGAGCCCTTTCGGACCCTAGTATCATATGCATGGCGTATTTGTAGATATTTATTAGTGGCTCCTGGGTACGCCATATGTTTCCTGCAATTTAGTGAATGTTACAAATACTTCCCCCTCTAATACCTGCCCTATTCTCAATATCCCTTTTCCTCTCCAGTCATCAAAGTCTTCTAAGGAATAAATCTCGGGCAAAGCTGGGTTCCGCCAAAGAGGAGCATATACTGTAGTTCCTGTGACCTGTCGTAATTGTTAAATTTTAAGCCAGGTATTGTACATTACGAGGCCTAGTGGTCCCATTGGCCCTCCCGGACGTGACGTATCTCTGCTAGTGATGTCGCGAACATAAAATTTTCAGTTCGCGAACAGCGAACTTCCGCAAATGTTCGCGAACGGGCGAACCGGGCGAACCGCCATAGACTTCAATTGGCAGGCGAATTTTAAAACCCACAGGGACTCTTTCTGGCCACAATAGTGATGAGAAAGTTGTTTCAAGGGGTCTAACACCTGGACTGTGGCATGCCGGAGGGGGATCTATGGCAAAACTCCCATGGAAAATTACGTAGTGGACGCAGAGTCGGGTTTTAATCCATAAAGGGCATAAATCAACTAACATTCCTAAATTGTTTGGAATAACGTGCTTTAAAACATCCAGTGTGTGTATACGATCAGGTATGATGTTGTATCGATCAGGTAGTGTAAGGGTTACGCCCGCTTCACTGACATTGACAGACCAAACTCCCTTTTAATGCACCGCAAACAGTTCATGTGCACAACCGCAAACTCCCCATTTGCACAAGGTTGGATACCAAGCTAGCCACGTCCCGGTGATGTCATTGAAGGTTTCTTCCTCCACCCAGCCACGTACAACACCAAGGGTCCCCAAAAGGTGAATTGAATTGATTTTTCGAGCGATGAGATGGTTAAAAAACGCTGGCTCCCTCCACTCTGTTTTAAACCACGGTGACTGCGTCTGCGCCGTGCAATTTACTGTCACACCCGATATGAGTGGTATTTTCTGTAGTACTATTCTCATCAGTTTAATCCCTCTAACGTCCCCAATCTGGGGCCATTTATTGAATAGATTTTTCGAATGGGGAGATGGTTAAAAAACGCTGGCTCCCTCCACTCTGTTTTAAACCACGGTGACTGCGTCTGCGCCGTGCAATTTACTGTCACACCCGATATGAGTGGTATTTTCTGTAGTACTATTCTCATCAGTTTAATCCCTCTAACGTCCCCAATCTGGGGCCATTTATTGAATAGATTTTTCGAACGGGGAGATGGTTAAAAAAACGCTGGCTCCCTCCACTCTGTTTTAAACCACGGTAACTGCGTCTGCGCCGTGCAATTTACTGTCACACCCGATATGAGTTGTATTTTCTGTAGTACTATTCTCATCAGTTTAATCCCTCTAACGTCCCCAATCTGGGGGCCATTTATTGAATAGATTTTTCGAACGGGGAGATGGTTAAAAACGCTGGCTCCCTCCACTCTGTTTTAATCCACGGTCACTGCGTCTGCGCCGTGCAATTTACTGTCACACCCGATATGAGTGGTATTTTCTGTAGTACTATTCTCATCAGTTTAATCCCTCTAGCGTCCCTAATCTGGGGGCCATTTATTGAATAGATTTTTCGAACGGGGAGATGGTTAAAAAACGCTGGCTCCCTCCACTCTGTTTTAAACCACGGTCACTGCGTCTGCGCCGTGCAATTTACTGTCACACCCGATATGAGTGGTATTTTCTGTAGTACTATTCTCATCAGTTTAATCCTCTAACGTCCCCAATCTGGGGGCCATTTATTGAATAGATTTTTCGAACGGGAGATGGTTAAAAAACGCTGGCTCCCTCCACTCTGTTTTAAACCACGGTCACTGCGTCTGCGCCGTGCAATTTACTGTCACACCCGATATGAGTGGTATTTTCTGTAGTACTATTCTCATCAGTTTAATCCCTCTAACGTCCCCGACTCCCCAATCTGGGGGCCATTTATTAAATAGATTTTTTGAACGGGAGATGGTTAAAAAAACGCTGGCTCCCTCCACTGATATGAGTGGTATTTTCTGTAGTATTATTCTCATCAGTTTAATCCCTGTTACGTCCCATATCAGGGATTGCCTTTTGTGAAAAAAAATTTAGGCCGGGTACCTTCTACTGCCTTCACAGTGACAGACCAAACTCTTATACACTAAACTGAATTGATTTCAGGAACCGGGAGATGGAAAAAGCAGCTTGGTCGGTCCTCTTACTCCCAAATTGGGGCACTGCGCGTGCACAGAGCAATGTGCTGTGACACCCTATATGAGTGGTGTCTTAACTAGTACTATTGCTATCAGTTTAATCCCTGTTACGGACCCTATCCGGTCGAATTGATTAACCATTGTCGAATCCCCCATTGACATCCCCCTTATAAGCTGTGTAAAGCATATTCTTTAGTTTGGTTTTGAACTGCTGCATCCTTTCCGACTTAATACTCCGGTAATTTGGTAACATTTCTGCCACTTTCTGCTTATACCGGGGGTCTAGTAGCGTGGCCACCCGATCGCTTTTGGTCTGACCATAATGAAGCAACGGCCTTATCATCTGGGGTGTGGCAACATTGCCAACACACTTATAGAGGTGATGATGATTGCTTAATTGTGATACGCAAGCCCCTTCACCACAACAAGGTAACGATCACGAAGGGGAATTGACACTTGTATGTGCCTTTTTTTTTTGGTTTGTTTTTGCAGCCACAGTGCTGCACCATAGGACAGAAAAATTAGGCATGTACACATGCCTGAAAAATAATGGCACTGTTGCAGCCGCTATTGTAGCAGCGGCCGGAAAAATTGATGTTTTCCAGGCAGAAAAGTGACTAAAACATTTGCGGCTTGAACCCTAGTTGGTGGTGGAGAATTCACGAAAGTCATCCGGTATGCAGACATTAAATACAGCAGCGTGGGGACCATTTTGAGGCCATGGCATGTAATCAGGCCTTTTGTTAGTCAAACGTATCCCCCACTGTCAGTCCCTTCGGGATCCATGCCTCATTCATCTTTATGAAGGTGAGGTAATCAACACTTTTTTGACCGAGGCGACTTCTCTTGTCAGTGACAATGCCTCCTGCTGCACTGAAGGTCCTTTCTGACAGGACACTTGAAGCAGGGCAGGCCAGAAGTTCTATCGCAAACTGGGATAGCTCAGGCCACAGGTCAAGCCTGCACACCCAGTAGTGAAGGGGTTCATTGCTCCTCAGAGTGTCGATATCTGCTGTTAAGGCGAGGTAGTCTGCTACCTGTCGGTCGAGTCGTTCTCTAAGGCTGGATCCCGAAGGGCTGTGGCGATGAGTAGGACTGAAAAAGCTCCGCATGTCCTCCATCAACAACACATCTGTAAATCGTCCAGTCCTTGCCGCCGTGGTAGGAGGAGGATTACACTCACCTCTTCCCCTGTTAGATTCCCGTTGTGCTGTGACATCCCCTTATAAGCTGTGTAAAGCATATTTTTTAGTTTGGTTTTGAACTGCTGCATCCTTTCCGACTTTCGGTAATTTGGTAACATTTCTGCCACTTTCTGCTTATACCGGGGGTCTAGTAGCGTGGCCACCCAGTACAGATCGTTCTCCTTTATCCTTTTTATACGTGGGTCCCTCAACAGACATGACAGCATGAAAGACCCCATTTGAACAAGGTTGGATGCAGAGCTACTCATTTCCCGTTCCTCGTCCTCACTGATGTCATTGACGGTCTGTTCTTCCCCCAGCCACGTACAACACCATGGGTCCCAGATAGGTGACAACAACGAGCACCCTGGGGTGCCTGCTGTGGTTGGTCTTCCTCCTCCTCAAAGCCGCCACATTCCTCCTCTGACTCCTCTTCCTCATACTCCTCTTCCAGCGTTGCTGCAGGTCCGGCAAGCGATGATGACAAGGCTGTTTCTGGTGGTGATGGTGACCACAACTCTTCTTCTTCCTCTTCACGCTCATCTGCAGCCTGATCAAGCACTCTTCGCAGGGCACGCTCCAGGAAGAAAACAAATGGGATGAGGTCGCTGATGGTGCCTTCGGTGCGACTGACTAGGTTTGTCACCTCCTCAAAAGGACGCATAAGCCTACAGGCATTGCGCATGAGTGTCCAGTAACGTGGCAAAAAGATTCCCAGCTCCGCAGAGGCTGTCCTAGCACCCCGGTCATACAAATACTCATTGACGGCTTTTTCTTGTTGGAGCAGGCGGTCGAACATTAGGAGCGTTGAATTCCAACGTGTCGGGCTGTCGCATATCAAGTGCCTCACTGGCATGTTGTTTCGCCGCTGAATATCGGAAAAGTGCGCCATGGCCGTGTAGGAACGCCTGAAATGGCCACACACCTTCCTGGCCTGCTTGAGGACGTCCTGTAAGCCTGGGTACTTAGACACAAAACGTTGTACGATGAGATTCAACACATGTGCCATGCAGGGCACATGTGACAACTTGCCCAAATTTAATGCCGCCAACAGATTGCTTCCATTGTCACACACCACTTTGCCGATCTCCAGTTGGTGCGGGGTCAGCCACTGATCCACCTGTGCGTTCAGGGCGGACAGGAGTGCTGGTCCTGTGTGGCTCTCTGCTTTCAGGCAAGTCAACCCCAAGATAGCGTGACACTGTCGTATCCGGGATGTGGAATAGCCCCTGGGGAGCTGGGGGGAATCAGTTGATGTGCAGCCAGACGCCGCAGCAGAAGAGGACTCAGCCGAGGAGGATATAGAAGAGGATGGAGTAGGAGTAGAGGAGGTGGCAGTAGGTCTACCTGCAAGTCGTGGTGGTGTCACCAACTCCGCTGCGGAGCCACGCATTCCATGCTTGTCAGCCGTCAGCAGGTTGACCCAATGCGCAGTATACGTGATATACCTGCCCTGACCGTGCTTTGCAGACCAGGTATCAGTGGTCAGATGGACCCTTGCCCCAACACTGTACGCCAGAGATGCCATGACTTCCTTTTCAATGACATGGTAGAGGTTTGGGATTGCCTTTTTTGAAAAAAAATTTCGTCCGGGTACCTTCCACTGTGGTGTCCCAATAGCGACAAATTTTTTGAAGGCCTCAGACTCTACCAGCTGGTATGGTAAAAGCTGGCGGGCTAAGAGTTCTGTCAAGCCAGCTGTCAGTCGCCGGGCAAGGGGGTGACTTTGTGACATTGGCTTCTTATGCTCAAACATGTACTTGACAGACACCTGACTGTGGGCAGATGAGCAGGAACTGCTGAAGGTGAGAGATGCAGTGGCAGGTGGTTGAGAGGGGGCAGGGAGGACAGCAGTGGTTGACGTGGCTGAAGATGCTGGACCAGGAGGAGCATGGTGGCTTTGAGTTTGTGTGCTGCTTGTACTCATGTGTTGATCCCATAGGCGTTTGTGATGTGAGATCATGTGCCTTCGCAAAGCAGTTGTACCAAGGTGGGTGTTGGACTTCCCACGACTCAGTTTCTTTTGGCACAGGTTGCAAATGGCATTGCTTTTATCAGAGGCAGACACACAAAAAAAATGCCACACTGCTGAGCTTTGCAATGACGGCATTCTAGTGGTGGCAACAGCATGCGTTGACTGGCATGCTGTCTGGCTGACCCCAGGTGCCGATACATGCTGTCTGACTGTGCCACTAACTCATTGCGACGACCTCCCCCTGCTTCCAACTCGTCTCCTCATTCTCTCTGTCTCCCTTCAGAACTTTCCCCTCTTCTTCTCTTCGAGCAGGCACCCACGTGGCATCCGTGGACACATCGTCATCATCAACCGCTTCACTTGTATCTGACACCTCAGCAAAGGAAGCAGCAGCGGGTACAACATCATCATCATCATCATCACACTGTACGTCCATGTGTGTAATCCTGCCTGACTGAGACATATCCCCGTAATCTACATCATCTGGCAATAATGGTTGCGCATCACTAATTGCATCCAACTGATGTGTAAATAACTCCTCTGACAGATCAAGTGAAGCGGCTGTGGTGGCTGTGGTGGTAGTGGTGGTGGTGGCGACGGGCGGGTGCGTGGTAACTTGAGAGCAGGTGACCGAAGCTGAGCTGGAGGAGGATGGTGCGTCAAGGTTCTTAGCGGAAGCTGTTGAAGATTGGGTGTCCTGTCTAAGCCAGTCAACTACGTCCTCTGAATTTTTCGGGTTCAGGGTACGTGGCCTCTGAAAACTGGGCATTATTCCAGGGACAGTGGAAATCACAGCACCACGACCACGACGGCCCCTGCGGGGTGGCCTGCCTCTGCCTGTCATTTTTTTTAGATAAGTGGTACTACGCGTGCTAGGTACTGTGCCACCCGGTATGAGTGGTTGGCACTGGCAGTGGGCACACTACAGTCTGTGGAAGTGGGCCTGACACACACTGGCAGCAGGCAAGCAACTGAATTTAGACTACTGTCTAAAAATGTAAATGCCTTATTTATCGGCAAGCTACTGTGCCACCCGGTATCAGTGGTTGGCACTGGCAGTGGGCACACTACAGTCAGTGGAAGAGGGCCTGACACACACTGGCAGCAGGCAAGCAACTGAATTTAGACTACTGTCTAAAAATTAAATGCCTAATTTATCGGCAAGCTACTGTGCCACCCGGTATCAGTGGTTGGCACTGGCAGTGGGCACACTACAGTCAGTGGAAGAGGGCCTGACACACACTGGCAGCAGGCAAGCAACTGAATTTAGACTACTGTCTAAAAATTAAATGCCTTATTTATCGGCAAGCTACTGTGCCACCCGGTATGAGTGGTTGGCACTGGCAGTGGGCACACTACAGTCAGTGGAAGCGGGCCTGACACACACTGGCAGCAGGCAAGCAACTGAATTTAGACTACTGTCTAAAAATTAAATGCCTTATTTATCGGCAAGCTACTGTGCCACCCGGTATCAGTGGTTGGCACTGGCAGTGGGCACACTACAGTCAGTGGAAGCGGGCCTGACACACACTGGCAGCAGGCAAGCAACTGAATTTAGACTACTGTCTAAAAATGTAAATGCCTTATTTATCGGCAAGCTACTGTGCCACCCGGTATCAGTGGTTGGCACTGGCAGTGGGCACACTACAGTCAGTGGAAGAGGGCCTGACACACACTGGCAGCAGGCAAGCAACTGAATTTAGACTACTGTCTAAAAATTAAATGCCTAATTTATCGGCAAGCTACTGTGCCACCCGGTATCAGTGGTTGGCACTGGCAGTGGGCACACTACAGTCAGTGGAAGAGGGCCTGACACACACTGACAGCAGGCAAGCAACTGAATTTAGACTACTGTCTAAAAATTAAATGCCTTATTTATCGGCAAGCTACTGTGCCACCCGGTATCAGTGGTTGGCACTGGCAGTGGGCACACTACAGTCAGTGGAAGAGGGCCTGACACACACTGGCAGCAGGCAAGCAACTGAATTTAGACTACTGTCTAAAAATTAAATGCCTTATTTATCGGCAAGCTACTGTGCCACCCGGTATCAGTGGTTGGCACTGGCAGTGGGCACACTACAGTCTGTAGAAGTCAGCCTGACACACACTAGCAGTAGGCAAGCAACTGAAATTACACTAAAGTGTAAAAATTAAATGCCTTTTTTTGATGCAAAGTACTGTGCCACACGGGATGACAGGGGTGGGCACTGGCAGTGGGCACACTACAGTCAGTTGAAGTCGGCCTGACACACACTAGCAGCAGGCAAGCAGCTGAAATTACACTAAAGTGTAAAAATTAAATGCCTTTTTATGCAAAGTCCTGTGCCAGCCGGTATGAGTGGTGGACACTGGCAGTGGGCACACTACAGTCAGTGGAAGTCAGCCTGACACACACTGGCAGGCAACTAACCTTAGATTAAAGTGTAAAAATTAAGTGCCTTTTTTTAAGCAAAGTCCTGTGCCACACGGGATGACAGGGGTGGGCACTGGCAGTGGGCACACTACAGTCAGTTGAAGTCGGCCTGACACACACTAGCAGCAGGCAAGCAGCTGAAATTACACTAAAGTGTAAAAATTAAATGCCTTTTTATGCAAAGTCCTGTGCCAGCCGGTATGAGTGGTGGACACTGGCAGTGGGCACACTACAGTCAGTGGAAGTCAGCCTGACACACACTGGCAGGCAACTAACCTTAGATTAAAGTGTAAAAATTAAGTGCCTTTTTTTAAGCAAAGTCCTGTGCCACACGGGATGACAGGGGTGGGCACTGGCAGTGGGCACACTACAGTCAGTTGAAGTCGGCCTGACACACACTAGCAGCAGGCAAGCAGCTGAAATTACACTAAAGTGTAAAAATTAAATGCCTTTTTATGCAAAGTCCTGTGCCAGCCGGTATGAGTGGTGGACACTGGCAGTGGGCACACTACAGTCAGTGGAAGTCAGCCTGACACACACTGGCAGGCAACTAACCTTAGATTAAAGTGTAAAAATTAAGTGCCTTTTTTTAAGCAAAGTCCTGTGCCACACGGGATGACAGGGGTGGGCACTGGCAGTGGGCACACTACAGTCAGTTGAAGTCGGCCTGACACACACTAGCAGCAGGCAAGCAGCTGAAATTACACTAAAGTGTAAAAATTAAATGCCTTTTTATGCAAAGTCCTGTGCCAGCCGGTATGAGTGGTGGACACTGGCAGTGGGCACACTACAGTCAGTGGAAGTCAGCCTGACACACACTGGCAGGCAACTAACCTTAGATTAAAGTGTAAAAATTAAGTGCCTTTTTTAAGCAAAGTCCTGTGCCACACGGGATGACAGGGGTGGGCACTGGCAGTGGGCACACTACAGTCAGTTGAAGTCGGCCTGACACACACTAGCAGCAGGCAAGCAGCTGAAATTACACTAAAGTGTAAAAATTAAATGCCTTTTTATGCAAAGTCCTGTGCCAGCCGGTATGAGTGGTGGGCACTGGCAGTGGGCACACTACAGTCAGTGGAAGTCAGCCTGACACACACTGGCAGGCAACTAACCTTAGATTAAAGTGTAAAAATTAAGTGCCTTTTTTTAAGCAAAGTCCTGTGCCACACGGGATGACAGGGGTGGGCACTGGCAGTGGGCACACTACAGTCAGTTGAAGTCGGCCTGACACAAACTAGCAGCAGGCAAGCAGCTCAAATTACACTAAAGTGTAAAAATTAAATGCCTTTTTTATGCAAAGTCCTGTGCCAGCCGGTATGAGTGGTGGGCACTGGCAGTGGGCACACTACAGTCAGTGGAAGTCAGCCTGACACACACTGGCAGGCAACTAACCTTAGATTAAAGTGTAAAAATTAAATGCCTTTTTTGATGCAAAGTCCTGTACCACACGGAATGACAGGGGTGGGCACTGGCAGTGGGCACACTACAGTCTGTGGGCCTGCAGCTCCTCACACACAGGCAGGCCAGGCAACTGCAATATGTATATAAAGGAAAAAAAAAGCAGACTAATGTTGCAGCCCTAAAAAGGGCTTTTTGGGGTGCTGTCAGGACGCTGTCCTTACAGCAGAGATCAGATGAGTCTTTCAGGACTGGGGTGGACACTGAATTCACTAGCCTAGCTATCAATTTCCCAATTAAATCAGCAGCAATTACACTCTCCCTCCTCTCACTAAGACTGCAGCTTCAGAATGAATCTAAAATGGATGCTGTTCAGGAGGTGGGAGGGTCTGGGAGGGAGGGTATGCTGCTGATTGGCTGGAATGTGTCTGCTGACTGTGAGGTACAGGGTCAAAGTTTGCTCAATGATGATGTATAGGGGGCGGACCGAACATCGCATATGTTCGCCCGGCAGAGGCAAACGCGAACAAGCTATGTTCGCTGGGAACTGTTCGCCGGCGGATAGTTCGGGCCATCTCTAATCTCTGCCCCTTCCAAGAGTGCCCACTTCACTTTTTAGTCAAACTTATCTTCAGCCAAAAAGTAGGTTAGAATCCTGGCAGCTCCAACATGGAGTCTCAACCAGAACAAACCAGAACTGCCCCGCTTCCTTCTGGTAGCAAGCAGGACTAGCCCACTTCTGCCCAAAGGGATGGAGAATGAAATGGTGAGTTCCAGTCTATTTAACTATAGCTATGCCATGTTTGCTGCCATCTGGTGAACCAGGCAAATTACATGAACATAGTGATGAGCGGCAGGTGCCATATTCGATTTTGACGAAATTCGCGAATATTAGAAAGTATATTCGCGATTAATATGCGATTTAAAAAATCACGTATTGCGATTTTAACTTAGGCTACTTTCCTATTGGTTTCATATCTAGAATTATAGTGAAGATGACGAATATGACGAATGTATTCGTCATATTCCACAAAACGAAGATAACAAAGTATTCTCCATCTTCGTTTTAGCTACCTATTCGTCAACTTCGCTAATTCTAGCAATCAAATAGGAGGGTTGACTATAGAGACAGCTGTGTTTAATTCGCTATGCGATTATATTACTTTGCTTTTTTTAATAGAATAATTATATTACTTGATAATTATTATAATTATTCTATTTATTAAAAAAAAAATTATAATAATATAATCACATAGCGAATTAAACACAGCTGTCTCTATAGTCAACCCTCCTATTTGCTTGCTAGAATTAGCGAAGTTGACAAATAGGTTGCTAAAACGAAGATGGAGAATACTTCGTTATCTTCGTTTTGAGGAATATGACGAATACATTCGTCATATTCGCTAATTCTACCAAGCCAAGAACGTCTCCATACTACAATGTACTGTCGGATTTGAGAATTACGTTGAAATCGCAATACGATTAACATAACTTGAATTAATCGCATTGCGATTTCTACTTAGACCTGGTTTACTATGGTTGGCTTGGTAGAATTAGCGAATATGACGAATGTATTCGTCATATTCCTCAAAACGAAGATAACGAAGTATTCTCCATCTTCGTTTTAGCAACCATAGTAAACCATGTCTGTTGAAATCGCAATGCGGTTAATTCAAGTTATATTATACACATTGCGATTACAACTTAGCACTGCTATCTTACATATTAGTCTAGAATTAACGAATATGGAATATAGCAGTGCTAAGTAGAAATCGCAATGCGATTAATTCAAGTTATATTAATCGCATTGTGATTTCAACTTAGAGCTGGGTTTACAATGGGTCAGCTTGCTAGAATTAACGAAGTTAACGAATATGGAATATAGCAGTGCTAATTGAAATCGAAATGCGATTAATATAACTTGAATTAATCGCATTGCGATTTCAACGTAATTCTCAAATCCGACAGTACATTTTAGTATATGGAGACGTTCCCATGGTGATGGGGACGCTCCATGAGCACGGAAGTTGGCAGAAGCGGCAACGGGCACTGACTGGAGCAGCCAGGAAGCCAGGAATCCTCAGGACAGGTAAGAGCTACTTATTAGAAGTGGGAAAGAAAAAAATATAACTAAAAAAAAAACCAAAAAAAACTAATATTCGAAATAGCGAATTTATAGCGCTATATTCGAAATATTCGCGAATTAGCGAAGTGCCGATATTCACAATAAAAATTCGCTATTTGAATATTCGTGCTCAACACTAATGAACAGTTACATAACATTAGTACACAGTGTTGAGGGACTTGGAAATAAATATATAGGCGACATACAGTTTAGACCATAAAAGATAGTAGAAAGGTGCAGAAGTGGTAATACCAATCTGGGGTGTTACACTTCTAACGTCTACCAGTAGGGCTAGTGGCAGTCAAAGAATGAAACTGAGTATGTGCGACCACCTCTGTGAAGTGGACAGAGAAATAAGGAAAACATTTTATTGAATAACTCTATATTACTAAATCTTTAACTGCATCCAATTACAAAAGTATTCCGAACTAGGTGCAGATCCAGGAATGTATAATATTTTTCATGGGACAGCCTCTTTAGGGTTCACATATAATTCATGGTTATGGAATTATACACATTCATTCCAAAAAAAAACATAATGGATTCAAAATTTAATGAACTTAAAGGGGTTGTCCACTTCTAGTAGTTGCTGGCAGGCTGACTCCCGTACTGAAGGCTCATTCTTACCTTCTCCCGGCCACTCCAGTCCTCCACTCTGTTTTCTGCATCTCCATCTTCTTGTCCAGGATTTCTTTTCTTCCGACCAGGCTTGGGCATGGTCACCTGATTCTCTTTAGCCAACTGTTGGCTTCAGCCGTGATGTATCCACAAGAGACATGTCATGACTGAAGCCAATGGCAACTGGACAACTCCTCTAAGCCTTTGTTTTTTGGTCAAGATTCTAAGATTACATGCATCTGTTTACTTGTTACAATGTAAAAATATGTCCATATTCATTCATCTTTCAAATATCTAATAATGATAATAATAACAATACCAACAATAATATATTAACATTTCTGATTATTATTTGGAGGTCACTTTAGTACAAATGTCCAAACACCACTGTTATTATTACAATATGTGTGTGACCAGCATAATCAGTGATGCCAAATACTTCTCCATAGTAGCTACAATATTTACAAGAGCAGATACATGAGAACCTCAATCCTGTATTAGACTTTGGGCTCATTTTTTCAAGATCCTTTAAGACTTCACGTTGGGTAGTAATAGAAGGGGGATTCAGAGATTATAAGTGTTATCTCATAAAGACAACCACTGGTCATATAACCTATTATAATGCCGTGGTCTCCTATGACCAGTTTTAAAGACAGGCTGGGACACAACAGTCACTTCAATACAGTTTATTGCTGTTACAGACAGATTTCAGCCGGGACAACTAATCAGTTCATGTCATCCACAATAAAGTCAAGCAGTCTCTGGGCTTCTTTAGAAACGTCCACAGGCTAGTGTTTGCTTTACACGTGCCTTGTAGGGTGTGATCTGCAGCCTCTCGCACAACAGACACACTCTGCCTCATGCTGCTGACTTTTAAACACAATCGTGGACATGGGCCACATATAAGCCCCGGAGTGGATCGTGGGTAGTAAGCACCCGCCCAGCTCTTTGCTTACTCCCTGTAAAAGCCAGTCCCGGATTAGCTGTTACCAGGTATACTAGGTAACAACAGTGTCCACTATTTATCTTAGTGGACACTCTAGTTTCTGGCTTCCACTCCACCAAGGCTGGGTACCCTGGTGGCACGTCTCAGGTGCACCACAGCAAATGACGATATGTATCTCCTTAATAGGTTTCCTGCACCGTTCTGGGAGATACATACCTTCATATATGAGGCCTGTCACTGGCTGACAGCATATAGATGCTTTAAAACGGGTTCTACTGCTTGTACCCCACTATATGAGCCAGAAGGAAACCAAAGTCCATCCATGCATTAGACAATAAAAGCCATGACCAAGTTCCTGTAAATAATTGCCAGGAGTTATCTGGACTCAGATTGTTAGACTTTTTAAAAAGGTGTTGGAAGTTATACAGGGCGAGTCAAAAGTTGCAGGACACCCTTTTATTTCAGAAACAAAAGGGAAAATGAAATATCTGAATACCCAGCAAATAATGGGTAAGGGGGCCCATCTTGCAAGCCGCCATATTGGATCAAGGGCAAATTTTTCCAATGTGAAGGAAATTTCTCAGAAAATGATTGCCACAATTTGATTTACAATATCTCTTGTGGTTCAAAATGTATCAACACAGAAAGTTGCAACAACCGGGAACGTTTTCTGTGATGCACAGTTATTTGATGTGTTCAATGTGTTGTTCCTGGTGCTGAACACAGAACTTTGAACTTCGAAGTTTTGAACTTTCTGTGTTGATAACCTTTGAGCCACAAGAGATATTGCAAATCTCCTTTGATATGCTATCCATTGGAAAAATTTGCCCTTGACCCAATATAGCAGATAGCACCCCTCACCATTATTTTCTGGGGTATTCATATATTTCATTTTCCCTTTTGTTTCTGAAATAAAAGGGTGTCCTACAACTTAGGGCTAGAGCCCTTTCAAAGAGAAAAAGGAAAGAATGTATAGCAGGCTCAAGTATTGCTATGGCCAAAGGGGCTTAATAAAATAGAAAAAGGATTGTAGGCATTTATACAGTAGAGAATATGACAGACTTGGGTTTTAATTGAAGCAATAGCTAGAAATAAGCTTAACACTCAGCCGTGACGTAGGTTTCAGTGTAGTCATGCTGCACTTGCTACAAACTAATATCTTGTCCAAACTTCCCAGAGGTTAAATACATCATGAGTCAAACCAATTTCCCATCTCTATATTTAGTACATGAGGTTGAAACTTGCCATGTATTATTTCTAGCTCTGTGTCACGAAACCCAGTCTTTATCACTTCTTGTTCCTTTCTCATCCTGTTTACAGATTAAAGATTCCAACCAAGAAAAAAAAAGGTCTGTGGAGGAAATATACAATTTCAAGAGACTATTTCTACTCATTGATTTTGATCAATTAAAAGAAGGCTAGAAAACAGCCCCTACATTACAGCACTGCCTGTGGCTGCATCACAGTGTGGAAAGAGAAACGTGCATAACCCTTTGTACCAATGTGAAACATACTGTAGCAGAAAATGAAATTACTTTTTCCGTTTTCCTCCACAATATCTAATTTAAAGGGTTCTGCTTGTATTTCATGGCTATGTGTATTGTCAATATGTGATTAAATCTAGAATGTGGCGCACAGTTCCAAGCCATACTTGATCATCTGAATCAAGGAATGGCCAAATTCTCAAGGCTAGCAATAAATAAATAGCTTTCTTACATGTCCAAGCTCTAAATGTGGTCACTGTGAGTGCACGATGTTGACGAAACGCGTGGAGTCTGCTTACAATTATAGAGTTACAAACAGGATCTTGAAGATCTAATTAGGAACATAAAAACTGTAATTTGGGTAAAGAAAAAGCTAAACTTGGAAACACTGTATTTCTACTGACCTACAATATCGTGAGGACTTGTATATTATGAGTCAGATCCTGTTTATACCTTGGCATATAGGAATATTTTTATGTATGCATTGCACAGCCCCATGTGATTTATATCCAGCTCTTTTTTATGTATTGAATTACTTTTAGCTGCATGGAAAGGAAATTAAAAAGTCACTGTCACGTAATGACTCTGGGATTGTTCCCGTAAGCTGTGTGATATTTACATTCAGTGTATACATGACTGCTAGGCTTTCATCTATAATGCATACAGTGACTCTAACGAGTGTGTATAAATGTTTTTCTCTGTGTAATCTGCATAAAGTATTTATATTCACTGTCTTTCATTCATCTGTAGCCTTGTTTTGATTACTGCTCTGAAACCTGTCGAGAGCAGCAGACGTGTTACATACCTAATGTAGACGGAGCTACTTAGCAGTCGATTCATGTGATATTAGCTATGTCACTATCAGGACTCCCCTGTTATTATTACTATACGCTATATTTATACAGAGTCAGCATTTTCTGCAGCTCGTGTTGATGGAAGCTTTAAGACAGGATCAAGGTTGATTTTGGATACTGGTGACTACGCACAATGCAGGAACAGAAGAACAGATTAACATCTGCCATGGTGCTTCGTCCTGGCTCTGGTTACAAGAATATCAGAACTTTAAATACATAGTACAGTCAGCTATTGATCACTATTACAAATCCGAGACTCTTGAAGAAAATGTTATTCTACTTTTAGAATGATTTTCCTTAAACTTGGGAAATTAATTCTCCCATTTTCTTTTGATTATTTAAAGGTCATCTGTCAGCAGTTTTGTACCTATGACTCTGGCTGTCCTGTTCAATGTGCGCTTGGCAGCTGAAGGCGTCTGTGTTGGTCCCATGTTCATATGTTCCACATTACTGAGGCTAGTTTCACACTAGCGCAAGAGCTCCTCCTTGCTGTAACTATAATGGGGACTAGCAAATATACTGAGAATCGGCTAGAAGAGAATGACTGCGTACATGACGCTTTCTCGTATAACCAGGAATATTCACCTAGCCACGCGGTTTATTAAACTGTAGTTTACGGTGGTTTACTTAAAAACATGTTCTGTCACTGAAACATGTCATACAATGTCAGTGGTGGGGCCATTGTGCCGTGACCCCCATTGAATGCTAGAACAAAAAGGCTGTAATGCTCCAGGTGTTATTTTCTCATTCAGTGTTGTGTACTCTGGAATTTCTCATCTTCTGCAAGGTGCAGTCCCATAGTAATACATAGAAAATGTCTAACAACAGATGCAGATATCCAAAGATCTCAGTCTAAAGACAAAGAGACCAAGCACCTGGGAGAGCACTGGGGCCCCTTTAATTTTCCACGGCATCTTCATTGTTTTTTTATCCAATCATGTTAAAGGGTTTTATCCAAGACTTACATTTTAATGGCCTATCCTCAGAATAGATCATCAATATCTGATCGGTTGGGGTCCAACCCAGGTCACCTCCACCGATCAGCTTTATAAAGAGGTCACTGTGTCTGGATGAGTGCTGTGGCCATGCCTGAGGCCTGTAATCTCATTTCCATCATCACAGGGTCTTTCTGCAGCTCAGTCTAATTCATGTTTATGGTACCAAACTGCAATACCAAGCACAGACTCTATACAATTTATGGTGTTGTCCTTGGTGTACTATAAAATGCCTACAACACAGGCCCCTTCATCCCGCAGGGATGCCAGGAGTCACCCACCGATCTGATATTGATGACTTATCCTGAGGACAGGTCTAAGAAGAATCCCTTCAACTTGCATGCTAGTGCAGCTAGTCCTATTATTGTAGCTCAGCCCACTCAAGTGAATGGGGCTAGAAGTACAAGAAATAGCAAAATTTAAATGGGCACTGCTTTGTCTGGCTAAACAATGATGGGACTGTAATGCTCCCTACTGGCAGATGGAGGTGCTGGGGGTGGGTCAGACCTCAATGATCATACATTAATGGCCAATCCGAAGACCAAAATAGCTCTTAAAGGTTAATGCTCCCTTGAAGGCTATGTACACATTTGGCGGCAATTTTTATTATTGCATTGTACTCATTCTGAGCTCAAATAATTTTTTTAATTATTAAAAATGCTGAGCCCCTTTCTTTACAGTTGAGATTCTCTAGTAGCAGGATCTGTATTTTTACCCTTTCCGTCAGGTAGCTCAGCTAACAGTTTCTTATCTTTAATTTCTGACCTCCTTAAAACTCATTATGGCTAAATTCTTATCTCTGAAAAGAATGTGGCTTACATGAGCGTTTTTGAGCTAATCACAATTTAGAGATAAGGTTTATTAGATGACCAGCAAAAAGTTAATGTACGGTTCACACAGGTAGACAAACGGTTAACCCTTTGTGAAAGAACGGCTATATATTTTTAATAAAGACCAGCTGAAAAAAAGATTTTTAGTCCAAAATGAGTTAAACGCAATAATTAACAAATTGCCTCTGAAGGTGTACATAACCTTTAAACTTCACCATCATAAACGAACCCTCTAACGTAAGAATTTCAGGGGCTGACTCATAAAATTGAGTGGAGAAAAGAACAGGAAAAATATTTCGGGCCAAGAAGTCTACTTTGTAGCCATCCTTTGATAGTGGATTATTCTAAAATGCAATAAATTATATTTGTGGACCATGTGATATAGGACGACCATAGGTAAAATGAAGACAACATATGCAATATTTCATACAACTCAATGTACCCTCTTCAGGAACAACCAGACTCCATTATTCGTATGCCTCTTTCCATTCTATACTTGGTAGCTACTTCCAGCTGCTTTTGGCTATGAATAAGATAAATGTTAGGCTTGGTTGACACTAAATGTTTAACACGATAGTAGATAGCAAATGTAATGATATAAGTGCCTTTAAAATGATCTCATTTGCAGCCATCCGTGACAGTAGCTCAAGATCTTTATCAGCAATTAGGATTTTGGAAGGCATAAATTATTACAGAGCAGAAGGAGTATGCATCATACCATACATTATATCACATATTAAATTATCACGTAAGAAGCTTAAATAATATTTAGTTGAAAGTGCAATTAATACCAAGGTGCTACGCATCTAAAATGGGGGTATATATACATAATATAAAAAAACAACAAGTCCAAGACAGGTACAATGAGCAGGAACTTATTAACAGACTTGCAGAGAGGGAGCGAGGACCATGCTCGTGAGGGCTCACAATCTACAGGAGAAGGGGGATGGAGACAGAGGAGGGTAAAAACTGCTCATCTGGCTGTGTGCTCGCAGTATGCTTATTGCAAGTGGCAGGCTTTCCTGAACAGGTGTGTTTTTAAAGGGGTTCTCCGGGAATTAAGAAAATGAAAATGTTTAAATATTACTTTATGATAAATATATTCCCAAATACTTGTCATAAGTTATAATGGTTCATTCTGTCTAGGGAGCAATCATTAGGAGAAACAAAATGGCCGCTGTCCTGTTAGTACACACAAAACCTGTCCTAATCATACAGGAGGACAAGTTACTTCACAACACTGAGGTAAAGGGCTGCCTCATCCTCCTCTCTGCTCTGCGCGTCAGGGATTATGATCCTGAATACAGGTGAATCTTTGTGGAAATGGAGATGATGAGGAGACATGAGAGGATTGAGGGGTGTGGCTAATGAGCAGCAGTATGCAGTCTCCATTACCACAGCCACCATCTGTCCTGTCCATCCTCTCTGTACTTTATGTCTCCTCTGTACTACATTCCCCAGAGATTCGGCTAAAGTTCTTATCAGCTGTATTCAGGATCATAATCCCTGATTATTGGGACAGAGAGGAGGATAAGGCAGCTCTTTACCTCAGTGTTGTGAAGTAACTTGTCCTCCTGTGTAATTAGGACAATTTTTTGTGTATTAATAGGATGGCGGACATTTTATTTCCCCTGATGATTGCTCCCCAGACAAAATGAGCCATTATAATTAATGAAAGGTATTTGGGAATATATTTATTATAAAGAAATATTTAAGTCTTTTCATTTTCTTAATTCCCGGAGAACCCCGTTAAGTTGCTTTTGAAGGTTTGGATGTTGGGGGAGAGCTTAAGGTGCTGGGGTAATGAGATCCAGAGTAAGTAGGATGCACGTGGGAAGTCTTATAGATGACTGCGTAAGGAACAGACAAGAGTAGAGCAAAGAAGGTAAAGCTAAAGATACCATATCTGAATAATATTTATATATAATATTGATTATGCTAAATCGTGCAACTTGTTTCAGTCCATTGGTAACATTCCTGTGTGTAAGGCTAGTTTTACACTAGCATGCAGCAGCCTGCCGGATCTCTCTGCATTCCAGCATTGACTTTAATAGTGATTGGCAGAGGTTTGGTCGGAACCCGGCAAACATGTTGAGAATCGGCCAGATGAAAACCACTGCACGGATCGGAAAGCGCTAGTGTGAAATTAGCCTAAGCTGAGAACAGGCAAGTCATATTACATACAAGTCTGGCTATATTGAGAAAGCAAAGCAGTTTCTTCAAGCAACACAATTGTTATTAGAAGAACTAGGGCCCTCTAGATGAGGTGGAACTATCAACTACAAATTCTTGTGCACAGAGGCCCAGGCAACATTGAAAGCTTCTGTGACATGACATACTCAATCATTTTAGAGGTTAAATATCCACCCAACATGTGTCTATTCACCCAATCAATTATGAGTCTACCCATTAACACAGGTGGGCCCAGTACTAAGTGACCATTTAGTTGGTGTGGTTGAATGGTTTAAATGCTTTATGCCTATAGGGTTCAAAGCTATAGTGGTCAGTGTGAGTAAAGTATAGATATGTAGCTTAACCTCTTAAGGACGAAGGGCGTACATGTACGCCCTTCGTCCGCACTTTAAAGATGGCACCCGCTCCCGCACGGAGCGGGCGCATCAGCTGCGGGTAAACGCTTGATTCATCAAGCTGACACCCGCAGCTCATTTCTGCGACCGGCAGCGATGCCGATCGCGGACATTTAACCCCTCAGATGCCGTGGTCAATCCTGACCACGGCATCTGATCGCGCAAAAAACGAAAGTTTCACTTTCGGTTTGTGCTCCGGCTCCCCTGATGGCCACAAGGGGGAGCTGGAGCATGCATGTAGTAGCCTAGGTTTCTGTGAATGAAACCTAGGTTACTACATAGTATTCCTATGGAGCCTATGACTGTAATAGGCTCCATAGGAAATATGCGATTTTCTCATATATTCCAATGCTATTGCATTGGAATATATGAGAATAGCAATCTGATGATTGCATCTTATAGTTCCCTGTGGGAACTATAAGAAAGTGGTAAAAAAAAAAAAAAAAAAGTTTAAAAATAAAAATAAAATAAAAAAATATAAAAATTCGAATCACCCCCTTTCCCCAAAATGAAAATAAAATAAATAAAAAATAAAAAATTACACATAATGGGTGTCACAATGTGCGAAAACGCCCATACTATAATAATATTAAAAATATTCACCATACGGTAAACATAAAACGGAAAAAGCGTCCAAATGGCTAATTCGCCATTTTTGGACGCTTCATTTCCTAAAAAAATGAATAAAAAGTGATCAAAACATCATACGCACCCCATAATGGTATCAATTAAAAGTTCAGATTGCCCCGCAAAAATGAGCCCCTACACTGCTCCGTACACATAATTACAAAAAAGTTATAGGGGTCAAAACATGGCGACAAAAAAATAAAATAAAAAAAATTCCCATTTTTAATTTTTTTTTCACTATCAAAACGCAAGAAAAACTATACATATTAGGTATTGCCGGATTCGTACTGACCTGAAGAATAAAATTAACCAGTCAGTTTTATCGCAAATCGAACGTTGTATTTAAAAACCCGTAAAACTGTGGTGAAATTGCTTTTTTTTTTGCAATTTCACCCCATTTGGAATTTTTTTCCCGTTTCCCACTACATCACATGCAAAAATAAATGGTAGCGTTAAAAAGTACAACTTGTCCCGCAAAAAACAAGCCATCATATGGCTATGTGAGCGGAAATATAAAAATGTTATGGCTTTTGGAAGGCAGGGAGCGCAAAACAAAAACGCAAAAATCCCAAAACCCCCGGTCCATAAGGGGTTAAAGGGAATCTGTCACCAGTGACGTCCCTATCCATCTGTTTGCATAGACACAAGCTGTAGCTCACCTGATAAAACGCTGTTTTTCTTTTGTTGATCTGAGGCTCCACTCCCGAGTTCTGAAACATTTTCTTAATATGTAAATTAGGTGCAATGAGGGATGGCACCATTGCTCTTGTTGCACCCAAGCTCTGCTTCTTTCTCTGACAAGCTCCTTCTTCACTGCTTTCCCACTTCCTCACCCTGTCAATCAAAAAAGCAAGGGAGGAACTGGCCGCAACAAGGTAGGAAGCTTGAGTACAACAAGACCAAGGGTGACATCCTCATCGCACCAAAACCTTAATTTGCATATTAAGGAAAAGTATCATAACTCAGGATGGAGCCTCACATCAACAAAAGAAAAACAAAATCAGGTGGACCACAGTTATGCTCAGTAGGGAGGTTGTTGGGGACAGATTCCCTTTGAAGGGGTATTCAGTGCCTCTATCTAAAATGGGAGAGAATACACTTTTAACAGCACTTCATTTTCCGTCACTCCACCGATACTGCAATCCCAGATGGGGTCATGTTATCACCTGACAGGCTCCAGGCTCTGATGTCCTGACTGTATGTGCTCTTCTATCAGTCAAGACATCAGAGGTAGAGCCTGCAGCCAGTTGGCGGTCACGTGACCCTGGCTTGGATCGGATCACGATACCAGTGGAGCGACGGAAGAGTAAGTACTGTTAAAAGTGTATTCTCCCTATGCCCAGTGAACCCCTTCAATAGTACAGTATAGTATAACTGCAGATGCATTAAATAGAATAAACTGGGGGAATGGGGGAAAACAGAACAAGAAAAAGGTAATCTGTTACAGGTAGGATAACCAGCAATGCTCAAGGTCAAGCAGCAGGTGCAAAAGCATTGGGGCATTTTAAAAGAGAGCTAAAAATATGATGTAAATTGAATCTTGCCTCTCTATAAATTACGCTATCCCTCTATAAAGATTGCATCTGGAATAGTGAAATCAGTTTGGGGCTCCACATTGTAAGGGCTCATGCACACGACCGTAGGTATTTTCTGTTTACGTTCGTTTTTTTGCGTTCTGTATACGGAACCATTCACTTCAATAGATCCGCAAATATAACAGAAGGTACTGCGTATGCCTTCCATTTCCGTTTTTCCGTTCTGTTCAAAGATAGAACATGTCCTATTATTGTCCGCATAACAGACAAGGACAGTACTGTTCTTTCAGGGGCCCGCTGTTCTGTTCCGTAAAAAACGGAATGCACACAGACATCATCCGTATTTTTTGCTGATCCATTTTTTGCGGACCGCGAAATACTGAAAAACCCATACAGTCGTGTGCATGAGCCCTGGGAAAGATACAGCAGAACTGGAGAGGATTCAAAGGTGGCAACTAGATTGTTACATGGGATGGGAGGTCTCACAATGAGAGGCTGAAAAAATTTGGTTTGTTTAGCTTACAAAAAAGACGCCTTAGAGGTGGTCTTATTAACATATCTAAATGTACGTGTGCTCGAAATAAAGAACTGACACATGATGTATTCATACGAGGACTTTACAAAGGACCAGGGGACATTCTTTAATATGTGAAAGGTGCCTTCACAGTTAGAGTAATCAGATGCAGAGGGTTTGTAGACGTAGCAGCCACGCCCAGGCTCTATTGTCCGAATAGTCTCAAAGGCTCATATATATGCAATGTAAGAAGCCACTAGTAATGTAAATGACACACAGTAGCTGTGGATTGCTAGTGCAGGTTTTGCTATGGGGCCGAGGAGCTTCAAGTTGAACCACTGAGAGAAGTCAATCTATGGTAGTAACGACACATATTACGAACCATTTAAAAATGTTTATTTAATGAGTTATGTAGTGACAAATGTCATTGTGGGTCATAAATAATCGCTGAATGGTGTGCAATTGGTCAAAGTTGAATTTGATGGACATGTCTTTTTTAACCTAAGTAACTATATTACTGTAATAAGGTGGTCATACACCTTCAATAGCTGTTGAATGAACACATGTTCCGCCAGCAACTACTTCTTCCAAACCCCTCATAGACATGTATGTTCTTCAAGTGCACATGTTCTCAATAGGGGACACCTCTGGAGATGGCTTTTCTTCATGTTAAAATCTAACATGTCGCTTGACCCTTCTTTGTCCCGACATCTGCCATTGGGGAGAGTCAGGATACCCAAATACATATTATATGGCCGTCGGATCCCTCTAAAATCATATGTGTATGCAGCGGCGTATCGTGGGTTGCCAGAACCCAGGGCAAGCCAAGTATTGCACCCCCCAAACTGGGACACACCCCTTTATTTAACAGATAATGTAGTAGATATCACTTGCAGTCCTATGTAACACCACAGATAACACAGTGATATCTCTCTGAGAACAGATAATGTAGTAGATATCACTTGCAGTCCTATGTAACACCACAGATAATACAGTGATAAATAAAGTGAGGAACAGCAAGTTGGTGAGTGCCGTCCTTCTGTTATATGGACTGAGCACTGCGGTTTGAGTGGCGCACGAGAGACATGGTGGTGTGCCTAGGTTTCCGAACCCGTACAATTGGTGGTGCTGGTGTGCCACGGAACTTCTATGTGTATATTTATGAGTATGGGGAAGAGCGATGGCATTAGTGATCATTCCTGCATGCAGCCATCTCCTCCACTAGCTATCAGCAGATTGTCAGGATAATCTGCCGCTCTGCTGTCCCGTGTGAAGGAGCCCTTATATATTCTTTTGCCATTGCATGCAAAATTATTAAATAAAGAAGGAGAAAACAAATGGTGCATTTTCATGTATTTTCAGACTTTCTACCTTTACCCTGTCTACAAATTACAAAGAATAGAAGATACGGGCCATTTTTCAGTGTTCCTGCCTGTACACAGTACAGTTGTCTTTTTCGGTCCCTGCACATGACAAGAGCTGCCGGGTCAAACATATAAAGCCACAGCGGATTCTAGTTTGCAGCATTATTAGGGCTGTTCCTGAACTAATACAGCTTGCAGATTAGTACTGGTACTTTAATAAAATGTCCTTATTTAGTCAATATATTCTTAAGTCATTGTAGGGCAGCTACACAGCACTTCACATAATGTAAAAACTATTAGTGCTGGTATTATTCCACCAGTATCCCCAGGGTCTGCATGTTTCTGCATATACAGTACACGTTCCCCTCCTCACTTTGAGTTGTATGCCCTTTAGACAATTCTTAGCAGTATTCTCCCCCACACTTCTATTTGCTTCCATGTCCCACCCCTCTCAGATTTGTTTTTACCTGCTATCAGCTTGCACTCCTTCACCTGTACAGCTCAGCCACCGTGTCTCTGACAAAAGGGTCAAATTGGAGAACAATAGATGTCCAAACACTACCTCTGCCCGCTAAGATCGTGTGTGATTGTCTAAGGGAGCCAAAAATGATGGCTCCATGTACTGAACGCTGATGTGATGAAACTGGCGCTACAGTATATTACTTACTGATTACTCATGTTATGCCCAGGATTCCTGTTGGGAAAGTGTACTGTGGTACACAGGAACCCAGCTGTTATTTTACATTACAGAATCCTGGAAATGGTGTGCTGCATTTTCATTGTGTACAACGGAAGGCAGCACTTACTACTGTATATATGGGAAGCTAATAAAGGACCGACACAGTATAGTCAACCCGAGCAAGGCAGGCTAAAAGCAATTAAAACAGATCTTTGCCCACGGCCAAAGTAACCCTATTTATGTACTTACTCAAGGGCCTGTAATTTCTAACAGTAAATACATCAGTTGGTTTTATAAAAGCTATTTCATTATAAATGCTCCTTGCACGCACTGTTTTTGTATTACACTAGACCTAGAAGCTAGCATTATCTTGCGTCCTTCTAAATCATGGCTTTTATGTGGTTAATGTATTAGAAGCAGCACAGAAAGTAGAGACAGTTAAAGGGACACTGGTCAGAAGGGGGTATTTCTTAACTCCATATTCATCTTTTTCGTTTCGGCAGTGCTATACCATTGAAACACTGCCCTTCTGTAGCACTCAGCACAAAGAGATAAAACTCATATAGATAAACTATTTGTTTAGTTTACTGATACTGTAAGGAAAAGATGTTATTTGTTAGTATAATAGTAGATTAGTAGAATTAGGATAATTAGGATAATGGTACATAAAGATGTCCACATGAACACTGCACTTATCAGTGTGATCTGTAAATCTCTAATTGAGTCACTCATCGCTTTCCTCTCTGGTCAAAGTAAGGCTACATTCACACAAACGTATTTTGTTTCCATGCCCGTTACGTTTTTTGTGGAGATAGGATGCAGACCCATTCATTTCAATGTGTCCGCAAAAAATGCGGACAGCACACCGTGTGCTATCTGCATCCGTATGTCCGTTCCGTAGGCCCTAAAAAAAAATAGAACATGTCCAATTCTTGTCCATTTTGCGAACAAGGATAGGCATTGTTACAATGGATCCGCAAAAAAGGGTAACTGCATACAACTTGATAGTTCCTAAGCAAAATAATATATAATATATTTTCTCATTCGATAATTAAAAATATTTGAAGCATGCAGCATTCCAAAAAGTTGAATTGGGATTATTGTGAAGGGGAAAATTGTGAGGGCTCCCTGTGTCAGCTGATTGACTCCCTGCAAAATGAGCACAGGGGACTGACGCTTTACTATGAAAACTGGGGCCTGACATAGGCACCAAGGTCTGCAACTGGTATCGGTCTATTAGGCCATGCAGGGAAAAAAAATGGAAAAAAAATCATTATCTTTTCCTTAAATAGCTCAACTTTTTTAAAAAAAAATGGTACCACTGCAATTGTAATGATCCGTAAATTAAAGTTATCTTGCTTTTATATCAAGGAAAGCAACAGCAAAATCACTTTTTTTTTTTTTCATTCCATCCCCCACCCAAAAAAAATAAAAATAAACGATGGTCCTTGGAACCAGCAATCATACCAAATCATAGAATTAAAGAACGGTGACTTGTTTTTGTTTTTACCGCACAGTAAAAATGGTGGAATTGCTATTTTTTCATGTGCCCCCCAAAAAGAATAAAATATAAACCATAAATTATATGCACCCCAAAACTGTGTAATTGAAAAAATACAAAAAAAAAAATGAAAAATTTTTTTTTTCATTCCATCCCCCACCCAAAAAATAAATAAATAAACGATGGTCCTTGGAACCAGCAATCATACCAAATCATAGAATTAAAGAACGGCGACTTGTTTTTGTATTTACCGCACAGTAAAAATGGTGGAATTGCTATTTTTTCATGTGCCCCCCAAAAAGAATAAAATATAAACCATAAATTATATGCACCCCAAAACTGTGTAATTGAAAAAATACAACAAGCTATCAAAGTTGTGGCCTTTGAAATTTAACAATGAAAAAAGATGGTTTTAGGTGGCGTCTGCCGCCCTATCTGGGAGCAGGATATGGTAGAGGACGCTCAGGGACATATAAGTTTATATGATTTATAATTCCAGGATTCCTGAGTAAAAAGCAAAGTAAATTCTGACAGGACTCCTAGGAGGGAGCGTAAGAGTCCTGACAATCCCGCCCACAGGATGATTGACAGCCTTTTGTGTGCACACACTGATACAGGGAGAGTTGTCAATCATCCTGTGTGGGAGAATTATCAGGACTCTCACTATCTCTCCTAGTCTCTCTCTCTCTATAATATCCTCAGATATGCACCAGAAACTACTGACAAGTTCCCTTTAAGGTTTCAAGCTTGTGCGGTATTTAAGCCAACTTTTTCTTTAAAGACATATCTGACATGGCTATAATGGATCTGTAATGAACAGAACAGAGCTTTAATTACAAGATAAATGGAACTGATGACTGAATGAATGAAGAAATGCTTAGCAGGTTGCCAGTTTGACTTTATGTAAAAGGTAACTGGACAGCATTCTTTTGCCTTTTTTGTAGTCCTACTATGAATAGTGTGTGTAACAGCTATTAAAGCTGCTAAGCTAATCAGTGGGGGTCCGACACCCGGCACCCCACCGATCAGCTGGTCTGTATGGCACCGTCGACCAAAGTCAGCATCTGAGCTACACATACAGCACCAGCTAAAATATAATAACAGGAGCTGGCTACTATAGTGCTGCTCCTATAGAAGTCAATGGGTGCAGCGCTGTAGTAGCAAGCCCCATCCGCTACAGTATCGACAGTGCCGTGCAGCTCCGAATCTGACTTCTATCAACGGAGCTACACAGACCAGCTGATGGGCGAGAGAGCAGGGTGTCGGACCAACGATCAGCTCGTGATGAGCTATCCTTAGGATAGGCCATCAAGTAAAAAACCCTGGACAGCCCCTTTAACATAGTAATTTCATGAAGCTCCAAAATAGTTCAATTTCACGTTTAACCTTTCCTACTATACTTTCCATTATCTTGCAGGTAGCCATCCTCCGATAACATGACTGGTCTACATAACCCTTTGTACTGTACATATAGAGCAACGTTGGAGGGCACAAATCATACAATCCATATGTGTAAAGAAAATAAAAATCATCATTTTCTATGGCAAGTCATTTCGCCGGCAGAGCGGCTCCCAGCAGCAGCCAGAGTGCGGGCGGCGAGCAGAGAGGAGGCGATTCAGCTCTTATTTGCCAGCCAGCTCCTCCTCCCATAGGCAGCCTAGGCTCCCGGCACTATTCCCATCCCTCCCCAGTCAGTTCACCCAGCCTCAGGCGTCAGGCCGAGTCCCAAGTCAGTCCCCACCTCTGGGTGGGCGGGCCCTCCCCTCCCTCTTCGGCGGGCCCTCCCTCTTCAGTCTTCGGCGGCACGGCAGGCGCAGCACAGACTCAGCACAGCCTGCTTGATCCATCAGCACAGCTGCTGTGCCTGTGCTGACTGCAGTGCTGAGCTGAGTGTGCAGCAGCCGTGCGCACATGAGCGCTCGCGCCTCGCTGCTTCTCCGGCACTCCCCTCCCCCAAGCTACAGTGGCTGAAGGGCCCTCCCTCCTCGGCTGCAAGACACGCCCGCAGGCCCGGCGCGGTCCACTGTCACTGACTGCCTGGCCCTGGTCTCTCCCTGCTCAGGCGCAGCAAGAGCCCGCCAGCCGATTTAAAGAGGCCCTCCCCTGCCCTAAGGGCCCCTCAGCCAGAGAGAGAGAGTGGAAGGAAGAGAGACTTGTGTCACCATGTCACGGACCGAATCTAGTACTGCTCCATCTGCCTGGCCAGGAGGACACTACAACTCCAGGTAGCATTAGTAATGTAATTTTTTTTATATCATGAAGTTTGGGAGTACGCACAATCTACATACTTGTGGATTAGGGTAGCCGGATAACTTTCAATAATGGATCCCGTCTGATACTGTGCCAAATAGATGGATGATGGGTCAGTGGGCGGTAATAATGTTTGAAATCAGGCTGCAGGTGGGGCGGATAGATGAATAGATGATCAGTGGACAGTAATAAATTATTGCTGTCCACTGATGATCTGTCCACCCCACCCGTACCCTAATTTCAGACATTATTACCGTCCATTGATGATCCATCTGCCCCACCCGGACCCTGATTTCAGACATTATTATTACCGCCCACTGATCATCCATCCATCCGCCCCACACGCCCTCTGAATTCAGACATTATTATTTATTGCCATTGTCTGCAATCAGGGTGGGGGTGGGATGGACGGATGGATGGCTGATCAGTGGGCGGTAATAATAATGTCTGAAATCAGGGCCGGGGGGTGGGCGGCGGCGTGGGGGGGGGGGCCCAATTCAAAGTTTGCCCTGGGGCCCATAGAACTCTTGTTACGCCACTGCCATCAAGTAAAAAACCCTGGACAGCCCCTTTAACATAGTAATTTCATGAAGCTCCAAAATAGTTCAATTTCACGTTTAACCTTTCCTACTATACTTTCCATTATCTTGCAGGTAGCCATCCTCCGATAACATGACTGGTCTACATAACCCTTTGTACTGTACATATAGAGCAACGTTGGAGGGCACAAATCATACAATCCATATGTGTAAAGAAAATAAAAATCATCATTTTCTATGGCAAGTCATTTCTGAACAATGAAATTGTTTGCAATTCTGGGATGGTTTTACCCGTAACGGATAATGTGTGTACTTTTTATTTCATAGGAAAAATTTTTGTAAAATATTTAAAAGTTCTCTTTTTATATTTTTTATATTATCGTGCTATATTCTGTGCTAGATATTTCATTTATAGAATATAAATAGTGTTGAGCGAATCGAAGTTAACATAGTGGAATTTGATCTGAATTTCAGGAAAAATTCGATTTGCCACTAATCCGAATTTCTTGGCGCTTCCTGAAAATGAATCAGTTTTTTCTGAAATGGTGGTAAAAAAGAAAATACATACTAACCTCATCTATGTGATCAAGGAAAGGCCGTCGTGGCCATATTGATTGAATAAAATGCGTCAATTCTAGAGCGCGCTGACTGGTAACATAATCACGTCAGCGCGAGCGAGAATTGGCACATTTTTTTCAATCAAGATGGCCCCGACGGTCTCTCCATGATCAAATGGATAAGGTATGTATTTTTTTTGCTTTAACCCCTGATTAGCCCCCTGATATGTGACTCTCAGATGCTGCAATCAGCGTTGAATGCGGCATCAGAGGGGTTAAATGATGGAGGGGCGATCACCAGTCCCCGTCATTGGGCCCGCTCTATGCAATGGAATGCGATTTGCTACAAAGTCATTCGTAATGAAACAAATTTCTTGTCTAAGTTCGGCAAAGCAGCAATTTTTGAAAACTTTGCTTATTGCTGATTATAAATGATAAAAGCACTGCAAATAGGGAACGGCATAAATATGTGCATGTGCCTTTAAGACTTCTTGTCAGAATTAACATCCGAGTAATGCGGCATTCAACTTTTCCGCTCCTCACCACTACAGTTTGTAATATACCCCCAGTGGATTTCAACAATACTAAAGGGGTCAAACTATTAACCTTAAAGTTAAAGAGGAATACGGGGAGCGCAGTACGTGAAAAGCTGCCATTCACCACCTTTATTTTATACTGTTCCTTGTGTTAAAGCGTGAGCGTTTTATTGACAGTGGAAGGGTTTTGCATGTGAGAAGTAACATTGTCGCGAACTTTAGTCTCCAATCACTTGATTGGTCAATAAAAGTAAGTGTGTAGCCGCTGTAAACTTTATGGGCATGAAAGTAAGTCACATTCTCTATACAAGGTGATGGAGTAGATATAATAAAGCTAGAGCATACACTACAGCTTTACCAATCATTGCATTTCATAGATGTATAGACATAGCAGAGGTAAGGCTGGGCTCACATCACTGTTTGGCCTGGTTCACGTCACCGTTTATTTGTCCGTTCTTCTGATCCATCAGAAGAATGGAAAAATAAAGAAAAAAACGGATCCTGTAAAAAAGGATCCTGAGCATCCGTTTGAGCCATTTCCGTCTGAGATCCATAGTTTTAGATAAAAAAAAAAAGGGAAATGGCTGCGGCGGATGCCAAATGTGCACAACTGATGCACAGAATCCATTTTTTTTATAGGATCCGTTTTTTCTGTTCTTCTGACAGAAAAATAACAGTGATATAAACTCATCCTTAGTTTGTCAGTTTGCACAACTCCTGGTGATATCCAAGTATGTGAATTAATGGGTTGTGCAAGATTCGAAAAACATGGCTGCTTTTTTCCAAAAACAGCACCACCCCTGTCCATTGGTGGAGTGTGATACTGCGTCTAAACTCACTGGAGAAGGGAGTAAATGAGGAAGTGTCAAAAGATATAAACACCGTTGATGAAATTTTATTATGATTGCATTTTACTAATTTTGGTCAAAAATCATTTGTTAACCAATTTGAGCAGTTTTTGATCTGCAGGGTTATATTTCAGCCCAGCTGGCGAGTATCTTAGTTTCAGTTTTACACTAAGTCCCTCTATGTTGCTGTTGTGATGGCTGTGTATAGCCTTTAATTCAGAACTCCTTACAGCTCATAAACATTTATTATAACTAAAGTCTTATCAAACTGATAAGAATATTGATTAAATGAGCATTAGGCCTCATGCACACGTCCGTTGCCCACAAACAGCAGGTCCGCAATACACGGGCACCGGCCGTGTGCACCCCGCATCACGGATGCGGACCCATTCACTTGAATGGGTCTGTAATCCAGGAGATGCGGTGCAGTGCAGAACGGAGGCACGGATCAGAAGCCCACGGAAGCACTACAGAGTGCTTCCGTTGGTTTTCTGACCGTGCCTCCGCTCCGCAAAAAAGTAGTGCATGCACTACTTTTTTGCGGTGCGGACAGTCCGATGCAGAACGCGGATCCCATTCAAGTGAATGGTTCTGCGATCCACATGCGGCGGCCCCACGGTTGGTGCCCGTGCATTGCGGACCACAATTTGCCTAAATGAGCTGTCAGGAGTTTAGAAATAGTGTAAAACTAAAACGTAGATACTATGCACCTAGGCTGAAATAAAACCCTTGTTTGTGGTGGCTGGTAAAGTACTGGAGGGAGTGTAAATCTGTATATGCTCAGATGAGGGAGGGAGATAAAAAGAATCCAAGAAAGTTGGGTTGTTTCAGCAAAGTGTAGTTTGCTGAGGCATGTTTCTTTAAAGTGTTTTGTGGGCCTGGATTTTTATGGAATGGTGGTTAGGTTGGCATAGGGACCTGACATTCGCTCCTATTCCAGTACAATTTTACCCCTGGCCTGACATGAACCCAGGTGTAGCTGCTGGGTTCATTGCTGTGGAGATAAAGGATAGGAATACACGGCAACATGTGTCGCATGACAATAAGTCGGATGACATATAGGGTACAACTACACTGCAAAATGTGTCGCACAACATTCGTGTCTCACTAATGTCGCCCAACATATTTTATAATGCTGGTCTATGGTGTTGCACTGCAATATGCCGCGACTGCGACAGGTCAGTCACACAAAAATCCATTTTTGATGGTTTTTTTGCAACTGTCATGTCACAGTCGCAGCATGTCACAGTGCGACACCATAGACTAGCATTGTAAAATATGTCACGCGACATTACTGTGACAAATAATTGTGCAAAAATGCTGTCGTGTAGCCCTAGCCAAAGACAGGGCTGAGAGCCTCCTTCAGGATCAGTAGCTGGTATCTGCATGACCAGTGTTATTTGTGTAAAGTCTGAAGTATCTAGGTGAGGTAACCTGGTGTACAGTTAGCGCCCAGACGGGCAAGGTGATTTGCTTTGTTGCTTTGTATGTCACGTACATGTGGATGCTGAAAAGTGACTAATAAACTTGAATGCAACTGCCTTGTGTTGGATGGAAAAATAAAAGTATTTTGGACTTTTAACCCCTGAAATCTGTGAGTTTGTCATTTGCGACCCACCACATACACGCTGACCCAAATCACCCTGTAGAAAAAAAACTGCTGAACATTTTTAATGAAGAACTATTGAAAAAAATAAGTTTAGCCTGAAATGAGTAAGATGCAACCATTTAAAAAATTGCCCCCCGAATGTGTTTGTTTACTTTGATCTTTCTACCTTCAGGGGGATTTGGCCATAGACCTTACAGGGAAATTTCCCAGAAATTTCCCTGGGCAGCGACTGCACATGCCCTCCTGAATTCAACTGCTGTGGCCCGCACCTTACCTACTAAGAAGGACAGAAAATAGTGCTATTGTTGGCCACTACAGTGGGACAGCTTTTGGGGCAATATATTGTGCAGCTCTATGGTATATGGTTCTGCTGGGACAGTATTTTGTGCTATGGTATTGCTGACCCTACCTACTTCTGTTGCCCCGCTTTCTGTCAATTTGGACCCCCTACAACATGGGGCCACCTTTAGTTTTTTTTTTTTCAGGGCCACATAAAATTGCAGTGCAGGATACTGCAGCTTAAACACATTCAAAGGGACAGAACAAGGTTGCAAAACCCTGAAACTGCCGCAACTAAGTTGACTGTGTGCAGGTAGAAAGACCCATGTAAACAATAAATGGGGCAGGCCCTTCAAAAAATTGACGGACAGGGTTACTGAGAGTTGGACCCCCATTTATCTGCTACGAAAGGATAGGCCAATCCTACTGAAACCATATCATTCACCTGTACAAAAAAAAACATCAGAAAACTGTGATGCATGGTTCTTGGCATGGTACACTACTACCGCACTACCTGTCTGGGATGACTATGGGATGACTAAAGTTGTAGGGTTTTCTTTGCAATAGAGATGGTGAGGTAAGTGGCTATCACCAACAGGATTGAATTCAACTCAGTTTCTAGTTCTCCCTGATGGGAATGATGATGAAATCTAGGCTCAACCTCCATGGAGATCACATTTCAACAGATTTCGCCCTGACTATACACTAGTATCCAGGCTCGGACTGGCCCAAAGGTCTACAGGTGAATCTCCCAGTGGGCCCACGAGCAGGGTGGGCCCCTAGTCTTCCACCTCCTGCACAATACATGACAAAGTAAACTTACTGCACTAAATATACTGTAGATAAGCAGTGTACAGCACATCAACCATCCTAAGTTTATATAAAAAATGGAGTAGTCTATTTAAGAAGCTACCCAATTTATTTTTCTAGACACGTTCATGTGGCTGAGATGACTTCTAGATTCAGAGGCGGGACAGCCAGCATCCTCCTTTCCCAGGGACCTGCCCTCTCATAGTTGCTGCAAGGACCCCATAATCAATCATCTTGTAGCATCTTGCTGCTGTGTGAGAGGGTAATATTTGGAGGTATCTATATGGTGGGCCCCAAAATAAATTTTACTGGTGGGCCCTAGACAGCCCAGTCCGACGCTGCTAGTATCTATGACCTCCTCGTCACTTAGGCTCCATTCAGACGTCCGCAAATGGGTCCGCATTTGTTCCGAAATTCTGTGGAACGGGTACGGACCCATTCATTCTCTATGGGGCCGGACATGATGCGGAGAGCACACTATGTGCTCTCTGCTTCATTTGCGGAGCGCAGCCCCGAACTTCTGGGCTTTGGCCCCGAACTTCCTGTTTACGGCTCCGCAAAGAATAGAACATGTCCTATTCTTGTCCGCAGCTCTATGGAGGGTGCCGGCCGGGTGTGTTGTGGATCCGCAATTTGCTGTTAGGCTGAATGGACCCTAACAGTAAAACTGTCTGAAAGTGCTAAACAATTGCACATTTCACCATCGTCATATCCACAGCAATGCCCTTTCACTAAAAGCATTACCCAACCATCATCATAATGCTAGCAAATAGAGGCAGCAGAATTGATTCAGATGGGTCAGGAATTTCCAGGAATCGGAGTCATTCCCATTTTACAGACTAATTGGAGGATAGATGTTTTAATGATTTGCTTATCTCTACTTCCAAATATATGATCTGCTTAGTGTTTTATTTTTTGTTAACACAAAAGCCTTTCAGGGAAAATAAATCTCTGCATGATCCATAGGAGGGCAAGCACCGCTTCTATTGCTGCGTCATGGCCTGTCAATTAAGCATTTTCACCGCAAGAAACCAGAAGAACATTTTCCTGTTTGGCACAGCTCCCCGGGGTGACTGTCTCTAGAGCAAACTATGGCCATTGTTGCATCCTGGACCACAGATGACTAGGCTTTCTGAAGTAGCAGAGCTCAGTATGCCATCTTCCTCTATGGTATAAGGCACATTTACACTCGCCGAGCAGCAGCAGATTGTAGGGAAGGAAGAGTTCCTTCCTGACAGTCAGCTGCTCGTTCAGTGGAGGTGAAGCTCTGTACTTACATGCAGCGATCACCTCCACAGTATGAGGTTGAGGGATCTCTATTGCCATCGCTCATCCTCATACAGAATCATTGTGTCTGGGCAGCAGATCTGTTTAGATAACATAATCTGCTGCCCAGAAATGATAATTTAGGGGCCTGCACGAACATGCAGACGGACAGATTGTTGGGAACCAGCGTTTGCAGGATCATTGATTCCCGATAATCTGCCCGTGTAAACCCACCTTTATGCATTGTAATAACTCACAGGGTTAGGGCCCATGCACACAAACGTATTTTGTTTCCATGTCTCTTCCGTTTTGTTTTTTTGCGGACCGTATGTGGAACCATTCATTTCAATGGGTCCACAAAAAAAAAAAGTTACAATGTGTGCACTCTGTTTCTGTATGTCCGTTCCGCAAAGAAACAAAATTACGGATTACGGAAAAGGATAGGACTGTTCTATTAGGGGCCGGACCTTCCGTTCCACAAAACACAGAATGCAAACAGACATCATCCGTATTTCTTGCCGATCCCTTTTTGCAGACCGCCAAATACATACGGTGGTGTGCTTGAGCCCGTAAGATAAGGTTGGTTTACCAGCAGTAACTTCAATTCGGCCAAATCAGTCAGATGAATCTGTTCGGGTCTGAATTAATTATGCCTGAATCGAAAATGCTCCATTTGGTCTGGAAATTGGTGTTCGGCATTCTGACACTTATTTTTTTATTATTTCCTCTTTTTCTCTCTCCACAAAAATTTCCCCATTCGAAAAAAATAAAAAGATCATTCCTCGGTCACAGACCTGTTGGTATAATATGGAGTCATCTACTTGCTTACAGATCCCATAGAAACGTTCCACCTGAAGCCCACCTTCACGAAGCATCTTGGCCTCATGCACACGACCGTATATATATTTTGCGATCCGCAAAAAATACGGATGACGTCCGTGTGCATTCCGTATTTTGCAGAATGGAACGGCTGGCCCCTAATAGAACAGTCCTATGTTTGTCCGTATTTTTTGGCGGAAACGACATACAGAAACGGAATGCACACGGAGTAACTTCAGTTTTTTTTGCGGACCCATTGAAATGATTGGTTCCGCATGCGGTCCGCAAAATAAAATGGAACGGACACAGAAAGAAAATACGTTCGTGTGCAGGAGCCCTTACATGTAATATGCAGTGACGACTTTGTAGTGAACGATTAACGAGCGAAAGTACGAAAGGAACATCTACAATCGTTATCTGCAAGATATCTGATCTGCTGGTCTAATACAAACCGTAAAGGCTCTTTCACACGAGCAGTTGCCGTGCGGGTAATCCACTGCGGGAAAGAGTGCCAAGCCCCATTCCGGACAGCAGAGACACGGAGCATTAACATGATTGATAATGCTCCGTGCTTCTCTGTGACCTTCTTACTACAAAATCACAGTGACAACTTTATCTCACCGTGATTTTGTAGTAAAAAGATCACAGAGAAGCACGAAGCATTATCTATCATGTTACTGCTCTGTGTCTCTGCTGTCCAGAATGTGGCTTGGCACTCTTTCACGCAGCAGGATTACCCGCACGGCATCTGCTCGTGTGAAAGAGCCCTGAGTCTGTATTATACTGGCCGATTATTGCTAACAAGCGTTCATGCAAAGATCTTGCAGTGTAATACTGAGGCGGATTGCCCGAAGAACGAGCATTTGCTTAAAAATTAGCGCTTGCCGGCGGCAGATTGTGGTGCCTAATAACGATCTGCTGCCAGCAAACCGCTAGATAGTATGGGGACGAGTGATGGCAAAACCCATGTTGCGGAGGAGATTGATGCATGTAATAGCAGCGGTCTCCTCAGCTAGCTAGCAGGCGATTACAGGGAGGGAACGCTTCCCCCGTGACAATCGCTTGCTCAATCTACCTGTGTAATACAGGCATTAGATTGTGAGCTCCGCTGGAGACAGCACGTTATGGTAACGTATGTAAAGCTCTGCGGAATACGTCGTAGAATCTGAATGGCCAGATGTGATTTACGGATATTCTACATGATGTGCTTTACATCATGGAGTAATGGGTGAGCAGTGACTTCTGAGGTGCCTGTCATGTACTCAGCCTAGTGACCGTGTAAAAGCTCATGCACATGGGCGGATTACTGTTGCAGCTGTTCCTCATCGTCGCCGTCTGACCGATAAATGGACCTTTATCGTATTACAGCTTTTCCCGCGACTTCAGCAGCGTTTTTTCCATCCTCCCTACCAATAGCTTTGCGTTCGGCCATGTCAGTAAATCAGACCCCCTATAAACTGTGCTGCAAACCGTACCGCTGGGATCTACTTCAGAAGTGGCTTCCATGTCATTGCTTTTCATGTCTACGAAAACTAAGATTGAAGTTTGCTGCAGCAGCAGTGAGGGAAGGATGACTTGTCTTCAGGATGATGGGGATAATGAGGGAAGAAGACATGACTGGCACCCTCCTGGCTGAGGGGGGAGGGGATGAGAGGCCACCATAGGGTCACTAGAAGAAGAGGAGCAGGCAGAGGACTGGCCAAATCTTTCCGAGCTGGGGGAGGCTCCTGGCTGCTGCTGCTGCTGAGGGATCGTGTTACAGCATTTGCTGGCTGTTTTCCTCCTCTCTGCTGACTGTAGCGCTGACTGAGGGAAGGAGCGGGCAGCTCTCCCTTCCCTGGACGGGTGGCACAGCCCGGGCACAGCTCGCCACTCCCTGGCACACAGGGAGAAAGTTTCTCCGCCACTGGCAGCAGCGGCACAGCATTGTGCGGGGAAGTTGTGTTTACTGTGAGGGGGATGGGAGTGTGAGAGGGGGGAGGAGGAGGAGGTGCCGGTGCAGGCAGGGGGTGAGGGCAGTCCACTCTCTCTCTGCCATTTGATCAGACTGGAGCTTTGAAGATCAGTGAGCTTACAGCCGGGCCTCTCTGGGACACTGCCGGGGTCTATGGGATATTGGGGATGTGCATTGGATCTGCAGCTGGATGGGAATCCTTCCTTTGTGGAGCAAACTTAGCTGGATACCAGGATCTGTGCCCAGAAATGGAGCAGTAGAGGGGCTGGCAGCCGAGTAGATTTCTGGAGGTAAGTTACTGTGCCCTGTGTGTCCCCATCCCGCTACCTGGTGCTGGCATGGTTGTGGCATGGGCTTCATGTAGACTGTGCTGGCACTGGGCATCGCACTGTGTGTACTGTATATAGTGCTGTAGATGTAACTAGTCAGCTGTATATACTGTATATACTGCTACAGATGTAACTAGTGATCGGTATATGCTGTATATACTGCTACATATGTAACTAGTGATCGGTATATACTGCTACAGATGTAACTAGTGATCGGTATATGCTGTATATACTGCTACAGATGTAACTAGTGATCGGTATATACTGCTACAGATGTTACTAGTGATCGGTATATACTGCTACAGATGTAACTAGTGATCGGTATATGCTATATATACTGCTACATATGTAACTAGTGATCGGTATATACTGCTACAGATGTAACTAGTGATCGGTATATGCTGTATATACTGCTACAGATGTAACTAGTGATCGGTATATGCTGTATATACTGCTACAGATGTAACTAGTGATCGGTATATACTGCTATAGATGTAACTAGTCATCGGTATATGCTGTAAATACTGCTACAGATGTAACTAGTGATCGGTATATACTGTATATACTGCTACAGATGTAACTAGTGATCGGTATATACTGCTACAGATGTAACTAGTGATCGGTATATACTGCTACAGATGTAACTAGTGATCGGTATATACTGCTACAGATGTAACTAGTGATCGGTATATGCTGTATATACTGCTACAGATGTAACTAGTGATCGGTATATACTGTATATACTGCTACAGATGTAACTAGTGATCGGTATATACTGCTATAGATGTAACTAGTGATCTGTATATACTGCTATAGATGTAACTAGTGATCGGTATATACTGCTATAGATGTAACTAGTGATCTGTATATACTGCTATAGATGTAACTAGTGATCGGTATATACTGCTATAGATGTAACTAGTGCTCGGTATATACTGCTACAAATACAGATGTAACTATTGATCGGTATATACTGCTGTAGATGTAACTAGTGAGCTGTAAATACTGCTATAGATGTAACTAGTGCTCGGTATATACTGCTACAAATACAGATGTAACTATTGATCGGTATATACTGCTGTAGATGTAACTAGTGAGCTGTAAATACTGCTATAGATGTAACTAGTGATCGGTATATACTGCTATAGATGTAACTAGTGCTCGGTATATATTGCTACAAATACAGATGTAACTAGTGATCGGTATATACTGCTGTAGATGTAACTAGTGATCGGTATATACTGCTACAGATGTAACTAGTGACCTGTATATACTGCTGTAGATGTAACTAGTGAGCCATATACACTGTATATACTGCCATAAACATTACTAGTGAGCTGTATACACTGTATATACTGCTATAGATGTAACTAGTGATATGTATATACTGCTATAGATATAACTAGTAATCTGTATATACTGCTGTAGATGTAACTAGTGAGATTTATATACTGCTATAGATGCAACTAGTGATCGGTATATACTGTATACACTGCTATAGACATTGCTAGTGATCGGTATATACTGTATATACTGCTATAGATATAACTAGTCAGCTGTATATAGTGCTATAGATGTAACTAGTGATCTGTATATAGTGCTATAGACATCACTAGTGAGCCATATACACTGTATATACTGCTATAGACATTACTAGTGAGCTGTATACACTCTATATACTGCTATAGACATGACTAGTGAGCTGTATACACTGTATATACTGCTATAGATATAACTAGTAATCTGTATATACTGCTGTAGACGTAACTAGTCAGCTGTATATACTGCTATAGATGTAATTAGTGATCGGTATATACTGTATACACTGTTATAGACATCACTAGTGAGCTGTATACACTGTATATACTGCTATAGATATAACTAGTGAGCTGTATATACTGCTGTAGATGTAACTAGTGACTGTATATAAGTGCTATAGACATCACTAGTGAGCCCAGTATATACACTGTATGTACTGTATAGATATAAGTAGTGATCTGTATACAGTGTATGTACTGGTATAGATATAAGTAGTGATCTGTATACAGTGTATGCACTGGTATAGATATAAGTAGTGATCTGTATACAGTGTATGTACTGGCATAGATATAAGTAGTGATCTGTATACAGTACTACTGTATAGATATAAGTAGTGATCTGTATACACTGTATGTACTGGTATAGACATAAGTAGTGATCTGTATACAGTGTATGTACTGGTATAGATATAAGTAGTGAGCTGTATACACTGTATGTAACTGGTATAGATATAAGTAGTGATCGTAGTATTACAGTGTATGTACTGGTATAGATATAAGTAGTGATCTGTATACACTGTATGTACTGGTATAGATATAAGTAGTGATCTGTATACAGTGTATGCACTGGTATAGATATAAGTAGTGATCTGTATACAGTGTATGTACTGGTATAGATATAAGTAGTGATCTGTATACAGTGTATGTACTGGTATAGATATAAGTAGTGATCTGTATACACTGTATGTACTGTATAGATATAAGTAGTGATCTGTATACAGTGTATGTACTGGTATAGATATAAGTAGTGATCTGTATACAGTGTATGTACTGGTATAAATATAAGTAGTGATCTGTATACACTGTATGTACTGGTATAGATATAAGTAGTGATCTGTATACAGTGTATGTACTGGTATAGATATAAGTAGTGATCTGTATACACTGTATGTACTGGTATAGATATAAGTAGTGATCTGTATACAGTGTATGTACTGGTATAGATATAAGTAGTGATCTGTATACAGTGTATGTACTGGTATAGATATAAGTAGTGATCTGTATACACTGTATGTACTGTATAAATATAAGTAGTGATCTGTATACACTGTATGTACTGGTATAGATATAAGTAGTGATCTGTATACAGTGTCTGTACTGGTATAGATATAAGTAGTGATCGCACTGTATACGCTATATATCTGCACTGCCACAATCTGAAGTCCATATCGCACTGTAATATACAGAACTGAAGATCGCACATGGAGAGGATGCACTGCCATATAGATAACTGGGGATCGCACAGTGTGCACTGATAACTAAGGATCGCACAGTGTGCACGATAACTAGATGTGCAGGAGATTGCCCTCTGTCTGAAGGTCTGGTGATGTGGGGTGGAGGCTGGATGAATAGGGATCCTGGTGCAGTTGTCTCTGCTGCTATTCGTGTCTGGTGTATTAAAAGCTCCATGTATTCTGGGCTGGTTTAGAGCTGGGGAGGGGGCTGCAGCCTCCCCTGGTGCTGGGGAAGAGACAGGCAGCTAGATTTCACTCAGGCTATAAATTATGCATGGAAACAAATAGGTGCTATCAGTGTGCCGGGCTGGAGGAGAGCCCCCCAGGCTTCAGCTTTGTTCCAGCAGCAGAGATGGATGTGGTGGAGCTGGAGCAGGTCCCTGCATGTGGTGGGAGGATTACTGGTATAGGAGCATTGTACAGGCACCACTGGAAAGCTGCCTCTAGTGCCTGCACCACCTATTCATACTGCACCTCAGACTATCTGCTGGGTTATGGACTTGGTGGGGAGAAAGTGGGTGGCTGTTGAACTACAGGTCTCAGCATGTGGTGGGAGGATTACTGGTATAGGAGCATTGCACAGGCACCACTGGAAAGCTGCCTCTAGTGCCTGCACCACCTATTCATACCGCACCCCAGACTATCTGCTGGGTTATGGACTTGGTGGGGAGAAAGTGGGTGGCTGTTGAACTACAGGTCTCAGCATAACATGTCTACATGTTGGCAGCACCTATGGATGCTGATGCAATGTTAGATCTCATAGTATCCCTTGTTTTTTGTGTTTTCCTGTTGCTCCTCTTCTTCTCCTCGTGTTGTGTGGAAAGTGTTACTTCTATACAATAATAAATAGAAGGTAATTTTCACTAGCCCTGGGCTAGGCGTTCATGTGGTTAACCGTACACCTAATGAACATCCTGCAAGCCGCATTGGTTGGCGACGCACAAGTGGTAAACATTTACCTTGCGCCAAGTAAATTCATGGAAAGATAAATGTGCCCTGTCATTCTTATCTAATTGCATACCTGACGCATCTAATTATACCGGCTTAAATGGACGAGAGCCCCTACAAGTAGGCTTTCTCATATTTGTGCATCCGCATATAGGCGACATATCATTAATTCAATGCAGGGAAGTAAAAATAGCAAGGAAACAGAGGCAGCCTTGTTTCCGATGATTCACACGAACAAAAAGAGTTGAGTAGAGACTCTGGTACCGAGAGGTCTTTAAACCAAGTTCATCCAGAATGGAGGATTTATTGGGACCACGCGTTTCGGTACTGAACCAGTGCCTTCATCAGGCCGTTGTTTCCAGAGCTAACTATTTTTCATCTGGTTCATTCAGAAGGTTGCACCTTCTGAACTACCACTCTCATCAGAGGCTTGTCTGTTCATCTCGGAGGCAGGCTCATCTTACTGATCTTATCTTTCGATTACATGTCCCAACGGGAAAGGAATAACCCCAGTTCCTTTAGAGCTCATTTTAGACTGCCCAATTGTCTGGCAGTTTATCAGGAAGCAACGCTCTTTCTCGATAATCTGCTCGTGTAAAGGTGCTGCAGATCACCCAATGATCTGGCGAAACGCCTGTTCATCCGGTAAAATAATCTTTGGTACCGACAACTTCATCATAATTTCTGGGCAGCAGATCAGTCAGTCTAAGGGCTCATGCACACGACCGTATGTATTTTGTGGTCCCCAAAAACAGATTCGCAAAAAATACATGTGACGTCCATGTGCGTTTCGTATTTTGCGGAACAGAATAGCTGGCCCTTCATAGAACTGTACTATCCTTGTCCGTGATGCGGACAATAATATGACATGTTCTTTTTTTTTTTTTTTACGGATCGAAAATACAGACATACAGAAACGGGATGCACATGGAGTACCTTCCATTTTTTTGCGGACCCTTTAAAATGAATGGTTCCGCTTACGGTCTGGAAAAAAAAACGGAACGGACACGGAAAGAAAATACGTTCGTGTGCATGAGCCCTCAACAGCATCCTGCCACCCAGAAGTAATGAATCTGTGTGAGGATGAGTGATTGCAGCATCCATCGCTGGTCTCTATACAGTGGAGGTGATTGCGGCATGTGAATGCAGCTCTTACCTCCACCGACGAGCAGGCAGGAACGCTTCCTTCTGGATAATTGGCTGCTCATAACCTTTTGTGTAATCTAGAGATTGTAAAATTCCGAATTTGAATTGTACGACCTACTGTGAATCTAATTCTCACTGAATAAATTAGGACTTGTGAGGTCATGACTTACCCCTCCAGAGAATGTGCATTGTATTGATGCACAGCAATGAATGCCTGCCACCCCCCTCAGCAGCTGATGGACTTCTTCAACATCCAACATCCTGAAGTCCATCATCCGCGTTTGCTGTGTAGGCGAAGGCAAGCTACTGTTCTCTGAAAGCAGCCAGATTAGACAAGGCTGAGGCAGACTATGATGTTCTTCATGGGGATTACTGACCAAAAGTCCAGAAAGATGTCCACCCCCATGATGACTACCTCCAGACGCATTTCCATAGGCAGATGGTGACCAATATTAGCGACCAAGATTTAGGTCTTACAATTATGGATTATTTCAAATGCGGAAGAGCAGATATGAAAATCGGAGTAACCGAGGACAGAATCGCTGTCAATTTGCTCCAGAAATAGATTGTACTAAAAAAAGAAGGTTTAGCAATTCATGACATAAAAAGTGAATTGTTTACTCCGGTTAGATGAGTATTTCCTCCAGCAGTAGCAGAGTGTATGTAATTAAAATAGTGAAGGCATTGCTCACGTCTGTTAGGAGACATGATCTGTTTTCATACATTAGATAAGCCATTACGGTTACAGTCAGAAATCCGTGTAAGCCATTAAATTAAGTTCTTACTTACTGGGAGAATAGCTGCCAATTTCTCCTTCAGAAGAAATTCTGTTCAGGCTTTTTTTTGTTTGTCTTGTCGCCGAGAAATGTTAGAGGAAAATCATATTTTAACGGTCCAATGCCAATTCCAGAAGCTGCGGGAGGCCTGTCATGGTCTAGATTTACTGTCATGTACAAGACTCGCTGCAGCTAATAATAAGATTGTGGAGAGTGGACGACTGGTAAATTGTATCCTCATGCCTAAGTATGAAGAGCCATCAAGTGGCTAGTGCAGACACATAAAACGAGGGGTGCCTGTCCCTCCCAACTTTTCTCTTCCATCGCTCTTTTGTTACCTAACCCATATTAGCATTTTAACAGCGGCACATTGAACTTCTGTCTTTCTTCTTCGACTTGGGCACAGTATGTAGATCATCCATCATTCTGTCCTTGGCCACAACAGGCTACTGGCCCCATATCCATTCACAGCTATAGAGAAATTACCCGACTGTGAACAACACAGCTGGCTGTACCTTTTTCTTCCTTTTCACGGCGCTGCCTGCACTGTTGTGCCTAGCAACAAAAGTTAACTTGGTGATCATAAAATTTGCTTTGTCGTAACCGTGTTGATGCTGTGATGTTCAGCCGGGTTCTGAGCCGTAGGTGACGCGGTACCACCATGATATGGTAGTGGTAGATGTCGCTGCTGCTAACTCTCTTGATTTGGAAGACGAGCTAACGAGCGTTAATAGGAACAATCGTTAGCGATTATCTGGAGGTGTAAAGGTGCCGTTGATCATCCGATGAGCGAGCAAAGCGGGCAATTTGAACGTTTGTGTAGGCATCTAAAGTAACGTTTGGTGGCAGCAGATTGTGCTGTGTAAACAGCCTCTGCTGCCGGCAAACGAGTCTGTATGGGGACGAGTAATGGCATTAGCGATCGCTCTTCCCCACATACTGTGGAGGGGATCGCTGAATGTAAATGCAGTGGTCTTTTAGGAAGGAACACTCACCTGCCGCATCGTCCCGTCTAAAGGCTGTATTAAAACTTTTTAACGTCGTATTCGAGGATGAAGGGATAGTCTTTTGTCCATTGCATTTTCCTAACACCTGGTTATTCAGCTATCCTTTGAAGCACTCCTATGCCTGGTTGGCTTTGGGCATCATTGGTAGTCTGCAGGACAACTGAGGTTTACCTACAGCTGCCATAAACCGAATGCTCAGTTGTTTATCTCCTAGATTGTACCTGCTCCTCCATAAAATTGTAAAAGATTCCATGCATCGGTTGGCTTCCCTTTGATAAATGTGAGCCATTGTTCACTTTTGCTTAAGGGACCATAAAATATTGTCCAAGTGTGTTAATTCCATCATTTCTAAAGAGAAATCAATGGTAACAAGTGTTCTTTTTCTGTGGCAGCTCAATAGAGTTATATTGCTCTTGGGCACATCCATAGATACCAGGAACACCGTGACTCTGGCAAATCAGGTGTTATTAAGATGATCCCTGTTGCTTATGCTAAATTTAATAATACAGTACATTTTCTATAAGAGAACCTGTCACCGTAAAATGCACTGCAATCTGAAAGCAGCACGTTATGGGGCAGGAGAAGCTGAGAAGATTGATGTAGAGTTTTGTGAGAAAAGATTCAATAAAACTTGTAATTTTCTAACTTCAGTAGTACACAGGGCCGTCTTATCAGTGATAGCATTCTCTGTGTAAGTGTGTATACAGACATAGCTGTCAGTCACTGATAGTTGTACATGGGGGATGTGTTATCAGTGATTGATAGCATTCTCTGTGTAAGTGTGTATACATAGATAGCTGTCAGTCACTGATAGCTGTACACAGGGGAGGTGTTATCAGTGATTGATAGTATTCTCTGTGTAAGTGTGTATACATAGATAGCTGTCAGTCACTGATAGCTGTACATGGGGGATGTGTTATCAGTGATTGATAGCATTCTCTGTGTAAGTGTGTATACATAGATAGCTGTCAGTCCCTGATAGTTGTACACAGGGGAGGTGTTATCAGTGATTAATAGCATTCTCTGTGTAAGTGTGTATACATAGATAGCTGTCAGTGACTGATAGTTGTACACAGGGGAGGTATTATCAGTGATTGATAGCATTCTCTGTGTAAGTGTGTATACAGACATATCTGTCAGTCACTTATAGCAGTACATGGGGGAGGTGTTATCAGTGATTTATAGCATTCTCTGTGTAAGTGTGTATATATAGATAGCAGTCAGTCACTGATAGCTGTATGCAGGGGAGGTGTTATCAGTGATTGATAGCATTCTCTGTGTAAGTGTGTATACAGATATAGCTGTCAGTCACTTATAGCTGTACACAGGAGAGGTGTTATCAGTGATTGATAGCATTTTCTGTGTAAGTGTGTATACATAGATAGCTGTCAGTCACTGAGAGTTGTACACAGGGAAGGTGTTATCAGTGATTGATAGCATTTTCTGTGTAAGTATGTATATAGTCACTAATAATACGCCCCTGTATACAGTTGAGGTATACAGTTGAGCTCAGAAAGTGCAGGGATATACCCTAAATATTTAAATTACAAGTTTTACTGAATCTTTTCAAACACAATGATATATCAATCTGCTCAGCTCCTCCTGCTCTATAACATGCTGCCTTCAGATTGCACTACCTTTCGTGGTAACAGGTCCTCTTGAAAGTGTATTTGTCAGCAGATTTGTAGCTATCAAACTGGCTGACCTGTTGCATGTGTGTTTAGCAGCTGAAGGAATCTGTGTTGGTCCCATGTTTATATGTGCCCGCATTGCTGAGAAATATGAAGTTTTAATATATGCAAATGAACCTCTAGGAGCAACGGGACGTTGCCTTTGCAACTAGAGGCTCTGCTCTCTCTGCAACTGCTGTGTCCTCTCCACTTTGATTGACAGGGCCAGGCAGTGTAAACGTGATCACACCTGGCTCTGCCAATCAAAGTGGAGAGGGAGAGGCAGTTGCAGAGAGGGCAGAGCTTCTAGGTGTAATGACAACGCCCTCATTGCTCCTAGAGGCTCATTTGCATATATTAAAACATCATTTTTCTCAGCAATGCAGGCACATATGAACATGGGACCAACATTGATGCCTTCAGTTGCCAAGTTCATATGTAACAGGTCAGCCAGTGTCATAGGTACAAATCTGCCGACAGATGTGCTTTACATATACTTATTCACAGAATGTTCTGCCATTGCATTGGTTTCTGATATTTGAAGGCAAAGCATACAAGTTGTCATTGCTTCCATGGAAAGTGGCCTGATATAAGGACATGTCTGATACGATAGACGTCTTTCATGTGACTTGTAACTAATCTCCATAGCCACCCTTTTCTCTATCCCTCCTCTGTATAATTTGCTGTCTTTTATAGCTCCAGGCCAGGGAAGCCACTTTTCAGATATTAGACCAAGCTAGTCTGGGATTAGGAGGCGCTCCATTAGCTTGCATGGCTATTGTCTCTGTGTCTAGACCACTCCCGTCATCACCAGAGATCAGACAGTCGCTTTCATTTATCTGGAGGTTGAGGATATTTGAGTAGTCCTGTGAAGCAGGACTATTTATAGGGTGGATCCTTCCGTTCTCCTGCCCCAGGGCTATGTATTTTTACCAGTCCTAGATGTAAGCAAAGCACAATCCTGTTTATTTCGTGCCCTTGGGCGTGGAGCTATGTGCGGTGCCATCTGCGCCATCCAGTTTTCTGTCAGTTTCCTCAGAAGTTTGACAATGTGTAATCTGCTGATGGACCATTAAAAGCCAAAAACCTTCTAATTATGCCAGGTGCCAGTGATATGTCCAAAATTGTCACAGTCACTTTTTAGTCTCCTGCGTCAGGCAGGCTTGCCATTAAACTAAATGAAAACTGCACCCTGTCTGTGCCCTTATTGATGAGGCTGAAATTAAGCTGCTTAGAGGCTGGCATGTTTCCACAAGAATGACGTTCTCAGCTCCCATTTCCTTCTAGCTAATAAATATATGGTCATAGAAGACCAGGCACAAAAGCAAGGAAATTAGTCATTTCTAAATAATTGCATTTTCTACATGTCCACAGTGGGGATCCGCCATGTTAGTGATCACTACAGATAATGTGGGATGTTTATCCAAGCCGTTGCCCATAGCAACCAATCAGCTTCCACCTTTCAATTTCCAACATAGCTCTGAAAAATGAAAGGCGGAATCTGATTGGCTGTTCTTGGCAGTTTTGATAAATCTTCCCCATTGAGGCGATTAACCTGGCCATACACATTAGATGGTTGCCTCTCCCAGTCCCCATTCACATGCACGCTGTTTGTAAAGCGCTGCGGAATATGTTGGCACTGTATAAATAAGGATTATCATTATTATTATGTGTCTTGAAGAGTGGAAAGCAATAAGCGGCTGCCAGGCACCATGGTAATGGCGTATCTCCCTGAGAACAAAAGGATTAGGCAGTTGAAATACATCTGCCTTATCTCTTCCGACATCTGCCATGGGGGAAGAGCCAGAAGACCCTGTACCTGTTAGATGCTTGGCCGATTCCACCAAAATGTATATGGCCAGCTTTAAAGAGGACCTGTCCCCTCTCCTGACATGTCTTTAGTAACTACTTGCATTCCCCGTGTAATAACAATTCTGGAGCATCTATTCTTATTGATCTATGTAGAGGCGTCCCTTTATTATTTCTACTAGAAGTTATGAATGAATTTCTAACAGCAGTGAAGGTCCTTATAAATGCTACAAGTCTGACACTATCCAAGCAGTGCTACCAGTGACACCAGTAACACCCATCTGGACCTTCACTGCAAATTACCAGCAATGTATTCATAGCTTCCAGCAGAAATAATACAGGAATGGCACATCATAGAGTCATAAGAATAGAGGCTGTAGAATTGTTATTACATGGAGAATGCAAGTAGTTAAAACAGACATGTCAGGAGAGGTGAGAGGTCCCCTTTAAACTCATCCCAACAATCTGCATTATTCAGTTCCCTGATTCTGCTCCAATAGCAGTGCTGGATCGGTCACTTGACAGGCCCTGCAGTGTCCGATGGACCCCACTGACTGATCATAATACATGCATGTTGCTCTATTTCGTCATTGATGTGAGCACAGCCTTACCTGCTCCTATAACAAGGCATTTCGTTGTAAGCATGCCCTACAAAGAGCTGATTTTACATTTTTATGGTAGAGATATTGATAACCTATTCTTAAGATGCATCATCAGTATTAGATCAGTGGGGGTTTTACACCCGGGACCCCCATTGATCAGCTGTTTACAGCTACTGCCAGCTGAATAGGAGGTGAGCTGCAGTAACCTGACATGGCCACTACACACAGGATGGAGCTGTGCTCACTGCTCATTTCTCTGTTTATTTTGGTGCCAGTGGTGGCTGCAATCGACCGATCAGTGGAGTTGACGGGTGTTAGACCGCCACCAATCTGTTATTGATTACCTATCCTATAGATCAGGGGTCAGCAACCACCCGCACTCCAGCTGTGGTAAAACTACGACTCTCAGCATGCACACTTGCTTGGTTGTTCTCAGGACTCCAATAGAAGCAAATGCTGGGAGCTGTAGTTTCACTACGGGTTGCTGATCCCTGCTATAGATAAAGGGGTCAATATCTATAATCTGGAAATCCCATTTAATGGGCTTCTTTAGAGGCATTAGAAATTATACAGTTCATACACAGTGTGGAATATCGTATAAAGTTGAATAAAGCGCCTACTCATCTATGGCACTGTTGCGTTAGGCCTTGCTGGAGACAATTATTGTTGCTTTTGGGGAAACTGGATCACTAATGACAGCACTAAAGAATATATAGAGAAAAGTCAATTAATTTACCAGATTTAAAGAGGACCTTTCACCAAAAAATGTAATGCAGTCTGCAGGCAGCAGGTTCTAGAGCAGGAGGAGCTGAGCCGATTGATATAGACAGTAAATATTCTTTAATGTATACATTTATAGCTCTGCTATTTCTAACAAAAGACCATCAATGTGAACAGCTCTCAGTACACGGCGATAAAGTTATATATGGGGAAGAGCGATGGCAATAGTGATCGCTCCTCCACATACTCTAGAGGAGATTGCTGCACAGTCTCATCCGCTAGCAATCAGCTCCTTCCCGATATTCTGCTAGATCGTCGTCCGGTGTAAAGGGACCTTTAGTCCCTTTGTGTTTGGTTAGTAAGTTTATGGCTTTCTGAGAGTTGCTTTTTGGATCATTTCCTTTTTTTTTTCCAGTTTTAGAAGGGGAAGGGGAGGGGGTTGTTTTGAAGTGGTATTGTATTTTTGGCCTTTCTCTGGCTTTCTAATTAGAATGAGAATAGGGACAGAGGTTACAGGACAGTGACCACCTTGGAACAATTTTAGACGGTTTGCCTATATATTTTATAGCCTACATAAAATCTTGAGTAAGGGGCCCTATTAGACTTCATGATTTTCTGGCCATTTATTGGGAAGGAGCGTTCATAATTGCCCCGTATAATCGATGAGGCGATGAACGAGCAAGCGCTTGTTTGTCGGCTGATGGCCATCTTTATGAAAGATGGCGATTTTTGGCAGCACATCTCCCTGTGTATTCAGGAATATTCTCTCTATAATCACTAGAACAGAAGGAGGGAGGAACAACGGCGGTAGCAATCTTTCCTTCTACATCCAGTTTGCATCAGCCTGTGTAATCAGGCAGGTGCAAACGAGCTCCAATGGATGAGTTTTTATCCATCGGTGCTCGCACTCCCCAAACATCAGGCAGTGTAATAGGCTCCTAGGGGTCCTATTAGATGGGCAGATATTTTTTTTCACTAACGAGCAGCAAGTGATGATTTAGTGAGTCATTTGCAATCAAAACACATTCAATTACACAAAACAATAATCGCTAAATATTTTTCGAAGTTTGCTCGTTATTGTGAATGTTGCATGTCCACCCCTAGAGCATTTACACTACTAATAATTGCCAGACTTCTGACTAGACGAGGGGGTGTGGCGGCGACTGGTGATAACCTTTCAGTTGGTGCAGATTTGTCTGATCCATGAAAAACACTTTATCGCTCGTCCTTTGATTGCAGCATCTCCTTACCTCAAAAATTGAACGATTATACAAAAATTCAAATGATAATTAGAGCATCTAACAGGTCCTTAATTTTGTAAAGTTGTGTATCTATGTAAATGTTGGAAGCATTAAGGGGTTCATTTACTAACCAGAAATACGCCTATATTAGGCGTAATTCTGGCACAGATTGTAGAGCAAAGGTCCTGTGACTTTTCCCTGCTCATGCGAGGTCTATAAAAGTGGACGTGGTGGGGAAGGGGACGGGCCGGCAGGCTCATCTCATTTACCCTTTTCTATGCCTGGTTTAGGCATAGAAAATGGTCTAAACGTAAGACAGCTCAGAGGCAGTCTTACATTTAGAACTGGCGCTAGATGCGCCGAAGTTATGGAGAGGCCAGCCATCTCTACATAACTCCAGCGAATCCACCGCCAGGTATAGGGGATATTAAGACTGGCGTCTAAAACGTCGCTCTTAGTTGATCCCCTAGGTTTCATGGATCCCTGTGCTATTTAGGCTAGTTTCACCCTAGCGGCAGGACGGATCGGACAGGCTGTTCACCCGACGGAACAGTCTGTCAAGTCCATCCTGCCACTAGTGTGAAAGTAGCCTTAGACCAGACTCTTCAGAAATTAAATCTCCCAGCATCATCCTGCAGAAGTGTAGTCTTCATACCTGACACAGCATTTTGATGCAGAAAAAACTATCTCCTAATGCATTATTTGACCTCAGCAAAGCCACTAATGATGTGTCTGCTTGTCGACTGATTCCAATAGCAACTGCAGGAAATCTAAATGCAGCTGTGGACTATGATTATGGCTTTAGCTCCTGAACAGAACACATTTATAGAGCTACCTTTTACGTGCCATACACTGTAAATCAGAGTGGATTTGCCGTAGGCAAAGATTTTTCAAAGAACATACGAAAGAAAATTGAAGCTGGGACTCCGATTTATGACATGGATTGGCCGGTTGATCCTCATATGGATTAGGCCCATTGTAACTCAGCGGGGCTTCTATGTTAATAATGAACATGCTGTGGATTTTAAAATGCAGGACACACACATTCATAAACAAGAACTTAAAGGTGACCATTGGATGAATATGTAAGGGTAAGAGGATGACAAATTGGATTTTAATTTGTCTGCTCATTTTTAGGGAGATAGCCAGAGGTGTCTGGCAGTGTCCTATTCCTATTTGGTGGGGTTGGGAGGAATATCTGCTGGTTGAACCATTCAGCTATCTAAGGTGTATGGCCACCTCAAGGCATCGTTGCCTTTTCTCATCACTACATGTGGATGTTTCTGTGGTAAAAACGTAATGTAACCAAAACCTAATGAGCTTCATAAACGTTGCTATACATTACTAATATATATTTTCTTAAAAAATCATCTGAGATTACATCTAAGCTGGTCATACTTATAGGAGGAACGTTGGCTAAACCTGATTGAGGATGGGATAACAATCTAATGTGTATGAAGGATCCAGACTGTCCTCTAATTATTAGCCATGGAGTGGACATGTATCATTCGTGTTGCATTTCTACTTGACCAGTCCTTTGCTGGCACTGAACATGAGAAGGTATCTGAAGTGTCAGCCAGTGGCTTGTGTCACTCAGTTAAAGCCAGTATAAACATTAATGTATTGTCAGCTGAATCCACCATTTTCATCGGGACCAGATGTTCGGGGAGAGAACGGTTCTGCAGATTGAATTTTTTTGGCCAACCCTGTTTTTAAGCTGCAGACAGAGGGGCCTGGCAGTGAGTTTCTGCTTTCTCCCACTGAAAACATGTAACATTCGGCTAGGCCAGGTATGTATGTGGGGATTTTTTTTTGGCAACTCCCCATCCTGGACAGACGTGCAAGGAGAAGCATACTTACTTGCTTCCTGGTGCTGGCTCCCGGCATCTTTTCTCCCCGGCCTCGGCTGTTCCATTGGATGTAAACCTCCTATTTGATGCTGCTGCAGCCAATTGTTGACCGCAGCAGTGACCTGCCCCCATTACGTCACATTACGCAAGGGTAGCAGGTCACTGCTGTGACCAGCGATTGGCTGCAGCAGCGTCAAACAGGAAGTTTACATCCAGGGATCCCAGTGGAGCAGCAGAAAGAATCTGATGAATGTGAGTCCAAGTCCAACAGATTAGAAATCTGTTGTTGTGCTAAACTATATTGATGTCCTCTGCCAAAGTAATCCTCAAGAAGATCTTGGCCAATTAAACCTGTAGCCAAAACAGACTTTGACTTATTAACACACCATGAAAAGATCTAGCGACAAAGTCTGTTTCACTTCTTTAGTTATTATTTTTAATGGAAATTATTACATTTACTAACTTTTAATTTCACAATATCATTTTTCTTGCATAGTTTACAACTAATAATATGATAATATATCAAAAAAACCAGAGACCTAACTGGGACACACCATACAATACAACCTACAAAAATGTGTGCTAAATCCCTTGCAATAATCAACAAAAATAAATGGTTCAAAAGCAATTTTATTAAATGTTACTCCATAAAATCCATAGATGACATATAATAGACATAAAAAAACATCCAATGAGGGAACATATACAATATGGGGAGATGTACTGGAGAAAAACCCAGTGGAGGAGGGGCTCAGAACAGTATGCATGCAGTGATGTCAAATCAGCTCGTACTAATCTGGTGCCGGGAAGTACAAATGAGATCCCGGTCCAGATATGCACGTGCTAAAGGATCTGTTTCAGACTATGACAGTATTTCCTCACAAAAAAGGTAAAAATATGAGGTCTATATGTATATACAGATATAATATCACATCAATAGAGGCAAAAGTGCCTAAGCAGACCCCTAATAAAGGAAATTCCTAAAGCAAGAGCATATAAATAAGTTAAAGAGTGTTAAAGCCCTCCGTCCCAGACCCATCTCACCTACCAACGTGTTTCGCAGCACTTGGCTTCGTCAGGGGTCTGACGAGCCAAGTGCGCGCAACGCGTTGGGTAGGTGAGATGGGTCTGGGGACGGAGGGCTTTAACACTCTTAACTTATTTATATGCTCTTGCTTTAGGAATTTCCTATTAGGAGTCTGCTTAGGCACTTTGCCTCTATTGATGTGATATTATATCTGTATATACATATAGACCTCATATTTTACCTTTTGTGAGGAAATACTGTCATAGTCTGAAACAGATCCTTTAGCACGTGCATATCTGGACCGGGATCTCATTTGTACTTCCCGGCACCAGATTAGTACGAGCTGATTTGATATCACTGCATGCATACTGTTCTGAGCCCCTCCTCCACTGGGTTTTTCTCCAGTACATCTCCCCATATTGTATATGTTTCCTCATTGGATGTTTTTTTATGTCTATTATATGTCATCTATGGATTTTATGGAGTAACATTTAATAAAATTGCTTTTGAACCATTTATTTTTGTTGATTATTGCAAGGGATTTAGCACACATTTTTGTAGGTTGTAATAATATGATAAGAAATCATAACTAATAGTCATTGTTAAGAATATCTATTCAATTTTTGGGGTGATCCCATACACTTCCCTAAGCCTTAACTACTTTTATATCACCCATTATCCTTTTGACCATAGCTTGTATTTTGAACATTAGTAGATTCTAACATATGTCATGGAGAAGTTTCTGGAATGTTCCTGAAGTTTGCTTTGGAATGAGTTTCTTAAGCAAAGTCATGGGTATGACTAAATGCGAACGAGTCCATTATTGATCACCTTCATAAGGTCATACAATGTTACTACTAAGTGTTGCATTTCATTGCTATCTTCTCTTAATCTGATGGCTGCTGTGCAATGTTGATGTCAGGTGGCACTTGCTGCAGTTATCATCCACCTGGTGATTAGACAAAGCTCAGTTCTCAGGCCAACATTAGACATTCTGAAAAGAAGAGCCATGAAAGAACCAACATTATTCTGGATTTGTATAGATAAAATGACAGAAAACAGCACCCGTCCCAGTAGAGTTTACAATGTGATGTATGTACTATTATTATTATTATTATTATTATTTATTTTTAGAGCGCCATTCATTCCATAGCGCTGTACATATCATAAGGGTGCACATACATAATACAGGCAATTGCCTTAAGCATGAATGAGACAAGTTACAGACTGGTGCAGAAGGATAGAGGGCCCTGCCCGTGAGGGCTTACAATCTACATGGGGGTACTACAGATATTGTGTCAGTAAGGACTGTATTAATGACTCCAACCAGCTATGTTTCAGATCTACAAGGTTGAAATATTTTCAGGCATTTATTTATTAAAAATGAAACAACTTGGGATAAGCATGTGTTTGTAGAGAAAGAGCCTTACCTAAAACCTACCTGCCTATAATCTCATTCATGGATACCACACTACCCTGGATTTTTTACCACCGTAGGACAGTAGTCAAGTTTTTTAACAGCTGTGATAGAACGTCAAATACCTCAGGTGTGAAATATGGTAATATATATATATATGTAATTATATTTCTGCAAATGTCATTACTAAAGTGCTGACCTAAAGCAAATGTATGTTTGGAAGGCATTTGATTGCTACTCAAATTTTGGACTTTGATGAAAAAGCAGAGGGAATGTAGGAGAATATAGAAGATTTGCTTTATGGGTTTTCTGTCCTGGTTTCTGGTATTTTTGTCTGAATTACTATTCCTGCCATTAAAAAAAAAAAAACCCCACCAAAGCCCTAATGGAAAACTGGACCCCATTATTCTAAATGCACGCACAATATCTGTCGGAAATGGAAGCCATTGCACTAGTGTGACCAGAGTCTAACTTTACTGTACAGATGTTAAGAACAACTGGTGATTTTTTAAGCCCTTAGTGGAATTGTAAAATTTTAAAGGCCTAGATAAATTATACTGCCATTTAACTTTCTTCTTGGTTAATTTCTTTGGCGTTAAACTAGAAATGTATGAAGCTAGTTACATTGATTCATAGGAAGAATCACAAAGATACGGCTCTCATTATCAGGGCAAGACGACGCTTTGTAGACTTTAGGAGCCGTTCCAGCAGCCATTTTGATTTGTACTACATAAAAGGAACCCCTCATTTACATTATTAGAAAGCAAACCATGGTGTTCAGGGCCAAAGACCCATTTATTTGTTTGTTTTCTACCTGGTTTCTGGTATTTGTACAGCTCTGGATGATAATATACTGAAAAGTTATATTTGAGTATAGTCAATAAAATCCCATTAAGGGAACAGATATCCTTAGCTACTTAAAACCTAATGATATGTTAAAGAAGCACGCCAGGATTATGTTTTTACCTATATAATGCAGAATAGGCCATTATTAAAGGGCTTATCCAATACTAAAATCTGGCGCGGGGAGCGGGGTAAGTATATTCCCTGTGAGGGGCCAGGGCATATGGGGGGGGGGCAGTTTTTAGTATTGGATAACCCCTTTAAGGAATAAGATACAGGCTCCTGTGTATTTTTGTGTATAACTGTTTTATTTGATGTCGAATTTGTGAGTTGTCTGCCATCTTGATTCATTCTCATCTCCCTCCCATCGTGCCTGGCTCTGCAGAGACAGAGGGGTGGAGTCTCATCTCACGGCATTGTGTAAGAGTAGCCATGACACAGAACTGCTGTCCCCTCACACTGCAGGGTCTCCATGTTTTCCTATGTGATGCAGCTTGAGTCTGTCTGCCCTCTCTGCCTTGCCATCTCTCTCTCCACTGTCAGCTTTTACATGCAGGAGGAGGCAGGGAAACCAGTGTGACACTACATCTCACAGAACTACACTGGAGAGTCAGCACACACAGATGGCATAGACAGGCCGGGTCAGGAGCTTTATATAACTGCAAGTAATCGATGTATACATTTATCTACTATATATCTGCACTCCAGGTCCTTTAGATAGGGTAGAAATGATATGTTCTGCAGAATACAAGGATATACAGAGAAACATAGAGGGCGGGAAGGGGCCTGAGAGCTGCCAGGAGGGATTGGATTGCTGATGATGTCATCCTCTAGTTTCCACAGAGACTGTTGGGAGACTGACCACTGCTGTGTACACATTAGAGCAAGCTCTGGGCTGGTGATCACCTGACCAGGTTCGCATAATTCAATTCCCATAGCAATATATGTAAAATAAAAATAAAACGTTCTTTAAGGTCCATTTACATGGGTAGATAATCTGCCTATAAAGAATACCGATTAGGGATATGGCAAGTTGTACAGCGCTCATTAGTTACAATTAAATGTATTGATCATTGGCGGTACAGTATATTCAGACAAATGACCACTCGTGCAGTCATACTGACAATTGATATGAACGCTTATCATCAGTCATCCAAAGACCTATGTAACCATCTGTGGCCATCTTTAGGCTGGCCATACACATTTATTAGCTGTTGGCCAAATGATCGTTCCGTCGACAGCTCTCTCTCCTTATTTTCCCGTACACGTTTGGGTTGGCCGGGCATGTACGTGTTGTCAGAGAGGAGAGAGGAGAGCTTCTTAGAGAGTTGGGAGCTCCTCATATGCTTTAGTTTGTCATTCGAACCTAGAGCACTAATGTGTATGAGAGCCTGCAGACCATGTTGTCAGTGGGAATGTTGCTCTTTTATGGAGCTGAAGCGTTTAAGATGGACATAGAGGCACTGACAATTCCTTGACCGGAATGATAGTTCATAGTGACAGCTGTTCGGATGTGAAGTCCTAGCCAATTGATGTCTGTTTATATGGTCAGAATATTCTTTGACCATGCATAAAAATATTTCTTGTTTTATGAATGATCATGTTTAAAGGGAACCAGTCACACAGTACATGTCATCTGATCTGTAGGCAGCAGGTTAAGCTCTGCAGATTGATGTATAGTTTTCTAGAAAAAGATTCCGCCTAACTTGTAATTTATTCATTTTCATTCCTGCTCAGTCCAGCGGGTGGTCTTAGTCAGACGATGACAGCTCTTACCATATGTCCACTGATCAAAAGGCAAGCTGTCAATCCAAATATAGTATAGTGTAAAAAGGTGCCAAATTGGATGTGTACTTTTTTAAAATCTAGAACTAAAGCTGGACATACATTTAATGTGTATGTTGGATGACCCCGCCAATCTAATGTGTATGGGAGTAGATGTCAAGAGAGAGAAGGGTGAGAGTGTTGGATTTTAGTATGCCCAATCCTTTAGTTCTCAGGGATTTAAACCTGTCTTCTCATTCACAAGTCTATGGGGGTTGTTCGAGAGCCGTTCGGCCAACAGTTATCTCATATATATGGCTGGCTTAACCCTCTGCTGTTCAAAAAAGAGAAAATAATGTGTTCAGCTTAAAACGTGATAGTATATGTTATACCACTTCTCATAGATAGTGATGATGGTGCTAAGACAGTCTCTCTACATATAGCAAATTATATGGAAGTGTTAGGGTTTTTTGTATTTAGCTGAAATAGTACATTCTTTTCAAGGTTACAGCCTCCTCCTTGTGTCATGGCTCTATCCGGCTGCCTCTTTGACTACCGCATTGTCATGTTATTTCTAGTCCTGTGCTGCCACCGTTTGCTCCCTCTGATAAACCTTCTCAGCTTTTATATATGTGGTCCTCACAGCGCGTTACGTTTCATGTGACCCTCCAATTTTCTCATTTTAAATGTTCTTTAATTAATAAATCTATGTGCTGTGGAAAATAAGAATATGCTCAAGTCAGTAATTCTTCAATTTTACGTTGACCGGGTGGGGTTGGACCACTTTATCCCTGTATAACTAATAAGATGAATTGAAGGTCCAGGTACCTTTCTGCAAAGGGTGTACATCTTGATATACATGTATACTAAATCTGCCATGTAAGAATTACAAGTGAACTTTTGCAGGTTATAATTCACGTGGGTTGTAGGCTGTTGTATTTTTAAGACCACGGAAACACATTAAAATGTCTTGGTGTAAGCTGTGGAAGTGTTATTTTAGAATGATTTTTATTTCCTAGCCGTGGAGTGTGTAAATATTCAGAGCTGTGCCGCTCGCTTTAGGCTGGCAGATTGCAATGGGGGGAAACAAATGCCCTCATTATTATTATAATGGCGGCAAAGTTTCATTTTAACTATATTCATGGGAGATACAAAAGTGTTTTTCATATGTAAATAAGGCCCCTATGATCACAGCGTTGACTCATCATTGCACCATTTCTATTTGCTTCGCTCCAAAGTTGTCTAATTTAAAGAACATTTAGAAAGGACCTGCTTTAATTTGAACTTTTCTCACTGATGAGTAACCCAGCCTAATTGCATTTTGAGAAAACAGAGTGCTTTGTATAGGCGAGTTATTTCTCCTCTGATGAGATGAGCTTTATATTCATTAATGATGCCCAAGTGAAGCCTTTGGTGGGAAGGTGGGATCTTTCATAACACTGGCATACAAGGGTCCTCACTGATATGTTGTCTGCTGAACACAAATGGATGCAAGAAAAGGATACGGATCGATGGCTGACGAATGACAAACGTTTGTAATGTGCTTTCCTCACAGGGACTCAAAGCGTAAGGATAGTTGTGTGGCTGGGAAGTCAGTGGCTGCCATATAGGCGCTTGACCACAACACACACTAGGGTCATTTTGTAGGAAGTCAGTGGCTCAACCCTCAATTTCATACGAAGCCAGTTTACCTATTTGTATATTTTTGGACTGGTAGGAAACCCATGCAAACACAGGGAGGACATACAAATGCCAGTAGATGAAGTAGCTTTTATTTTAGTTGTATTCTTTCTGATACTTGCTAAGCATATTGCTCAGCGGGATGGACTGCCAACTGGTCGGTGTTCAACTTCTAAATTAAATGTATGAAGGTGTTCCCTTTCCGTCTGTCTTAAAACATGCATTTATTAATACTGATGGAAGGAACGGTTTTGGCGCTATGAAGAACAGCTTCTGCTACAGCTTGCGATGAATAGCTCTACTGCCAATGAAAATACCAGTGATTTCCAAAATGATTACTGCAGGGGAACCCCCTGGAATATCGCTCTACTACTGAGGAAGCCCCAATACCATTCCTGACTTGTTGTACGTGTGGGTTAGGGTACTTTCACATTAGCAGCAGGGGAGTCCGTCAGGCTGTTCCGGCGGGTGAACAGCCTGTTGGATCCGTCCTGCCGCTAGTTCACGTGTGCCCCAGGACTTCCGCTCCGTCCCCATTGGCTATAATGGGGGTGGGGGCGGAGTTCCGACGGCAGCGCATGGCGAGAGGCCGTCGGACTAAAAGTACAACATGCAGTACAGTGGAGCGGCAGACCAGGGGCACATGTGAACTAGCGGCAGGATGGATCCGACAGGCTGTTCACCCGCTGGAACAGCCTGACGGACTCCCCTACCGCTAATGTGAAACTAGCGTAAAGTATTATATAATTATGGCTCGGTGCTATCAATTAGCTCAGTTATGCTTACTGCTTTGTAATCCGTTTACGCTTCCTGTTGGCTTTTTGCCATGTTCTGGGGCTCATGGGACTTCATCCTGGGAAACTGGTTGGGAAGTATTGGAATATACAGTTATAAGACGGGATACATTCACATTTGAAGATAGTGGTGCTGCAAATGGTTATTGTTCCTGTATCTACTGCTGTGTCATGGTACTATGTTATGGCCACATTGTGTAAAGTGGATTTTATAAAATCCTGTAGACTACTATGGCACATCTGGTCACTGGGATTAATATAATTTGTGCCCACAACCCTAATTCAATCTGTTAATTGATTACTAGAATGGAAACTAGCTGATTATGGCCTCCACCAGGAGATGTCTATACCAGGGTAATGTCTGCGTGTCTGTGGCAATTCTTTTAGAAGTTTTTGCATAGTCCGTCTTTAGAACTAACATTTGAAGGTAATGTTCCGTTTCTTAAAATTAAATAAGAAATTTTCCAGTTTCTACTTCTTGACTCCACATTGGGTCTGTTTGTGTTCTGTACCAGTACTGGATGCACTGGCTGAGCTTTCTGATCTGAGGGAACAAATGTCTTTGGAATTCCTGACATATTGCTCTGGTTTTATGCTCCAAGCTTGTATTGATTATTGAAACACAGACTGAGCCAGGGGTGTCGTACGCTGGCAGAAGTGTATGGTGCGTGGCGACTCTCATCAAATACATCTTCAGAGCAGTTTGTTCAGGATTCGTACATCTGATGGGTGCTCTGAAACACCGTAAAATCAGCCCAAAAAGAGCACAGTGGACTGCTGTCTATACCGGATGCTCAGTGTCTTCTTCTCGGTATAAAATCTTTAAGCAGGAGTCTGTTGTCTTACAATTCTTAGGAAAACCGCCATAGACATTTGTTTTCCATTAAAATACATCCAGCTGTATCCTTCTTCACCTGTGAGAATGAACTTTTCATAAGGCAGAATCCACACATGGTGAAAATGCTGGCACTTTTCCATCCAGATTTGTGGACAGAAAATTCACAGTAGGAGCAAAGCGGGTGAGATTTTAACAAACCTCATCCACATGCTGCAGGAAAACGTAAATTGACATGCGGTGAAGAGTACCAACAGTTTCTGCAGATATTCTCCTCGAATTTCATGTTTTAAAAAGCGTAAGGAGAAATCCCTGGCGACCTCTGGGATAAGATATGCATATCAGCCTGTGGATTTTGGTGTAGATTTAAATCCATGGTGAGTTTTACCATCTCAGAGTTCTTTCACACTTGCGTTTTGAGGATCTGGCAGGCAGTTCCGTTGCCGGAACTGCCTGCTGGATCCGGAAATCCGTGTACCAATGGAAAGCATTTTTAGACGGATCCGGATGCGGATCCGTCTAACAAATGCATTGAAACACCAGATCCGTCTCTCCAGTGTCATCATTTTTAAAGGTCTGCGCATGTGCAGACCGGAAAGCCAAATCCGTTTTGCCGGAACACTTGGTGCTGGATCCGGCATTAATGCATTTCAATGGAAAATAATGCCGGATCAGGCATTCTGGCAAGTGTTCCAGAATTTTGGACGGATATAATACCCACCATGCTGCAGTATTTTCTCTGGCCAAATACCACAAGAGTGACTGCACTGTAGACATCCTGATGCATACTGAACGGATTGCTCTCCATTCAGAATGCATTAGGATAAAACTGATCATTTTTTTCCGGTATTGGGACGGAACTAAATACCTGAAAACTTTAACTCAAGTGTGAAAGTACCCTCATGTGGATGTACCCTTAATCTATGATCTGGTCATCTGGTGAATCTGGTCATCTCGAGATAAGAGGAAAGGTAAGGAAGGAAACATCAGTATATATGTTTTAGAGTGATAACTGTAAGTGGTTACTATTCAGCATGAACATTCAGGCCTTGTCCCTAATTTTTGCTTGTGTTCAGGTCACAATCACATTGACCTAAAGCTACTTTCACACTAGCGTTTTCAGTTAAGCCCCAATGCATTCTGAATGGATAAGGATCCGTTCAGAATGCATCAGTTAGGCTCCGTTCCGCTTCAATTCCATTTTGGAGACGGACACTAAAACGCAGCTTGCAGCATTTTGGTGTCCGTCTGAAGAGACAGAGTCTAACGGATCCATTTTGACTTTCAATGTAATTCAAAACGGATCCGTTATGGACTTTGTCATTTTTCTTTAAAACTAATGCAAACGGATCCGTTCTGAACGGATACAAACGTTTGCATTATAGGTGCGGATCCGTCTGTGCAAATAAACAGACGGATCCGCACCAACACAAGTGTGAAAGTACCCTGAAATAGAAAATGAGAAGATTTGTAGGTTCTTGAAAATATGATTCATTTTTGTTTTAATCAGTTATATCAGTGATCATCTTACTTACCAGGTCTCCTAAATTGTAGAATTATAGGGGCACACAACCTACCACTGTCTATCTACCATTCAGGGGTCAGTCAAGGTTTGGTTGTAGGGGTGCTGCCACTCATAGTTTGTCATAGCGCGTTTTTTGCACCCAGTTTAATGCATTCAAAAACCTCTGATTTATGCAGCCTTTTTAAACATTTTTGACCAAATAGTGAACATGTCATTTTTTCTTTAATGGCGTTTTAATATAAGAAAGTATGAATGCCATTTTAATGTCAGGTTTTCCAGACAGCAGTATGGGAAAAAATCCATTAGTACAAGAAACGTCATTGAAAAGCACAATACACATTGGCATTTGCAAGGCAAAAAAAATAGTAATAGTACATATCAGTGTGACACAAATTCCAGACAGTGAGTGGGAAATGTCACGCCCAGAGCATAAAAGCATAACATATAAGCCATTTAGCCAAAAAGAAAAAGCTGTTTCGTCAAAAAAAAAAAAGCCATTCAGCCAAAAAACACAACTCAAAAGTAAAAAAAAAAAAAGGCACTACAAAAATGTACGGTATGTTTGTGCTGCATCTAATATTTCCTATATCCTTCCATGTAAAGGCCTGGTTGCCCCCAACTCTCTACCGACAGATGAATGGGTGAAGTGAATATTTTCGCCTGATCTGCTTGTCCTCCGGGGAGATTTGGCGCCACCAGAGGGGTCTCCCCATTGAATACACAGACACGTTTGGCTGAGCCGAATATGTATGTATATGGGGGAATGAGTCAGGAGGGGCAGCTATTGAATTTGTATGGCGCCTTAAAACCTGTAGCTGAATTTTTTTTATTTTCATTTTTAATTAAGAAACACTGACGAAAAACACCTAAAAACGGCAAAATGTCACCTGTGTGTGACACCAGCCTAACAATAGGTGTTACAAGCAGGTTAACAAGTGATGGAAGTAGTCCTTTATGTAAAGATGATTTAATGAAAAGGGCTATTAAAAGTAACACACACTTGCGTTTTAGCTTCCAAGAGCCAGTCAAGGTACACAGAGAACATCTTAAAATGATTGAATATAATTTTGTAATTTGAGAGAATTGATGACTAAGCTCTTTCCGCTATGGGGTGTAAAACTATTTTCCATTAAGATCACAGCTTTTCAGGTGGTAGAACTTGGTGCTGATCCCAGTGTCAACTCGCTTTGTGATCTTAGGCCCTCAGCACAAAATTAAATATGGGCTCAGTGGAGCAGGGAATCGTTTTTGCCTGCAAAATTTCTAAATGCACTTGAGGCAAAATAGGAAGAAAAAAAAAAAAATGCTATATATTATTAAAGCCAGTTCTGCCTAATAGAAGAATTATGTAGACTGAGCACATATAATGATCTCACGTTTATCCATTATTCAAAATGAAATTTTAAAATAAAAACGCAGTTATCTCAGGTTTTCCAAATTTTTTTGGGGTATGAAATAGCCTGTACAAAGTGCTTTTATTAATCAAAGCAGCATTTAGTTTTCCGAGCGAGTCAAATGAAGCACTAAGCACTAGCATCATTAAAAAGCACTGAATCTACTTTCAAGAATTCTGCCAGCCTGCTCTTGTTCAAGGGGGAAGGATCGGTTTTCTGTAATATTAAAAGCTGGCAAACAACTGAAATATAACTAGCTGTACCAGAAGCCAATTAAGATCAAAGCCGAGATTTTTCAGTAGTGAGGCTTCATCGTTTTAATATTAAACATTTTTTTCACTTTGACATAGATCAAGAGGTGTTAATGCGGATTCTTTGAAACAAGTCAAGTAGTGTTTTTAAGTGACAGAACTGCTATTTGTTCTATCACAATCAATTAGTATCATGCCCCGGAATCCTCTCCATTTCTCCAATGCTGTATCTGAAGTATCTGGTGCTGACGAACAAGAACAGTACTGTAGGCTTTCATGGCAGACGACGCGGCTGTCGGAAAAAAACAAGACTAAGTACACAGTGATGAGAACAAAGCACACAGATTTGTATTCCTCCTTCCCAAATCATCCAAGCAAACCATGTATCTGATCAAGACGCAGGCGGATGTGACCGGGGTGTCAATAGTTAAAACTAGGCACAGCAGACAGGGTTGGGTATTATCACACATTCCCTAAAATTGGCCATGCAGATTAGATTTTCGGGGCGACAGCTGATCTCATTCAGCTCAGCCAAGCGTGCACGGGCTCTGAAAGGAGAGAGGGCAGAAAACTGCAGCCAGACGCTGCTTATCTCCACTAGGGACAAAAGGATCAGACATATTGAAATCCAAAAGCCCGATCCTTCTTTCTCTGACATCTGTTGTAAGTGCGGAAAGCCACTATACACAGTAGATGGCCAATCAGCCAACAGCTATATAACACAGTAGATGGCCGATCAACCAACAGCTATCTAACACAGTAGATGGACGATTAGCCAACAGCTATCTAACACAGTAGATGGCCGATCAGCCAACAGCTATCTAACACAGTAGATGTCCGATCAGCCAACAGCTATCTAACACAGTAGATGGCCGATCAGCCAACAGCTATCTAACACAGTAGATGGCCGATCAGCCAACAGCTATCTAACACAGTAGATGGCCGATCAGCCAACAACTATCTAACACAGTAGATGGCCGATCAGCCAACAACTATCTAACACAGTAGATGGCCGATCAGCCAACAGCTATCGAACACAGTAGATGGCCGATCAGCCAACAGCTATCTAACACAGTAGATGGCCGGTCAGCCAACAGCTATCTAACACAGGAGATGGCCGATCAGCCAACAGCTATCTAACACAGTAGATGGCCGATCAGCCAACAGCTATCTAACACAGTAGATGGCCGATCAGCCAACAGCTATCTAATGTGCATGGCCAACATTTCTGGGAGTAGAACATTGATGACCGATCCTCAGGATAGACCGTCGATATCTGATCAGTGGGAATCTGACTCCCGGGCCCAGCCACCGAACAGCTGCTTTAAGAGGCTGCGGTGCCCCAGTGAGCTCTGCAGTCTCCTGGCAGCTTACTAAGCACAGTGCTGTTCATTGCAGCTCAGACCCTTTCAGTGATAATAAAAGGGTTAATGTCATTTATTTTAAGGGAGTGCGTTTTTCACAAGAAGTCCTAATTTATGGTGTGCGAATGATAATGTTAAGCGGATATATTCATCCTGTGGATGACACATAATAGACTGTAAGAAACCGTGTCTTTGGGTGCATGTTAATGTATGTGTTAATTGGTAATAATCATTACTTTTGGCTACATGTACAGAGCACATGCATGGGAAAACCTGGTTTCTAGACTCTAGTGACTGGATGACACAGGATGAACCATTGAAAAACGATGGAAAATATCATTTGTCTGTTTCTTTAAGGAAACAAGGTCATGATTTATCAAGACATGAGCCTGGTGTCTTAAAATTGTAATATCATTCATGGTTTATCAATTAGGAAAATAGTTTTGTCATCCATTTCCGTATAAGTATTATTTATTATTACTCAGAAATACAATCCTTCTTCAAGATACTTTAAAAGCCTGGAGACGCATAGGATCTCTGTTTCAGCTTTTTCCTTATATACATAGATGTTCTATAGAAGGAGAACATCCAGCTGCGGTTGGATTCATTCCAACCGGAGTAGAAGTATAACGGCAGAACCAGGTTTGCGGTATATAACGGACACAGTGGACTACGAAAAGGGAAATATACATAACTTTCATTGGGTATTACCAAAAATTTTCATTACCCCTAGAGGATTTCCTCTGTTATCAGTGGAAAAGTATAGTGTCGGTTCCAGGTCAGGGATGTCAGAGTCTGTGGATTCCTGTGGATTTCTAGGAGATTTTTGCCAAACATAAGAGAAAACTCACCATTTGCACGATACATACGGTAATACTCAGATAGACCCAAGGATTCTAGACAGGGCATGTTTTAGTAGATGGGAAAAAGAAACTGAGTTAACTACCCATTGAACCAAAAATGAAACCGCAGACAAAAGACAGAAAGGGTGGATCTAGTGTATGCATCAATTAAATCTGAAATTCATAATTATACAGGATCCATATATATCTGCATGGGCCAGAAAGGTGGTCATAATTAAAGGCGAAAGGACTATAATTAATTTTCCTATCAGAAAAGATGGTAATAAGTAACTGCTGGATTAAAAAAAAAAACGTGCCCACTTATGCCTGTATAACACCTGCCGATTTTTCGGCAGAGGAGCACTAATGAGCGTTCGAAGATGAGCGATCATCTGGCAGTGTAATATTGCTGCTGATTTTTTTTTTGATTTTTCTTATTGTCAGGATATTAATTTCACTTTGTAATACAGATTTTTTTCTCATTTGTAATTAAATGGAAAACTAAAATAAAACAAAAAAATCAATCATGTTTCCATAAAATGATTGATGAAGGGATGCATACCTCTAGAGTTTGCATATGTTTTCATGAACCTCTATCTAGTTCTTATTAAGTAATAAACCTTCTTCTTTATAATAGTAACAATAACAGCAAAATTCCTAAAAAAGTAGTAACAATAAAAGGAAAAGCCTTCATTGTTAGAAATGAAGGAATGGATACATTACTGTAGACTTTAGAGCCAGTTAGACCACTCAGGAGCCCACTCTGAAAACTGAGTTTTTGACAAAAAGAACTTTTGTAGACATCAGCACAAAACAAGCAAAAATATAGGCACCGGTATCAGATTTATAGGCATATTTTCTACCTGGCAGCTGAGATTTGTCCATCTATTACAGAAGGATAATTTAGTGTTTAGTGGAACACATATATCACCTGTAATAAAGGTTTTTTGGAATGTCCTACTTGACAACATCTGTGATTTTTGATCTATAGCATTGCTAAAATAAATTTGATCTAACTTTATTAGGCTTTTTAAAACACATTCAAGATTGAAAGGTTCAGGGAATAATAAGCCAGAGGATTTTATGATGCCATAGTGATTCTCCGGAAAACAATATGGAAGACTAAATGGCTGAGCTCGGACTTTAAGTATAAGTTTCACTTGTTCTGCATTGTGCTTTATATGGCCTGTTTTACTTTACTTGTGTAAGCCTGCTGATGCACGTAGCTGATTTCCAAGAATGGTCCTTTTTTTTTCCTGGCAAATGACTTGATCAATAAACAATAGGACTGCTGGCTGAAGTGTTCTAGATAGAGAATGGCCAAATTCTACATCACTTGATTGTTTTACAGTTAGATCATTCAACACTTGCTCCAAAATGACTTTATGGATTGGAGCTAAATAACTACAACACACAAAGAAACTTCTTGTTCCCTACCGAGAGCTGGGCCAAATGTTTGTTCCAACAGTGCTGATCGGTTTTCTGAAGGTATTGACAACAAAACACGATATTACCACTTTGAATGAATTGGTAGGGTTAACATTTCACAATTTTTCTTTTTATGATCAGCCATTCCAAGTGTGCATATCTGTGGGGAGGGTCGGGAAGATTATGTGTATGTCCAGCTTTAGGCTACTTTCACACTAGCATTTTTTCTGGATCCGGCAGGGTTCAGCAAAAATGCTTCAGTTACTGATAATAAAACCATCGGCATCTGTTATGAACGGATCCGGTTGTATTATTTTTAACATACCCAAGACGGATCCGTCATGAACTCCATTGAAATTCAATGGAGGATGGATCCGTTTTCTATTGCATCCCACTACAGAAAGACAATGAATGCGGACAAAACGGAAGCATTTTTTTCTGGTATCGAGACCCTATGACGGATCTCAATTTGGGAAAATATTAACGCTAGTGTGAAAGTAGCCTTAGGCTACACTGCAACTTTCACGGCTGGCATCCCTACAGAGAGCTTTCTCACACCCCAACAAGAATTTGTTGATAACAGCACTCTCCAAAAAACTCCATCAAGCAACATAATGGCAATGTTGTGGCTCTTGTGTACAGTCAGGTCCTTGTCAAGCAACCAAATACAGTCATCTTACCCTTTGTAAAGCCAAAGTGAAAGACCGTGTGATGCTTTTCAGCTGATCTAGTCACTTAAACAACCTCATCATAGAAGTCCAGCCCACGTAGGGAGCAGGAGAAGAGTTCCTCAGCATCATTCACTCTACACTGTGCATGTTTGCGTTTTTAAATGTCTGGTTAATTTATCAAATTACCATCCCAGGCCAGGCTTAATGTGATTGGAGTGCTTCATCCTGCCCAAACAGGGTGGGATACGTCATTTCAAGCCAACTCTGGCAGCATGCACAGTGAAGTGAGGTGTACTGGACTCGGCTTCATGTGCAGATTGAAGATGCATTAGATGCCACCAGAACTACCTTGTGATGACTGAATCCTGGATTCAGCAACATCAATCAAGCCAAAGTTGACGTTTAGGGTATGGATAAAATGACTGTTTAGCCAAATGGCTCCACCTCCATGACTTCAACAAGTCATATAATGCATGTGGAGATAAAACTTAGATAGGAAGAAATTCTGAAAATGGTTTAGAGATGCATAAGGTATTAACAGGTTCCCTTTAAGGGCCCTTTTACACTTGCGTTTGGAAGATCTGGCGTAGAGTTCCGCCGTCGGGGCTCTATGCTGGAGGAATACTGACCAGGATTATCCCCATGCATTCTGAATGGAGAGAAATACGTTCAGTATGCATTAGGATGTCTTCAGTCACTAAACGTTTTTTCGACGGAGAAAATACCGCAGCATGCTGCAGTATTCTTTCCGTCCTCGGATGCAGAGCAAAACTCTGGCACATTCTGCCACAATAGAAAACAGATCTGTTCTCTATTGACTTTCAATGGAGTTAAAAACAGATCCGTTTTGGCAATGTTAAAAAAAATAGTTTAAGTTAATACAAGCAAATCAGTTCAAACGGATGCATGCGGTTGTATTATCTGTAACTGAAGCATTTCTTTCCGGCATAGAGCCCCGAAGACAGAACTCTATGCCGGATCTTCCAAATGCAAGTGTGAAAGGGCCCTAATGCTTTAAGTATCTGAAATAGTTGTGCAATTAATATTATTAGGACTAGTTTCAGGATGTACCACTTCTTCAGCTGTGTTCTAGTTACAGTAGTCAATTCTTCACTACAAGGTGCACTGAATAATTCCTTTCTGACCCTTCTTTAACCCCTTCATCTTCACATTTCTGCACAGTTTTACGCTGTCCATTAGAATGACAGTTTGCTCTCTTGTTATTGAGTAACCATTAGCCGGCAACTAATGGCCTAGATCAATATCTTCTCAAGAATTGGTGTACTGAGTGATGGGAAGCTCTTCCAATGTCTATAAAATATAACCTAAATTGAGAAGGTAATGTCTATCAGTCAACAAACTGGCCAACAGCTAATGAACGTGTATGGGCAGCTTAAAGGGACACTTCCATCAGAAAGGGGTCATTATTTTTTAATTTCAATATTCATAGAAAACGTTTTTTAAGAATGTTTGGCCATTTTTATTTTTCATTTCGGCCGCACCACACCACTGAAAATTAAAAAACAAAATATTGTCCTTTGGCAGTCAGCACATAGAGATAAAACTCTCATATAGATAGGGATCCCACTATTTTACTGTTGATGTAATGCAAAGATGTTATCTGTTTGTATAATAGTAGATAAGTAGAATTGGGGTAACAGTATACCACCTATATTGTTCACTTGATAGGCCAAGATAATGTGTGATCGTCTAAATGAGTCACTGATCCCCATTCCTCACTGCTAAAAGTCCAAAGGAGGAAGTTACAAAGCCAGAGAAGGAAGTAGAATATATGGAGTGAAACCAAAAAGTATATCCAGAAAACCATCTCCCCTTTTTTTTTTTTATAAAAATAAAAAATACATAGAATATTCTTATATAGGCAGTTTATTTCCGATTAAAACATTTTTTGAAGCTTTAGGAGCAACTCTTTGTAAGGCCCCATTCACACGTCCGTGGTGTGTTGCGGATATGCAAATTGCGGATCCGAAACACACCCGGCCGGCACCCCCCATAGAAATGCCTATTCTTGTCCCCAGCTGCTGACAAGAATAAGATGTGTTCTATCTTTTGCTGAGCCGCGGACCGGAAGTTCGGGGCCGAAGCCCGGAAGTTTGGGGCCACGCTCCGCAAATGCGGAAGCGAAGAGCACATAGTGTGCTCTCTTCTTCACGTCTGGCCCCATAGAGAATGAATGGGTCCTGCGGAATGGATGCGGACCCTTTTGCGGACGTGTCAATTGGGCCTTAAAACATTACACTTGCCTGCTATTGACTAAAGTAATGACTTGGGTTGCAGTATTTGCTCACTAGTAAAGGCATATCTTGTGTCTTTGAGGCATCGGTACAAGATCTATGTCTACGCTCTATATGTAGAACTAAATGTCGATGTTCTAACCAAGGGATCAGCAACCTTCAGCACTCCAGCCATGGTGAAACCACGACTCCCAGGAAGCACAAGTGCTTGGGTGTGGTCAGAACTTCCATAGACGTAAATGGAGCATTTTGGGAGTTATAGATTAACAACAGATGGAGTACCAGAGGTTGCTGACCCCTACTCTAACCCCTTGTCTAGGAGCTGTTTAGTCATTAATTAGCAAGCATAATAATAAGGAATTCAAATTTCACTTAGCAAACATGTAAATGTCCTTCCGTGGCATGGGAACGGTGATATAAGAACCACTATTAATATACTATTGCTCACCAGACTTGATATCTTTCTAGATTTTGTAAAGTTGTCAGTAAAGAATTAAAAATAGAATTAGTAGTAAGACTTCTTTATTGACTGTCTGGTATTTATTATCACATTCATGTACAAAATCATCTCCAAATTTCTGCTGTGATGTTACTATGGAATATTATTTAAGGACTTGGAGAAGGATGGTTTCTGTATCTACAAGCCTCATCGGATTTTGGGGCCAAAGTGCTTATGTCAGTAGATGCTTCAAACACGAATACGCTGACCTTTTCCTGATATAGCTAGCATTCTGCCTTTAGGTGAATTTTAATAATTCACTTAAGTAGCTTTTTGACATTGGTTGATTGCTCTGCAGCTTTGTGTGATTAAACTTCGTTCATCTACATAGACGTTAATTCATTTATGTAAACATATTCAATGAAATTTAATTCGAAATGTTAGCCTTTGGAGTATATTCATATCCATGCCAGGGTACACCAAAACTGTCAAAGCAGGGTTTACTCAAGAGTAGCCTAGGTAGGTGCTTAGGATTTTGTGGGTTTAGGATGGTCCGTCACTGTCACACTGTAGTAATACAGCAATATGATGGTGAAAACATGGCCATTTTTACAAGTAAAGGTGGACTTTTTGATCATGAACTATGTTTTTTAAATTGTGTCTCCGCCTAGACTACACACAGGTCTTCCCTATAAGTAACATAGTACATAAGGCCAAAAAAGACATTTGTCCATCCAGTTCGGCCTGTTTCCTGCAAGTTGATCCAGAGGAAGGCAAAAAAAAAACTGTGAGGTAGAAGCCAATTTTCCCCATTTAAGGGGGAAAAAATTCCTTCCCGACTCCAATCAGGCAATCAGAATAACTCCCTGGATCAATGGCCCCTCTCTAGTAGCTATAGCCTGTAATATTATTACACTCCAGAAATACATCCAGGCCCCTCTTGAATTCCTTTATTGTACTCACCATCACCGCCTCCTCAGGCAGAGAGTTCCATAGTCTCACTGCTCTTACCGTGAAGAATCCTCTTCTATGTTTGTGTAGAAACCTTCTTTCCTCCAGACGCAGAGGATGTCTCCTCGTCACAGTCACAGTCCTGGGGATAAATAGATGATGGGAGAGATCCCTGTACTGACCCATAATATATTTATACATAGTTATTAGATCTCCCCTCAGTCGTCTTTTTTCTAAAGTGAATAACCCTAATTTTGATAATCTTTCAGGGTACTGTAGTTGCCCCATTCCAGTCGTTACTTTAGTTGCCCTCCTCTGAACCCTCTCCAGCTCTGCTATGTCTGCCTTGTTCACAGGAGCCCAGAACTGTACACAGTACTCCATGTGTGGTCTGACTAGTGATTTGTAAAGTGGTAGGACCAGGGTGGATCTGATTTAAATCACGAGTCAGTAAGGCTTTATTTAAATCATAGTTTTCTACATAAAGAATAATTCTTGCTGGTATAACTTATAATATGCAAGTAGATGAAGATTTTTAGAATAACAACTTTTCATATTAGTTTTTTTTATTCCCAGTTTAATAGGTTAATCATTCATATTTGGACAACTTTTCTGTTGTACTTAGGAAGGAGAAAAAATATTGTTTCTATTCACTGAACTTCTTTAAACTTAGCTCTGAAGGGGTTGATTCTGGATTCATAGGTTTGTAGAAGTTCGGATTAAGGTCTTTTTCTCAGCTCTGTTCATGTTATAACATTTTTCTGTGAAGAAGAGGCTGTGATCTCTGCTGAGAACTGCAAAAGTAAACCAAGCATCTGTGATAATGTCTTGTAGGCCGAGAAACTGCCCAATAATCTTACAAAAACCTCTGGAAGAGCATGACATTGTGAATGGATTAATGGAATTTATTTTCCAAAAAAATTAAACATATACAGCCTTATTCTACATAATTAAAAGACTAATCTTTATTTCATGATGGAATAACCTTTGGATGGTAACATATTATCATGTGCAGCTCGGTCCCATTCAAGTGAATGAGCCTGGGCTGCAGTACCAAGCACAGCCACTATGCAATGTTCGGCGCTGTGCTTGGTAACCTGTGAGGAGGCTGCAGCGCTCACCGGAGCACCCCGGCCTCTTCAAACAGCTGATCAGCAGGGGTGCTGGGAGTCATGCATAGCCATGACACTGATCAGATATTGATGACTTATCCTGAGCATAAGTCATTATTATCAAAATTATTAAAAGACCAATTATTGTAAAGACCAGTATAATATGATCATTATTTCATTTCCTACCAATATCAAATAATGGAAACGTCAACCAGTTATTTGAAAGCCATGTCTAGTTTCACCCACAGCTATTATCAGGTCCTATACACAGTTCCACATTAATAATATAGGGCTGCGGACGTGTGTTACCATTGCACGGCTATATTCCCACACGCAGGTATGAATGGACGTGTATTAGATATATTCTGGGGGTGCAGGTGCAGTAAACCCTTTGAATAATTTTTAGATATTATTTTCTACACAGGTTAAAACAAAACTTACACGCCAACTTGGAGAAAAAGCCATTTAAATGCCACTTTAATATCATCAGCCCATATTTCAGTAAAGTAATGGAACTGACAAAAGTGTACATGGATCTGTAACAAATAACATTTAACCCAGCCGCCCGTGTAACATGAATTGTTATCGGAGATAAATCTGCAGGGAAAAGGACTGATAAATTAGTGGTTAAAATTGACAAGTGACAAGACATTTGGAAACATAATTTGTCTTTTTTCAACAGAGAAGGTGATAGCCGTGCATTTCAAATAATGCCTTTTCCTGTGTCCAGAGCTGTGAAAATAACAGGCGGCCGGTAGTGCGGATGTGCCGTTCCTCCCAAATCCCCTTTTATAACAGTCTTATTGCGCACCAGGCTATTATTCCCCATTGCTAGTAAATGGAAGATTTTTACAGTATATCACTATTACCGAATCCATAGCTTTTTCTGTTTATTGTAGGGCATACCTCAGCATGGCGGTGAGTAGCTGGTGAGTAGCTCCCATGCAGTCCTACATCTGCCGGTTCTACATGTCCTTCTGGATTAAACAAGCACTTTGTGAAACCTTTACTGGAAGCGTACCAGAACTGATGGGGTTTACGCTCAGGATCTCGCTGAAACACAACCTGGTGGACTGACTCTGACATGGTAGAACGCGGGAATGTGCAGAACATATATACTCAGTTCAAGAGGAACGGTCGCTCCTCCTGACGGGTCTGTCTTAGTAACTACTTCCCCATGAGCATCTTTCCATTTAACTCCTTATATTGTACCATTCCTCCATTATTCCAGCGTGAATTTATGAATGGATTACCAATAAAGGTCCTTCTGGGTGGGACCATTTGGGGGGGTGTCCTTGCACAGTCTACTGTCCAATCAGTGCTGCCAGTATCAGACTGTGCACCCCAACTGATACCACCTAGTCTCCTTTTATGATCTACTCAGTTTTTATCTTTAAAAACGTACTTAAATAACCGGCCCATGTGTTCGTACCCTAAGGCTGTGTTCACATCGCCGGCACAAACTCTGGTAGTCTACTGAAGTTTACCGTATGTGGCATAGTTGAATACTGCCACACACCGCTGGATCCCCCCTGACGATAATGGGATCTGATGGGGATTCGGCAGCTTTTTGGCTTTCGGACGGACAAATACTGCTCCATTTATGCAGGAAAGCTGTCAGATCCCATTATAGTTAATGGTGATCCAGTGGTGCGTTCATTGCCCATCATTGCCCATAGTATCGGGCCATGTAAATGGGCCCTAAGGGCAGCCAGTGTTCTGTGACTAAGAATGCAGTACGCATGTATGATAGTGATCTCTGGGGCCCCATGTAGCTCTTTATAAAAGTCAAAGTGTAGAATAAATATTATTTCCAAATTCCAACTTTATTTTTTATTAGGTTTTTTGTTTTGTCCAATGTAAAGAAAAAATAATTTCAAAAGAGAACAGGTAATGACACAGTAACATAGTATATAAGGCTGAAAAAAGACATCTGTCCATCCAGTTTGGCCTGTTATCCTGCAAGTAAATCCAGAGGAAGGCAAAAAAAAAAAAACCTGTGAGGTAGAAGCAAATTTTCCTCACTTTAAGGGAAAAAAATCCTTCCCGACTCCAATCAGGCAATCAGAATAACTCCCTGGATCAACGAACCCTCTCTAGTAGCTGCAGCCTGTAATATTATTACGCTCCAGAAATACATCCAGGCCCCTCTACAACTCTTTTAGTGAACTCACCATCACCACCTCCTCAGGCAGAGAGTTCCATAGTCTCACTGCTCTTACCGTAAAGAATCCTCTTCTATGTTTGTGTAGAAACCTTCTTTCCTCCAGACATCATTTACAGAAAGGGAATACAATGTCCAGAGAGTCTCTCCCAATTGTCATACTTGCAGTCAAATAGAGCGTCCGCACGTAGACTAGATTTTATTAATATGGTTTAATAAAAATAATACAATATTTTATTTTATGAATATAAATGCCTCTTAAAATCCGAATAAATCTGTTTCACTGGTGTCCACATGACATCACTTACATCGGCATCTGCTACTGTTTGGCTGGCTGTGTGACTTGTAAACTTTCCAGGGCAGGACATGTATACTTTCCATGTTTGCTGTGTACACTGGCAAGGTTTGCACAAGTATGTACATGTGTGGATTATTCTAGTAATCATTTGATAGCAGATGTAGTTTATCAAATGTTCTTTCATGTCCTGTGATAAAAACCCTTCAATAAGGCCTCATGCACACGACCGTATGGCTTTTTCAGTATTTCAGTATTTTGCGATCTGCAAAAAATACGGATGACGTCCGTGTGCATTCCGTTTTTTGCGGAACGGAACAGCTGTCCCCTGACAGAACAGTACTATCCTTGTCCGTTATGCGGACAATAATAGGACATGTTCTATCTTTGAACGGAAATACGGAAACGAAAGGCATACGGAGTACCTTCCGTTTTTTTTGTGTGGATCCATTGAAATAAATGGTTCCAAGGTCCGTATATGGAAGGCAAAAAACAGAACGTAAATGGAAAGAAAATACGTTCGTGTGCATGAGCCCGAACTGTGAATATTACTGCACTTAATAATTGCATTGTTACCGTTGTGGTTGATTTAAAATATGTAATAGGTTCATTGTTCTAAAATCTCTGTTTGTTGTGATATTCCTCTGTCATTCCTCCAGTAAATACATCTATAAATTGGTAACTGGGCTTCACTGTTGGTTTTGACAGTAGATCATGTCCCTACACACCATGCTGATAGTTTTAGACCTCAATCAGTGTGGTCTAATGCACGTAGATAACGTACAGTACCTTTCTTTCAATTTACATAGTCACTTAAAGACATCTTTACAGTAGACTATCATGCCTGTAATTCGTACGTACGCTCTTTCTCAATAATTGGCCCGTGTAAAGGTACTGTTGATCATCGGATGAACGAGCAAAATGCCGTTTTTTTTGGTGAATTTATTATTTATGCAGCACATTAAATCAAAGTTTCTGGGCAGCAGATTGTCTTGTGTGACTTGAAGAGCATGAAATGTCTATATGAGCAGAAATCTGTTTCATTTAACAAAAAATGATTCTAAATTATTATAAGATATGACCTGACATCGCTTGCTTTAGGACGGTTGATAATTAGGGATGAGCGAAGCGAGCTTCATATCCTAGATCCAAAGTCGCTTCGCTCAAAACATCCGTTTTATTGCCGTCTGCATACAGCATTAAATGTCGGCACCGACGAGGCAAATTCGTTATCACCGAAGTCTCGCCGGCTTTGGTGAATAACTTCGGATTTGATAGTAGGCTATAAGAAGATGCATACTGCATGGTAGTTAATACAATGACTTCTCACATGTATGAGTAGATGCCTGAATTCAGCAGAAAGTAACCATTTCTCCAGCATTCAGAAATTAAGCAGGTTTGAAATATTTGTGGATATCAATGAAATAATTCACAGTTTTATGTTTTTTTTCTAGGTCAAACCCTGTTATCAGAACGTGGACTGGTCCATTTTATGAACCATGACGTTGTGTGTGCTTCATGCTGGCATGGTGCTGGTAATGGCGTCATTGGTCTATGCAGTTAGCTTCCCTGAAGACGATGAGCCTATCAACATTGTAGATTATCACTGTAAGTATTTTCCCTGTTTACTGTACATTGGGGGGAGTTATCATGAGGGTAATATTTGAAGTCGGTTTTCCATCAGTCTGTGTTTGCAATAAATGTATTAATTGGCGCTCATTGCTTGGCGAATTTAGTGTACCTTTAAACCCAATACTCCAGTATTTTACCCCAAAAAAAGTCCCAGTCTTAAATCTGGAGTGAAACTCATTAACATATCTATCCACTTATTCACCCGCTTTTAAAAATTGGAATGGTGTAAAAATGGAAAAAAAAGTCAGAAATTTTTTGTATAAAGTGACCTCAAAAAGTCGCATAAGCCCTATTTTGCCCTATAACTTTTTGAAGGCAGAATTCTGGACTGCAAGGCTTGATAAGTTCCTCCCCTTATGTATGTAGTAAAGTACCAGAACTGTAATGGATTTACCAGATTAGTTCTTGAGAAGATAAAATCTAGTGGACAGAGACTTATCATGGTGGAAACCAAAATGTGAGAACCCTCTCAAGCCCTAGTGATGTTAGTAGATTCATCATGGGATAACCCCATAGGTTTTATGTAAAATTAGAAAATCAGACATCATACAGTACATGACAATCTCTTTCAAACAAAGGTAGAACCATCCCTGCACCGCACATGGATCCAGAGATCTCATACATTTAGCAGAGAAACTGAAGCAATGAATTTCAGGCTGGCAGCTCAGGGTGTGTGTCCTTTCTCGGGGAGCATGCCCTGTCTGCTGGAGCTGGTGGTAGTTGAATGATAGAACTGAGCATGTGCACCCATCACAGTGAGGGGGACAGAGATATTAGAAAAAGGGAAAACAGCAGGTGGTGCTATACAGATAGATTTCAGTGAATGACTCAGTGGCTATACAACATTTTTCATTACAAGCACTTACAAAAGTATTCAGATCCGAGGGCTGGTTTAAAAACTGTAGAATTTTAACCGAGTGAAGAAGTAAAGGTTGACTTCAGGTATTCTTAATGAACTCCCCATATGCATTAATGGCCGGTTTGGTTTTCAGTCGGGAGAGGGTAGTAAGCTTAATCCTGAAACACAAAACCTTCTAGGCTCCTCTCTTCCATCAGCTGTAGAGGAGACCAAGAGGCGGGAACATGAAGTGGCCCTGGAAAAAAAACGAAAAGTGGCTCCATTTTGTAGGCAGGTCCAAACAGAATTAACAGAACAAGAACAACTTGGAGCGGTCAACAATACCATAGTGCAAAATACCATCCCAGCAGAACCAAATAACACAGTGTAGCACAATATACTGCCCCAAAAGCTGGCCCTCTGTGGTGACCATCGATAGCTACCATCTTCTGTCCTCCTTCTCCAGTTGTCTATGGAACAGGGGGCTTAGGCCACAGCAGTTGAATTCAGGAGGGCATGTGCGGTTGCCGGCTGTGTACATGAGTACCTGATTGTCACAGAGTTAATTACTGTTGAGAGCTCATTATGAACCCAGTCAGCGGCAAATAGGAGGACATGGGTGGCCCCCTGGGGCATCGGCCCACCGGGAAATTTCCCTGTAGGGTCTATGGCCAAGAGACGATGACCACATTTCTGCAGATCAGTTTTTTCAGGTGCAAATAGTCTTGCAGAATTACAGATAAGAACTTTTTTTCTCATGCCTTTCTATCTATGGGTTGTTTTCCTTTAATTGTGTTCTGATTCTCCCAGAAGGTTCCATTTTGCAATTTATCAGTATATTGGGTTATCTGCATAGAATTGTTTAACACAGACTGATTTGGTTGAAATCTCTCCAGCATGTTGTAGACTGTTTTTCCCGGAGAACATGGCCGTCCAGGAAAACATGCCTAACAGTGTGCTCTACTCTATGGTTGTCTTTTGGAGGACCACACATTTTTTGAAAGGGAAGGAAATCACAGTTGCTGACATTGGTCATATTTTATTCATTTATATTCAAGGTGTTGCATGAGGGATTTAGCTCAAACCCCTCTACACCTAGTATATACAGCTAATCAATTCTGTATATTGATTCTTTAGCTGTGTAATCCGGAGTGATGGTGTATCCCATTTTAACTTGCAGATTCAAGGCAATATCCTGTATTTAAAGGACGCCCTTCAGGCAATGAATCACAGCACAGCTTGGACTTTCAACTCATGTTAAAAATTCGAGACACGCTTTATGTTGCTGGAAGGTAATTTCTTTTAATCTGTTTATATGATTTTGACTTGTATTCTGTTTTTTGTTGAGGAGTTATTTTTAAAGCTCACAGAAAAGCTTAGATTTAGGGCTTATTCACATGACCGTGGTTTGGTTCCGCATCCGAGCCGCATTTTTTGCGGCTCAGGTGCGGACCCATTCGCTTCAGCGGGGCCGCAAAAGATGCGGACAGCACTCCGTGTGCTGTCCGCATCCGTTGCTCTGTTCTGTGGCCCAGCAAAAATTATAAGTCATGTCCTATTCTTGTAATTTCTATAAAGGGCCGTCCGTTCCGCAAATTGCGGAAGGCACACGGGCGGCATCCGTGTTTTCCAGATCTGCAGTTTGCAGACCGTAAAACACAGCATGTTCATGTGAACAAGCCCTTAGGAAATGAAAATAGTAATCTCTATCAATTTTAGGTTTCATTGGAAAGGAATGGAGCAAATATAAAAAACAACCTAGTCATACTTACATTGTGAGCCCCACTGTGGACAGCTTGATGCCAATGTCTGTAAAGCGCCGTGTAATATGTCAGGGCTATATAAGTGCCTAAAATAAATAAATCAAACCTATGGAGCCTACATGTGACAACCCAATGCATAATTGCTAAGTAAAAAGGTTTCATTAATAATGCTGTGGGTAATTGGGCTGTACTGCCATTTTCAAAGTACTTTTTAGTGACTATTTAACAATTTGCAAATATATCAATTTTCTTTACAGAAATTAGTATAATAATGGCGACCACCTTTAATGAATACTAAGTGCATTAAATCGGTTGTCTAATGTCGACTACCCCTTTCCATTTGACCCTCTCCTAGTTATCACACTCTATTGCTGGCCCTTTTACATGAGCAAGTGCATAAGCAATGATAAGGAACAAACCGTTCGTACCTGATAATTGCCTATGGTTAAAGGCTATAGAAACCTTTGCGGACAATTTTTTTAAAATTGCCTTTTATTCATTTTGAGCTCATTTTTAAAAAAAAAATTATTAAACATTTTCAACAATTTGTATTCCACAGCTTTTGGTTTCAGTGCAAATACAGACTGTTGCTCTCTGCCTCACACTGAATCCATCAAGGGGGCGCTCTGATGGCTCAATTTGTAGTTCTTGTCCCTGAACTCCTGGCAGCTCATAAACACTTGCTATAGCTTAATTGTTATCAAACTAATAAAAATTTATAAGAAATATAAGAAAACTTATAATAAAGATCAATTGGAGAAAAAAAAAAAGATTTTTAGCCCAAAATGAGTAAAATGCAATAAAAAACAAATGACCCCCAAAGATGTCTAATGCCCTAAGCCGAAGGAGAGTTGCATTTTTATGGAGCAGTAATCTCTGTATGAGGTTGCTTGTCCCCATGGAGAATTATAGTTTGATTCCTGTTGACATGGGAATATGAGCTGCCCAGAAATGATAATTTAATGTGCCACAGCTAAGATGTCATCACCCAATGAACCTTTTGTTATTGGTGGCACATTTACATGGCAATTGTTGGCCCGTGTAAACCAGCCTTTAAGCAGAGCAGAGAACTATCAACCTTTGCTCTGGAACTTCTGATCCATGTGTTACACAGTTTGCCACTCAGTTGAATGGCAGGCAATGTAATACTACATGCCACTGCAGAGGAATTGTTTGGGTGGCTTCAGCATACTCTGGAAATAATAGCTGAAATGGGAGGGTTTCTGAAGATGTCCCATGTTGATCAGCTGGACACAAACAGGGAGAGTCAAGTGAGAAAAAAGAGTATAATTATTATTTTTTTTAAATGAGGGACCCTGTTGGCATTTTATGCTGCCCATGGTTAGGTTTCTAGTTTGAACTATATATTTTATTCTCTCTACTTTAATTCCAATTGAAGGGGTTTTCCGGGGAGAAAAAAAAAATCAAGCCAGACATGTCAATTGGGGTTTCCAGGACTTCAATATTAGATAAGTAATGAATATCTGATTGGTGAGGGCCTGACCCCCAGCACTACTGCTAATCAACTGTTTGAAGAGGCCGCAGGCCAGTGACGTCACATTCACTGGTCATATGACCTGTTTGCAACTCCCTCCGATTTAAGTTATTGGGCCTGTGCTGCAATACCAAGAGCAGTCCCTATACAATGTACAGCTTTCTGCTTGGTATGCTGTGGTGATCTTACAGCACTCACCAGTGCACCGCCCCTCTTCAAACAGCTGATCAGTGGGGGTCAGACTCCGAGCACCTCTGCCCAAGGGGTGGTCACGGATATCCCAGTGTTAATGACCTATATTCAATATCAATGCCCTATCCTAATCGAAAACCCCTTTAAAAAAATAAAAATAAAGTCTTACTTCCACCAATCCGCTGACAATGCTCCAGTCCTTCCTACTCTCCACTTCCTATCCCAGCGTGACACGCCGGAACTACCAGGAAAGGCCTGCTCAGCCAGTTGCTGACCTTATGGGTGACCTGTCTTGGCCATTGGTTGGCTGACAGTTTTTCCTTGTATTTCTGACATGTCAAGCCGGGACAGGAAGTGGGGAACAAAGCAACATCGAAATGATAGCGATGGATCAGGAGATGTGAGTAACGCTTCCATTTTATGTTTAACATCTTCTGACCCTTTTATTTTATTTATATCTAGCAGTCCCCTTTGAAATTTTAATGTTACCATAAAGTTGTTCACTAGTCTGCATGTCTGACTTATGAAACACAAAACCTATTTCAAGATTTATGGGTTAGAAATATGTTTGTTTTGTTGTGAATCTCATGACTAAGTATTATGAAAAACTTAGTAAAGGAGGTTGATCACTCTTGGCTTGGAAAGACATTGATCCCAAGAATTATGATTAAACACTCTCTGATGACAGAAGGTTTGTTCAGCAACAGCTTGTTAAAACATGCATAGCCCGGATCTTAGAAACACATGGAAAGAAGGTTAGACTGCTCTGTTACAAGAAGAAAGCAAATGAAAGTGATACTCCAAGAAGGAAAAATGTAATCCAGCAATAACCTTCTGTCCAGACAAAGAAATTCAGTAGGGCTGCAGAACATGTGTATTGTCTGACAAAGGTCTTGAAAATACATTTGTCATGCTATGCATGAATAACTCTAAGGCCTGCTCTATTCTCCATTTCCTGAAGTGGCTTCTTTCTTTATCTTCCATAGAGATCAAGTTTATGCAGTAAATTTAAATGAGGTGCACAAGACTGAAGTAACACCAAGCAGAGTAAGTGAACGTACTCCAAAGTGCCATCAGAAAAGCCGCTTCGACTTTTAAAGGATAAAGGAAAAAGAAAATGTAATTCACGTTCTTTATTGTTTGCTGATTTTGTTTCTTCAGAAGTTGACATGGAGATCGGGTCAAGCAGACCGTAAGAATTGTGCAATGAAAGGCAAACACAAGGTATTTCTAGACTCTTGAAGGCTAAACATCAAAAGATGACGTTGATAGAGAGGAGCTTCTGATTTCTAATGTTTCATGTATTTGTCATTCAGGATGAATGCCATAACTACATCAAGGTTTTTGTTCCACGAAATGATGAGTTGGTCTTTGTCTGTGGAACAAATGCTTTCAATCCCATATGTAGATACTACAGGGTAAGTAAGGCTTTTTAATCTTTATGTACTCTGATGCAAATCCTTTCAATCTTTCTACCTTCTGGAAAAGTACAGACAATTGATAGAACATGTACTGGATCTGACTGATGCAGAGTATTAAACACTGTAGGCTTATTGTAAGGTTTAAGCATAGATTAGGCCTCTGTTCATCTAGTAGAGGTAAAAATCAACTAATCGTCAAAACTATCTGACCTTTAATAATCTTGAAGCTGTTTTACCACTTGCTAGTTTCGTGGAGTCAAGCTCTAAGACCCTTACCATCTTTAAATACACCAGACCTTAAGGGGATTGTGTGGTCTAGTAAACTGATGATCCATCCTTGGGATAGGTTATCAATATCGGATCCACTTCCGGGAACCCTGGCGGTTAGTTATTTGTAGAGGCCGCGGCTCTCATTTGAGTGCTGCATCCTCTTTCTGTTTGACTGCATGCTATCTTGTCTAGTGTGTGGTGGCGATGCAGTATAATTTCTTGTTCCATTCACTTCAATTGGATCAGTAGTTGTAGTGCTACTGCACCGTTGCTACAGGCTAGATGGTGTACAGTTAAAAAGTTAAGAGGTTGTATGAGCGTTATGACCTCTTCAAACGGCTGATTGGCAGGGGTCCCAGGAATCGAGGGCCCCCCCACTCAGCAGTACCTGAAAAGAGATCTTGACTTTCCTGGTCCCAGATACTTTATTCTGACTCTTTAGCTCCAGGACTTTCTTCACTGGACTTCTGGTCCCCCTCTGTCAACTTCCTGCTGGATGGGGTCACATGCACTGTTGAAGCCAATGACTGGTTTCAGCAGTGACATGTCTCCAAGTGGCAGGTCACTGCTGGGTCACATGCCTCTTGGCACACGTGACCCCTCTTTTAAAGGTGTTGACAGACGGTGACAGAAAGTCTAGTGTAGACAGCTCAAGAGGCAGGGAGAGAAATTATATAAATATTTCTCTACAGGTTCCATTCGGTGGGCATGGAAAAAGTCCTCCACAATCCCTTTAGCAATGTATGGAGCTATGCTAGTTCCCGTGCACCATGGTTCCTTCTGTCAGCTAATCAGTGGGGGTGCCAGGAGTGAGACCTCCACTAATCCCATATTGATTAAGTATCCTAAGGATAGGTATTCAATATTTAAGTCTTAGTAAACAGCTTTAATGAGTAAAGGCCTTCAATGACATGTTATTAATGATATTTACAATCAATAGCAAATCAGCATCTCATAACTTCACATCAGAAACTCACGTGGCATATTATATTTGTTATTAAAATGACTGTGTTAATAGATTTTTCATGCTAGTTACTAAGGATAAAAGGTCTAAGTAGGTGGATTAACCTAATGCTTGAACCATGAAGAGCCAAATATAACACATGATTAGCTGCTGAGAGCTGCAGGGGGTTCTTTGGTACTTAAAATTTACAGTCTATCTGTCGTAGATCGTCATTTGGTTTCATTTTTTCATCAGCACTCTAAATGTGTTATTATAAAAGTTAAAAGTTATACATTTCCTCCGAGTTATTTTTATTTAGAATTGTAGGCAAAGAACTTGCAGTGCTTTCTTTCTGAATTTTATATCTATCTATCTATCTATCTATCTATCTATCTATCTATCTATCTATCTATCTATCTAAATATGTCTATATATATATATTGTTCTTTTGTAGTTAAGCACTTTGGAATATGATGGGGAAGAAATAAGTGGCTTGGCCAGATGCCCATTTGATGCCAGACAGACCAACGTAGCCCTTTTTGCTAGTAAGACATTTGCTGTTACATTTCAGTTTGTAGGACAAATTGCATTATCTTTGCTTGGAGTCTTTGCTTGAGACCGATTTGTCATATCTTAAGCCATGTAGATGTTTAACTGATATACCATCTGTAAAGGAAGTATTGCTTATCACATTATTTTAGACGACTCAAAAGATTTTGTGTATTTTTGTAATGATATATATATATAAAACTATGTATGTATAGTATACTATAACTGCATCGTTTTAATGCATAGTGCCCACCACCTGTCTCATGGGTAAGATTTATAAGATTTTGAAGGATTTTCTCATCTTCTCAAGCAGTGGCATACTCCTAGGATATGTCTTCACTTTATGGCCGGTGAGAGTCTGACTTCTACATGAAGATGTAGCACTGTGTCCTTGTCACTGTTTTTCCACTCTGGCCACCCGCATAGGACTATTTCCAATGTGAATGGAGCAGCTGTGCGCATGGATGACCACTACTTAATTTATGAGACTGACAAAGGTAGTGCTCGGCTCTATGTCCTCCAGTCCCACAGAAGTGAATGAAGCAATGGTCATGCATGTGCATTACTGTTAAGTTCATATGAGGGAATCATGGACCTCCGTTCTTGTGATGGCTGGAGTACCAGAGGTTGGATCCCCAGTGATCAGACATTTATCCCCTATCTTGTAGATACGAGATAAGTGTTCTTTGTGGCCTTTACCACTTGAGACAAGAAGAGTTCTCCTTTGTGATACAGAAATAATTAAGATTTGTACCAAAATTGTCTGCTCTCCTTCTATGAAACCTAGATCTGATCCAGTATATTTCATTCTACACATTGTAGCTTTGTTAGCATAATTAGGATTTTAGAACTGTGGATACTGAAAAATATAGTTTTTATGTTTGTTCCACTGCCAATATTCCTCACTTTTGTTCTTGGCAGCTTGAAAATGCCTTCTTATATTAGACAACTATGGTCAGATATTCTAATCTCAATACATAGTGTATATTCGTTGGCTTTAGCATTTCTTTAAATACTACTGTTCTCTATGATGTCTAACGTGTTTTACGTTGTTATAGTTTCCATGCATACATAGTATATTTCTAGGAAAAATGCCTGTAATTTACTGTATGTATGTTACCATGTTTATACTTGATTTTTATAATGAGGCATTTCTCTTTCTTGCTCAGATGAGAAGTTATACTCTGCCACCATGGCTGACTTCCAAGCCAGTGATGCTGTAATCTATCGGAGCATGGGGGATGGATTTGCTCTGAGGACAATTAAATATGACTCCAAGTGGCTAAAAGGTACTTGAAACCAAGCTTTTATTAATAATGACTAAGAGATCAGGCACCTACTTGATATGGGAATGAAGCGGACGCAGTTTAATAGTATTTCTCAGAAATATGATGCATATTAAGTACCTTGGACCCTTTTAGGTTTGACAGAGCTATATGATGAAGCTAAATCTTGCATGCTGATACATCAAGGTCTTTACTCCAAATGCATATTTTCCCCCTTTGCAAAATGGTTTATGATTGATTCTGCAGTTAAAAATAAAATAAAAATCTTAACTGTAATATAAATCCTACGAGGCCCTTTTACACTCCATTAGACAGCATTGAAGACTGGAAGATCAATTAAGCATGAATCCCCTCGTTTATATGCATCCCTTCGAAGATATGTAGGCTCAGCAGGCTGGAGTTTATGCATTCAAGATGCGTTTTGTGTATCTCATACAATTTAACTGATATCCCGTCCTACTGACTTTCCAGAGCCACATTTTCTTCATGCAATCGAGTACGGCAACTACATCTACTTCTTTTTCCGAGAGATTGCTGTGGAGCATAATAATTTAGGCAAGGTAAGTGCAGATTTGGGGGTGTTCCAACTTCTGGTGTTTAACATGGTACTAGTAAAGATGAGGAGCTCAAGTTCACAAATGTGGCATAACGTTTTGAGCAAGTCGGCGCTTGATAAATCTCTTTGCTATTATAAAATTATCCATTAGCCTGGGGGCTGTTCATTTTCATCTGCTTCTTAACCACAATCTATTAACAAGATATTTGCTTCACTCTTTGCTTTAATTAATCTTCAAAGACGGACTTTACATGACCTAGAAAACGAATGTGTCTTAGGCAGCCTAGGTGTGTGATCGTTTTTGTTTTAAATGTGCAGAAAATATTACATGGCTTTATCCAAGACCAAAATGGCTGGCAGATTCCTGCATGACCCTGATTAGAAAATCACTTTATTTCTTGGCAAGGATTAAATGCCTAAATATGTTTGTATTTCAACAGAGGTTCCATTGTGCCTCCCAAATGTTAAATATTTAAATGACACAAATGCAGTTTATGATACTTTGGCTACATTATGGACATTCCACTGTAAATTATTAAACCATTTACGCATGGTTAATTAAAGACTTCACAAAAGGTGGGGAATCTGCGTGAACGTTATGGGCTTTGCTCAGTGGAGCATTAAAATGGACATCAGGCTGCAGTTAAATTCTGTCTGCTTTCTTTCACTGCTTAATTCTGACAAACTAGAGCCTGCTGAAAGCTCAAACAGAATTGTCCGATCCTAGGAAAAGAAAATTGTGTATAATTTACGTTTGTCTTTAACATTTTTGCATAGAACGTTTTTTTAATTGGAAGTCAAGTTTACATTAACATCCAAAACCAATTGATTTAACAATTTGAAATCATCTTCATAGGCGTTCTCTGGGATTTTGATATTGATGGCCTACCCTCAGAATAGGTCATCCAAATCAGATGGGTGGTAGTCTGACTCATAGCCGATCAGCTGTTTAAGCATTTAGGCCTCTTCCTAAGCCAGTAATGTCACATTTATTGGTCATCTCGGCCTAGGTGCAGATCGGTCCCATCCAAGTGAATGAGGCTGAGCTGCAATACCAACCCCAACCGCTATCCAATGGACGGCGCTGTACTTGGTAAGCTATGAGGAGGTCACAGTGCTTACCAGAGCACCAGTAAGCACCGTGGCTTCCTCAAATAGATGCCAGGAGTCAGACCCCCTCTCATTCCATATTGATGACCTATTCCGAGAAGAGTCCATCAGTATGAAAATCGCTGAAAACCTGTTTAATACTTTTACTTTTTAAAACCTCTTCGATGTCAATTTGTTTACTGCAAGATGTGTATCATGTTTAGTCGTGGGCAGGGGTAGAGCGCTCTTTGGCCAGACTGAACATAAGACTGTTTACAGCAGCAGGATAGAAGTGTGCTGTTATTGTCAGGACTCAGTGACCTGTTCACTCATGTGATTTAGTTATTAATAAAAGGGCACATTGTGGTGGGGGCAGCTAGTATAGATCCAAAGCCACAGCATAATGCGGGAGGTAGCTTGGAATGGCAATATTAACGAGTACAAATTTGAGGACTTTGTGAAACCGATGCAGTATTATTATGCAAATCCTTAACTGTGTAATACAGATTTTCTAAAGCCAATAAGTCTACTCTTGTGCTGTAAAGCTAGTGAATAATTAAATGCTTAGAGTGCAATAATATACTATGGAATTATGGGAAACGAGTTGCCTTTTATTTTGGTAGACCAGGGCTTTGATGGCTTGACAGACCTCAGACTGCTTTTTCAAAGATACATGGCCATCTACAAGTTTTACAGCTTGTTAGGGTAACAGCAAATTAATTGAGATGTATGGTCAGTTTGCCCCCATATAATGTTAACCATTGTACTTCCACAGATGTATTTCCTTATCCTGTGTAAATTTCACTCTGTTTTTCAGGCTGTACATTCCCGTGTAGCACGCATATGCAAAAATGACTTAGGAGGGTCGCAAAGGGTCCTTGAAAAACATTGGACTTCATTCGTAAAGGCAAGACTCAACTGTTCTGTTCCGGGGGATTCTTTCTTCTACTTTGATGTTCTGCAGTCTATAACAGACATAATAGAAATCAATGGAATTCCCACTGTTGTTGGCGTGTTTACTACACAGCTAAATAGGTAAAGAGAAGAAGAGACTGACATCAAATAGAGTCCTTGACTGTCTTCATGCTTTTTCAATTGTTTCTATTGTGTAATGTGCACGAGAAAGATTTTCTTATTTTCTACTCCTTTCTCAGCATACCAGGTTCAGCGGTTTGCGCTTTTACTATGGATGACATAGCGAAAGTATTCAGAGGAAGGTTTAAAGAACAAAAGACGCCAGACTCTGTTTGGACAGCTGTACCTGAAGATAAAGTACCCAAACCAAGGTAAAAAAAAGAAAAAAAAAAAGATTAGCTCCAGAGATAGTTAACAAAAGGATCTCAGGCGTCCTTAACTAATGAAAATACTTAATATATTATCAGGGTTATAAATCACATTCTTCCTTTTTTAGACCAGGCTGCTGTGCAGGACATGGTCCTGGTGCAGGTTTCAAGTCCTCCACTGAATTTCCAGATGAAACCCTGGCCTTTATAAAGTCCCATCCTTTGTTGGATTCTGCAGTCCCCTCTATTGTTGAAGAGCCTTGGTTCACGAAAACCCGCGTCAGGTACTATATATAACATAGAATTGGGGGGTTGTAGTCTGGGAGGGATTGACTACACATTTCACCTGCAGTGAAGCTCTTTTGAATGGCCCATTGTGTAATATATAAATCTATTAAAGCGAAGCTGCTCTTTTCATAGGTTATACCACTCTGGCTTTTTCTTAATTGTTATTATTATTATTATTTATTTATTTATTTTGGGGGCCATCAATGACTTCCATATCCCCCAATGTAACATACGGAATGGGGGATGTCCTATCTGGACAACCTCTTTAGTGTTTCTTCTCTAAATTAACCTTTAAAACCATGAATGATGAATATTATAAGGCATAACGCTCCTGTGTTTGGTTTCAGGTATAGATTGACAGCTGTAGCAGTGGACCACCTTGCTGGACCTTACCTTAATTACACAGTCATATTTGTAGGCTCTGAAGCTGGCATTGTGCTAAAGATCTTGGCTAAGACTAATCCATTTTCCCTGAATGACAGTGTATTACTGGAAGAAATTGATGCGTACAACCGTGCAAAGTAAGCATTGCCTTGTACAAAACAAATGTATTGATTTCACATAGAAGTTAGTCTTCTACACAGTTGCACATTTTCAGTCTGTTTACCTCTAATGATATAACCAAGCAAAGAACATTCTCAGTTATACAAGAGTATAGGTTTAAGAAACAGTAATAAACCTGAAATAATACTGGTCATATCATAATCCAAGTTCTAGTATAAGGATGCTAAAAAAATGGATTTAAAGGGGTTCTCCGTGAATTAAGAAAATGAAAATACTTAAATATTATTTTATTATAGATATATTCCCAAATACCTTTTATTAGTTATAATGGCTCATTTTTTCTAGGGAGCAATCATCAGGGGAAATAAAATGGCTGCTGTCCTATTAGTGCACACAAAACCTGTCCTAATCACACAGGAGGACAAGTTACTTAACAACACTGAGCTATAGTCCATCCTTTGAGTGCTTCATGTCTCCTAATGAAGTCCATTCCTACAGAGATTCAGCTGAAGATCTTATAATCTGTGTTCAGGATCATCATCCCTGACAAGTAGGAAAGAGCTGTCTCAGCCTCCTCTATCTCAGTTTTGTGAAGTACCTTGTCCTGCTGTGTGATTAGGACAGGTTTTGTGTGTACTAATTGGACGGCGGACATTTTGTTTCTGCTAATGATTGCTCATAATGAGCCATAAAATCTAATGAGGGTATTTGGTAGTATATTTATAATCAAGTAATATTTAAGTATTTTAATTCCTGGAGAACCCCTTTAACTGTTCAATATAATATAAGACAAGCGTCATTAGTTGTTCTATAGTTTGACGGCAACATTCGTGAAGGCAGCAAAACATCACATATTACAGGTTAAACAATGAGTTAAATGACCCTATTGTTTTAGAAAATTTTGCGTAAATTAACAGTACATGCAAATATAAGAAACTTTGTAATATACCTTATTAGAGAAAAATGCCTCTGTCTCCACTTATGAACCACCTCTCCTCTCCTGCCGCACTCACTGTTCACTCACTGTTAATTGACTGGTAAATTACAGTGTCTTTCCAGTCTTTGATTCTGTTGCAGTCTCGTTGATATTGCATAGTTCTAAGTTACACTCTCATATTCATGAATTGTGCAATTTCATCCCTGCAGATGTTACGGGGAAAGTGATGAGGACCGAAGAGTCTTATCCTTGCAGATGGACAAAGATCACCATGCCTTATTTGTGGCCTTTTCAAGTTGCATTATTAGGGTCCCACTGAGTCGCTGTGAGCGATATGGCTCATGCAAAAAGTATGTCAATTTTCCTTGAGGTTTCCTATCACTGCTGGTTTCTCAACAAATCCTTGACAAAAGCATTCTCATTAACAAACAGGTCTTGTATTGGTTCGAGAGATCCTTACTGCGCTTGGCTAAACCACGAAACCTGCGGCAGAGTCAAGCCTGGCATGTTGTAAGTGTGATTACACTCTCTTACTTCTAACAGTAGTGATAGATCTAAGATTATGGGAATATGTAAACTGTTTTATTAGGATTATGTATTTCTTCCCTCTACTGCGATGCCTGTAGATGTGACGGAAATTATTTGTGCTTAGTGATAAAAATTACTTTGTGTATTTTATATTGTATTTCTACCGTAATACTTTGGAGACAGAAAACATTAATCCTAGCGGGAATTGTAATATCTGCTTTGAATCCAGTTGGGAGGTAAAGTATAGCTCCTCTGGAGATTCCTATTAATTATCACAAAGCAATTCTCCTGTAAAAACAAGCATAAATTGGCTTTCTATGTTTACACAATATTTTGTCGCTTTTGTATTTGCTGCTAGAGTGTATTTGTGATATATTTAAGTCTCGAGTCTTCTTACTCTTAATATTTCACAGTAAATCTCCTTTTTATTACGCAGCTTTGGATATGAACAGGATGTGGAGCATGGCAACACGGCACAGCTCGGCGATTGCCATGGTAAGGACCAGCTACTGGTTGCTCATTACAGCCCTTTACTTTGTGCTTTGTAGTAGTAGAATACAGTGCTCTCATAATGCACATACTACCTTTTGACCATAACCTATTTTTTCATGGGCTAAGCTGTTTTGCATTTAATAGCAGTAGTGAAATGTTTTTTTTTTCTTTGTGTATTTCTTTTTTGGCTATGTGCAACTGCTTAAGGACGTAGAGAAAAAGGATCTATTATTATCATAAACAAATTTTATTTTATTTTTTTTGCTTTCCATTAAGATTTGACTTTTTTTATTTGGTTTCCTTTCTTTTACTGATGACCTGTTCCTTTAATTTTAGAAAAAATGTCTACTACAACTACACCAGATTACAAAATATTTGGCGATCCAACATCTGGTTAGTTTTATTAATTTTATCTAAAATTAACTGCCTTTATCTTTCGGTTCAGCATTTTCTGCTCTTATGACCCCCTACCCACCCCTTTCGCAGTTGGCCTCATTTTTGTGCTTCAACCTCATGCACTCACTAATTGCAAGGAGAGATATCTGTCCTTTTTTTAAGTTTTGTTATTTTTTCTTTAAGAAGAAAAGTAATTCACCTATGTGTGACCGCATGTTACCAGTTGCCCGTCATTGATTGATGCGTCAAATCTTTTCTTAAAAGTCTTAATTAGTATGTGACATTTCCACAGCATGAAAGCCGGCCAGCTTTCATTATTGCTCCTCATGCATCTGTCAAAGCGTGTTTCTCATCTATTAGTTATAGATGATGGTCACATTTTTCATACATCTCTTTTTTTGATTGCATATGTACTTTACTGTGTACTGCTGGGCTGAATGTTTGTCTTATCTTATGTATGACTCTGAAATTATCAATTCCATAGGCAACTCTATCCATAATTCTCCTATTATCTTGATATTTCTGTGCCCTACCTGTTTGGACATGTTAAGTGCTAAGAAAGTGTTACGAAGCTCTGAGGCAGTAACCATTCTATTGTCCAGAAAATTCTAAAGAAGTAGTCATATCCTTGACCCTTTTACTAACATTACTGCACTGAGGGCTGAAACTGTATTCATATAATTAAAGCATGATTTCCACCAAAACATGTATTTAAAGGAGATTTGTCAACGGGGCTGACAACAATACTTTAGGACATTTTGTTGATGCAACCTCCCAAAATGCTGATGACGCAGGTTAAAATATATATCAGATATATGTTCCTAGTTCAAATATTTGCCTGTGCCACTTTTGAGAAATAGGGCGTTTCCTGTTCCTAAGAAGGCAGTAGGTTGGGGCACATATCTTCCAACTTCCTGATTGCCACTTGGCGACTATTAGGACAACCTTTGATGGATGCCCTTATCTAAGGGAACTCTTTAGTTCAGACAGGTTCCCATTTAGTGTTTCTTTGTTGTCAATATCCCTTGAAAAATGTTTTTTTTATGTGTACTATTTTAATATTTACCTAACAAAAAATAATTTTTCATTTTGGGTGGAGATAGAATTTAATTACTTAAGACTTTACATATTGCTCCGGGTTCTGACACTATGTAACATATGATATTGGTGTGGTAATTGTAAGACAGCTGTGTATCCTAATAAAATGTAACAAACATCTGTTTGCTACCACAGACATTGAAGCACCTTCCACTTCTGTAACCTCAATGACAAGTAGTCCAGTCATTCTTCCTAAAGTGATTGGTTCCTGGAAACCCAGAATGACTGGTTCTCGGAAATTTGTGTATGAAGACCCAAACTCCTCTGATTACATTGATACATTAACAGGTGTCCCAAATGGTAAGGCCTTAAAGGGGAAGAAAGTAAACTGAGTGGAAATCTGCCATCTCCTTTTTCCCTATGTTTAACTTAAAGATTAATTTTTGATGATGAGGATCTGAAGATGATTCAGCTTCCTTTAATAAGGCACTTTAAGCCATTCCTACCCATTGGAGGTTTGGCAGGTTTCCACTCAGGAATGGCAGTGCACTTTTGTTTTGCTTCAATTATTTTAATGCACTTATCTGCTTTTATTTTGTTTGGCATTACTTTATGTTTTTCGTAATCAGTTTTTTTTTTTTTTTTACCATCATAAATTAGGGTATTGGCATTTTACATAACTGTATATACATTTTCCACCACACATCATTCTATTTCTTCTATATACTTGAAAATCAACTCTGAAAATGACCAATTTATAGAGACCAGGGAATTCACTTCTTACAGAAAAAGTGTCCTTATTGCTCACCTTAGCCAATTAGAGTTCAGCTGAGCTGGGATTGGCTGCTATGGCCAACAAGGACATTTTATCTCTATCAATCACTGGAGATTGATAGCGCAGTAAGACAAATTTTTAATACTAAATTATTATATTGAAAACATGAATATTCCTTTAAGAACATATTGCAGGAATAATGATTTATAAACAATGCCTCTATAGGACTAAGTTTGTTCATTTTAAAACCTAAAGTTACAACTTGCAATATAACTGTGCTGTATGAGCTACACACCATATGCCCTTTAATATAATATTAGTACATGAGCACATTATTCACGTAGGATCCTAACATAAAACATATCAATGTGCCTCCGTTTTGGCTGCATATCGTTTATACTATTATTCTGAATGCATGTATGTTTTTTGTATGCATTAGTACTACCATCTTCTCTTTTTTTCTTTACTTTTAAGTTGGCATTTAGTTTCTTTATTACTTTCACATCTTCTTTTTACTTTTGTGTTCAAGTTTCTTTACTTTGCACACTGCCGTAAAAATTGATAACCCAGAGCATTTCTTGCTAAATGTTCAAAGGCCTTCCCACTAACAGAACTTAATATTCTTTACTATTGTAACTTTTACTAAACCTATTCTATGGCAAAAGGAAGTATTGGAGACAAATGAGAGCGGATGTCTTCATTTTAACCAGCTGTGTAGAGCTTTTATTGTAGACCCTCCTATGCGTGAAGAGTTTTGCTTCTTGTATGTCTGTGGTTGCCAACTTTTCTTATTGTCATGAAAAATGAATAAGTACTAATCTAAATGTTTTCTTTCTAGGTTAGATGCTGGTGCTTGAAATAAAATCCATTTAGGAAGTATGAATGTGCAGTGCTGTGAAATTCTTCTAGGAAGTAAAGCATTCCAGAAGAATTTCCAGGACAGCAGATCTCCCTAGCCTCGGCTAATATTAGTGCTCAGGATGCCATAATTAAACAGATACCAGGCAAAAACAGGAATCACGGGATAATTTCTAAATGGAAACCACTGCTATTAGTACTTGACGTTTCTATGCCAAAAAAAAAAAAAAACTAAATGAGAATGGCATTCTTTGGACAGATGAGTCAAATGGTGAAGGGGGGGGTAGTCTTTGGATAACACAGAAACTGTTATGAAAAATGAATTTATTATTACATAACTATATCTATCCACAAATAGGGATATATACCAACAGCCAAACATAGTGGTTGTTGTAATGTAGCGGTGGTGGGACAACTCTGCAGCAGAATAGTAAATGGTTGCACAAAGGCAAGACGAGATCTGAATGCCCAAAGAGAAACAAAATCAGTCCTGATATACACCCTATGACTAGATTGTGTTTGAAATCTGCCAATGTCTCTAAATCAAATCAGCTCTGCAAATTAAAGTGAGCTAAAAATCCTCAACTGGTATCTAAGGGGAGATTTTCTGTCCATAACAAGTGCCAATCCAACATGTAAGGCAAACGGTGATCGTTATCCCTTAACTTTCCAATAACTGGGAGAGGGATGAGCGGTCACACATACCCTCCTTTGCGCACACCCTTAGGGCTCATGCACACGAATGTATTTTCTTTCCGTGTTCGTTCCATTTTTTTTTTTGTGGACCGTATGCGGAACCATTCATTTCAATGGGTCTGCAAAAAAAAATTGAAGTTATTCCGTGTGCATTCTGTTCTGCAAAAAAAAATAGAACATGTCCTATTATTGTCCATATTACGGACATGGATAGTAATTGTTTTATTAGGGGCAAGCTGTTCCATTCCGCAAACTATGGAATGCACGCGGACGTCATCCTTTTTTTTTGCGTATCCGTTTTTTGAAGACCGCAAAATACATACGCTCGTGTGCATGAGGCCTTAAGATTATGCCACAAGCATATTCCCTGTTTACATGGGGAGATGTGCTGCCGACAAACAATTATTTTTACGGCCACATAAAAAGTGCTGGCAAACTAGTCTTTGTTCATTTGTCGGCTCATTGCTGTCCTGCTTACATTGGGCAGTGATTGGGAACAACCTTCTTTGGACTCTTCTGATATCTGATTATCTCCCCAAAAACAAAGTTGACTTCCTACTGCCTGATCTTTATCTTCCCTGGCATTTCTCAATGGGGGAGAGTCAGGAGACCATCCAACACATTAATAGGTTGGCCAGTCATGCCAAAATTGGTGGGTTCAGACAACATTTAGCTATTAAATTTTTATAATTAAAGTGCCATTGATTCTCTAGCGCTGTACATATGAAAAGGGATATACATACATAATACAGACAATTGTGCTAAACATGAACAAGAGGAGTTATAAACTGGTACAGAAGGAGAGAGCCCTGTCCACGAGGGCTTACAATCTACATCTATGTATGATCAGCTTTAGTTAGTGGTAGGTCCACTAATGAATTTTTAAACAATGGATTTGCCAAATTTGAGTTAAAGGGGTTTTCCAGGCTTTTAATATTGATGACCTATTCTCAGGATAGGTCATCAATATCAGATCTGCGGGGGTCCGACATCCAGCAACCCCTCCGATCAGCTGTATGAATAGAAGGCGCGCACGTGCTGTCGCACGTCTCTCTTCCTGGTCACTGCTGCTATGTCTATGGCAGACAGGAAAAGAGACAGGAGATGGCACGGCGGGGTACCGGGTGTAGGACCCCTGCCGATCTGATATTGATGACCTATTCTGAGGATAGGACATCAATATTAAAAGCCTGGAAAACCTCTGTAACTGCTGTCTGCTATTGGAGATTAAACAGCGATACACATAGCAGTTTAGTGAGTAAATTACTTTGGTGATATAGTACCATTACTCTTACAGTACTTTACCACCCAATTACCATAACTTTTGCCATTTTGTGTTACTGAGAAATCCATAATGAGGCCCTGAAAGGGAGCTTGACAGCACCCTTATGCTTCTCTCACTCTGACAACAGCAGTGTGATGAAGGACACGCGGATTGAGTGGTCTATTACTTCTACGTTACTATAGAGTTTTAGAGAATTTATGACTGAATTTGTGCAGTGTGCCGCAGTGTGCATCTCACACACATCATTGGACTTTCTGGCAGTGCTGGCCACATGCCGGACAATTCAGACATAAGTTCTCTGAAACGACTTAATGAGACACGAGTTCCAGACTGCTGAAATCAGTGTCCATCACTACACTATGCTGTCCTCGGAAAGATCAGAATAAGAATGCTGACAGGTCCTTTTTAATGTTAATTTCTGACATCCCTTCTATATGTAACCATGGATACTGTTATTTTAGTCTACAAATGCTAATAAGAACCATCTACAGCCATCTACAGTATTTACAGTGAGGTCATATGTATAAAAGAAAACTATTTGTTCAGAAGGAAAATAGCATTGTTATCCTATTGTAGAGGAACTTTATTGTCCTTGTGACTGAAGGGCACAGTGATCTCAGTAGTGGTTCTCTTTCCTTTACAAACATAACAATGACTTTCTAGAGTTAAAATGTTTTTACTTACAGTGGTTTGTCAGCCAGAGAAAGAATAACCTGCACTTTCATATATCATCGTTACCTAATGTAATATTAAACTGCCTGGCTATAACACCAAAAATTTCCGTATACACATATGCTCAACCTGCCATCTTTTATAGAGGTAGATGCTCATGGCTATGATTCACTCCATAGGAGGATAGGGCTAGAATGGGGTTGCAAACACCCAAGGTGAAGTTTATAAGATGAAGATTATTTTCATGCCATGTATACCAATTACTGGTAACCCTGAAAAGTGATTTTTACGGTACACTATAGGCTGATGACTTGCTTAGCATTTGTCAAAAAAATGAAATTATTTTTCAAAATGTTATACAATTTAATTCAATTTCCGTATTCCTCCGACTCACATGTTTTCCTATGGAAAGAAAACATCAAGCATTATTGTAAAAATGGTGGTCGCATGGTTCATTGCAGCTTTTTTGTTACACAAACATTGAAGTAGCCATCAAGACTTGATAAAGCAGCAATTTTACAAATCGTGAACAAGAATGTGTTTATGAGATTATAGCATATAATACACATCGAGAATGGCATAGAATTATATATAAAAGTTATCAAAGTCAATCAAAGTGGTAGTCTGTACAAAAGGACGTTTGTTACTTGCGCTGCAGGTTCAAACTGTGATGTGGGTCCAATCACGAAAACTTTATGTATAGAGTAGAACCGCGCTGTGAGGATACAAGAACATATTGGAAACATAAGGAAAGGTCTTGTCACCCATAGCGTCTCCCTCCACTTCAAACAGGTCCATGGGAAAGACCCAAGAGGACTTACGTTTGTGGGCATTGAACTAGTGCCAAAGAAATGGAGAGGGGGAGATCCAGTGGCGCATATAAACAGTCGAGAAATTGAATGGATCTACCAACTACGGACATTACAGCCATCAGGTCTAAATATAGACTTTGACCTCAAGCCGTGCTTGGTGTAATCAGAAGGAGGAGGCGTGTGGAATTGGGTATTTGTTAGTGGAGGAAATGTGGTGGTTGTGGGAATTTTATCAATGGAACTGCTGCTTGTCCGTGATTGGTTAGGATAGACACGTGATTTTCTTTGTGGAAAAACTATAGTAAAGATAAAAGAGACGAACTCTGTTTTAATAATGATAAGAATGATAGTGGATTATTAGAAAAATGCTTTTGTAACCCTTATAATTTTATATAAAAGAAAATTATTATATATCTGAAGTCATTCCGTTTAAGGAAATGAGGTAGTGACGGGGGAGGGACAACAGGTGTGATTTAAACCTGAGAGTTTAGATTGTGATTAGGATCGCCCTTGAGAAAGCAAGCAAGCGAAACCCGGGTCGGGCGGATGATTTTACATGCTGTATTTTAAGGAAAAATTTTGTAAGTACAATAAAACCCTTTTAAGAAAAAAACTTCGAAGGTACCTCACTATTTGTGCGCATTTTTGACAGAAATATGCAGGAACGGTTGTGAAGACCAATTACCTGTGGAGACTGTCGATATCCAGTGCCAGCACATGTGGAGGACTGCGTGAATATTACTAGTGTGAACAAGGAGCAGCGCGGTTCTACTCTATACATAAAAATTATCAAGCCATAAAAATTACAAAATGTAAAGATGCCAATATAAACTGCAAGGGCATTTCTTAATTATAAAATAATATAATAAATTGCCAACACTAGAGGGATAAATTAATATATTTTTAGGTATTGTCATTTTATGTATTGTTGCATTTCTGTAAAGCAGTGAACAATTTAGTATGTCCATTAATAGTAATTACTTTCTTGTTTCCTTCTGATTTTCTGCTTGACTTCACATCAGCCTTATTAAGTGGTTGTGCGTTGCTTTTTCAACCTTGACTCCATGTAATCATATCACCGCAACCAAAATCTCATTAGAATACGTAAACTTGGCTAGAAGCACAAGTTTACTCACACACGAGACTAGCACAAATCACATCAAACTAGGGCTCATATTAGCCTCAGGGATACATACAGGGCCATGATACACATACTGTATTTCCATGGTTCATTTTGGAGAGCAGGTTTGTAATAACTTTTACAATACTCTGGAAAGATATGATGGTTTACAGCGTATTTTGTGCAAACTTCTATGAAAACTTAAATAACACTTAAAGTTCATAATTTCCCAGTATACAGACTACTACTTGACATTGCACACTTCTATACCAAGCACATACAATAATTGTCACATATTTTGAGGTGTCGCTCAAATTTCATTTTTAACTTCATTTACCCTTTCCAATTTGATTTCCATCTTGATTTGCACAAGACTGAAAGGAGAATGAGAACAAAATGCAAATCAATGGGTTGTGCAGTGAGTAGATATTGATGACCTATCCTCAGGATAGGTCATCAATATCATATTGGCAGGGTGCCAACTCCTGGCACCCGCTGCTCAGCTGTTTGAAGATGAGGCAGTGCAAGTGCTGCTTCCTGTTAAAGAACACACTGTGTGCCTTCTCACTTATCTCAACTGTGCAGAGAAATTACAGCTGCTTATCCCATTCACTTGAATGGGAGAGAGCAGTTGTAGTTACACTGCACTGCTGCTACAATGGAGATAACACTGAGTGTAATCTTGAAGAAGAAGCAGCGCCGCCTCCTCTTCAAACAGCTGATCGGATATTGATGACATACCCTTTTAAGATGCACACATTAAATTAACTGCCACCACTTTTGAAGACTGATAATTTGTTTTAAAATGTACAGATATTTCCTAAAACCTGGCATGTGTTTATTTCAACAGGTGTAAGATGGGAAGTACAGTCTGGAGAATCTAACCAAATGGTCCATATGAATGTTCTGATCACTTGTGTCCTCGCTGCATTTGTCCTTGGAGCATTTATTGCAGGAATGGTTGTCTACTGTTACCGGGAAATGTTTGCACGGAAATCCAGGAAGATACACAAAGATGCAGAGTCTGCTCAATCCTGTACAGACTCAAGTGGAAGTTTTGCCAAACTGAATGGGTTGTTTGACAGCCCAGTTAAAGAATATCAGCAAAGCATTGATTCACCTAAACATTATACAAATATACTGACTAGTAGGAAAGATTTACCACCGAATGGTGATACAAAGTCGATTATGATAGACAGCCAAGGACAACCACCAGAACTAGCTGCACTTCCGACTCCTGAATCTACTCCAGTGCTTCAGCAGAAGAGCTTACAGCCCATCAAAAATCAGTGGGAAAAGGCACAAAATAACTTAAACATTTCACGTAAAGAGACTACTCTTAAAAGTCCACAGTTTTTTCCTTCCAGTCCTCCTCCACACTCACCTTTAGCTCATGGACAAATCCCAAGTGCAGTTGTTCTTCCAAATGCCACTCATGATTATAATACATCATTTTCTAATTCAAATGCACACAAATCAGATAAAAAACTTCACAATATTGAGCATTCTTTGGTAAAGCAGCCTAGTAAAAGAGATCGACGCTCAGTGGATTCTAGAAACACACTGAATGACTTTTTAAAGCACCTCAATGAATCCCAAGGAAATTCAAAAGCTATGATGGCAGATATTCAAGTGGCTCATCAAAATTCCCATCAGCCTCCACATCAAACGTTAATGCTTGATACAATGGGGAATATGTCTGAAATACCACCTAAAGTTCCAAATAGGGAAGCATCCTTATATTCCCCCACCTCAACTCTTCCAAGAAATAGCCCAACAAAACGGGTGGATGTGCCTTCCACCCCAAATGGGCAAATTACATCTCTAGAATCACAAAGAAGTTATCAAAAAAACTCTTCACAGAGGCATTCAATATCAGCAATGCCTAAGACTATGAACTCACCAAATGGTGTTTTGATTTCAAGACAGTCCAGTGTTAATAGAGGTTATATGCCTCCAAGTCCTAACCCAAGGATGGACTACATCCAAGGAACACCTGTTATTGTTCATCAACAGACTTCTTTATCACGGCAAAGCAGTTATACAGGACATGGAACTCTCCCTCGTATGGGAATAAAGAGGACACCATCTCTAAAGCCTGATGTGCCACCGAAACCCTCATTTTCTCAGCAAAATACATCAGTTAGACAGCTAAATAAATATAGCTACTGAGATCTGTCATCTTGGTTAAAATGTGTATGGTGATAAGGCATATGTTATAAAAGGACCTTTCAGGCAGAGACATGCTTGCCTAATCAGTCCCTAAGTGGCCAAAGAAGCTGTCTTTAGTTTGGCAACCTAGAGTTGTGCCAAACACAGGAACTTCAGATCAAGCTCGGGAGGAACAAAACAAAGGAAAGTGCTGGTCATTTTGCTTCTTTTGTTTGGAGAAATGTGGACATGTAGCACAGTGGGAGCTACTTTCGTTATTGATACAGTACCAAGTTTTAAAGATATACTTGAAAAACAGGATTTCATTTTAAACTGCCACTGTGTGTAGCCATCCCATTTAATGTGAACATATTAAGATGTATGCATTTACCTTGCCTCTTGCACAAGTTTCACAAAAAGTGTCCCAGTGAGTGTTTGCATTTTAGGCCATTTCACTTCTGTTGTCTCAAGCCTAAAATATATCCTAACTCTTCAGTGGCACCACAGTGTGTGCCACAAATGATTTGGCTATGTGCGTGTGCATAAATGTTTCACACACACAAACACATGCACGTTAAGATCCTCATTGCGATTCCTATGCCTTGGAACTGTTTACATTGAGCATGTCTGAACAAACAGTTTATTTCCTTTCACAGGTATTCTGCTGGCTGTGCAATTAGGGGCATCAGTTATCTCCCCTCCTTGCCTTCCAGATAATTAACTTGGCTGAACATGGTACCTCGTGCAAGAATGTAAAAATGTCTTAGAACTGTTATGCTGCTATATAAACAATATTGTAGAATTCACTGGATGTCATGTGGAGAGTCTATGTTCCTGCTTGTTCCTTCTTGGTATTGGGTGGTCCTAAGTGAACTCTGGCCACAGTGTTGAAGAAAGATCACAATGGCTAGTGTACTAGCAAGAGATAATTTTTAATAAAACTTCCATGAAAAAAATGGTAGGTCAATGATGTAGGATATGTGTACTGACGCACCTTATGTGTAGCAGTGGTGTGTTGCCTTGAGCTGTTCTTACAGAAGCTGGACCTAAAATGAAGGTAATAGCATCATCAGAAAGTGGATGAACCCTCAATGAGATTGTTGTACGTTTAGTCTATGTGAAATCTGCAGTCATTACTACAGCAATCTGTCATGTGAAAGTTGTGTTCGCAACGGTTCCCTTTCATGGTGAAATCTACCATGGTTGGGCTTGCTAACGCAGAACAACTATCTGAATCCAGCCATGATGCCAACATATCTCCTGACTCCATACTGTATTTGTCAGAAATAAACTGAGCTACTTACTGTTCATTAGGAGGGAAAATTGTTTGCGTGTGTATATATGTTACCAGCCATCACTGGGGTGGAGTGCTAATCAAACTCAATAGACACATGGTCTATACTTTTCCAGCAGTATTTCCTGTCTGTGCAAGTGGCAGAAATTTCAATGACCACTAAACTTATATGTCAACTTAACCCTTATGTGACAGCAACTGGTAACAGTTATAAATATCTATGCAAAAGTTTACATTGTATACACGTATTGTTTAACAGAGGGTGTTCATTAGTAAACTGAGGTAGGGAAAATATACCTAAATAAAAAGTGCCCCCACCCAACCACAGCCTTATTTTAAATATAAGTTTCACTAATGAATCCCTGTCAACCTCTTACATGTATGTCTGTGAATGTTGCTTAATACTATTATATAGCCATTTTTTAATTTCAGGTATTGTGGGGTACTATCTCTCCTTGGGGAGAGAGTTCCTTAATCGATGTGAGGAGACTTATAGGCCATACATGCTCCTCTGGAATTCTGGGAAGAAAGGGATGCAAACAAGCTCTATACAAGCTCTGCCTCTATTGCCACCAGCTGTAAGGTAGCTATCCTATAAGTCAATGTTTTATCCTTTAAATATGCCTTGAATATCCAAGTCATGTCTCAAGGCCTATTTAAAGTGTTGAACATTGACTTATAGGATAGCTGCTTTACATCTGGTGGCATTAGAGGTAAAGCTTGTTAAGGGCTCATTTGCATCCCTTTCTTACCTTAATTTCAGGTTTAATGGTCCTTCCAAGGGCTTTTTCAATGATAATTTTCTTCCTAAAGATCAAATTTATGCAGTAGAGAACCACTTAGATCGTGTTGTGTTATTTTGTCTGGTTAGTTTACTGCCAGTCTGACCCAGATGTGGAGTAAAAGGAACCTGTCACCATGAATATATAAAGTAATCTGCAGGCAGCATGTTATAGAGCAGGAGGAGCTGAGCAGACTGATATATAGGTTTATGAGAAAAGATTCAGTATGCACACATAGTGATCCTTATCTTGACTCGGTCCTCAGACATACGGTCCATGAGCGGGCCATATGTATGCCCTCCAAGCCATACCGACATGTGCAAGAGGCCTGTGTTACGTAAACAATAGCAAGAAAATATTGACTTTTTTAATTGCTTATGTGTAGTGATATCAAGGAGATACATGATATCACAGTTAGGTTTGGATCTGCTACATCTGTAACATATATTTTATTGATTTAAATTCCTGCTTATTCTAAGTTTAGGAGTCCAGTAGGTGGTACTAATCAGTGATTGACAGTCTTCCCTGCATCTATGTGCTTACAGAGGTAGATGTCAGTTATTGGGTAGGGCTGGACACAAACCTAGAATGAACATGAATTTAAATGAATAAAATGCAAGTTTAACTCCTGCTGCTCTATAACATGCTGTAGAATGAACAGTATTTTCAATGTGACAGATTCCTTTTAAACAAACTGAGAAATTTATCAGAACTGGTGTAAAGGAAAACTGGCTTAGCTGTCCATAGCAACCAATCAGAATCCTTCCTTTATTTTTTAGAGCTCCTTTGGAAAATGAAAGACTCAATCTGATTAGTTGCTATGGGCAACTAAGCCAGTTTTATTTTACACCAGTTTTGATAAATCCCCCCCAAAGTGTTGACCAATATGACCACAGACACTGCCTACTGGCCTGTCATAAGAAAGGCTGTGGATGTAGTCATTCAAAAACACTTCCAACTCCTAAAACCTTATAGTTCCAATGTAAATGCATGTCTTGTGTTGTATAAAGAGAGGCAGTCCAAAAAATAAAGCAGTATGGGCCTCTAAAACGTAAACGCAATCTTTCAAACTTCACATGCTTCGCGTTATACTTGGCTTCCAAAATAGAAATAGATCAGCGCTAATAAGCCCATGCCCACACCGTGCTCATAAAGTCACATACATTTGGTTTTTAGAAAAAGAAACATAGGGAGAGATTTATCAAAGCGGCTTTAAGTGAAATACTGGCTTTGTTGCCCATAGCGACTTTTTCCAAAGGAGCTCTGAAAAATGAGAGGTGGAATCTAATTGGTTGCTATGGGCAGCAAAGTCAGTTTTCCTTTGCACCAGTTCCGATAAATCTCCCTCATTGAGTATACAAAATGGCTGGTGTTTTCAAGGAACTCATGTACTACACTCAATAGACATTATAGTTCTTGATTCTAGAGCAATATAGTGGCTTAACACAGCAACACCATTTCTCCAACAACTGCTGTTTGAGGTGTGATTGATTTCATCTAGAGACCGCGGTGACTAGAGCCTGTATAACACAGGCTGGTTGAGCAAGTGATTGTCACGAGGGAAACGTTACCTCCTGAAAATCGTGTGCCAGCTAGCGGAGGAGACCAATGCTATTACATGCATGGGGAGGAGCAATCGTTATGTCATCGCTCGTCCCCATGTTGACTAGTGGTTTGCTGGCGGCAGATCATAATTAGACAGCACGATCTGCCGCCAGCAAACAATGATTTTTAAGCGTATTTAAAAATCATAATTGCTCGTTCATCGGGCATTCAGCAGCAGTATTACACTGCAAGATGATCACTAACGAGCGTTCATATGAACGCTCATTAGCGATCATCTGCCGAAAAATACAGCCTTAGGTTACATCATAGATCAGCAACTTTCGGCATTTCACCTATTGTAAAACTGCAACTCCTACTTGTGGAGAATGTCTTATAACTCCCATAGAAGTGAATAAAGCCTTCTGGAAATTGTAGTTTCAGAAGAGCTGGAGGTTGCCGATTCCTGTCTTAGCCCATGGCCACCACTGCCCAGAAGAAAATAGGAAGTTTAACAGTAGTCCAATGACAATATGCGTATTTCATGTGTGAATGGTTTCATGGGTCATGCCGGTAATGACAATGTTCTGTAAATATATGTGAGGGTACCTGAATCTGTGCATTTTGTGCCTTATTCATGAAAATACAATTTATGATAGTATGTTAAGTGTCTTCTGTAGAGCACACTATATTTTATGAGTGTCAGAAACATTTGGGAAAAGCCCTACTGACCTATATATATATATATAGGAACCATACTCTGCTTCAGATCAATAATGGATGAACCCAATCAAGAAAATTACAGCTAATGCAACCCTTTCTAGTACCTCTCTGTGACTGATATTCAACACAGATGTCTTTTTTTACCCTCTTAAGATGCACTTAAACATAACGTTTATTGCACACATGCAGACTGTTTCGAGACAGAGGTTGCAATCATTCTAGTGTTACACGAAGGATGCTACAACTAAATCATGTCTAACAAGACTCTATTTTTTAAACAGAAGGGAAACAAAATTCATTCTCTCACTATTTTTGTTCTATAAAATGTATCTATAAAAAAACATATGTTAAACTGTGTTTCTGGTGGCCAAAGCTGAGAACTCTAATTTTTAGATTTGGGGCAATATTTTAATTTAATTAATACCAGTTATGCAATCTATGTCAACGTTATCACTCATTTTTTTTCTAAGTGAAAATGCCGATGTGTTTTCATGTGTAAGATTGTGGTATGAGCATTAGAAACTGGATAAGCCAAACCACAAACTGTTAACTTGGATAACATTGTACTGCCTTGTAGATCGTAATGTGAGATCAGTATTTCTGTTGATGTTTCTAACATTCAATCTAGGCTAAAAGAAATTAATTTCATTTAAAAAAAAAAAGTGCTTTATCCATTTGTGCAAAAGGTAAAAGCAGATTGTATCTTTTTTATATTCGTCCAGCATATCAAAGTAATCTTTGAAATAAGTTGCTCTATCCTGTTCTGTAGAGTACTTTAACGTGTAGATATCTTGTAAAGTTGTATTGTGAATGTGTAAATAATTCTGTACTTTTGGGTTTTTAACACCGCATGTAAAGTTAAAATAAAATACTCAAGTGAAAAAAATATTTGGGACTCAATTTTTATAGTTTCTGGAACAAGAGAAAAAGGATGAACACAGAAGAAAGGCACTAGAGTAAGGGCTCATGCACACAAATGTATTTGTTGTCCGTGTCCGTTCCAATATTTTGGCATCCCGTATGTAGAACCATTCACTTCAATGGGGTTAAAAAAAATGGAAATGACTCTGTGTGCATTCCGTGTCCGCATGTCCATTCCGCAGAAAAATAGAACCTGTCCTATTATTGTTCGCATTACAGACAAGGATAGGACTGTTCTATTAGGGGCCGGGCATTCTGTTCCGCAAAATGCACATGGCCGGTATCTTGCAGATCGCAAAACAACAAAACTGAACCAGAGTTCATCACATCCGGCATACCCATATGTTACCTTTTCCGGCTGGAATCCTATAATGGGAACCGGCAGGGATCTGAGCTATTTCCCGCATTAATGCTTGCAGCAATATCTGCCTGGCTGAGTCTTGGCACTAATGCCGTAAACAGTCTGGGTCCCATTAGTCAATAGGGCTTGGTGGTGCTTCGGCAGTTACCGGCTATACCGGATGTGAAGAACTCCGGCAAGCTGTTCCAGTGGAGGTTTAGTCCTAGTGTGAAACTAGCCTAATTTACAGGATGAGGGAAAAGTCTGAACATACCTTTTTTACTGGTATAATTTGTAGAAGATTGACTTCCAAAGAGTGAAAGTATTAATTAGGAGGGAGGATGCATTATTTGGTGGTGTAAACGTTTCTGGCTGCCATTTTGAAATCTGCAATATAGGTCACATGAAGAGGTGAATCCTACAGTGCTGTGAAGAAGTATCACTATACAGCAGAATGGCGGACACATAGAACATGTCATGTAAAGCACTTTTGTAAACCTTGACCTTGCTTAACCCCTGAACAGGTAAAGATAAGTCAAAACTGACACTTACAGTGTGTTTTTGAGTAAACAGACTGATATATAACAGTACCCCCTTCTCGTTGGAAAAAACTGAGCTGAATCCAATATGGTGGATTTTAAAATGGCGACCAAAAACATTTCCTCCGCCAAACAGCCTCCTTCCTAATTAATATTTTCACAAATTGGAAATCATTTTGCTACAAATGACACCAGTTAAAAAGGTACACTGATGAGCAAAATGGTAACAATGTTTTACACTTTTGACTTTCAGTCTTCAGATCTCACCATCCAATACAGCTTCGACCATGAGACTGCCATCATTTCATAGACAATCATCTAGGCTATCTCATACATAAATTAGATTTGCTGCTATTTTGCACATCATTAGTTATGCAGATGCTTGTCATGTAGCTGCATTGTAACAGTTTTGTTCTAAATTTTTATTATTTAGTTAGTATTTTGTAAATCCACCTTTGGCTTTCAACATGCTCTCGATCAGATTCAAGCATGTCATGACCGAAATCTGTTCCCAGGTCTCGTCTACCCATTCTCAACGACGGTTCATACTGGTCGACTCACTTGGGTACGGATACAACTTTTCTTTAACTCTACCCACAAGTGGTCGATTGGGTTGAGATTTGGGGATTGTGGGGGCACCTGACTCTGAATACTTCTGTAATCGCATGTAATTTTAAACATAATAGCCACAAAGTGATTCAATAATATCTATCTGTACAGAGTCATCCACTGTTTATGCTTTTTTATATTCTCTGTCCATATCAGTAACATTACTGTCATCAGCAATATCTACTGTGATAGGTACAGGGAGGGAACTGCAACAGAAAGGACACACGGCAGCACAGGCACCGTGTCCCTTACCCCACTCTATTTTTTACCAGCACTCTGGACCCACGCACCCTCCTCTGCCACCAGCAGTGGGTCCAGCTACCGGTGTTTTATGTGCCTGTTGCTGCCCTGCTCCTTTGTTGTAGGCCACAGCCTCCACCCTCCTCTCAGATTTGTGCCTTAGGGCACACACCCTCTCCTTAGTTCCTGAAGGGTCAGCACATGTGCCTTAAGTCTTCCCCATCCTATCACCGGTCACTTCTGGGTATTTAAGGCATCATCCCCTCTCCTGAGCTCTAGGTATTATAGTCTTACGCATCCTATTGAAGGTGTGCTTATTCTGTCTAACTAACTCTATACCGAACCTGGCCCTTTTCCGTCTCTGACCTCCCTCTGCCTGTTCTGACTGCTGCCTGCTTATCAAATTGACCCTCAGCTGTCTGCTAAGACCTCAGACTTGTTTTATTAATATGCACGAACTCCGCCTGCCCTGACCAGCAGAATTGTTTATTGACTACGAGTATAACCTGATTTTTAGTGCTTTGCACTAGTGTCTGCCAACTACACCAGGACTACCTCAGGATGTAGCGGCCTGGTGAGTCCCCTGCAGTAAAGGCCAGATCCTTGTATATGGGTTCAATTCAGAAAACCAGGGGACCTCCAGGACAATGCCTATTGGAATGGAAAGTCAAACCGGTTAGTTGGTACAGTGAGTTCACTGCCACTGTCAGTTGCAAAAGTCAACTAAGCAGAGTATATAAACTGGATGTTGAACATGGTGTGAGCTGAGCCTTAATTAGTATATTGAGAGTGTGGAGCTGTAAATTCAGTGATACAAGGGATGGTCATTAGAGCCAAGTGAACAGAAAAAGAGGCAGACTTCAAAGGATGCATTAAAATACATTACCGACTTGTCTTTTCTTCAAACACCCAAAAATAGCTCATTGATCTCTCTATACAAAAACATGTTTTGGTACAAAAATAATCCTTTTTTTTGTAAGTAGTTGAAGTAGATGCTAGTTTCTCACTTGCACTACATTACAAGCTGAGTGGGTTACATAAGTAATACTCAGGCTTGATAACAGTTGGCTTCAATCCTTAATTTATCTCAGACCTTTGTAGCACCTTGGGCATTTAGCTCTTTCTGGCATAAAAACCCTTTAAGAAGTCAGATCTAATCTTGACTACTAGACCAGTGGTCAGCTACCAACTGTCCCTATCACGTTAGCCATGCTAGTTTTCAAGTAATACAATACTATGCACTATTAATTTGATGAACTAAATTTGGTTAAGAATAATCAACCGGGTGTTTTTTCTTTTTTAGTGATTTTAGTTGTAAGTAAATCTGATTTATCTTAGGCTGTGTTCACACTTCTATAGGGCCCTGTAGACCTAATGGGTGCCAAATTAGGGTCCATTCGACATCTCTCCAGCAATCATCCAAATTTACTAATCCACTAGATCTGGGATGGCTAACCTGCTGCTCTCCAGCTGTTGCAAAATTATAACTCCCAGCATGCACAGACTTCCTACAGCTATCGACCTACAGAGGAGCATGGTGGGAATTGTAGTTTTACAACAGCTGGAGAGCCACAAGTTGACCATCCCTGCTATAGATGGCCTAATTTTAAACAGGCTCCTATATACAGACCTGCACCAGATTTATCACAGGGGCTCAGGCTGGATGATAGATCTGGTTCAGGGATAGACGCTTATCTCTGACTCCATATCAACTATTGGTCACATACATTGAGGAAAGGCGGTGCTTCTTAGGCCACACCCATATTGCTTGAAGAACCTCCTTCCCAATGAGCCCCACCCCATAAATGGTGCCAATTTGTGCCACTTTTTAGACAGATTCTAGGCACAAACACATTAGTAAATCGGGGCCACTGATTTATATTTTACCATTTTATTCTTTAGATTATAACTGTGTTCTTAATGCGATGCTAAGATACATTAGCGCTAATTTAATTCCATTTGCATGGCCTATATAAACGTCAATATGTGGATTTTCCGTGTTTTTTTTTATTAAAGTCATAAATATCTAATTTGCAGCTTGGTATCATACATCACAAGGCTCAGGCGAGTGGAACATAATTAGCTGGAGGCTCTCAGTTAAGCACACTGCTGTGGTTGAAGAACCCTGCATATTACGCTGATTTGTGTCATAACTGCCATTATATTTCCTGTGCTTGAAAATACTTGAATCAGGACAAAGGCAACAGGATACGTTTTATTTTAACCTACTATTTTTCCTTTTTGTATTTATCCTGTGTCACAAGCCGGACAAAAAAAATAGTGTTCCAATGTGCATCACAGAAGACTGAGTCACACAACTTTACTCACACAGCCATAAAGATGAATTTCAGTAGCTTTGCACTGTCTGTACCCCACTGTCATTCAGATATGAGTAGTATCGTGACTTTTTACTTTCAGCAGCCTGCAGGGAGAAGCTGTCATAGAGAATGTGGAGCAGATGTTCAGAAAGAGCTAGTGATCCATCAAACTATTTGGTGTTGCTAGAAAACATCCTGCCATTCGTAGTTGTTAACACACAACATCCCCATTTACAGAAAGTGGAGACACATGCTAGAAATGGGGTTAAAGCTCCAAAATCGCTTACGCATGTGGCCTTGTAGAGGATGTGAACAGAATGAGAAGCATACTTTTCTCCTGCAAATCCTTGTCAGAAATCCAAAGAAATAATTATCTTTATTTACATGCAGATTAAGATGCCAGTGCACGTCCAGTGTGCCATCGCTCGCCCAGTATAGCTGCCCAGCGCCTCTCCCTCATGCTTGTTTGATGGTGTCAGGTTTCCTTGTCTCATCACTGTCAGTCCTGAAATAACACATCTGTGCTGATCAGTTTAAGTTTGGCGCATGCGCAGTACAGGGACAAGGAGACAGGAGCAGAGCTTTTCTGTGCATTCACCGAACATAACCTGATCAGTGGAGAGCTGGCAGCAGTGATGCAGGTAAAGCCTGGCACTCTCAGTCACCCATGAGGGGCCCAAGGTGGAAGGCGATACTGAGGGAGTGATGGTGCAGCTGTGCACATGGTGCTCTGGCATCCTACTGTGCATCAAAATAAAAAGAATTCTCTAGATTCCAAGCACAGATTTTCAAAAGAAAGATATGTTCTTGATTCACTGCATGTTCCCTACATGGCTTACTTTATAAGTGATTTGAGAGCTGGCAGACTCCTTTAAATGATACATCTGCATTATTGGACTGCAATCTTTAAAATGTTACATAGGCAACACTATTTATAGGCTTTGTATTTGCTTTCTGCTTATATAGCTCTCTTCCCAGCAGTTCATTCTACGGTTTGTGCTTCACTATGAATCGATTGAATCCTGTCTGTCAATTAGGCAAAGGTAGGTATGCAAACTAGATACCTGCAGAGTCCAGCAAAGGCGTGAATCTAAGTATGTGATCTAACGTCAAAGTATGTAGGATAATAATGCAAGTTACACAGAACATTGTAAAGCCTGAACCTTAAAGAGCTATTAGACATTGTGAACATGCCATAAGATCTGCATCTACCTCCAGAAAGGCATCCAGTCGGACAATGAATGGAGAAGTGCTTGACTGTTTCCAAAAGTGCCATAGAAGTGAAAACAGAGAGCCCTTACAGGACCTACTGTATGCGGAGGCTGGCAGGGCAGGGGTCAGGACTCGAACCCAGTTCTGGAAGTAGGTGCACATTCCAGAGGTGAAACCTGAATATACAATATATAGGCAAAACACCTACACATTACACCTACAGGAGTTTTTTGACTTCTCATCGTAAATCCATGGTTCTACTAGGATGCTATTTTGCACTATGGTATTGCTGACCCACCTACTTGGTTCACCCTCTGCCCCTGATCTCTTCCTCTATGTTCAACATTACAAGTTCCCTTTAATTAAATATACAGTGTGTGTGTGTGTGTGTGTGTGTATATATATATATATATATATATATATATATATATATATATATATATATATATATATATATAAATAGCAAAGAGAAACACAGCAGCACTCAAAAAAAATGAAAAGTGGGTGCAATCCTTCCAAATCAGCAGGCTCAGCTGTCTACAAAATATATAAATCCAAAAAATTGAAGCAGCACTCCAAGGTACAAAACAAGTGGATCGACCTTTATTCCCCTGCAACGTTTCAACTGCTCAATGCAGTCTTTCTCAAGCATACAAGAAGGTGTTCACAAGGGGTATATATACCCATAGTGCATAGCAGTGTAATTAAACATGATTAAGTGTAATAAATAAAACGCGTCATAACATATACATAGAATCTTAATAGAAAAGCATCACAAATACAACCATGTGACCATAAAATACATAGTAACAAATTGCATATATTATGTGTATCATAATCAATATAAAAAGTATAAAGTGCATAAGTGCTAATTAGGACAATAATAGTCACCATATGTGCATATCCATCAAGGCATATCCAGCCCCATGGAAAATTATACAACACCTGTGTGAATTTAAAACTTAATAAAATAAACTCACTGCGGTAAGGAAACACGCCATGCCTGCTTAGCGTCACCCATCAACTAGTGCGCATGCTCCAGGAGCTGGACGGCTCATGACGTAATTCACGTCATGTAGTCGTCCTCCAATCACGCGATGACACGTCGTGCCACCACCTGATCTTCCTGGAGACCAAGGACGCCGAACCTTCCACAAATAGCAGGAGCCTGCATCAGGGTCAGAGCGAGTGCATCCAGGTCGATAAGCTCACGTGACTGGGTCACGTGACTGTTGCCTGGGCAACAACACCGCAACAACCACAAATTGCAGTCTGCAGAATGTGGAGTATTCTACGGCCAAAGTAAAAAGCGCAACTATATCTATATGCCGCTACCACAACACATAGAGCTACAGGGAAAATATAGGTAAAAATAATAATGCTGTGTGATCAAAACAGTGTACTGCAGCATGTGAATGGTTACATATAAAGGTAACCGCCCCCAAAAAAAACATGGAGTATCGGGGCAGTACATTAACCCTTGAATATATCAAAGGAGGGGGGAAAAGGAAAAATGGGAAAAGTGGACCTGGGGAGGGCCACATAGTTATACCAATTTCAGTGGTCATCACTGTTGGCCTATTATGCGTATTAGGTGTCGAGAACAGACGTGTGCCCAACACCCAACACACAAAGTCTTCCCCAAACGGTCACACTACCCATATTCAGATATGTTGTTTGTAACCCAAAGTACACGAACACTGAATGCACACATCACGCTCAGATTATGTTTGGTTCCCTGTAGTGAAGATCTTAGATAGGTGACCAAAAGCAAAGAATGGCAGTCCCACCGCTGTGAAGAACTTGAGGATGATATCTAAAATATAAAAAAATTGTATATTAGTAAGCTGTAAATATAACACCTTCAGTATTCACGTATTATTTCACCAATGAAGGGACTGAAAATTTGCACAGATTTCTAATAAATATGCCTTTGACATTATTTTGTTAAATTTGGAGTATCTACAACATGAATTAAATGAAATACGTACGAGACAGATGGAGACTAAGGCTAATCTACAGTCTACGCTCACTACGGAGGAATGGGGGCTATATGATTCCAATTGTACCACCTATCTGGAGAAGTTTATTAAGGATCAAGAAGCCACCAAAAGGAGGAAATGGCTCCGCGACGCTGATGACTATCAAAGAGGGAAAGTGTACACATGGCAGGACGATTTGTCCAAAAAACAACTACCGTATTACCGGTCTAACTATAAGAGGCAAACTTACTCTGATCGCAGCATTCCCATGAATACATCTACACCACAACCAACCACGCAATCTTTTTTAGAGGTGGAGTCCAACACAAAAGAACCAGACGGGGTGGCAGAAGGCAACACAAATGGAGGAAACTACAAATCTCAAAGACAAAAGAAACAAATAGAGAATGAGGACTTCTCATGTTCCAGACCTACTGTGGTAAATATCTCTTCAATACCATTGACTAATGCACAACAATGTTTATTGGCCAAGGGATTGTCCTTTTGCCCTGCTACTAGAGTTGATTTGTTCCAGTTGGAGGTGGACTTGCAGAGTTTTTATAGAAATATCAAACTGCGTGTGTGGCATGTGGATCATCCTCCTACAGTACCAACAATTGCAGATGTGCGGACTGAACTCACTCTTGGACAGATGGGCCTTTACTCCAGGAGTGACTTCAGTCCTCAGATCAATCCATCTGCAATTGATGCCTTTACTAAGGCTATCACTTGTGAAGTTGAGAAGTTACACAATATTTCAGATATGAGATTGATACATCCCAACATGTGTAGTAGTGACATTAGGGCACTTGATGAATTGAGCCATAACAGCAACCTTACCATTAAACCCGCGGACAAGGGTGGTGCGGTTGTTGTTATGGATACCAGTTGGTACATTAATGAGATCAAACGACAGCTGGCAGATCAGAATGTGTATAGGGAGTTGCAGTGTGATCCTAAATTCGACATAGCCAGATCGATTAGTGTCATACTGAATTGTGCACGCGAACAGGGCATTATTGATAGTGAATTGTATAAATATTTGGTGGTTGATCATCCACGCACTCCTGTGATATACATTCTTCCTAAGATTCATAAGAGTTTAATTGATCCACCTGGTCGCCCCATTGTATCTGGCACTAACTCTATTTTCTCACACATTGCCATTTTTTTGGATCGAGTATTACGGACCTATGCTACTGATACTAGATCATATGTCAGGGATACATGTGATTTTTTGGATAAGATTTCAACTGTCAGTTTACCACAAAGGGTGTCTGGTGGCATCTTTTGATGTCACCAGTCTATATACCTCTATTGATCACGGGCGGGGCATCTTGGCAGTTCGTAGATGCCTCACACGTGGACAATATACGATGGAGTGTAATAACTTTATACTGTCATTGTTGGATCTGGTTTTAAGACAGAATTATTTTAAATTCATGGACGGCTTCTTCCTCCAGATACGAGGGACCGCCATGGGGTCTAATGTGGCGCCCACTTATGCCAATATCTTCATGGCGGCCCTCGAGGAGGACCTTGTCTATGTGTCCCACCACTTCGAAAATGTCTTGGGGTGGTGGCCATACATAGACGACGTCTTCCTTATCTGGAGGGGGGACGGCGACTCCTTGAAGCTGTTCCATGATTTTTTGAATCAGTTGGATCCAGATATTTCGTTTACGTTGGTCTATTCTGACAAACAGGTACAATTTCTGGATACCACTGTGTCCATCCTGGGGGATAGACTAGTTACCGATATGTTCACCAAACCAACTGATTGCAATTCACTGCTGAGATTTGACAGCTGTCATCCCAGATCCACCATTGAATCACTACCCTATAGTCAATTACTCAGGGTTTCACGCATTGTACAGGACGATAAAGTCTTACCACAACGATATTTGGAGATGACAAATCGATTTCACCAGAGGTTATCCCCGTCAGATCACTTCACGCCATCTTGAAAGAATAAGGAATCCAAAACAAGTGACTACACACAACGGATTGAGATCTAAACCCAAACACATTCCATTTGTCACTACTTTCTGTGAACAGAGCGATTTTATTGCTCGTGTCATCAGAAAGCATTGGGGTATTTTGAGGAGTAATTTCCCACAAATAGAGGAATTTTCCATACCACCCTTGATGTCATACAGACGAGCTCCCAATTTACGGGATAAATTGATTAGGGCTGATGTCCAGACCAAAAAATTGAAACAGACCTATATGGGGCCTAAAAGAACAGGTAGCTTCCCTTGCTTGGGATGTGTAATTGTAGGTACATGATTAAAGGTGAATACTTCACTCACCCAGGTACGGGTAGACGACATGATATTAGACATTTCCTGACATGTGACAGTACGTTTGTTGTGTACGTGTTGCAATGTCAATGTGGTCTCTTGTATGTTGGGGAGACCACATGTGACATAAAGACACGTCTCAACAATCACAGGTTCTCCATTAGACAGAAAAGGAAAGATCTACCTGTTCCCAAACATTTTGTGGACTGTGGGCATAATGAGAAAGACCTTGGATTCACTATTCTGGACCAAGTCTCTTTACCCCGCCTCGGTGGCGACCGGGCTTTGGCCCTTAAACAGAGAGAATTGAGGTGGATACACCGCCTACATACATTAAGACCACATGGATTAAATGTTGATTTTAGGTGGCATATAATATGAGGGTGCAAGTCCATTATTTGTATATCCAGTCCCTTCATTGATGAAATAATACGTGAATACTGAAGGTGTTATATTTACAGCTTACTAATATACAATTTTTTTATATTTTAGATATCATCCTCAAGTTCTTCACAGCGGTGGGACTGCCATTCTTTGCTTTTGGTCACCTATCTAAGATCTTCACTACAGGGAACCAAACATAATCTGAGCGTGATGTGTGCATTCAGTGTTCGTGTACTTTGGGTTACAAACAACATATCTGAATATGGGTAGTGTGACCGTTTGGGGAAGACTTTGTGTGTTGGGTGTTGGGCACACGTCTGTTCTCGACACCTAATACGCATAATAGGCCAACAGTGATGACCACTGAAATTGGTATAACTATGTGGCCCTCCCCAGGTCCACTTTTCCCATTTTTCCTTTTCCCCCCTCCTTTGATATATTCAAGGGTTAATGTACTGCCCCGATACTCCATGTTTTTTTTGGGGGCGGTTACCTTTATATGTAACCATTCACATGCTGCAGTACACTGTTTTGATCACACAGCATTATTATTTTTACCTATATTTTCCCTGTAGCTCTATGTGTTGTGGTAGCGGCATATAGATATAGTTGCGCTTTTTACTTTGGCCGTAGAATACTCCACATTCTGCAGACTGCAATTTGTGGTTGTTGCGGTGTTGTTGCCCAGGCGACGGTCACGTGACCCAGTCACGTGAGCTTATCGACCTGGATGCACTCGCTCTGACCCTGATGCAGGCTCCTGCTATTTGTGGAAGGTTCGGCGTCCTTGGTCTCCAGGAAGATCAGGTGATGGCACGACGTGTCATCGCGTGATTGGAGGACGACTACATGACGTGAATTACGTCATGAGCCGTCCAGCTCCTGGAGCATGCGCACTAGTTGATGGGTGACGCTAAGCAGGCATGGCGTGTTTCCTTACCGCAGTGAGTTTATTTTATTAAGTTTTAAATTCACACAGGTGTTGTATAATTTTCCATGGGGCTGGATATGCCTTGATGGATATGCACATATGGTGACTATTATTGTCCTAATTAGCACTTATGCACTTTATACTTTTTTATATTGATTATGATACACATAATATATGCAATTTGTTACTATGTATTTTATGGTCACATGGTTGTATTTGTGATGCTTTTCTATTAAGATTCTATGTATATGTTATGACGCGTTTTATTTATTACACTTAATCATGTTTAATTACACTGCTATGCACTATGGGTATATATACCCCTTGTGAACACCTTCTTGTATGCTTGAGAAAGACTGCATTGAGCAGTTGAAACGTTGCAGGGGAATAAAGGGCGATCCACTTGTTTTGTACCTTGGAGTGCTGCTTCAATTTTTTGGATTTATATATATATATATATATATATATATATATACAGTATATATATATATATATATATATATATATATATATATATACATATACATATATACACACACATACTCAAACACACAAACTTGTAATCGAGATTATTCGACCACCAGTGGAAATTAGGTTTATTAGCCACATTTACAAATATTGAGCTGTTTGCAATAAACCAATCAAACAAGAACAACAAGTAGCTCAACACAACAAATATAACAGTGGTTTCTCTAAATTCAACACAAATGGGGAGATTTAGGTAGGAGTGAGATGATAAATCTCCTCCATAATGGCTACTGCAGTCTGAGAACTATTCAATGGCCTGAATAAAATCCTTCATAAGAGAACGCATTTGAAAATCAGTTCTCAAGCACAAAGTGATGCAACTAATCAAAGGTTTCGTCAGTTGCATCGGGTGTGCTTGAGATAAGACACATCAATTACCTGGACAGGGTAGAGGTTTGTTAACTGTGATGTTTAATTGCATATAAGAAATATGGCTAAAGGTGACCATACATATTAAATGCGCGGCCAACAGCTAGTTCAACCCAAGTCCCCCATGCATTTACACCTTCAGCACGGCCAAACATGTACGTGTAATCAATGGGGACAGGGGAGAACACAGCACTTCTGGCAGGGGAGAGTTGGGACCTCCCCTCACACATTAGACTGTCGGACAAATCTGCTGTTCTCTGCCAACAATACTCTATTGTGTATGGGGTAGAGATGAGCAACTCAATTCTAAACAAATTAGATGTGCTACAAATCTGACAAAAAATTGTCTGCCAAACAAGTCCGGAGTTTTTTAATTAGTTTCGGACAAATCACTTAAAAATGTCGCCCAGTTCCATTTTACTCGGAGAATTGGAGGGGAAAACAGGAGAGAGGAAGGAGATGAATGATCACAGAAAGTGGAAGGAGGGCTTGATCTGATTGGCTCAGAGGCTGACAGACAGGCTGATCAGCCAATCAGCGGGCAGTATGCAGCCAGGGCCTTGTGCACAGAAAGAAGAAAAGCCATTCTGTTCCCAGCTACGCTTATGAAGGGATGCATTGTGGCAGTGTGTGCCAAAAAACAAAACAGACACAAGCCAGTAAGGCTTCTTTCACACTGCCAGCAGGAGTTCCGAGAAAGAACAGCCTGCCAGAGCTCTCTGGATCCGTCATTGCCGGACAGTACTGGAATACCTGCCAGCCCTTTTGACTGTAATGAGGTCCAGTGGAGATCCTGCTGCTACCCACTAAATATCAGAGATAATGTCGGGATTCAGCCAGACAAGCACCATCCGGCAATGCCAGATACAGAGAGCTGGGGTAGACTATTCTCTGCCGGAACAGCCTGCCGGAAATCCTGTTACCTGTGTGCAACTAGCCTTACTAGGGACACAATTGCAGACACAAGCCAATTATTAGGTACACTGTAGAGGCACTCTAGGGAGAAAATATAGGGACATGATTTGGTAGACTTTAGAGTTTTATCAGGAAAAGCTTAGCATAGAAAGTGCAGGTCTGATCACTGTCCCAGGTGTTTCATACAGCTTGCCAACAGGTTGTGCATTACTGAAGTCTGCAAGAAACTAATATTTTTTCTGAATGAACAGCCAGCCAGCTAATTTTTTTAAGTTTATACAGTTCAGGGGATTATTGCCAGCACCCCAAATGGAATGCATTCTGCTGCAAACACTGAGGAATTGCCTCCCCTCCTCTCTTTTTTTTTCTTCTAAAAAACTGTTTCTTTTTACCATTTTTAACTGGACATTTGAGTGCATTATACCTGTGTTCTTGAACATGTTATATGATACTGCAAGATACTGTTCAGAATTACAGGAAACACATTTCACTGCAATAACGCCATTATTAAATACATGTTATTGATCACATTGTATATTACTGAAAGATATCATTCAGTGTTAAAGCAAATACTTTTTATTACCATTATTACACCAGTGTTATTTATGTTATATATTACTGCAAAATACCATTCAGTGTTATCAGGGGCGGATTTAGTGCATGATAGGCCCAGGGCTGTCTACTCAACTTGGGCCCCTCCCTCCATTTTAGTTTAGTTTTTTTTGTATGAATAGGCTGCTGTGCTTTGTGAGCACCACAGTCTCTTCCTAGGCCATATGAAATCTTCAGACAAAAAAAAATACCCCAAATTACCCCAAAATGGGCCCTAAACTGAAAAATTTGGTCGCCAAATTTAAAATACATATAATTATAATAAAAAAGACATGGAGGTGAATACAACACCACATACCTCTTACATCCAGTGACATCTCCAGTTATGTAGACCTTCTCTTTCCTCTTCTCCTCCATTTGACCCAGACCACCATGGAAAATTCTTTCAGCCGCATCTCGTCTCTACATAGTTTGTAAAACAGACACGTTAGATTTCAAAATTTTTTCATAAACCTCTCCATCCTGGTGTCCCGACAATGTCATTCCTACTGCCACCCCCAATACTGTGCCCGTTGTGCTCCCCAATGTCCCAGGTACTATACTGCTGAAAGAATAGGGACCCCTAATAGACATAACTGGGGTAATTTATCAAACTGGTGTAAAGTAGAACTGGATTTCCAAAAGAGCTTTCAAAAATGAACGGTGGAACCTGATTGGCTGCTATGGGCAACTAAGCCAGTTCTAGTTTACACTAGTATGATAAATTACCCCAAATGTCCCTATAGTGTCCACAGCAGCTTTAATGTCCCCAGTAATAATAACACCCTATATTGTGCTCCAGGCAGTAATCCCTGTATAGTGTCCCCAAAAATAATAGAATTGCCCCTACAGGTCTTCCCCAATAGCAACGCCCCCATATAGTAATTTCCCACACACTTCCCCACATAGTAATTTTCCCCCACATAGTAGTCCCTCCCATAATAATTTGCCCCCACACAGCCCCCACATAGTAATCCTTCCATAATAATTTCCCCCCACATAGTAATTCGCCCCAATAAAGTAATTTCTCCCAATGTTTCTTGTGTGTCCCCACCCCACATGTCCCCCAAAGTAGGCACATGAAATTTAAAAAATAATTTTTTTTTTAAAGCTAAATACTCACCTATGTCCAGGGCCAGGCACTTGCTCGCAGAGGAAGGCGGGATGAGGCAGGCGCGCACATGTCACAGTGCTGCATCCCGCATAGGCCTCAATAAAAAATGAAAAATGAGCTCTGATTGGTTGATATGAACAACTAGGACAGGTTTACTATTAGGCAGTTTGATTTGGCAGGGCCACACTGTATATTCCTGCAAGATACCATTCAATGTTACAGCGCACATTTTACTGCAATAAAACAATTATTATACCCTTGTTATTGAATACATTGTTCTGAATGAGGCATTAAAGAGGCTCTGTCATCAGGATCAATCCTATTAAACCAGATATACTGCCTGGTACATGCTGATTAAAACTATACCTTTCTTTTGTCTGTATGTTAAACATATGCAAATGAGCAGCTGGAGCACCAAGAGGCGGGGCTGAATCATTTGAACATGCCCCCTCCCCTTGATTGACAGGACTAGATATCAGGCTGAGGGGAGAGCTGTCCTAGCATGTATCATTTACACTATAGCTTAACTACACTGAGATTTGCTCAGAAAGCTAATATACATATTACTGCTTTACTCATAGGCGCAATATACTGTATGTTTATACAGACACCAGTGATATATGATAGCTTATAAGCATAGAAAAAACACACACCTCTATGTGGTAATGCTATAGCTTAGAGGTTAAGCTACTGGTTTTGCATGTATAGATCCTTGGTTTGATTCTTAGGAGAGACTTTGACGTTTTTTTTTTTCTTCCACAATTATCCCATAAGAAAAGGCTATATCCTTATCATATAGACAATAATGCTTTTTTTTTTAGAAAGCTAATAAATATTACTAGTTTCTTTATAATCATATATTGTGTCTGTGACTGTGAATAAACATGTAATAGGTTTTGGCAAAAAAAAAAAAAAAAAAGCACTATTCTCAATATAGTAAGGCATTATTATTATATGATTATATATTATTTACTATAGTATAGACTTTTAATATGGTTTTAAATTAAAAAAAGGGAAAAAATAATAGAAAGAAAACACGTATCTCTCTTGGGACTTGAACCTAGGATCTCTACATGTGTTGTAAGCCACTATAGCACCAAGCTATAACATTACCTCCCCAACAGAAGCAGGGCAGAGTGTTGCTCCCTCTCCCATGTGTATAAAGGGAGGTGTTGCCATGCCCTGTTAGATTTGATGAGCCTGGGTGAGAGTAGCCACACAGCCGATCAGTTGCTAAGATTCATAAAGCAGCAAAAATTGAGCTGCCTGTCCCCCCACAAAATCCAATTGGGCAAGGTGGTCAGCGACAATGGCAGGAACATCGTGGCTGCACTGCTTTTGGGGAAGATAACACATGCTCCCTGCATGGCACATATGATACATTTAGTTGTGCTAGTCATTTCCAGGAGATTCTCCTTGCATTTCAGCCATTCTTATGAGGCATGGAAATATATCCTCTACTTGCAGCAACAGAATGGTCTGCCACTGCACTGCTTGATCCACAACATTCCAACTTGTTGGAATTCCACCTTGCACATGCTAGAGTATCTTTATGAGCAATAAAGTCGTGAATGATTTTGTCATGCACAAGACCACCTCAGCAGGGAGCATGTGTTTTGAGGTCATGCAGTTGCAGCTCATCAGAGATGCATGTTGCGTACTCTGGCCCTTCGAAGAGGCCACAATATTTGTCAGTAGGGATAACTACAGCATTAACTATGTCATCCCACAGACATTTATCTTAGACAAAATGCTCACGGCGATGCAACAAGGGATGACATAGCAAGAACAGCTTATGCATCCTGCAGGCCACCCTGTAGCTGTTGGGGACCCACATGGAGAAAGTCCTGTGGAGGATGAGTCGCCTATGCAGGAGGACGAGGCTGATAATGATGATGACACTGGCCATGATGACTAATCATCGCAGTGGAGGAAAGAGCCAAAAAGAACTGTGTTCTTGGTTATGCTGGTGAGCACAGCAAGCTGTATGCTTGATTGCTTATGTAATGACGTGTATTCTTACCATCACGCAATCTGATGATTACTGGATAGCCATGCTTTTAGACCCTCGCTATCAAGCAAATTGGGTGAATGTTTTCCAGTTGCCAAAAGGGAGGCCAAGGGAGTCTACTACATGCATCAGGAGCTGATGCAGCAGCCAGTTCAGTCTTATGAACATTATGGCACAATTTTTAATATGTCATGCCAGGCTAACGCAAATGGAGACATACCTCCTGAACAACCAAGTTAGGTCTTACCTGGACTGTGGCCTGTCTCCGACACATACTGTAATCTCTGTCCCCATGGACTTCTTAGCAGGCAGACTGGAACAGTGGCTGGAACTGGCCCAGTTTGCTGTCTCTGTAACATCTTTTCTATACTCCAGTGTCATCTCAGAGAGAGTTTTCAGGTATATATGTCTGTTTTACTTTGACATTATTTGCTATTGCTATCATTGGGTTAAAGAGCTTAAAAAGGGAGGAGGAAGGAGATAAAATTAAAAAAAAAGAAAAAAGGCCTTGGAGACCTCAGAGTGTCATCTACCAATTTTCAGGCCAACTGGAGCATATTTGATTTGTGTACAATCAATTCAACAAAAAAGGCAAGCCGAAGATGAAAGTGTGATGCTCTGGGCAATGTTCTGCTGGGAAACCTTGTTTCCTGACAATCATGTTACTCTGCCATCTATCACCCACTTAAACATTGCAGTAGATCTAGTACCCCCCACCTTCCCCTTTATTGGTAACAGTTTATCTTTCTGTAGGATCATCTGCCCTGCCACACTACAAATATTATTCAGGTACATGGAAAGAAGACTGTTGACTTGGACTTCAAATTCCTTAGATCTTAATCCAACTGAGCATTGGATGTACTCAAAAAAAGTCCATGGAGGCCCTACCTTACAACTTAAAGAACTCTTTGGTGTCAGATACTACAGGACACCTTTCGAGGTGATATGATGGGGAATTACACAACATTAGGCTATTGTTTTATGCTATGGCTCATCGATATACATATAGTTTATTTTATGACTGCTACTGCATTTCTAGTTTTAGCTACATTCATAAAATCAGTTTGGTCTGCTTTAACTTACTTGTTATATGTCATTCATAATGTTTCATTTCCAATTTCACTCTAATCCTATTTAAAAGAAAACAGACTAAAATTTACATAAGGAAATATAATTTACTATTCAGGTTTTAGAGAAAATAAAAATAACAATGTGAAGGGTAATTTTCCATCCCGCAGACACAGATGTGACTAATATACATGTATTCTGCCAACCTGTTACACGGCTGTGGGAGATTACTCATTGAAAACCAGCTATTGAGGTTTTACAACATTAAAAAAACACTTTTGAGATGCTGTTGAAAAGGGAAGTGCCCCAGCTGGAACGTGGGGTGAGACAAGAAAAGGAAGCCGCTCGCTATAATTGATGGGGAATGTGAGCTGCAAGTCACACAGGAACTGTGGAGTGGCACCAGCCCAGGGGATCACGTTCAGCAGAAGGTAAGCAGCACTTGATTAAGGAGGGTTTTTTCATACTGAATAGAGAACCCTGGGGAATTAATTGTCAATCTTTAAAAAGCAGGTGAATAAAAAAAGAAGAGAATTGTTTTGAACATCTCTATGGAGGGAATATGCCAAGATTTGTGCCACCAAAGTTGTTAAGCCTGAGCTGACTTAACCTTTTCCACCCCTGTTAGTTTTTCCAAACGATAAAAAAAGTAAATATAATAGTGCATGCTGCTCTGGCAGCTTCACATTGCTCCTTTTAGTTGGAAATTTGTGTCCATTTAAGCAAACAGTGACATTAATTCTTCTTAGCTGTCACTACTTCAATAATTTTTTTCTCTATATAAAAATCTTGTGTGGCTTAGCAGGAATCTTTGAGAGAGTTACTTTCCTAAAACATTGTTCTCTATCAAGAGGAATGATGGTTTACAATAAAGGCAGCATTGTAGCTGTAACTCCATTGTAACCTAAAAGGGAATACATTAGAATTAGTAATTAATCCCTTTCCTTAAGGCTTATCTCATGCAGTGATTTGAAGGTAGAAAAACAGAACTTGTTAAGCCTGTGGGTTTCAGACTGTGGAAGTTATATTGTCGGAACTGCATCCCAGGAGTTACGACTGTGTTCTTACTCAGAATTTCTATTCTAAGTCTTGTTTGCTAGTATAGTTTCAGCTTTGTTGGCTAAATGATGTGTAGCTATATTGCTGGCCTATTAGACACATTTTAGAGAGCCACGAAAAGTATTCTAAGGGAATCAAAAAGCTATAGTTATTTGGCATAATAATGGCTCAAAAACCTTATAGTTGCTAGTGGAATTAGCTTTGACATGATTCTTTGACTTCTGGCAGAAAATTTCTCTGTAGACTCATCTTGGCCTAGATTTTGGTCTAATTTTAAAGATCAACAGAGTATGGTGGATGGAGCAGACAGATAATCCTGTGAAGTCATTTATACATATGAGTCTGCCTCTCAGAAAGTATTTAGACTCTGGTGTAGTAGAGGTGCTTGGAGAATGGAATGCTCCCAAAATCCAATAGAATGATGGTCTCACTGATGCTAATAAGCAGTGTTAAGTGAACCCAAGCATCCGAAGTGGAATTTGGCCCAAAGTTTAGGAAAAATTTAATTCTAAACTAAGCCAAATTTCCTCATGCTTCATGGTAACTAATCATTTTTCCTAAAATGGCGTCTGGAGTTGTCTTAGAAAGAACAGAAAAAAAATACTCATCTCATCCACTTGCTTGCACAGAGGGAGTCTGCTCCTCTCTTGATTGAAAAAGACCTGTCGAAAGACCTGCAGTGCGCGTCATGACATCACCACGCCCTCCCAGTGTGATCACTGATGACATCACTGCGTGATCATGCTGGGAGCGCGCTGGGGACTTCATCATGCTCAGCGCAGTGTTTTTCAATCAAGAGAGGAGTGGACGTGGTGAGTGTTTTTTTTTATTCTAAAGGCCATATTGCACTAGTTTATTGCCATTTTTAATGGCCTTTAGATGGGTGCACTTCTGTCTAAGCAGCCGTTAAAAAAGGTCCCATTGATTGATAGGCTGATAGGGTTTTAACATAGCGATTCGTGACAAATTAATGGAATTTATGAAATTCAGAATGGATTTTTAAAAACTTCGCTCATCTCTACTATTAAGTGTAAACCTTGACTATAATAAAATGCATTTTATGGAAAGTAAAATTCTAGTTGCCATTTTCCAATGCTCACGGCAGTTTACAAAAAAGTTGCTGGGGCCTATTTGGAAGCGGCATGGCATCTGTGACATGGCAAAATTACCATAACTTACACCAGAAACTGGTTTGAATTATAGCTCAAGTCTACTGCACCGCCTAGCTGGCATTGATTTGACTTTCTAGTGCACAGAGCACCAGAAATGCATTCAATTTAATAAAATAGGCACATCTCACTCCACCACACAGGGAATCATGACTGACATAGGAGATACAAGTCTTAATTACTCTCCCCTAATTGAACTTCTATGCAAGAGATTTTCTTCTTATTCTTTATTTGTCCTTACTGTTGCTCACTACCAACCATCTATAACTGAGCTGGACGTATTTCATAATGAAACATTCTGTATGTGCACACTGATATACAAACTTTTCTACAATCAAGTGCACATACTGCACATTTAGCCATATTTACTTCCTTTCCTAGATTTCCAGGAGCCTCATAGTATTGTCTGGGCACTACTATATTTTGTCTTGAGCATTGTTAGGGCTTACACTGTATTTTGTATGAACACAGATGTGGTTGGCACTAGAGATTAGTGAATTTCTAAAAAATTCGATTCGCCCGGTTCACTGAATTTTTCTAAAACACTCGCTTTGATCCGAATTTATTCGCTGTGAATTACGTAAAAAAATGCTATTTTCGGGCTGCAGAGAGCCTTTATAGGGGTGTAGAACACTGTGCTTAGAAGTTACATGAATAGGGAGTCTGCTGTGGTAGTGAAATAATACTGTGAGTCAGTATGACATGCAGATGAAAGGGTTCGCTCTTAGAATCAACTGCATACTTCACTTATTTGGGCAGTCACGGGGCCAAAACTAACCAAAAAATGGAAGTATCAACTCAGCCTTACAGGTCGATGTTAGCGTCAAGAAGAAGCGCAGTCCTCTTACTCCCTCATCAGCTGATTCCACATAGATGTCTACAGAACCTGTTCTATTAAACACAGTGGAGAGGGTGTCGGCAGTAAGTTTATGTTCACGTCACTGATTGGTTTTCCCTTCCTCTGATCTGTCAGTAACCCACAATAATCCACAAAAAAACGGATCCTGTCTGTGGAGCATCCGCCTTCACTCAGTCAGCATTTGCTCAATAATCCATAAGTATTAGTAATGCCAAAATGAACAGGAGTGGATCTAAAATAGAGCTGACATGTGAATGGAATATTTGCATGTCTTCTGTGTTTTGTACCCACTACTGCTTTTGGCTACCAAATCATAAGCCAATTCTGATGGGACCATACAGGCTTTACAGCTGCTACACAGACAGGATCCGTTATGTGTCTCATTTTCCCTTCCATCTGGCAGATCAGAAGAAAGGTCAAATAAATGATGATGTCAGCCAAGCCGAAAGGCAAAATTGTGTCCCAGTCATAATGTGGGGAGGGAGGGAACAGCATGAGAAGTCTACAGAGTGGACCTATGATGTAGTGGTGAGGTGGAAGCAGCATGAGGAGGCCACTGAGTGGCACAATAACAGAGTTTGGAGTTGGCAGCAGTATGAGGAGGCCATCGAGTGGCACAATGACAGAGTGTGGAATTGGCAGCAGTATGAGGCGGCCGCTGAGTGGCACAATGACAGAGTGTGGAGGTGGCAACAGTATGAGGAGTCACCGAGTGGCACAATGACAGAGCCTAGAGGTGGCGGCAGCAGCATCAGGAGAAGGCCACAAAGTGGTACAATGACAGAGCATGGAGGTGGCGGCAGCAGCATCAGGAGAAGGCCACAAAGTGGTACAATGACAGTCTGGAGTTGGCAGCATCAGGAGAAGGCCACAAAGTGGCACAATGACAGAGTCTGGAGTTGGCAGCATTAGGAGAAGGCCACCGAGTGGCACAATGACAGAGTCTGGAGTTGGCAACATGAGGAGAAGGCCATTGAGTGGCACAATGACAAAGTCTGGAGTTGGCAGCATCAGGAGAAGGCCACAGACTGGCATAATGACCGAGTCTGGAGGTGGCGGCAGCAGCTGCAGCATCAGGAGAAGGCCACCGAGTGGCACAATGACAGAGTCTGGAGTTGGCAGCAGTATGAGGAGGACAGAGTCTGGAGTTGGCAGCATCAGGAGATGGCCACCGAGTGGCAAATGACAGAGTCTGGAGTTGGCAGCATCACGAGACGGCCACCGAGTGGCACATTGACAGAGTGTGGAGGTGGCGGCAGCAGCAGCATCAGAAGAAGGCCACTGAGTGGCACAATGAAAGAGTCTGGAGGTGGCGGCAGCAGCATCAGGTGAAGGCCACTGAGTGGCAAAATTACAGAATCTGGAGTTGGCAGCATCACGAGAAGGCCACTGAGTGGCACATTGACAGAGTGTGGAGGTGGCGGCAGCAGCAGCATCAGAAGAAGGCCACTGAGTGGCAGAATGACAGAGTCTGGAGTTGGTAGCAGTATGAGGATGCCACAGAGTGGCACGACAATGAGAGGTTGCGGAGGTGGCAGCAGCATGAGGAGGCAACAGAGTGGCACGACAACAAGAGATTGCAGAGGTGGCAGCAGCATGAGGAGGTCACAGAGTGGCCGCTTCGTCTATTTATTTATAGGGAATATAGGACAGAACAGAAGGTTAAAATTTCTCAACTTTATAAAGTGTTGCTTAAAACACGATTTAATAATACACGTTCTCCGGCACAAAAGGCTTGGCAAATTGATTGTCCGGGAATTTCCCTCGAAGATTGGGATAACATATTGGCGAATTTAAGTTTACTTTCTTATCATTTTAATCAAGTTTTGGTTCAATTTAATATTAAATATTTAATAAATTTAATAAAAAAATTAAGTGTTGCCTAAGACAGGAGAGAATCGGCCAGTCTTCTGTTTATTTGACAACATGGTTGAGATGGAGAAAGCATTCCAAAAAACTATTTCTCTCCACCTGGAGACGAATCCTGTCAAGATTGATGTAAGTGCGGTATCAGCTGCTCATCAAGGGAGATACTTCTGTGGAAACCTGCCTGGCATGAATAGGCCTCTAGTAGCTACAGACAATGTGAAGACAAAGCTTCAAGATTGCATGGATTGCTTGAAGATAAATTTGACGAAAAAAAAGCCAGTTTCATATAACAAATTTCACCACTACATAATTCGGTCCATACAGCAAGAGGAGGTGTACAGGCACCCATAAAATTTCCCCAAAAAAGCCCGCTTCACTGAAAAAATTTCACCGCAAAAAGGCCTTTACCAAATATAACTGCACCACTGAATGGCAAACAGGCCTACATTTTTGCAACTATTGCATTACAGAAGGCTTATCAACAGATAAATGCAACGATGAACGGCGAATATTAAAAAAAAAAATTCCACTAATACACGGCAAACTGGGCTTCCGAATATATCACTGCACTGCCGAGCGGCAATTAGTCCCTAATTTTTTCCCACTTTTACATAAAAGGCCAAATACATTTTTATTTCACCAGTAATACACTAAAAACAGTGCTTCATAATATATCACAGCATCGCAGAACGTCAATTAGGCCCAAATTTTGTTCTACTTTTACACAACAGGCTTTTCAACAAAGAAGTACAATGCTGGGCGGCAAATATATTTTTATTTCGCAGTAATACACTGAAAACAGGCCTTCAGAATATATCACTGCACTGCAGAACGGCAATTAGGCCCAAATTTTGTTCTACTTTTACACAACAGGCTTTTCAACAAAATAGGCGACTAAACGCTTCACCATAAATAACTGCAACAGTGAAGTGCGTATATATTTTTCTTTTTGTACTGAAATAGGCCACTAAATGCTTTCAACACAAATAACTCCAACAGTGAAATGAGTATATATTTTTCTTTTTGTACTGAAATAGGCCACTAAATGCTTTCACCACATATAACTGCAGAAGTGAACTGAGAATATATTTTTCTTTTTGTACTGAAATAGGCCATTAAACGCTTTCACCACAAATAACTCCAACAGTGAAATGAGTATATATTTTTCTTTTTGTACTGAAATAGGCCACTAAATGCTTTCACCACATATAACTGCAGAAGTGAACTGAGAATAAATTTTTCTTTTTGCACTGAAATAGGCCAATAAATGTTTTACCGCAAATAACTGCAACAGTGAACTGCGTATATATTTTTCTTTATGTACTGAAATACGTCACTAAACTCTTTCACCAGATATAACTGCAGAAGTGAACTGCATATATATTTTTCTTTTTGTAATGAAATACGCCACTAAACGCTTTTACCACATATAGCTGCAGAAGTGAACTGTGTATATATTTTTCTTTTTCTACTGAAATAGGCCACTAAATGCTTTCACCACATATAGCTGCAGAACTGAACTGAGAATATATTTTTCTTTTTGTAATGAAATACGCCACTAAACGCTTTCAATTCATATAGCTGCAACAGTGAACTGTGCATATATTTTTCTTTTTGTACCGAAATACGTCACTAAATGCTTTCACCACATATAACTGCACAAGTGAACTGCGTATATATTTTTCTTTTTGCAATGAAATACGCCACTAAACGCTTTCACCACATATAGCTGCAGAAGTGAACTGCGTATAGATTTTTCTTTTGTACTGAAATACGCCACTAAATTCTTTCACCACATATAGCTTAAGAAGTGAACTGCGTATAGATTTTCTTTTTGTACTGAAATACACCACTAAACGCTTTCACCACATATTACTGCAGAAGTGAACTGCATATATTTTTCTTTTTCCATAGATATAAGCCACTAAAGGCTTTTCAACATATCACTTGCAATCCAAGAACAAATTGCTGGAATGACAGAGCTGTATAATAGCTATTTGGATCCCCAAATAATCTTTCCATGCACTTGTAAATCGCTTTTCTAGCACTGTCCCTAGCGCCTTCTGACGTCTCTCCCTTCACTAAGATGCTGTGCAATGATTCCTTCCTATTCTTTCCCTGCACTTATAAATAGTTTTTTCAGTTTTTTTTTTTTCACAATGAGGTTTTTCCAATTGCTGTCCCTAGCGCCTTTTCATGTGTGTCCCTGCACACAGAACGCTGGAAAATGTCTGAATCTAAGATGGCAGCGGTATTTATAGGACTGTGACATCAGAGGGTTGGCTGGCTGCTGATTGGCTGCATCATGCATGTCAGTCTGGGTGATCCCGCCTTCCCATACTTCGTTTCTCCATGTCCTCACACGTACAGCAGCCATTTCAGAAGAAATGTGATTCGTTACCACGAAGCGCGAGGAAATTCGCATTCGTTGTGAATCAAATTTTTTCTGAAATTCGGATTGAATTCCACTTCATCAGCTTTGATTCGCTAATCTCTAGTTTGTACTATATATTACACAGGCATTGCTTTGGCTAATTCTACTTGTCTGGGAAGTACTACTTATACAGTTCAAGGTGTCTGGAAATTCCAAGTTGAGACACATTGTTTTTCAGGACTGTTCACTGATGCCTTTAGGGTAGAAAACAGAGTATTAAAGTGGGTTGCCCAATATTACAAAAACATGGCTACTTTGCCACACTAGTCCATAGGTTGTGTGTTGTATTACAGCTTATCACCATTCACTTCAATTGAGCTTTGCTACAATAATACCAGCCACAACCCATGGACAAGTGGGACACTCTTTTTTGGAAGAAACCACCCAGGTTTTTCTAATCCTGAAGAACCACCTTAAAGGTGATGCATATTTTTTGAGCCAAAGTCCCTGCTGAAATGTGGGAAACTATGGAGAGTTCAGCAGTAATGTCTGTGGGAGGAATCTATCAAGTCCTACACTCCAGAATCCTGGCTTCAAAAATTCTCAAAATAGGGATTTGGTAGTTTTTGGGCTTATTTTGCTTTTTTTACGCTAATTTTAATCTAACATATTTATAAAAGAATACATAACATGAAAGGCATGCCTCATAAAATGAATATGATGCATGGTATTTCAGGTGGCATTTATAGCATTATAGAAACAAGTGATGTATCTAAGGTCAACAACAAAGTCAGACTATTCAAGAAGATAGTCAACTGACTTATAAACTAATGAACAGGTACTTCTAAGACCATGTTAATTATGCTAAATAGAAATCTATAGAAAAAAGAGGAAAGGGAAATGAATAAAGGGAATGAGGGTGGAGAGAAAAAATGTGAGAGGGGAGATTAGAAAAATCCATAGGCATAGATATCAAGGTTCTAAGTACTGAATCTACGACCAACGCAACCTCCCATTCTCAACAAAGCTAATAAAAAAATAAGGATCAGTCTAATAAGTTATCCATCGTAGCCAAATTCATTCAACTTGGTATGATCAATCACAGTCTTCCGCCATAAGCAACTCCATGCCGTGAATGTGATTTAATTCAGCATGATAATGTTTAACTGAAGGAGTCTATGTAGACTTCCAAAACCTAGGTCTCACCATTCGGGTTGTCAAGAAGATATGATGTAGGTGACACTTTTTACAGGCATATATAGAGCCCAGCAGGAGAGATTGTAGTGCTATTTGCATTGAAGGAGCTACCTCCTATTGAAAACAGCTTTCAAGAATGTCTCTATAGCTGAGCAATCCTCATGTCCCTCATATGTGGGTCACTGTCCCAGCTTCCCTGTTATATCTTCACCACAAGCCAGAGATATCTGGGTTACATTTGTAAAGGGGCACTAATACCATCTAGAAAACATTTTTTAAGTTATTTTGTGTGCTTGTGGGCATGCTACTGACATTTTGTTAGTAAAAATGTTAATCTTTTGCGAATCTGTTTCAGTCAGGGTTACCTCTAATTTCCGCTCCCGGGCTCTCACAAAGGAGAGTGAGGAAATTTCTAGTTTCACCTGAAGGAATCTGTAAAGTCGAGGTATTACATGAGAGAGTGAGTTGATTGAACTACAGTAGATTTAAATTCCATGTGAGAGACAGATTACAGTCATGTCAGAAACTTGTTTCTAATAAAGCCATGTAATTGAGCATATTCTAGCTTAGGAATGAGTGTCGCCTTTGCTGGCCCCCTAAAACAATTTAAATGTAGGCAGGATGCCCCCCAGTAGCCATCACCTGCACCAACCTGACAGACTGAGAAACCCTTCCAGGAAAGAAACAGATTATGTTCATGGCTGAGGGAAAGGTGGGATTGTCAAATAATGGAGTAATCTGTCCTGGCCTATGGGATAGGTTTTTCTTAATAATTGGTTGATCCTATATGAAAATTAGATGGTAAGTCAGGATGGGGAAGGAAGAAACAGTGGTCATGGACCTCTCAATACCCACCCATTGTTTAGGCATACCATTATGGAACCAGTCTACTAGCCAAAACAAAAGAGCAGAGAGGTGGTAAGGGATAAAATCAGGTAGACCCACTCCATCTTGTGTTTTTGTACGAGTTACTTAATTTAACATGGTTTCAAGGTTTCCCATACATATTTGCTAATGGCACTTTGCCAACTTTTGAAGAAAGCAAGATAGGGCAGGTTTGGAAGAGTTAAAGAAGCTGTGGCCAAACGTCCATTTGAACTGCATTGATACATCGAAATCAAGAGAGTAGTGGGTGATTATAAGGGTCACGCAGAGGGTGCTGTAGAATAGGAGTGAAATTTAGAGAGTAAATCTCAGAAAATTCTTACTCCCAAATTTTTAATAGAGTTTGATTGCCAACGAAAAGAGAAGTTGTCAGATAAACAAGAAACTAACTGCTGAGGCAATATAAGATTGAGAGCTTCCATCTTGGAAAAAATAACTTTAAAATTGCCGACATTTACGAACTTATTAAATTCCTTTATGAGAACAGGCAAGCAGAGAGTCATGTTAGAACCATACAGCAATAGGTCATTGACGTATAAAGCCTATGATTGTAGTTGACCACCTGAACTCTCACAATATGGGGGCGCTGGCAAATCGTTATAGCCAAATGCCCCATAGCAGTAACATAGAGCACAGGGGAAATGGGCATCCCTATCTAGTGCCATTAGAGGTGGGAAGGGAGGAAGAAAATAGACCATTACCTTTATCACGGACAGAGGGATTGAAGAGCAGTTAACAATGTTTTTTCTAATAAGGAGGCACCAATTCCTATTTGTTTTAAGGAAAACATTTAATAACATCCAGTGAACTCTGTAGAACACTTTTTCAGCATCAAGTGAGATCAGGCAAGTGGGAAGTTTGCATTACTACACATGAGAATTTAAAAGGAGTGTTTTTTTTTGTATTATCGCAGGCTACTTGTCCCTGGACAAATCCAACGTGGTCCATGTGAATAACGTGAGGTAATAATGGTGTTAATATGGTTGCTTTTATTATGGAAAAAAAATTCACATCAGTATTGATCATAGAAATGGAATGATAATTTGGATAAAGGGAGGGGTCCTTCCTGGGTTTGAGATGTGAGCAATCAGAGACAATGGAGAGAAGGGTGAAGTGACAGATTTAATTGAAGACTTGAGCCATGAATGCGATAAGTTTGTCTCTAGAAGTGTTGAGCAAATTGAAGTCACACGAATTCAGGAAAAATTCACGTTATTGCAGAGCTGCCAAATACAATGGAATGCGATTTGTGACGAGTGCTCAAGAAATGTTTCCGCAATATCTTCATATTTATGGAGAATAATTCCTGAAGATGTCCTACTAGATAAAACAAGAGAGGTACATAAAACTTCATGAATGTACAAAAGTAGCTAAGGCTATGTGGTTTATTAGAGTAATCATAGAAGACCTTTCTATAGCAGTCTCTCAAGCTCTAAGTTTTTTTGTTTTTATCTAGGAGGGCTCTCAATTGGTTTCTGGTGTCCAACAAAGTAGTTAATGTGCAAGGTTTTTGAGACTGTTTATGGGAGGGCTCAAAACTTTGGATTTGGTGTAATTATTTGGTGATAAAGAGAGTAGCCCTGGTCTCTAAGAACAGGGATAGTCTGATGAGTATGTCTTGTTTATATTTTTCCTCTGTCTCTAAATTGATTTAAAAAAAAAATGAAGGATATGTGTTTTGGACTACTAGAGTATTAAAAGATTTATAATTGAATTATGCTTGGTAACTTTATCATGTTCTGGATGTATGAGCTGAAATTCCCATACACTAAGACAACAGGGAGTGCCGATGTTGAATAACAGGGACAGGAACTGTTGGGTCCTGTGCCCCATTATTTAGCCTCATAGACTGAAGGCCACAAAGCCATGAAGCCTATGAGGCAGCGCTAAGGTGCAGGATGGTCACGATGATGACATCATTAAGACCTCCTGTGTCGGGTCAGTGACAGCGGGACAATGTCATCAAACCACCAGAGACCGGGTGCAGGAGGTCGTGGCCACCTGTACTGTAATGTAGGTAGCAGGAGCAGCAGGCTGGAAGAGGCCTGCATCACAAACAGCTGGATGGAGGGGAGTATTTAGCTCTTTTTTTATTTTATTCCTTTGTGAACACTACAGGGGCTATATATATATATATATATATATATATATATACACAGAGGCACTACTGGAGGGCACTATATATAATGGGACACTACTGGGAGGAGCACTATATACAAAGAGGCACTACTGGGGGAGCGCTATATATAAAGAGGCACTACTGGGGGGCACTATATGGAAAGAAGCACTACTCGGGGGCATATATATGTAAAGACGCCATAAATGGGGGTGGGGGCATCATATGTACATAGGGTACTACTAGGAGGCATTATATCTACTGTGGCCTAAATGGGGATGTATTAGGGGAATAAAAGTAGGCAATTATACTAAATATCTGTGTTTTTTTTGTTCAGTTATAAAGAAATAAGTTGTGGAAAAAGGAAAGAGAAGAACTCCAGTCAGAGGAGACATCATTTGTAAGTCACTGAGTGGGGCCTTTTACGAGTTTATTAATTACTGTGTTTTGACCGACCATCCGCCCCCAACATCCCTCACCCCAAACCATACCCTGACATCCCCCCCCCCCCACCACCTGTCTGTGAGAAGATAGTTGTGCAACCGTTCCCTGGCACAAAAATTATTGGGGACAACTGTCATGGAGTATATATTAAACGTAACTTATCCCTTAACCTAATTGTCACCATATGTCTGATTCAGTTGTTGTAATTTATTGCATTACATCTAGTTCCGAATTATGTCATCGATGAGCTTGACATTGTTATTTTCTATACATGTTTTACCTTTAAAACGTTTTGTCTCAAGATCCATGGTGCATAAAAGTGCAGTGCACATAACGTCCTATTAAATGGAACATTTTAGGTGAACAATATAACATCCCTTTGTCTAGCCAACTGTGGACATGACGCTTAAACTGAATTAGCCTATGTGATATTTTTTCACTTTAGACTGGAAATGGAAAGTCTAGTAAAGGATTCTGTACAGCCAACAAGTGAGGCAGCTGGCTAAAACCTATTATAAAGCAATTTGGTGAGTTTAGAAAAGCACAGGAAACTGCATATGGCATGGAACGGAATGGGGAATTCAAACAGGTTGCACATTGTAAGTGATTTTGTTTTCAACAGCAGTGAACCTGCTAATGGAATACACAAAATGGGAACATGGAGCTTGAAAACTGGCAGATTAAACCAGCCCCGAGGAAAATCTCCCCGGATAGGGTTCTGTAATGATAATGGCACCGGCTGTAATGATGCTAAGAGCTGTAAACTGAATGAGAGAATATTCAGAGGATTGAACTTAGTCTTAAGCAGTAAATTAGATCTTATTTTAAGTTAAGCAACTACAAAATAATATACTTTACAAGTATATTGCGTCTCTTATTCAAGTAATTTGGAAATTCGGAAGGGCAGGCAGTAAGGCAAAGATGGAGAAGGTAGAAGCGGATGAAAGAAGAAGAGAGAAGAGATACCACATGTGGCAAAATAGGACATGTTGGTTGGGTGAGACCAAGATTATGATCACAATAGGCCACACAGATGATATCTAGTCCCCTGAATTAACTAGCATTTTACTTCCTCAAGGTCCTGATCATTTTCATGAATTTTTCTTTTCGGTGGAAAATCTGCAGTGACCAGATGTGAATGATTTTGTAGACCTTTTATATAATGCTGAATATGATAAAAAAAAAACATGCAATAACATAAATTTTAATCTGGTGAGCTCACATAAAATCTTTAACAGACATCAAATATCATACTGGATCACTACAGGTAATAAAATGTGAGTATGTATGCATGTATGTGGGAGTTGGGAGAGATAGCTGTCAGCCAAACATTCATTTAGCTGACAACATCTGAAACTTCCATCCAGTTCTATGTTTAAAAAAAAAAAACTGTATCCTGCACTGATAGTTCCTGATTATACAAATCCAGCTGACCTGCCATCTTGACATTGAGCACATTGGCGCCATATTCACCTTACTGATCTCACCATTTATAGCATATACAGCTGAAATCCCTTTAAATGGAGCATAAAGACTCTAAAAGCACATAACATATATTGTGGCCGTATTTGTACATTTCAGTATATAATTTTCATACTACAGTGAAACCTCTTTGAGACCACCGCACAAGATTGCATTATAAAGTGGTCTTCTAGTGGGTTGGTCTTCTCAAAGAAAATTTCTATACATACTATGTGATGGAACTGAACGTCTGGGAGTGATCTGCATGAAGTGCTTGTTTCCTCAATAAGTTAGTCTTTTCGAGAGCTTTCACCATATTACTATTATTGACATTTAGCTATATCATGCAGCAGTGTCGTGAGAAGATTTATTCATTCACATCTGTCCCTGCCCAAATGGAGCCTTCAATCTAATTTCCTAAGAGAGATGCAGAGGCAGTAGGGTCAGTTTATTCAGAAGCCCATTAACCTACCGGTATGTTTGTGGACCACGGGAGAAGACCTCCCTGTTAAGCTGTTAAACTGTAAAAAAAACAGCCTGGTTGGACTCAGACATAGCCCCCCACCAAGGTGGCAGAGCTACCTCATAAAGCAGGCCCGCTACATTTCAATTTTTGCAAGATTTATTTTAGACCAAGTAGCAGAGGAGAAAGGGAGATATGACTTGTAGATTAGTCTTCTTGGCATGCTTTGTGTGTGTTCAGTTGTGACTCAAGACAATGGACTTGGCTCAGTAAACGTTTACTTTATAAATAACCTGCCCCTTTCCTTTGAGTTTTAAAACTTCATAAAAACACACCTGGAAGCGAGTGTTCCCTGACTTGATGCAACCTGCCCGTCTCTACATTGCTGAGCCACGGCTCTCCTCTATACAGCTGTCAGTTTTATGTTGCAACGGAGGGAGGGGAGATATGGAATCAGCTGCAGCTTAATTGGACAGAGAGCTAGCAGGTGTTCAGCTCCGTATCTGGCTGCTTTCCAGACTTTGTTGCTGGAAGCCAATCATTAAAATTACCAACGTGTACTTAGTTGAGAGAGGAAAAGTTTTAAAAGTAACTGGAACGTAATAACCATCCAAGAACAGATTAATATTCAGAAAACCGCATTACATCACAGAGATATTAGGTGGATTGAATATTACTTTCAGTAGCAAAAACTGTGGTATAGTATCTGGGCCCCTAGACCTGTGGGAGACAGCAGGAGACATAAGGTGACAGCTGTGGTATAAAAAAGCAGTGCAGGCAAATGTCATATCATGCAAATATCATAGAGTAAACCACCTCCCTACATTGAGCATACTGGTGCTTGTACCCAGTACACATGGCAGAGTCCCTCGTACAGTAGTCAGATGGTCTCCTGTGGCATCTGACTTGCATACACATGGGATGGTGGTGGAGGGGTTGATGGCCAGGCTCACTCAGCTGTGGTGCTTAAGGTACTTTGCAAATTCTGTGAAGTGTAAATGTCTTCTTTAACCCCTTAATGTCTGCCCACTGTCAGTGTGGGGCTCAGTCTACAGCAACATATTTTGATGTTGCTGCAGATGAGGGGGAGGGTTGATGGCTGAAGGAGTTGTTCTGAGATAAGAACTGGCTGATATTAACAACCTTGATTCTTAGACAAGACTCCTGCTAAACAGCAGGGGTCAGAGAAGCTCCAGTCCTGGAGGTTAACCTTTTGATTGCAGTGGTCTATACAACAGTATGATCAAAGGGGATTTCCCCCCTATGATCTGTCACCAGGTTTCCCAGTAACCCCATTTAAGACTGGTGGAGTCATCTGCAGTCAGCTGTGAGGACCTATTAAAGACCCCAGGGCTGTCAGTTTAGTAAGCCTGCAGTTAGGGCACACTACTCTTCTGCCACAGAGTATAATGTATGAGCATTCAGGAGTATACTAATACATTATAAGTCTGAAGTAAAAGGTTATAAAATAGTAACAGTTTTCCATTTTATAATTTATAATCTACAATACTAACACATATTTTTATAATACCGCTAAAGGTCAAAAATATTTTGACTGTGTGTACGGTAGTCGATGATTGCTGTAATTGCCGTAATTGCCGTGCTCCACACAACTGAGCTGTGATCAACAGCTAATACTAAATATCACAGCTTACTCACCTACAATCAGTGTCAGAACAAGGCAAGGATCTTGCTAGGGTCTCAAAAGACCCAATACATAAGTGCCAAATTCTCAAACCAACCCCTCCCACCCACATACAGTATTTTAAATGTTTACATACAGGACTATATAGCACCAAATACCAATTACATCCAGTGCATGACCGATGACATCTCCGCTGATGTAGAAGTTCTCTCTTGTTCTCTTTTTGGCCATGGTGACTTCTCCCAGCCACATCTCATATCTGCAGAGTTTGAAACACAGACATAGGTTTCTCTTTTCTATCATCCTTCCCACCCTGGTGCTCCAACAGTGTTATCCTGCTGCTACCCTCAATACTGTGCCCACTATGGTCCCTAATGTCCCCAAATAATATACTGCATTGATATTAGTGCCATACAAATAGTCTCTCCATAGTAATGTAAAAGTTGCACCAATAATAATAATTCTCTCCCAGAGTGCCCTCATTAGTAATAATATCCCCTACAATGTCCCCCCCAATAATGATAAGGCTCCCCATGAGTGCCGCGTTAGTAGTACTGTCTTCCATAAAAGCCCAATAATAATGCCTACCATTGTGCACCCAGTATTAATAAGGCCTCTCTATAGAGACTCCAGTAGGTTAGGCCCAGTATCATGCCACCAGTAGTTTAAATGGCTGCTGAAATTTACAAAATAGTTACTATGCCCCCCATAGAGCCCCCAGTAGTTAAAATTCCCCCGTGATTAAAATGCCCCTATATTGACTTCAGTACCTCACTGATCTATTGTGATCCCTGAAAACCCTGAAAAGACCTTTGTCATAAAAGAGTTCCTATGAAAATATAACCAATAATTACATGCCACCACACGTGATATGAAACATTATACGCCAACCATTGAAATCAATAGGGGAGATATATAAAGGCTTATGCACCACTTTTGTACAGTTGTCTCACACCATGGTTCATGCCATATTTGCACCATATTTGCAACTTTTTGCACAACTTTTTGGCATAGATTTGAGTTTCTGTTGCCCAGAGGGTGCCTCTTCATAAATTAGGTGCTTCTCACTCTAGCGCACAGGAGATGAAGACTTGGTGTAGAAAACGCCAGTCTTGATAAATTTTCCACAATGAACATTATGTAGAATGCATGGATATGCCAGTTCTTTGTAGCCACTCTTTAACAAATTAATGGAGGATATGAATTCCTATTATTATTCCTTAAAATTCATCTGAAACTCCAAACCTTGTACCCAAGTGAATGCAATACAAGACCCAATAATATCAAGGAAGCAGATTATTTTGAAAATTTTAGCAATATTCATGTGGGCATTTTGATGTCAAATCAAGTTGGCAACTTAGTCAATTATAAAAAAAAAAGGTGTGTTTAGTAGGTAAATGACTGCACAGATGGGCTCGGTGACATAAGAAGGAGGGGGAAATATCTCAAAAATACTGCACAGAATGCTTTCTTCGAACAACACAACACATTAGATGATGCTGAAAGCACTTAACGTGTTAGAAAAGTAGAGATGAACTATTGAAAAATAAAACTATACCGGGGTAGAGTGAGTTAGGATAAAATGTATTCCCATGACATGCTTTGCAAAACTTTTACAGAAAAAAAAGCTGTAAAAAGTCAGTAAAAAGCAGGTTTAAAAGAAATGTGATGTGTACATAGAGCTGTTCTTGATATCATGAGTGCTCAGGTGAGGATTTATTTGCTAAGGTGTGTTTTCTTGTGTTTGCCTGTGTGCTCAAATGAATGTATGCAATGGCGTGTGTATTAAAGTGTGCAGCAAAGTGTGCATGTTTACCTTATGTCTAGGTGGCCACATGTCAGCATCTCAATAGGCTTGTGCACTCAGTCATTTTAACCATTTTGACTGATACTCATACTAAGATTTGCTGAGTTGTGGATTAAGGTTATTCCACCAGCATTGCAATTTAATGGGGGTTATGCAATGACTAGGGTAAAAAATGAAAATGAAACATCATATAGTAAATGAAAATCTCTTTGTAACAAAGCTCATTACCTCTAAATGCTCTGCTAGTTTTATATCAGGTTGAGAGCTCAGGAAGAGTGTCCTTTCTCAGGGGGTGCGCCCTTTCTGTTGCCGTTCTCTCTCTCTCTCTCTATGTCACAGCTTCTAACAGTAAATAGGGCTGGTGCTAGTTGAATGATGGAACTGAGCACGGGCGACCATCTCCATAGGTGGACATGCACATTACTATGCAGATTAAACAAAAGGCGATGCCATTGTAATGAAGTAAAATAATACCTCAAAACTGGAGCATTTTTATAACTAAAAGAATATTACAAAAGTAACCCATATTTCATGCTGAATTATATTAAAAAAGAATATAATGGTGGCGCAACCCCTTCTAAAAGAGGTTCCTCCTAGTGATAAGCGGCAGGGGCAATATTCGAATTTGCGATATTTTCCGAATATTTGGTAGAATATTGGTCATATAATGTGGTCTTGTTTATGAAAATCGGCAATGTAATATGCTCGTAATGCGCGCGCAATACAGGCGTGGGTCACTATAGCTACATTTTTCAAGCTGCTAGAAGTTTCCTGAGACTGGAGAAAATGGTTGGCACGGCAGAACATTACAATAGCTTTATATGCAGATAGAGTGCTCCAATATATTTGCGATTGCGAAATCGGCACTAATGATGCAAATATTTTGGTGCAATATGTGCAACTTCACATTTTAGCAGGTCTGACTACATATTAGTGATTGGTGCACTAAGTATTGTTGTGAACTTGTGACATCACAGCAGTATGTATGTATGTATGTATGTAGCATTCCAAAAAACAATTTCTCTCCACCTGGAAACAAATCCTGTCAAGATTGATACAAGTGCGGTGTCGGCTGCTCATTGAGCCAGATACTTCTGGGGGAACCTGCCTGGCATGAACAGGCCTCTAGTAGCTACAGACAATGAGAAGACAAAGCTTCAAGATTGCTTGGAGCCCGGAAGAGTCACGAAGTTCATCAAGATTCAAAGCATAACTACCAGCCCCTGGTCTCTTAGTCAGGGAAAATATCACGAGTTCCCAGTCATCATGGATGGGAAGGAGGACATCCTGTTGTGCACGGAGAAGGAGAGGGTCTTCGGATTCTCCCCGCACTATACGGACATCTCAGAAATGATCCGCTGCTCCTAACAGCAGCCCCTGGGAAGGTCATGGAGCATCCCGGTCATCTGGCATCTATTCGCCCCGCTGAAGGATTACTTTGAAAGTGTGTAGAAGCCACACGGTGCCCCAACGCTGCAGATTTATCATGGAGACACCGGATTTTATAATATTACATTATTAAATAAAGAAAATAAAATGAATCCCCTTCATCACCCGGCTCACAGGTGCGATTAGCTACATCATCATCATCGAGTACTGTCTGCACGTCTCTGATGTTCTCCTCAACCGTCTCTGGGTCAGGAGCCTGACCGCTCACAACACCAGCTCCCACGCCACTCTCCTCATCACTAGTTGTCCGCCTAGTAGAGGAATGGACAGAGGCAGCTTGAGGACAGGTGAGGGCACAGGGCCTGCTCCCGGGCCATGCCAACTTAGGGTTGTGTCTGACTAACCGACTGACTCTTGCCTGGGGGTGTCAGATGTCACTTGCGACTAAGTCGAAGATCGAGTCAACCACTCAAGAACCGCTGGGTTGCTGGTCACGACATGACCGCTAGCTGACACTGGGAGCTCAAGCCTCTCGAAGTGACCCCTGCTGCCACGGCCCCTTACTCTGCTGCGACCTGTGCCTGCGCCAGAAACATTTACGCCTCTGCCATTCCCCTGTGCAGGGCCTGGCACTTCTCTGTCTGACATACTGTTAGCTCAAATAATCAAATGTTAAATCAAATATTTTTTAAATACACGGCAAATACACTGCAAACTGGGTTTTAGAATAAATCACTGCACCGCAGAACGGCAATTAGGCCCTAATTTTTTTCTACTTTTACAATAAAAGGCTTTTCAACAGATAAGTGCAATGCTGAATGGATAATATATTTTTAATACACGGCAAACTAGGCTTCCGAATATATCACTGCTCTGCAGAATGGCAATACATACAACAAAAGGAGGTATACAGGCACCCATGAATTTTCCCCAAAAAAGCCCGCTTCACTGAAAAAATTTCACCGCAAAAAGGCCTGGCCCTTTACCAAATATAACTGCACCACTGAATGGCAAACAGGCCTACATTTTTGCAACTATTGCACTACAGAAGGCTTATCAACAGATAAATGCAACGATGAACGGCGAATATTTAAAAAAAAAATTCCACTAATACACAGCAAACTAGGCTTCAGAATATATCACTGCTCCGCAGAATAGCAATTAGGCCCTAATTTTTTTCTACTTTAACACAAAAGGCTTTTCAACAGATGAGTGCAACGATGAACGGCGAATATAATTTTTTTCTTCCACTAATACACGGCAAACAGGGTTTCAGAATTTATCCCATCACCACAGAACGGCAATTAGGCCCAAATTTTTTTCCACTTTTACACAAAAGGCTTTTCAACAGATGAGTGCAACGATGAATGCCGAATATAATTTTTTTCTTCCACTAATACAACGCAAACTGGGCTTCAGAAAATATTACTGCACCGCAGAAAGGCAATTAGGCCCTAATTATTTTCTACTTTTACATAAAAGGCTTTTCAACAGATAAGTGCAATGCTGAATGGAGAAAATATTTTTATTTTGCCACTAATACACAGCAAACTGAACTTCAGAATATATCACTGCATTGCAGCCTCTAGGAGCAATGGGGGCGTTGTCATTACACCTAGAGGCCCTGCTCTCTCTGCATCTGCAGCGTCCTCTGTACTTTGATTGACAGGGCCAGGCAGTGCTGCATACTGCGCTATTAAATTTGATGGAACTGCCAGCAGGCCTATGACTATAGTTGAACAAAACCTACATGACCTACACTTCACTGAATTAAATAGTGCAGACCTTCCTAGGAGGAGTGATAATGAATATGATTGTCATTTTGTATCTCTGTAAAGTTTGTCATTTCTCTTCCTCTGTATAAAAGAATATAGAGAACTGAAGCTCCTTATTTAGAGGGATTTCCAGATTAAAAGCTGCTTTATTTGTTAATGTAACAAATGTAAAGTTAATATTTATGCATATATTAAGGGGAGAAAAACAGAACTAGATCACACATTCATAATGCTATGCTTCGATCTAATTAAACTAGTTTCTCCGCGTAATATTAAAGTGTACAGCCCCCTATACTGCATGCTGTACAAGAGGCATTAGTGTACGTTTTGATCAAAAAGCATAAGCCCACTCACCGTGCCAAGGTTGCCTCTTTGAGTGGGACCTACTCTGAAAAATGTGCAGCACAGTGCGGTGACAAAGCGGCACTGCTCTAGTCGGCGGCAGGACCCAGGAGTCAAACAGCAACCCTGTTGTCTGACAATGCCACCCATGGCGCTGGGTCCCACCAACCCTCCAGCACAGCGCCACAAAAACAAAGGCCACCACGCAGTACTGCACCATGTGAAGAGTTGTCTAACACCACATGTCCATTGCTATCAGGAACTGCAGGTCAATTACCACTTATATGCAGACTTCTGCGGAATTAAAACCACCTGTGGGAGGAGTGCTGATACCAGTAATAAAAAAGAAAGATTCAACATGCGTATATCAAGGGGAGAAACAGAACTGGATCGCACATCCACAATGCTATGCTTTGGGTGGCATTGGTAGACAGCAGGGTTGCTGTTTTACTCCTGGGTCCTGCCACCTACTAGGGCAGCGCCGCTTTGTCACCGCACTGTGCTGCGCCTTTTTTGTCAGAGTAGGTCCCACTCAAAGAGGCAACCTTGGCTTATGCCTTTTGATCAAAATGTACACTAATGCCTCTTGTACAGCATGCAGTATAGGGGGCTGTACACTTTAATATTGCACTGAGAAGCGAGTTTAATCGGATCTAAGCAAAGCATTGAGGATGTGCGATCCAGTTCTGTTTTTCTCCCCTTGGTATTAACATTTATGGATCCTTCCTATCTATAAACACATTGCTTCCTATCTATAAACAATTTGAAAATTCACATGTTGTCACCTATTATACTTACGTAGGGGATAGTTGTCAGGCTTGAAATGTTGGCCTGTAATACTCCAGGAGCAGGGTGTTTGTAACGTCACCTCCATATATCACTGATTTTTTTCCTACCATTTCTGAAGTTCCAGAACACGGAGCACAAGGTGTCAGAGCTGCCTGCAATTTATTAAGCAGCCATGGCATTATAATGAAAGCAGTGTTTAAGGTGCATTGCCTTAAACACAGTTCTCTTCTTGATAAATAACCCTATTTGTGTGTGCAGTACACATGAATAACAAATAGACCATACTTTACTCCCGGGGCTTCAAAGATAAAACACTATCAAACAATAAAGAGCTGAAGCTGAAACTCATTTCCACACAGGTTTTGATTTTGAATATTTATTATCAAATAATGAATTACAGTATAATACAATGAACGGAGAAATCAACTAGGGTGAAGCATATTCAAATGTTACATTTGTTACATTCATAATTCTACCTTTATTTAACCTTTTTGGTCTTAGACCCTTACCCCTTAGTGACCACTAATACAGCTTTTTAGGGTGGTCACTAAGGGGCCTTAGGTTAGGCTGCTGTCTAATACAGTGGCCCAGTCTAAGCGCTGCACAGGTCTCCCGTGCAGCGGAGAGTGGGGGATCCTGCTCTAACGTTCCAGAACAGCATAAGTACCAATTAATCTCTTAGATGTGACACTGGGATATAAGTGGTTACAGAAGGAGCGAACACCCTCAGTCTTCCATGTGTACCCCAAGAATGAGGTCATAAGGTGCTCATGTCTTAGCATGGCAAGCTAGGGTCTAATCAAGGCCCCAGGCCTTCCTTCTGTTTATTCCTAGCAAGCTGAGTCTCTCTATTGCTGCCTGCTGGTGGATGTCAGTATAGCACTGACGGAATGATACATTGTATTGCATAGGCAATGCAATGTATTATAGAAGCGCTGAAAGATCACCTAGTACAGTGATGGGCAACGTGCGGCTCTCCAGCTGTTGCTAAACTACAACTCCCACCATGCCCTGCAGTAGGCTGATAGCTATAGACAGGCTTTGCATGCTGGGAGTTGTAGTTCTGCAACAGCTGGAGAGCCGCACGTTGCCCATCACTGACCTAGTATATAGTTTTAAAAACGTTTTATAATATACAAATTTCCAAAAAGAAAATACACTTTTTCCGTTGGAAAAAATTATTTTCAATTGAAAAAAAAAAATAACCTTTAACATTTGGTATCGCCACATCATTAATGACCCACACTACACATGTAATTATACAAGTTGTCCCGTAAAAATCAAGCCCTCACACAGAGCAGTAGGAAGAAAAGCAAAAAATGTTATGGGTATGGTTGAATGAACCCTAACTGCAAAGTTCAGGTTTGTACCGAACTTTGCGAGTCCGGGTACTTGGAATTGAACCTGGACTTTTTCACTGAAGTTCGGTTTCGGTGTTCGGGTGATTTTATTATATGCTTTAGGACCTGCACCGCGCTCACCACGAGGATAGAAGATCATTCTATCTTCATTCAGCAGGACCTGGGATGATGTCACCGTGCTCACCACATGACATAGTAGGAAATAATGCTGATGTAGGAAAAACTAATCATGGCTCATTCACATGACCGTTGTTCGGCCGTGCCCATATTGCGGCCCAGAAGCAGCAAGTCCGCAATTTCCGCAATAATGGAGGCACGGAACCCCACGGAAGCACTACAGCATGCTCTATTTTTTTGCGGTGCGGACGGATCACAGACCCATTCAAGTTTAATGGGTCTGGATCCATTGCGGCAACTGCATGGATGGTGCCCGTGCATTGGAACGGCCGAACAAAGGCCCTGTGAATAAGCCCTTACACTGTATTGTAGAAGCTGTCAGGGTCTGTTGATTGCGTCCAGTAGACAATGACAGCATTGGAATTGCAGCTTAATTTATAAGGGCAAGGGGGAACTAACAAAGATATTGAGCATTAAAAAAAAGTAACAAATCATTTTATTTAGAAAATGGTCTAAATCTATGCCAGCAAGGGAGCTGGCATACATTTAGAAAGGTGGTGCTACACAACTTAGGCACAGCCACTGCCAGCGCAAAGGGGTATTAAGACCAGCGTCTAAAATACCGGTCTTAATAAATGACCCTATATATATGCTATAAAAAAAAAACTATAGACTCTGAAGAGTCCAGGATGAAAAGAGAAATAAGCTAAATTTTAGAATTAGGTGATAAAATGTATTGTACCAGATCACATTTTTAAATACTCATTAAAGTGTGCAGAAAACATCTCCAATTACAAATTAACAGACATAAAGTTTACACATATGATAATTATATCTGAAAGAAAAGGATTTGTGTTCATAAACAGCAATATTTTCAAGACCGTAACCAAGAAATTGCTTTTTATATCTGCAGTAAAGTATAATATGTAGACGACATAAAATTAGATCAAATACTAGAATATTGTGGCACCAAGCAAACAAGCACAAATGTTACTGATCGCCAGGAAAACAAAAATAAGACAACATATTAGCAAGAGACCCTAATAAAATAGTGGCACTGCAGTATCTTGCAGCGTGCATATTGTACCATTACTGGGTACAATGATTTACTAAATAATACGCGTCACAATCCGTTATATCACTGTTCTCATGAAATGATGTTTAGGAAGCATATATCTTATTATAAGGATTCTCCAGGAGTTAGAAGTTGTTTAAACAGTAATAGTGTTGAAATCTCTGCTCTTCAGTTCTAAAGTGGAGATTTCAGAGACCACAGTGTATGGAGATGTGGGCCTGCATGAATCTCCAAATAGCACAATCTATTGGTATACTGAGTACTTAGGGGGTATGTTTTAGACACCGATCTAATAATAACCCTTCTGCTGGCGGTAGATCTGCCGAAGTTATGAAGAGGTGCCAGGCTCTATGTAATGCCACCACCAGTCTAAAGGTAAGATAGCTTCTTTACTGGCTTAAAGTTAGACCATTTTCTATGCCTAAAACAGGGGAAGAAAAAGATAAATGAGATGGGCCTCCTGGCCCCTCCTTTTCTCTGCCCACATCACAACTCCTTGGGAAAAGTCACAGATTGTGGCACAAATAACTTTTGCTCAGGAATCTGCGACAGTTATATGCAAGAAAACTGGCGTATATCAGTTGGTAAATGACTTACTTAGACTCTTAATGTATAAAGAGTCCTGAAGATTTCGGTTCGGAATTACAACAGAATGTAAAAGATAACATTTCAGCAGTATATAAGGGGCTGTTGATCAAGTTCATACGAACGTTCCTTCACTCGATCATTGCCCCATGTAAACATGCCTCTGATGACCTAACAAACAAGTTTGCATGTTTGTCAAGTGATCACATTTTTATGTGGCGTTATAATTATATCATATGCCAGCAGCACATCACCCTATGTTAACACTGATTTGCTGACAACAATAATGGAACTGTATTTGCCCAAACAATTGCAGTAATGATCATTAGGGCACATACAGTGCCAATAATTGCTCCATGTAGATCAACATGCTATATTGTCGACTGGTTCTTATTTTGGGCAAAATATCTGTCCATATAAAGGGACCTAAAACTACATCAGATTTTTACAAAAGTCCTAAACATAGATAAAGATAACCAAATGAAACAAATAACTACAAATATTGGACAGCTTCACCACTGTTAAGTTGATGTGTTCTCTCATGAACTGCTCACTTCAGAGCCTTCCACAATATTTCTATTGGATTAAAATCAGGATTTTGACATCCCAAAATTTTTATTTTATAATTCTTTAACCATTCTTTGGTATAATGAATTGTGTGCTTAGGGTTGTTGTCTTGCTGCATGACCCATGTTCTCTTGAAATTCAGCTCACAGACAGATGTCCTTACATTTGCCTTTCGAATTTGCTGGCTTAATTCATTATTCCATCAATGATGGCAAGCCGACCTGTCCCAGATGCAGCAAAACGGGCCAAAACTATGATACTACCACCAACGTGTTTCACAGATGGGATGAGGTTTTTATGCAGGAATATAGCATTTTCCTTTCTCCAAACATAACGCTTCTCATTTAAACCAAAAAGTTCTATTCTGCTCTCATCCATCCACAACACATTGTACTAATAGTCTTCTGGCTTGCCCAGGTCATTTTTAGTACACTGCAGACTGGCAGCGATGTTCCTTCTGGAGAGCACTGGTTTTCTTCTTGATATCCTGCCATGCATAGCATTGTTTTTCAGTGTCCTCCTGATGGTGGAGATTTATATGAACATTAACATTAACTAATGTGAGAAGGACCTTTAGTTGCTTAGAGGTTATCTTGGGTCCCTTTGTAATCTTAAGGACTATTACATGCCTTGGTCTTGACATCATCTTTTTAAGTCAACCTCTCCTGGGAAGGGTAATAATGGTCTTGAATTTTCTACATTTGTAAAACACTGGTTGAGTCCAAACTCTTCAGAGGTGGTTTTCTAGCCCTTTCCAGCCTCACCCCAAATTCACTTCCAAAATTATTTGCTAATCCTAAAAGTTGCCACTCACAGACATGTGATGTTGGATCATTTTCCTCAATAAATATATGACCAAATCTAATTTTCTTGACTTATTTGTTTGATTTGATTATCTTTATCTACTTAAGTAGTTTTAGGTCACATTTATGAAGAGATTTAGAAAATGTTAAGGTTTCACAAACTGTATATTATTGAACTACAACCCTCACCCCCTTTGCAGCATTATAAACTCATGAATATTCTCTGACATCTGTATTTACTGGATTCCCATTTAATTTTCTCTTTTTTAGAGATGAGACATTGTTTTGGAAAAAAATCTCCTGAACTCTACCTTAATATGTTCAATTAGATAAACTGGCCCACACTAATGTATATGAAAGGGATACACAGACCACAACGGTAACAAAGTGCAGATGTGAACTGTTCAACTCTTTTCAACAGTGTTATGTTTCTTGTGCTGCACCTACAAAGCTAATTTATCTCACGTGCCAATTTGTGTGAAAGATCTCTGGATCTGGAGATTGTTCGCATGGGACTAGGTGAAAAGTTTCTACTTGGGTGCACATGAAGCAAATAAATGAACCTCTAGAGATGGAAAACAATAAGCCATGTCTGTAGTCTGACTCAGTGGCAAATAAATATATACCCGTCTTTAAGACAATGCATGTTCACATCGCCAATAAAAGCCAAATGAAGCATATTTCTCAGACACTTTAAATGAAAAATGTAATATCATAAAGAAACAATGTGTCTTACAAATATAAGCAATAAAATATGCAAATGCATCCTCCCTGCTCAATGTGTATTCATAAAACATTTTAGAGTGCAAGCCAATTATCAATTCCGGTGTCTGAATACTAATTATAAAAAAAAGTCACACACAAGGAGATGGAAACTTGATTAAAGAAAGGGGAGAAGAGACAAATGGCATTGACAGAGCACTTAAAGCCTTAATTGAAAATAATTTTTCTGAAAAATGTTGGCTCATTCAAGGGCTGCAAACATTAACAAGGTTATATGGCTGTATTAGTGCAAACATAGGGCAGTATACAGTAACAGTATATGCTTTATCTGCTTTGATGATCATGATGAATGCCACATGTTTTTCTGCAGCTGGACAAGTGTATGTCCCCCTTAGCGGGGTTGTCTCCTAGCCTGGAAAACATGTGGAAAAATCCTGACAGCCCATAAACACTTATTTAAGCTATATTTTTATCAGTTTGATAACAGTTAAGCTATAATGAGTGTTTATGAGCTGTCAAGAGTTCAGAGATAAGGTTTTCAGCCTTCAGATCAGTTACCTTAGGACTTAGTATAAACAGAAAACCTACCACTCTGCAAATACACAGAAGCTGACTGGGAAAATGGCAGAATTTTTTTTTAAATTGAAAAAAAGATTTTTAGTCCAAAATCTGTAAAAAAAAAAAAAAAGCCTTTAAAGTGGTTGTTTCACTTCAGCAGATGACATTTATCCTGTAGAGGAAGTTAATACAAGGCACTTACTAATCTATTGTTATTATCCATATTACCTTTTTTACTGGCTGAATTCATTTTTCCATCACATTATACACTGATCGTTTCCAGGGATTACGACCACAAGGTGGCCGTGCTACTGCTGCTGCGCGTACATGACTATGCGCACTCCCACAGTAATGGCCACCAGAGAGGCCACCGCCTTTTCCTATAGTGTGCAAGCACAACCACCGCTGCTGGACTGCAGGGTAGCTGTAACCATGGAAACGAGCAGTGTATAATGTGATGGAAAAAGGAATCCAGCCAGCAAAGGAGGCAATATGGACAATCACAATACATTAGTAAGTGCCTTCTATTAACTTTCTCTACATGATAAGTGCCATTTCCTGAACTGAGAAAACCCCTTTAAGAAGACAAAAGAAAGACCGACTGTGCTATGCACTCTTCTCAGATCCTGGACTAGGCATAACACAGTGTATCAGTTTAAAAGGAACCTGTCAGTCAGTATGCAATCCTGATGGGCTCCCTCATTACAGACAGCCTTATTTGTCAGTAGGGGGAGTGTGGGGAGAAGCCTGCAAGCAGCCATAATGCTCTTAAAGAACACCTGTTACCTTTCATAACATGTCTCGTAACTACTTGCACTCAGAAGCGCACCACGAATCAGGAGAGGTGAGGCGATTGCCTTAGGCAGCACCAGGTAGGGCAAGAGTAGGGCAGTGGAAGGGGGATTATCTGTTTCTGCAGTATACTATTGGAAAACACAGTACGCACAGTATGTGGTGCTGTATTACCCTGTATGTATTGTAGCTCTGTATGTAATGTTTTCCAAGTAGGAAGGCCTCATTCACATTGTGGTACAATTGTTCAGGTAGTGGGACTCCTACACTCATAAAGCCTATGCACTAAGTGAAAGGGCTGCCAAAAATTACGAGGAAACGGCACTCCAATACACCCTTTATTACACATAAAGGAGGGCATCATGCACACCCTTGAAAAATTATGATTGGTGTCCTGCTGGTGACCCTCAAAAACATTTGGAGCGAGGGCCTGCTGCTGAGCTGACCTTCTAAAACATTAGGAGTGAGGGCATGCTGGTGAGCTGATGCTCCAAAACATTATATGCGAGTGCCTGCTAATGAGCTGACGCTCTAAAACATTATATGCGAGTGCCTGCAGGTGAGCTGACAATCTAAAATATTATATGCTAGTGCATGCTGTTCAGCTGACCCTATAAAAAAATTTGAGTTGATGGCCTGCAGTTAATCTAACCCTATAAAAAAATAGAGTGGAGGGAATATATACAATCTGGATGAGGAGGAGGAGGAGAAAACAAGATTCAACCATATACTCTTTTTTGTGGTGGAAAAGGTGCAGGGGAATACACTACAGTAGATTGAGTACATTATAAATGATAGATTGAAATTGCCTTTATGTTCATCATCAGCTCAGCTCTCTTCTGGTGGAGTTGAGAAGTCAGGGGCAATCCAGGCCTTGTTCATTTTTTTCTGAGTCAACATGTCAGCATTGTCAGTGGACAAGCGGATACGCTTATCTGTTATAATGCCACCAGCAGCACTAAATACACGCTCAGACAATACGTTGGCGACAGGGCAGGCCAGCACCCCCAAGGCATAGAGCGCAAGTTCATGCCACGTGTCCAGCTTGGACACCCAGTAGTTTTAAGGCACTGAGGGATCATTTAGGATGCTGACACGGTCTGCTATGTATTCCTTCACCATCTTCCAAAACTTTTCGCTCCTTGTAGCGCTAGGCCACGCTTCAGGGTGAGGTTGCTGACAGGGTGTCATGAAAGTGTCCCATGCCTTAGAGAGTTTTGCCCTGCCTTTGTTGGAACTGCTGTGTGTTCCCTTTGTCTCCCTTCCTCGGTTGCCTAAGGAAGTACGGACTCTGCTGGCCGCGTTGTCAGATGGAAAAGTTTGGAGCAATCTCTCAAGTACCTTCTGGTATTGCACCGTTTTACTCGTCCTCTCCACCACAGGAATGAGAGATGAGAAGTTCTCTTTGTAGCGGGGGTCGAGAAGGGTGAAAACCCAGTAAACCTTGTTATCTAAAATGTGTATAACGCGAGGGTTGTGGGAAAGGCAGCCTAACATAAAGTCAGCCATGTGTGCCAGGGTACCAACAGACAAGACGTCGATGGCGACATCAGGATGACTCTCCATCTCCTCATCCTCCTCCTCTTCTGCCCATCCATGCTGAAAATATGGAATTAAAGTTCCATGGGTACTACCCTCTGTAGCAGAGGCAACTGTCTCCTGCTCCTCCTCCTCTTCATGGTCAAATTTGCGCTGAGAAGACAAACCGTGGGCAGGGCCGGCGCTTCCATAAGGCAGACCAAGCGGCTGCCTTAGGGTGCACCCTGCACAGAGAAAGGGGTGGGCGGAAAAACAAACCATTTTTTTTAATCACTTACTTGCCAGCAGCAGCAGCGCTGCCGGGCGCCCTCTACAGCCAGTGTTCACTCTAAGCTGGCTTGTGTTAACCCACAGATAGGAGCAGGAGGCTGCTGATTAACCAGTATCAGCTAGCTGCCCTGCTATTGGTCTATCCTTCCACACCCCCTTCTCTCTGGAGCTGGCCTGCCTTCTCACAGTGGATCATGTGACCAGTGACGTCACAGACCTCCTTCTAACGTTTACCCAGCATATATGGCAGGACTGTGCTGAGCAAAGAGAATGTGTCCAGGTGAGGGGACCACAGCAGTGCCCTGGTGAGGGGACCACAGCAGTGCCCTGGTGAGGTGACCACAGCAGTGCCCTGGTGAGGTGACCACAGCAGTGCCCTGGTGAGGTGACCACAGCAGTACCCTGGTGAGGTGACCACAGCAGTGCCCTGGTGAGGTGACCACAGCAGTGCCCTGGTGAGTGACCACAGCAGTGCCCTGGTGAGGTGACCACAGCAGTGCCCAGGTGAGGGGACCACAGCAGTGCCCTGGTGAGGTGACCACAGCAGTGCCCTGGTGAGGTGACCACAGCAGTGCCCTGGTGAGGTGACCACAGCAGTGCCCTGGTGAGGTGACCACAGCAGTGCCCTGGTGAGGTGACCACAGCAGTGCCCTGGTGAGGTGACCACAGCAGTGCCCTGGTGAGGTGACCACAGCAGTGCCCTGGTGAGGTGACCACAGCAGTGCCCAGGTGAGGTGACCACAGCAGTGCCCTGGTGAGGTGACCACAGCCAGGGGCGTAGCGTGGGGGGGGCGGGGGGGGCCGTTGCCCCGGGCGCACACTGCAGGGGGGCGCTGGCCGGCTGCTGGCAATAATTCATAATTGTATGAGTAAGGAGCCGGAAACAGCGCGCCCCCTGCTGAATCACCAGGGCCGGGAACACCAGCCACATGGCAGTACTCACAGGCATAGGCTCCTCCCACCTTCCAGGCACTGCGGAGCAAGAGGAACTCAAGAAGAAGGTGGCTGCTGCTTCAGGAGGGAGAGCAGCCTGTGTAAGAGAGAGCAGCACAACAGTGAGTGACAGTGACTCACTGGGTGATATATTATACATGGGGCTGGAGCCTGGAGGAGCTGGGGGGTGATATATTATACATGGGGCTGGAGCCTGGAGGAGCTGAGGGGGGTATATTATACATGGGACTGTGCTGGAGCCTGAGGAGCTGAAGGGGTGGGGGGTTTAATATATTATACATGGGGCTGGAGCCTGGAGGAGCTGGGGGGTGATATATTATACATGGGGCTGGAGCCTGGAGGAGCTGGGGGGGTGATATATTATACATGGGGCTGGAGCCTGGAGGAGCTGAAGGGGGGATATATTATACATGGGACTGTGCTGGAGCCCGAGGAGCTGAAGGGGTGGGGGTGGGGGGGTGATATATTATACATGGGGCTGGAGCCTGGAGGAGCTGGGAGGGGGTGATATATTATACATGGGGCTGGAGCCTGGAGGAGCTGGGGGGTGATATATTATACATGGGGCTGGAGCCTGGAGGAGCTGAGGGGGAGGGATATATTATACATGGGACTGTGCTGGAGCCTGGAAGAGCTGAAGACAGGAGAGTGATGTATCTTATTTGGGACTGTATGCTGGAGGGGCTGAAGGCAGGCAGTGAAGAGAGGGACGGTGTTTTACATGGTCATTTACATGGGACTGTATGTTGGAGGGGCTGAAGGCGGGAGTGATGTATTTTACATGGTACTGTATGCTAGAGGGGCTGAAGGGGGCATAATTATTACTATAATACTACAGAGGGGCCATTATAATAATAATAACAATAACACAGAGGGGCCATTATATAATTATACAGAGGGCATTATGGGGGAGGGGAGAAATCTAAACATTTTCTGTGAAACTCTGCAGAGATGAGATGCGGCAGAAAGAAGGTGTCATGACGGTCCTATCCCCGAATGAAGACGCTGAGGAAAGTCTACATCCCAGGAGAGGTCATTGGATGTAACAGGTATGTGCTGTAATACACTGTATATTTCATAGCAATGTATGTCCATCCAAATATGTGTTGGGGGATGTAGTATTTGGCCCACCCTGCCGCATCCTGGCCCCAGACTTCAGGTCACACTGTGCGTGTTTTGAATTCTGGGGCCTCACACCCATCTACTCCATTATCTGTACTCAGAGAGTTATTACTGTGTTATCAGTGGGGTTACATAGGACTGCAGGTGACATCTACTACATTATCTGTAAAAAGGGGTGTTGCCACAGGTTGGGGGGGGGGGGCGCGCAATACTTGGCTTGCCCCGGGTGCTGGCAACCCACGCTACGCCACTGACCACAGCAATGCCCTGGTGAGGTGACCACAGCAGTGCCCTGGTGAGGTGACCACAGCAGTGCCCTGGTGAGGTTCATTTGATTGCAATTTACACCTAAAGGGATTTTTTTAAAGCCTGCTGTTTCTGTAGATGACCTTATGTTGATAGTAGTGTTAATAGAGTCTCAAAGGTCTGTAAAAATAGGGTAACTGCTTTTATAGACCCTTGAGACTCTATTAACTACTACTATAAACATAAGGTCACCTAGAGAAGGAGCAAGTTTTAAAATTCTTTTTTCCTTTAGGTGTTAAAACATAACTTATTTGATTGCTTGAACACCTAAAGGAAAACAAATTAAAAACCTGCTGCTTCTCAAGATGACCTTATGTTGTTAGCAGTGGTAATAGAGTCTAAAAGGTCTATAGAAGCAGTTACCCTATTTTTACAGACCTTTGAGGCTCTATTAACACTACTGTCAACATAAGGTCATCTAGAGAGACAGCAGGTTTTTAAAATGATTTTTTCTTTAGGTGTTAGAGCAATCAAATGAAAGTTATATTTTAACCCCTAAAAGAAAAATATAATAAAAAAAACATGCTGTTTCTCTAAATGACCTGATGTTGATAGTAGTGTTAATAGAGTCTCAAAGGTTTGTAAAAATAGTGTACCTGCTTCTATAGACCTTTGAGACTCTATTACCACTACGTTTAGCATAAGATCATGTGGAGAAACATCAGGTTTAAAAAAAATAATAATTGCTTTAGGTGTTAGAGCAATCAAATAGAGGGGGAGAAATGTGACATGGGTGAGGATGGGGTTACATGATGGGCCGGAGACAATGTCTGCAGTCTGTCTGTGCCATGGACGGGGAGAAATATGACATGGAGGGCTGATGGCTGACATGGGGGTCTGATCTGAGGCATTGGGGCTGTGCCTGAGCTGAGGTCTAATTAACAACGGGGGTCTGATGGCTGGTCTGACCTAAGGTGGAATGAAAAATATTGTTTCCTATTAGCCTCCTCTAAAACCTAGGTGCGTCTTATGGGACGAACCTACATTTTGGCGCTCCCCCCCCCAGGAGAGCTGGGGGGGAGGGGGGTGGGGGCGCCAAAATGTAGGTTCGCTTGTGTTGGCAAAAAACCTTGCACCGGCCCTGACCGTGGGTGGTCTGACTATCACCCTGTGTAATGTCCTCCCCCATTTGCTCGTCTGCTACATTCAGAGCGTCCTCCTTAATTGTGAGCAGCGCCTTAATTGTGAGCAGCGATTGTTTGGGTAGACAGAGCAGTGGGATGGTTAGGCTAATAATAGCATTATCGCCACTAACCATCTGTGTGGATTCATCAAAGTTTTTAAAACCTCACAGAGGTCTGACCATGTTGCAGCTGGTATTCCACAAATGCCCTCTGCTGCTCACAAAGCCTGGCCAACATGTAGAATGTAGAGTTCCAGCGGATGCTCAGATCGTACAACAGTCAGTGAGCTGGAAGCCGCAAGTGCTGCTGCAGCGTTGACAGACCGGCTGAAACTGTGGACGACTTGCGGAAATGGGCACACACATGGTGAGCCTTCACTAGTAGCTCTTGCAAATTGGGGTAGGTTTTGATAAACCACTGAACCACTAAGTTTAAGACGTGGGCTAGGCATGGGATGTGTGTCAGGTTGCCGAGCTCCAAAGCCGCCACCAAGTTACGGCCATTGTCAGACACAACCATGCCTGGTTGTAGGTTGAGTGGTCCCTTATACCCTGCCACAGCTCTGTGGCGTGTGTGGTTTTTCCCCTAAGCAGATCAGCTTCAGCACAGCCTGTTGACGCTTACCCACAGCAGTGCTACACTGCTTCCATCTAGCGACTAATGGCTGACTGCTGCTGGAGGTGAAAGTGGAGGAGGAGGTGGCGGAGGAGGATGGCTGACTGCTGCTGGAGGTGGAAGTGGAGGAGGAGGTGGCGGAGGAGGAGAAGTGGGGGGTGGAGCCAGTAATATAGCTGCTGGTGGAGACCCTGATGGACGTAGGGCCCGCAATCCTGGACGTGGGTAGCACCTGTGCCATCCCATGGTATGACTCACTGGCGGCTTCCACAACATTTACCCAGTGTGCGGTCAGGGAAATGTAGCATCACTGGCCACCAGCACTTGTCCATGTGTCTGTGGTGAAGTGGACCTTCCCAGTAAGTGAGTTGGTTGGGGCACGGGTGATGTTCTGGGACACATGTAAGGCGCGCACGGCACACCCTGAAAAATAGTGGCGGCTGGGGACTGCGTACCGAGGGACGGCCGCCGACATCAGGCTGCGGAAGGCCTCAGTGTCCACAAGCCTAAATGGCAACATTTCAAGGGCCAGTAATTTCTAAAGATGGCCTGTGCGTGGGTGGGCGGGTGGGTATTTGTGCTTGCATTCAAATGCCTGTGTTATTGACATTTGTTCTTCCCCCGACTCATTTTGGTATGGCACAGGTTGCAAACTACCACTCTATTTTCGTCTGCACTTTCCTCAAAAAACTGCCATACTGCAGAACACCTACCTCTTGGCAAGGTAGATTTACGCATGGGAGTGCTGGGTGTAACGGTTGGGGGCCTGTTGAGTGTGGGCCGAATTCTTCCTCTTGCAACCCCACTGCCTCTTCCAGACTGTTGCGGTGCTGCGGATTCCTTCCCCTCTGTACTGCTGTGCTCGCTCGGCTTTTCACCTTCCCATGTTGGGTCAGTGACCTCATTGTCCACCACCTCCTCTTCCACTTTCTCACTCTGCCCATCCTCCAGACTTGACCTAACCACAACCTCAGTGATTGACAATTGTGTCCCATCATCATCCACCTCATGAACGAATGATTGCCATTCACCACCAAGAGGTTTGGAATCAGGGCACAATATCTCAGGTACCTCTTCAAGCGTGCTGGGCGCGAGGGCCAAATCTAATAGTGGCGCTGGAAAGAGCTCCTCGGAATATCCGAGTGTGGGATCACTCGTTTGGCAAGCCTCTCCATGGTGGGAGGAAGGAGGATCAGAGTGAGGATTCGATTGACCAGTCTCTTGGCTACAGAGACTGGACGAGAGGGTGGTGCTTAACCAACTGGAAGCATTATCTTCAGCAATCCAACCAACCAACTGTTTGCACTGGTTCGACTTGGATAGTGTTGTCCTGCACCGCCCAGCTAAGTTGGACATGAAGCTGGGTATAGTGGATTTTATTTTTTTCTGGTGCATTGGCAGCAGGCACAGTTTCATTGCGCCCAGGGCCACGGCCTCTGCACCATCAGCATCACACCCACTTCCCCGTCCCTTAGTGCTCACCTTCTTCATATTAATAGTTTTGTCACTAGATGTGGCACATATTGTTTTACTGCCTGCTAAAGTCACCGTTTTTGGATGTAGGACAGTATATGTTACAGAAACCCACAGAATATGGACCCTATATTAGGCCCAGATTATTGGAATTTGTAATACAGACACTGTTTGCAGATGTTCTACAGTATTAGTTATAGAACACCACAGATTATGGACACTATGTTAAGCACAGATTATTGAAATTTGAATTACAGAAACTGTTTGCAGATGTTCTACAGTATTGGTTACAGAACACCACAGATTATGGACACTAGATGTGGCCCAGATTATTGGAATTTGTAATACATAAACTGTTTGCAGATGTTCTACAGTATTGGTTAAAGAACACCACAGATTATGGACACTAGATGTGGCCCAGATAATTGGAATTTGTAATGCAGAAACTGTTTGCAGATGTTCTACAGTATTGGTTAAAGAACACCACAGATTATGGACACTAGATGTGGCCCAGATAATTGGAATTTGTAATGCAGAAACTGTTTGCAGATGTTCTACAGTATTGGTTACAGAACACCACAGATTATGGACACTAGATGTGGTCCAGATTATTGGAATTTGTAATGCATAAACTGTTTGCAGATGTTCTACAGTATTGGTTACAGAACACCACAGATTATTGACACTAGATGTGGCCCAGATTATTAAAGACACAGTCTGCGGATGATGTACAGTATATTTCACTAATAGGTATAAAATAAAAATATATTGCTGCTCCCTGTCTACGTCTGAGCTGAACATGCGTCATCGTGTGCTATATACACAACATGGCTTCTGGGATTACACTGAGGGCAGTACTTACCTGCACCTTTATTGGCTGCTTAAAACCCACGAAATGTGCGGGGCGGAGACTCAAGTATTTCGCTCAAGCACATGCAGTACTCGGCCGAGTACCGCCATGTGCCAAGTATAGCGATGCTCGAACCGAACAGATTTTCGGCCGAGCATGCTCGCTCATCACTAATTCTTATGACTCTATGTTGAGCCATTCCTTTATAATATAATATTATAATATTATAATATAATTAGTGTTGAGCGAACAGTTCGAGAATAGTTCGGGTTCGTACCGAATTTTGGGGTGTTCGGGACACGGACCCGAACATTTTCCAAAAAGTTCGGGTTTGTTGTTCGGCGATTTCTTCCCGCTTTCTGAAGGGCTGCACAGCCTTGCCCTAAGAGCCCCTTACAGCCATGCCTACTAATGGCATGGCTGTGATTGGCCAAGTGCAGCATGTGACCCAACCTCTATTTAAGCTGGAGTCATGTAGCGCCGCACGGTAGGGAGAGGATGCAGCTTCTGTAAGGGCGAGATTAGGCAGGGAAAAGTCTGCAAAAGCACCTAATGAAGTGATCGATCTACAGCTGTGAATGATTGAACTTCTGCTAGTTACTTGCTCACTGGTTTTTAGGCTGCACAGAGCGTTTTTTTGTCACTTATTTTCTGGGGTGATCGGCGGCCATTTTGTGACTTGTGGTGCACCGGAACAAGCTGCCACCAAGTCCATCAATCCATGAACACTAGTTTTTTTTTTTTGCTATATCCTACATCAGGGGCTTGGCTGTGCTAATTGTCACCCCTAGAAACTCAGGATAGCAATTTCTATATTTTATTAAGGGGTTAAATACAATTGACAAAAATACCAATCCCCTAAATCTGGTGTTCCAGCTTTGGCTAGCCAAGTATAATACTATCTGCTGTTTGTCAAAGGATTATTTTCTGTGGTGAAATTCAATTGTCAAAATAGCAATCCCCTAAATCTGGTGTCCCAGCACTGGCTAGCAAACTATAATAGTGTCCGCAAAAACATATATTTTGTTCTGGCGTGAAATTCAACTGCCAAAATAGCAATACCATAAATCTGGTGTCACAGCTGTGGCTGGCAAACTATAATAGTGTCCGCAAAAACATATATTTTGTTCTGGGGTGAAATTCAATTGCCAAAATAGCAATACCATAAATCTGGTGTCACAGCTGTGGCTGGCAAACTATAATAGTGTCCGCCAAAACATATATTTTGTTCTGGGGTGAAATTCAATTGCCAAAATAGCAATACCATAAATCTGGTGTCACAGCTGTGGCTGGCAAACTATAATAGTGTTCGCCAAAACATATATTTTGTTCTGAGGTGAAATTTAATTGCCAAAATAGCAATACCCTGAATCTGGTGTTCCAGCTGTTGCAGGCCTAGTTTAAATCTGTCCGTAACAGGGTATATTTTGTTCTGGGGTGAAATTCAATTGCCAAAATAGCAATACCATAAATCAGTGGTTTCCGCTGTGTCTGGCCAAGTTTCATAGTGTCCTGCAAAGGATATATTTTGTTCTGGGGTGAAATTCAATTGCCAAAATAGCAATACCATAAATCAGTGGTTTCAGCTGTGGCTAGCAAAGTTTCATAGTGTCCTGCGAAGGATATATTTTGTTCTGGGGTGAAATTCAATTGCCAAAATAGCAATACCATAAATCTAGTGTTCCAGCTGTTGCAGGCCTAGTTTAAATCTGTCCATAAAAGGATGGCTTTCATCCAGGGCCTAAATACTAGCCCTAAAAGAGATATTCCCCTAAATCAGTGGTTACTGCTGTGCCTGGATTAGTGTAATAAGCTACACAAATAAATAGGCAGATAGTGTTAGGTGCCTGTAACAAAAGGCCTGAATTTGAAATCAATACAATAGGCGAAATATTTTTTTTCTTATTGTGGAGCTTGGTGAACAGTAACAATGAGGAAAACATCTAGTAAGGGACGCCATTCTGCCACAGCCACACGTCCTAGTGAACCAACTACCTCAGGTTCCAGTACCCGCCAGAATTTACAGCGATATTTGGTGGGGCCCAATGCCGTTCTGTCTGTCACATCACCCCCATGCATATCAGGGAAACTGTCTGAGCCTCAAGTTATGCAGCAGTCTCTTATGCTGTTTGAAGACTCTGCTGGCAGGGTTTCCCAAGGGAATCCACCTAGCCCTTCCCCAATAGTGGAAGACATAGAATGCACTGATGCATAACCACTGATGTTTCCTGATGATGAGGACATGGGAATACCATCTCATCGCAGTCCGCACGTCTCTGATGATGACGAAACACAAGTGCCAACTTCTGCGTCTTTCTGCAGTGTGCAGACCGAACAGGAGGTCAGGGAGGAAGACTGTGTGGAAGACGATGCAGGGGACGATGAGGTCCTAGACCCCACATGGAATGAAGGTCATGCCACTGACTTACATAGTTCAGAGGAAGAGACAGTGGTGAGACCGAGCCAACAGCGTAGCAAAAGAGGGAGCAGGGGGCAAAAGGAGAACAGCCGCCTCCAAGAGAGTTCGCCTGCTACTGGCCATCACCACCAGGGACTGAGCACCCCAAAGGCAGTTTCAAGGAGTTCCCTGGCATGGCACTTCTTTAAACAATGTGCTGACGACAAGACCCGAGTGGTTTGCACGCTGTGCCATCAGAGCCTGAAGCGAGGCATTAACGTTCTGAACCTTAGCACAACCTGCATGACCAGGCATCTACATGCAAAGCATGAACTGCAGTGGAGTAAACACCTTAAAAGCAAGGAACTCACTCTGGCTCCCCCTGCTCCCTCTTCTGCTGCTGCTTGGGCCTCTTCCTCCACCTCGGGAGGAATGTTGGCACCTGCCGCCCACCAAACAGAGGATGTGCCACCGACACCACCACCTGCGTCACCAAGCATCTCCACCATGTCACACGGCAGCGTTCAGCTCTCCATCTCACAAACCTTGGAGAGAAAGCGTAAATTCCCACCTAGCCACCTTCGAGCCCTGGGCCTGAATGCCAGCATTTCTAAACTACTGGCCTTTGAAATGCTGTCATTCAGGCTGGTGGACACAGACAGCTTCAAACAGCTGATGTCCATGGCTGTCGCACAGTATGTTCTTCCCAGCCGCCACTACTTCTCCAAGAGAGCCGTGTCTTCCCTGCACAACCAAGTATCTGATAAAATCAAGTGTGCACTGCGCAACGCCATCTGTGGCAAGGTCCACCTAACCACAGATACATGGACCAGTAAGCACGGCCAGGGACGCTATATCTCCCTAACTGCACACTGGGTAAATGTAGTGGCGGTTGGGCCCCAGGCGGAAAGTTCCTTGGCGCACGTCCTTCCGCCACCAAGGATCGCAGGGCATCATTCTTTGCCTCCTGTAGCCTCCTCCTCCTACTCGGCTTCCTCCTCTGCTTCCACCAGCTCATCCAGTCAGCCACACACCTTCACCACCAACTTCAGCACAGCACGGGGTAAATGTCAGCAGGCCATTCTGAAACTCATATGTTTGGGGGACAGGCCCCACACCGCGCAGGAGTTGTGGCGCGGTATTGAACAACAGACCGACGAGTGGTTTCTGCCGGTGGGCCTCAAGCCCGGCCTGGTGGTGTGCGATAATGAGCGAAATCTCGTCGCAGCTCTGGGACTAGCCGGTTTGACGCACATCCCTTGCCTGGCGCATGTGCTGAATTTGGTGGTGCAGAAGTTAATTCACAACTACCCCAACATGTCAGAGCTTCTGCATAAAGTGCGGGCCATCTGTGCGCGCTTCCGGCGTTCACATCCTGCCGCTGCTCGCCTTTCTGCGCAAACAGCGGAACTTCGGCCTTCCCGCTCACCGCCTCATATGCGACGTGCCCACCAGGTGGAACTCCACCTTGCACATGCTGGAGAGACTGTGCGAGCAGCAGCAGGCCATAGTGGAGTTTCAGCTGCAGCACGCACGCGTTAGTCGCACTGCAGAACAGCACCATTTCACCACCAATGATTGGGCCTCCATGCGAGACCTGTGTGCCCTGTTGTGCTGTTTTGAGTACTCCACCAACATGGCCAGTGGCGATGACACCGTTATCAGCGTTACAATACCACTTCTATGTCTCCTTGAGAAAACTCTTAGGGCGATGATGGAAGAGGAGGTGGCCCAGGAGGAGGAGGAGGATGAGGGGTAATTTTTAGCACTTTCAGGCCAGTCTGTTAGAAGTGGCTCAGAGGGAGGTTTTTTGCAACAGCAAAGGCCAGGTACAAATGTGGCCAGCCAGGGCCCACTACTGGAGGACGAGGAGGATGAGGAGGAGGTGGAGGAGGATGAGGATGAAGCAGGTTTACAGCGGGGTGGCACCCGACACAGCTCAGGTCCATCACTGGTGCGTGGCTGGGGGGATACGGAGGATGATGACGATACGCCTCCCACAGAGGACAGCTTGTCCTTACCTCTGGGGAGCCTGGCACACATGAGCGACTACATGTTGCAGTGCCTGCGCAACGACAGCAGAGTTGCCCACATTTTAACATGTGCGGACTACTGGGTTGCCACCCTGCTGGATCCACGGTACAAAGACAATGTGCCCACCTTACTTCTTGCACTGGAGCGTGATAGGAAGATGCGTGAATACAAGCGCACGCTGGTAGACGCGCTCCTGAGAGCATTCCCAAATGTCACAGGGGAACAGGTGGAAGCCCAAGGCGAAGGCAGAGGAGGAGCAAGAGGTCGCCAACGAAGCAGTGTCACGGCCAGCTCCTCTGAGGGCAGGGTTAGCATGGCAGAAATGTGGAAAAGTCTCCACGCCACAGCTAACTGCACCACCACCTGATACGGAACGTTTTAGCAGGAGGCAGCATTTCACCAACATGGTTGAACAGTACGTCTGCACACCCCTCCACGTACTGACTGATGGTTTGGCCCCATTCAACTTCTGGGTCTCCAAATTGTCTACGTGGCCAGAGTTAGCATTTTATGGCTTGGAGGTGCTGGCCTGACCGGCAGCCAGCATTTTGTCTGAACGTGTATTCAGCACGGCAGGGGGCGTCATTACTGACAAACGCAGCCGCCTGTCCACAGCCAACGTGGACAAGCTGACATTCATAAAAATGAACCAGGCAGGGATCCCACAGGACCTGTGCCTCCCTTGTGCAGAATAGACATTTATAACTGCCTCCCCCTCAACCATGTATTCTTGTACTCCGGGGCACTTCTTTATTGAATCCTCATTTTTTTAACTTTACCATGATCTTGCGGTGCAACCCAAAGTTGAATGAACCTCTCTTCTGTCTAGGTGGTGGGGCCTAAATAACTGAAAGTGGCCTTCTCTAGTGGTGGGTGAAACAACGCATGATTCCTTGTTGTGGGACCTCTCTCCTCGGTCTGGGTGCTGGGCTGAAATAACTGAAAGTGGCCTTCTCCAGTGGTGGGTGATATGACGCCTTATTCCTTGCTGTGGGACCTCTCTCCTCTGTCTGGGTGCTGGGGCCGAAATAACTGAAAGTGGCCTTCTCCAGTGGTGGGTGATATGACGAATGATTCCTTGCTGTGGGACCTGTACCCTCGGTCTGAGTGCTGGGCCGAAATAACTGAAAATGGCCTTCTCCAGTGGTGGGTGATATGACGCATGATTCCTTGCTGTGGGACCTCTCTCCTCTGTCTGGGTGCTGGGGCCGAAATAACTGAAAGTGGCCTTCTCTAGTGGTGGGTGAAATGACACATGATTCCTTGCTGTGGGACCTCTCTCCTCTGTCTGGGTGCTGGGGCTGAAATAACTGAGTGGCCTTCTCCAGTGGTGGGTGATATGACGCATGATTCCTTGCTGTGGGACCTCTCTCCTCTGTCTGGGTGCTGGGGCCGAAATAACTGAGTGGCCTTCTCCAGTGGTGGGTGATATGACGCATGATTCCTTGCTGTGGGACCTCTCTCCTCTGTCTGGGTGCTGGGGCCGAAATAACTGAGTGGCCTTCTCCAGTGGTGGGTGATATGACGCATGATTCCTTGCTGTGGGACCTCTCTCCTCTGTCTGGGTGCTGGGGCAGAAATAACTGAGTGGCCTTCTCCAGTGGTGGGTGATATGACGCATGATTCCTTGCTGTGGGACCTCTCTCCTCTGTGTGGGTGCTGGGGCCGAAATAACTGAAAGTGGCCTTCTCCAGTGGTGGGTGATATGACGCCTTATTCCTTGCTGTGGGACCTCTCTCCTCTGTCTGGGTGCTGGGGCCGAAATAACTGAAAGTGGCCTTATCCAGTGCTGGGTGATATGACGCATTATTCCTTGCTGTGGGACCTGTATCCTCGGTCTGGGTGCTGGGCCGAAATAACTGAAAGTGGCCTTCTCCAGTGGTGGGTTATATGACGCATGATTCCTTGCTGTGGGACCTCTCGCCTCTGTCTGGGTGCTGGGGCCGAAATAACTAAAAGTGGCCTTCTCCAGTGGTGGGTGATATGACGCATGATTCTCTGCTATGGGACCTCTCTCCAATTGATATTGGTTAATTTTTATTTATTTTATTTTATTTTAATTAATTTCCCTATCCACATTTGTTTGCAGGGCATTTACCTACATTTTGCAGCCTTTTGCAGCCCTCTAGCCCTTTCCTGGACCAGCCTTTTTAGTACCCAAAAGTTCGGGTCCCCATTGACTTTAAAGGGGTTCAGGTTCGGGATAAAGTTCTGGTCGAGTTCTGATCCCGAACCTGAACATTTTCGGGAAGTTCGGCCGAACTTCTCGAACCCGAACATCCAGGCATTCGCTTATCTCTAAATATAATAATTAAAGATGAGCCAATTTTTCAAAAAGTCGATTCACTGATTTGCCCAAATTTTGGGAAAAAATGTGCTTCGATCATAATATATTTGCGGCGAATTAAGTCAAAAAACGCCTATTTCCTGGCTGCTGAGAGCCTTTATAGTGCTGTAGAACAGTGTGCCTTGCAGTAACACGCATAAGAGTCTGCTTTGGTAGTAAAATAGTACTGTGAGTCCATATGACATGCAGATGACAGGCGTCGCTCTTAGAATCACTGTACACTTCACTTATTTGGGCAGTCACAGGGCCAAAGCTGACCAAATAACTCAAATAGGAACTCAGCCTTACAGGCCTATGTAGTGTCAAGAAGAAGCGCACCCCTTTTACACCGTCGTCAGCTGATTCCATATAGATCTAAACAGAATTTGTTCTATTAAACGCTTATAAAAGTAGAGCCCCCCCCCCTCCGACAAAGTGGAGAGGGTGTCAGCAGTAAGTTTATGTTCACGTCACTGATTATTTTGCCCTTCCTCTGATCCGCCAGAACGATAACCCCCCATCCATCAGTATTGCTAATGCCAAAAAAAAAAGGAGTGGATCCAAAACAGAGATGACACATGAATGGAATATTTGCATGTCTTCTGTATTTTGTACCCACGCCTGCTTTTGGCTACCAAATCATAAGCCAATTCTGATGCAAAATAGGGACCATGTCATGCAGGCCTTACAGCTGTTACATAGACAGGATCCGTTGTGCGTCTCATTTTTCCCTCCTTCTGACAGATCAGAAAAAGGGTCAAATAAATTTTGTCAGCCAGGCCGAAAGGCAAAATAGTGGCCCAGTTATGAAGTGGGGAGGCTGGGAACAGCATGAGAAGTCCACAGAGTGGCCCTATGACATAGTGGTGAGGTGGAAGCAGCTTCAGTGGACCACAGAGTGGCACAATGACAGTGTGAAGGTGGCAGAGGCAGCATTAGGAGGCCACAGAGTGGCACAATGACAGAATGTGGAGGTGGTGGCAGCATCAGGAGACCACAGAGCAGCACAATGATAGAGCGTGGAGGTGGCGGCAGCATCAGAAGACCACAGAAAGGCATAATGACAGAGTGTGGAGGTGGCGGCAGCATCAGGAGACCACAAAGCTGCACAATGACAGAGTGTGGAGGTGGCGGCAGCATCAGGAGACCACAGAATGGCACAATGACAGAGTATGGATGTGGCTGCAGCAACAGGAGACCACAGAGCGGCAGAATGACAGAGTTTGGAGGTGGCATCAGCATCAGGAGACCACAAAGTTGGACAATGACAGAGTACCTGAGCCGCCATTTGTGGATCCTGCACCATCCATCTCGTGGAAACGTTAGTGAACCTGCTGCTTACTGCTCCTGAATTAAAATTGGGGCAACCAGATTCAGATTCCTCTGATGTATATGTCTACGGAGTCCTTTTGTTATGCACAATTCTAATGGATCTCCTGATGTTAAGAAACTGGACTTGGACTTTAAAGCAGAGGCTCTCCCGTCATGTATTGTGGATTTCGAATGCAGATGGAGCAGATAAAAACGCATTAATATTTTCAACTTACCTATTAATTGTGAATAGATGGTAAGGGAAAATCTGCTAATGTGTTGTCATCAGGGTCTTCATTATGTTTACTGCAGAACCCAAAACGACGCAATTAGGTCTATAAGGCAAAAGAGGGTCTAGAGTCACCCATTAATTTTCCCCAAAAAAAGCCTGTTCCACATAACAAATTTCACCAATGAAAGGATAATGGAATTCTGTTCATACAGAAGAAAGTGTACAATCACCCATCAAGTTTCCCAAGAAAGTCCTGTTTGACATAACAAATTTCAACAATGAAAGGATAATGGAATTCTGTTCATAAAGAAGAAAGTGTACAATCACCCATCAAGTTTCCCAAGAAAGGCCTGTTTCACTTAAAAAATTTCACTACTACATAATTCGGTCCATACCGCAAAAGGAGGTGTACAATCACCCATAAATGTGAGGAACAAAATCCAGTTTCTTATAACAAATTTCACCACTAAGTAATTTGGTCCATACCGCAAAATGAGGTGTACAATCACCCATAAATTTGACTAAAAAAAGGCTGTTTCATGTTACAAATTTCACCACTACATAATTCGACCCGTACCGCAAAAGGAGGTGTACAATCACCCATAAATTTGATGAAAAAAGCCCGTTTCATATAACAAATTTCACCACTACGTAATTCGGTCCATACAGCAAAAGGAGGTAAAGACATAGAACACAGGATAAAGCAGATCTCACCTGATCCACCTGTTGTGAGCAAGGATTACAGCCTGTACACGGCTGTGTTGCAACTGAAGAAATAGGTATGAAATCCAGCTCTTGACAAACAAGTGGTACTTTATTTGCAGTGCGGTAAAAACTTCCAACAGACAAACGCAAAAGTGTCTACACATTTTGGACCCTTGTATCCCGGTCCTTACTAATGACAAAATTAGTAAGGACCGAGATACAAGGGTCCGAAACGCGTAGACACTTTTATGTTTGTCTGTTGGAAGTTTTTACCGCACTGCAAATAAAGAACCACTTGTTTGTCAAGAGCAGGATTTCGTACCTATTTCTTCAGCAAAAGGAGGTGTACAGTCACCCATGAATTTTCCTAAAAAAACCTGTTTCATAATACAAATTTTACCACTACGTAATTCGGCCCGTACCGCAAAAGGAGGTGTGCAATCGCCCATAAATTTGACAAAAAGGCCTGTTTCATATAACAAATTTCACCAGTATGTAATTCGGTCCATAAAGTAAAAGGAGGTGTACAGTCACCCATAAATTTTCCCCAAGAAAGCCCGCTTCCCAGAAAAAATTTCACTGCAAAAAGGCCACATATAACTGCACAGCTAAACAGCAAATAGGCCTTTATTTTTTAAAATGTTTACACTGCACAAGGCTTATCAACAGATAAATGCAACAATGAATGGCGAATATAATTATTTTTCTTCCACTAATACATGGCAAACTTGGCTTCCGAATATATCACGGCACCGCTGAGCGGCAATTAGGCCCTAATTTTTCCCACTTTTACACAAAAGGCATTTCAAGAGATAAATGCAACACTGGATGGTGAATATTTTTATATTTTTGCCACTAATACACGGCAAACTGGGCTTCCGAATATATCACTGCGCCGTTGAGCGCTTCAGAATATATCACAGCATCCCAGAACGACAGTTAGGCCCGAATTTTGTTCTACTTTACACAACAGGCTTTTCAACAAAGAAGTACAACGCTGGACAGCGAATATATTTTTATTTCACCACTAATACACTGCAAACTGGGCTTCAGAATATATCACAGCACCGCAGAACGGCAATTTTAACAGATAACTGCAATGCTGGACGGTGAATATTTTTTTATTTTTGCCACTAATACACGGCAAACTGGGCTTCCGAATATATCACTGCGCCGCTGAGCGCTTCAGAATATATCACAGCATCCCAGAACGGCAATTAGGCCCTTATTTTGTTCTACTTTTACACAACAGGCTTTTCAACAAAGAAGTACAACGCTGGACAGCGAATATATTTTTATTTCACCACTAATACACTGCAAACTGGGCTTTAGAATATATCACAGCACCGCAGAACGGCAATTTTAACAGATAACTGCAATGCTGGACGGCAAATATATTTTTATTTTGTCACTAATACACGGCATATGGGGCTTCCGAATAAATCACTGCACCACAGAGCGGCAAAGATATTTTTTTATTTTTCCACTAATACACGGGAAAAAGGACTTTAGAACGGATAACTGCACTGCTGAGCGGCAAATATTTTTTTATTTTGGCACTAATACAAGACAAAAAGGGCTGTCATTTTCACCCTTCACCACACAACGGTTAATAAGCTCTTTTTTTCCCACTCATACGAGCCAAAAAATGCTTTATAATATATAACTGCACTGCACAAGGGCAAATAAAACGTAGAAATATTTCCTTGTAATAAACCCTATAATAACCCTAATAATGCCTGTATCAAACAGCACTTGCAGCCTAATAAGACAGGTTTGCTGGAATTACAGAGCTGTATAATGGCAATTTGGATCCCCTTTCAGTGCAGCAAGGTGTAATCGGATTGTTCCTATTACCCAGGCTGCCACTTCCCCGACTGAACCCTGTTCAACACAAATGCTGGTGGAATGATTCCTCCCTATCCTTTACCTAAACCTCGAGTTTTTTTCACCACAAGAAATTCTTTCCTATCACTGTCCCTAGCGCTGCAGACACATCTCTCCCTGCACTAAGCACGCTGGTGAACTGCAGAATCTAAGATGGCCATCGTATTTATAGGGCTGTGACATCACAGGGCTGGCTGGCTGCTGATTGGCTGCATGCATGTCAGTATGGGTGATCCCGCCTTCCCAGAGTTCCTTTCCCCATGTCCTCACACGTTTAGCAGCCATTTTAGGAAAAACTGCAATTCGTTACCACGAAGCGCGAGGAAATTCGCATTCGGTGCAAATCAAATTTTTCTGGAAATTCTGATCGACTTCCACTTCGTCAGCTTTGATTCGCTCATCTCTGAGACATACATACATAGATTATTAATGACATAGAGAAGAAAGATTCTGCAGCTCTCTTGTCACCACTTTCAGAAGAACGGAAGATAAGACCTGAACTGGGTCCCTTTGTAAAATCAAATCCAGCCTCTTTATAAAAGTTGTTTGTTCTTTATTGGCTTGCAAAATTTTAAGATCCAAAACACATATCACATGGAGAGACAAAACTGTGACTGTGACGCTTTTCGGGCTATAGTATTAAGCCCTTCATCAAGACAATGATGAAGGGCTTAATACTATAGCCCGAAACGTGTCACAGTTTTGTCTCTCCATGTGATATGTGTTTTGGATCTTAAAATTTTGCAATCCAATAAAGAACAAACAACATAGATTATTAATGCCATGAAAACTGCATTTGAAACAAAGACTTTCAATAATGTTCCTCACATCTCTGTGCTCTGAAATCTTAATGCTGCTTTTAAGATTTCAAAATAAAGCATTTGCCATGATCTCTGCATGAATTCATTTCCACAAGACACACTTGAAAAACTGTCAAACACCTGAAGAGCTTAAATCGACACAAGAATAAACTAATAAAAATAAGCGTATATAAAATACAGATAAATATATTGTTTGCAATTATACCCAATTCACATACAGTATGCAGCAAACACAGTGAGAAGACTATCACTACTAAGTCATGTAACAATCACAACATTTAGTTTTGTAAAAATCAATGGCAGGAGGAGGACTTTTTTCTCTTCTTATTGAAGCAGTTCAAAACATTGTTCATAGTAGTACTTGGTTTCCTACATGAATATATGCCACACCACTACTGTATAGTGGTCAATTCAAATAAAACTGGCAGGGGAATTGTGTTCGGAAAATACAGTAATGGCAAAGTGGATGAGAATTTTAATAAATCTCATCCACACTCTACAGAAAGTTCCGCAACCAATTACACACATTTGACGTTCAGTGCAGAATTTTAAATCCACAGCATGTCAGTTTATTCTGCAGATTTCCATCACAGATTCCACACTTTGCAATCTAATCAAATCCATTGCCAAATCAACATCAAAACCTGCACATAACTTACATGGATTTTGCAATTAATTCATGGTGGAATTTCTGCGCCAAAATACATCTAGTGTGAACTTTACTATTACAAATTCCACTGCAATCACGTGTATCAAGAGGCAATATAGAAATATTCCAGTGCTAAAGAAGGATAGCAGATGTCATCTCACGTGCAATGTTCTCCTATACCTTAGGTTCTCAGTCTGTGGAACATGTACCATAGGAGGTATACATAATGTCTTTAATGAGTACTCATAATGTTCCCATGTTGTGTTTTTAATAAGCAGGACAATGGAGTTAAATGGCTTAAGCCAGTTTCACATTTGCTGCACAGCATTCCGGCAGGCTGACAGAGAACAGCCTTCCAGAGTTCTCCAGATCCGGCATTACCAGATGTTATCTGAATGCCTGTCAGCCCCATTAACTATAAAGGGTCATTGGATATCCGGCCGCTACCCAGCAAATATGCCAAGATTTATAGGTGGGGGGGCTGTACACATAATGGTTTTTGTTCTGCTGATTTCCAGCATTCTAAGCTGGAAGACTGTTCTTCACATGTGAAAGAAGCCTTAAAAGCATTAAGAAACACTGTCCTACACCATTGGACTTCAAAATTAAAGGAAAAAAAAACTTATTGTCCAGAGTCTATTGTTTTTTCGCTCTGCAGGATCTATAGAAGTAGGCCACCTTCACCACAAACAAGTTCAGATATTTAGATCCACTCTGACGATATCCCAGGCCAGAACTCCAAAGCAGCTGTGAACACCAAGTTTCTCCTCTCCACACTGCAAGTTGGACATGTTGCCTCTCTCTCTCTCCTGGTTTCCTCCTTCTGTAATCCCTCTCAGAGACAAACCAGAGAAGATAGTGAAGTACTGCAACACGAGGTTCAGCCAAGAATAATTATTATACTTACAGGATATTATATAAAACATGCATTTAATAAAAGCAGATGTCCTGGCAAGCCCGACTCAGGTTTCGCCAAGCCATTTCAAGGGCAATGATTGTCTGTGTGTTCGTTTGGAGAGGAGGAACATGGTCTTCCCAGCTGCTTTGGATTTCTGGTTTGGGATATCGACAGCATGGATCTAAATATCTAAACCACTGGGCTCCAACCAGCAGCTCTCCAGATGTTGAAAACTACAATTCTACAGACCACTGCCTTACACAATCTATTTGCCAACCAAGCCATTGCATTGGTTTATCTGAACTTGTAGTTGGATAGTTCTACACATTTGGAAAGACAATGCAACTCAATCTATGAACTGAATATGAACAGCAATGCTGCTGATAAACATCAGACTGTCCTGAGTTCACAGTTTATAAATAATCATCTTATTGTTCTTTACTACTGATATATTATTCCTGGTGCAGATAAAGAGAAGGGTCAATGTGACAGCCCCGCTGCTTGGCTGTATAGCTTAAAGGTTACTTCAATTTTCCTGTAGGAGTGCATTGCTATATTTTACTACATGTTAATATATTCTAATAAATAATGGATCTCAGACTCGGCTTCTGCTTATAAACAAAGAGAAATCATTTTTGTACACGATGGATGCTGATTAATCTGTGGCTTGTGTTTGAGATATGATTCATGTTGATGGAAGAAGAAAGGCAAGACCTTTATTTTGGAGTCAAAGTTTCAAAATGCTTTATTGTAGCATATCTGCAGAACTTTACCTCGGTAATTGCACCTTACGATTTTAAAGAACAAAGTGAACTTTGCAGCTAATGTAATCTTCAGTTCCCTCTGCAAATGTTACCATTAATCTTACCTTCAAATAATTAAATCCACATTAGTGCAGGCACAGTAGACTATTCCTGAGAATGTGCCTTCTTTGCCGGGGTATTATGACCATTTTCTGAACAAATCCTTTAACCTTTTGGCTTTTTTGGTATAAAAGTTGATATTTCGGTAGTCACAATTTGAACTTGGTTAACCCAAACATATTTGCATACAGCATTTGTGGAATATTCGAAAGATACATAAATCACTTCTCTTACATTACATGTATAGGACCATGTTATAATGCAAGGCTAAGACTATACGGATGATTTATAGTCGGCTCATGTACTCTCGGGTTAGGCTGGGCCAACTCAGTAGAATCAAAGTTTCACAGTTAGTCTTTTGAGACTGAACATTTAAGAAAACACAGTGAAATGATATTCAGTATGATACATCATTTAACCAAGATTTATACCCCAATAAAATATCATTCTCTGCATTCTCCACAAGAGCTGATCATTTGTGTAGCTGGATGCTTAGGTGAGTTATCTGCACCAATATTACATAATAGCAGTCTGCTGCAAATTATTTCATTATTTAATGAGAAAGGATGCTGACAATAAATGCTCGGAAGGAAAATATTAAGCATCCTGTATACTCACTGAGATTTATGTTGGAGGCAATTAAAATGCGTTTGATTTTTACAGTTTAGTCTGGGTTCACACTGCTTCCACAGTTTTCTGGTCAGGGGTATACATTTAAATATCCAGAAGGAGTGTTGAGCTGCATACAGCAATTGGCATATTAACTTCTAAGGCTTCGTTCATATCCCCGTTCAGACGGGACGGATTCGGGACATAACTGGAAAGTCCTGCATGCACTGAGCGGAAACCTAACAGACCCCATTATGGGGCCCGTAAGTTCCTTTTGGCTCAGTTATGTACCGAATCCGTCCATTCCTGCTCCTAAATGGACTCCATTTGGCCATTCATTTTCATCTTTTTTCCACAAACAGTGTAGCTGTCAGGAGTTCACCTTGCATTACTATGAAGGGCTGTACTGGGAGGGTTGCCATGATGACCAGACAAGCCCTGGCTGGTGGACTTGTGAGTGTGATTGGAAACCTAGCCTTCAGACCTTTCTATTTTTTTACTTCTGGCTTGTTTTTTGGATTATCGTCGTGGCTGCTGATTCTGATTTTTCATACTCTCCTGCAGTCTTCGCGTTTGCTTCTCCTGGTTTTTGACTCTGCTTTACGACTTCGCTTCTCCTCCTTGGTCATCCTGAAAGGTCTTATCAAGTTCCACTGACATATTCTGGTTACCTGGTTTCAGAGGGCTGGTAGCATATTATGGGTCACTGGCTGTGGTCTGAATGATGACTGTGTATTACCTAACAGTAGTATAGTCTACCCTAGTTAAAGTGTTAAACATAGATTTATAGGATAGCTGACTTACATCAGGCGGTAGCTCTAACCACTAGGCTACCGTCTCTCCTTGAGCTGTGCTCTAGCTAACTTCTAACTACCTCTCTTGTCCTTGCCTTGTCCTGCTGATTATCCCAATCTCTTGCACCTGCTATTTCCTATAAAACCCAGCCCTTGAACCCAGCCCTTTGCTGGTTATTGTGCTTCCAAGCCTGTAGCAAGCTTCCTCTCTGCTCTTCCATGCTGACCACGCCTCCATCTACTCCTGCTGTTACCTCGCTGCCATCTCTGCTGCCGACCTAGATTGATCGACCACGCTACCTGCCTCCTGCTTCTGTGGGTCTTTGCCACTGGACTCCATACTTCCAGCTCGGGTGTCCTCTGACTAAGGTGGGCCTCAATTGACACTACCAACCATAACCGAATAACCAGCCCAAAAAAAAAAATGGAGTCCGCAATGGCCACCCTGCGCAAGCAGGTGTCTGAGCTGCAAGAGTTCGGCATCACCTGCCAGGAGAAATTTTCGCAACTCTAAGGCCTGGTACAGACAGAGTCAACAGAGGGAGATCATTGAGCTCCAACGGCAACTCCTGGACGTACGTGGCGCGGCTGCAGACACACCCATGCCACTACCCTCAAGATTCAATGGAGATCGTCGCCAGTACCGGGGCTTTCTCAATCAGTGCCGTATCTACTTCCGGATGCATCCGGCCCCCTTTTCCACTGACGAGAAGAAAGTATTGTTCATCGTTAACCTCCTGACGGACGAGGCCCTGGCATGGGCATCTCCATACGTGGAAATCGATAGCCGTCTGCTGCACGATCTGGATGTTTTTATCACAGCTATGAGCCAGGTCTTTGATGACCCCAATCGCTGTGCGACAGCTGAGGCAAGACTACACAGTCTTCGACAGGGAAGATGCCTCCACAATATAGCGAGTTTCAGGATGTCTGCGACAAAAAAATCGCAGACAAGCTGCCCCCGCATCGACCATACGACTGCCCAATTGAATTACTACCTGGGGCTGAAATACCCTTCGGCAGCATCTACTCCCTCTCGGAGCCTGAACTCAAGGCTCTGAAGGACTACTTGGACGAGGACCTAAAGAAGGGCTTCATTCGACCCTCCACCTCCCCCGCGGTAGCACCCTTCTTCTTCGTGGAGAAAAAAGACTCCTCTCTACGCCCTTGCATTGACTACCGCAAGCTGAATGATGTTACGGTAAAAAAACGTTACCCTCTCCCCCTGATTTCGGAACTTCTCGAGAGACTCCGGGCGGTGAAAGTCTTTACGAAGCTCGATCTTCGAGAGGCCTATAATCTGGTTCGCATTCGCCGCGGGGATGAATGGAAGACCGCCCTTCGCACAGGATACGGACATTTTGAATACTTAGTTATGCCCTTCGGAATTTGCAATGCCCCAGCCACTTTCCAACATTTCATTAATGACGTCCTTAGGGACATGCTGGATCTGTTCGTAGTGGTGTACCTGGACGATATTTTAATTTTCTCTGAAAATCTCGAACAAAATTGCGAACATGTCCGCAAGGTGTTACAAAGACTCCGTGAGCAGTCCCTTTACATCAAGCTCGAGAAATGCGAGTTCGAACAGACCACCACCCAGTTTCCCGGTTACATCATCTCCACGGAAGGGCTTAGTATGGATCCTCGGAAGATTCAGGCTGTAATAGATTGGCCTTCCCTAAGAACGAAAAGGAAATACAGAGGTTTGTCGGCTTCGCCAACTTTTACCAAAAATTCATTCGGAACTTCTCAAAAATCATTACTCCAATTACCCAGTTAACCAAAAAGACTGTGCCCTTTTCCTGGACACCCGCCTGAAGCTCCAATTCTGATCCATCCTAATCCCGAACTGCCATTCACAGTTGAAGTGGACGCTTCCGACACCGCAGTAGGCGCTGTCCTATCACAACGCACGGGAGAAAAGATGCTTTTACACCTTACGCCTTCTTCTCTCGCCAAATGTCCCCCCGCAGAGAGGAACTATGACATCGGGAATAAGGAGTTGCTGGCAATCAAAGATGCCTTCTCGGAGTGGAGACATCTATTGGAGGGGGCCATCAATCCCATAACTGTGTTTACTGACCACCGAAACCTCGAATTCATCCGTTCTGCCAAGAGGCTTTCCGCCAGACAAGCCAGATTTTTCTCTCGATTCAATTTCATTATCACATATCGCCCGGGGTCGAAGAATGGCAAAGCAGATGCCCTTTCCAGGATATACTCTGAACCTTCACAGGACAACAAGGGCCAAGCCAGCATTCTACCCGAAAAAAAGGTCTTAGAGCTACCTACCCAAAGGAACTCCTGGGGTCAATCAAGAAGGCTTATGAAAGGGACCCCTTCCTCACCCACCCAGTGAAGACGTCAATATCACCCTCAAGGGTGGCTTCTGGGTATACCTGGATCGACAACTGTACGTACTAGAAATGGCACGGCTCGATGTACTAAAATATAACCACGATACCAAGTTGGCTGGCCATCCAGGTATAAGAAAGACCCAGGAACTCCTGTCCCGCTCCTTCTGGTGGCCGACGTATAAGGAAGATACTAAAAGGTTTGTCTCCTCATGCACTGTCTGTGCCACTCTTCACCCGTGGGGCTGCTGCGACCACTCCCCATCCCCTCCCGCCCTTGGGGTTCAATTTCTATGGACTTTGTGGTTGACCTACACCCTTCAAAAGGGATGAACACCATTCTGGTCGTCGTGGACCACCTTACCAAGATGGCCCATTTCATCCCCTGCAAGGGCCTACCCACCACCAAACAGACGGCTGACCTGGTTTTCCGTGAAATCTTTAGGTTACACGGGGTTCCGGATGATGTGGTCTCTTACCGAGGAGTGCAATTCACCTCTAAATTCTGGAAAGACTTCTGCCTGGCCCTTGGGATCACGGTAAACCTGTCCTCCGCTTTCCATCCCCAGTCTAATGGGCAGACAGAGAGAATGAACCAGACCCTCAAGCAGTACCTACGTTGTTTCATCACTCATTTGCAGGATGACTGGTTGGACCACCTTCCTACGGCCGAGTTTTCCTATAATAATGCGGAACACAGTTCCACCCATTACAGTCCCTTCTACGCTAACACTGGTCTGCATCCAGCTTTCATCCCACGCCTGCCCATCACCTCCACGCTTCCAGCTGTGGCCGAACGCCTGGAAAATTTACAAGAGGCACAACAGAACATTTCCAATAATCTCCTTGAGGCTCAGAGACGCTTTAAGCGGGCGACAGACAAACGTCGTAGACCCACTCCGGACTTTCAGATAGGAGATCAAGTGTGGCTCTCCACAAGAAACCTAAGACTGAAGGTACCCGCTCAGAAACTGGGCCAAAAATACATGGGGCCTTTCCGGATCTCTGGCCAGATTAATGAAGTCACCTTCTGGCTGGACCTCCCACATTCCATCAGCAATTCCATTGCTCCCTTCTCAAGCCGTTTGTAGAGAACACCTTCCCTGGCCGCCATCCCCCCACCACCAGTAAGGGTACAAGGCGAAGAGGAGTACATTGTCTCAAAGATCCTCGACTCCAGACTCCACCAGGGCAAAATCCAATACTTGATTTCCTGGAAAGGCTATCCTCCAGAAGACAACTCCTGGGAACCGGAGGAGAACATTCATGCCCCCAGACTTGTCAGGGAGTTCCATCTGAGTCACCCAGATAAGCCTTCCCCTGCGGTGCCCGGAGGTCACCTTGGAAGAGGGGGAGTACTGTCAGGACTCGAACCCATGGCCAGTCATGTCCCAGGCGGTAGCTCTACCCACTAGGCTACCGTCTCTCCTTGGACTATTCTCTAGCTAACTTCTAACCACCTCTCTTGTCCTTGCCTTGTCCTTGCCTTGTCCTGCTGATTATCCTAATCTCTTGCACCTGCTACTTCCCTATAAAACCCAGCCCTTGAACCCAGCCCTTTGCTGGTTATTGTGCCTCCAAGCCTGTAGCAAGCTTCCTCTTTGCTCCTCCACCACCACCACCACCACCACCACCACCACCACCACCACCACCACTACTGCTGTTTTACCATCGTTGCCAACCCGGACCGTTTGACCTCGCTGAATTGCCGCCTGCATTGACTCTCTGCTTTCCACCGACCACGCCTCCGTCTACTCCTCCTGTTACCTCGCTGCCATCTCTGCTGCCGACCCGGACTGATCGACCACGCTACCTGCCTCCTGCTTCTGTGGGCCTTTGCCACTGGACTCCATACTTCCAGCTCGGGTGTCCTCTGACTAAGGTGGGCCTCAATTGACACTACCAACCATAACACATCCCTTCCTTCCCAGAAATCCAGAGGAGCATGTATGGTATATAAGTCTCCTCACCCCAATTAAGGTACCCCCAAACTCCCAATGGAAAGCCCAGGAGAGGGCTAAACACAGTGTAAACTCAGCTTTAGATGGTAGTTGTTTTATATGTATGACCAACTATGTTATGCCACAGAATCAGAGTGTCTTTTAGTTAGGATTAGTTCAGATATGCATATGGATCCCCTTGTAGTCAGTAGGATGTTTTCAGTGCGGTCCAGTTTAGTTATCTGCTGGATCTGGCACTTCTGTTATTTTCGTTAATGGAAATTGATAGCGCTGGTGTGAGCCCAGCCTAAGATCGCATAATTCCATCAAAGCTAGATTGTTGAGTTGTCCTGTTAAAGCAGAGATATAGGCTTTCCTTCAAATGGGCAACACCACAACACAGTTTTTTATTTATTTAGATTAATAGATCAGTGCATCTTACAAAACTATAACACCTATTGAGCAAAACATAGTGCCAGACCAAGAAAGGAAAAAATATTTCATCTTTATGAAATTATTTCATCATAGTATGAAGCCATTTAAAGTATATTGAGTCAATACAAACAACAGACAGGTGGGTTAGGGCTAGTGAATAAGAAAGCAAGGCCAACTTGCGTGTAATGCATACAAATAAAGTCATTGTAGATGTTGGCCAGAACATAAACTGGCAGCATGTTACCACCAAGAATAGGATGAAAAAAATCATATCAGAAGGTAGAAAACTGCCCGCGCATTAAGTTATGTCTAAGTTCACCCACCACACCCAATGCGCCTTTTACAAGTGGTTTCATATGGATTGGTTGGTATAATATTTCCCTCTTCTCTCGCTTTGTCACTAGGTGGCACTTGGCTTGTAAAGTTTAGGCAACACTGCCTAGAAGACCACTTTTCAATGCAATTTTGGGTGGTTGTCTCTAATTTCTATTGAGTTGACATGTTCAGAAGCATTGTATATAAAATGCATTCACTCTAATCAGTAACTTTCCGCAGCCTCTTTCACATGATGGATTTCTATTTGTCCTGCTTTTAGAAACCCATTTTCAAATATCTGATTAGAAAATTCTGCATTAAGAGAGAGGAGTCTTCTGTTCAGGTCCCTACTCTATTAGCGAAAAGTGGCTACAAAGAGCATTAGTCTGTCTAGAGGTCCTGGCTCTTCCACCTATTGAGTTAATTGGTAATTAAGTAATGCTTCAGGTTCCTTGTTGATGGTGCTTCATGGAATTGCTCTCCAGCAGATTACCACTGACACTTCAATCAGGTTATTTTCAGGAGGCCCTAACAATAAGGGATTGTCCAAAGTAGAGAACCCATATTATTCTAAAAATTAAGAATATCTGTTGAGTAACTTAATTGTGAAAGCCATCCTTGAAGACTTGTCCATATGGGCATTGTTTATGCTCAACACAGCATTCAGAGAGTACAGCTGAGATCTCTCCAGATAGACATTGCATAGAACTGTCTCCTTTGAGGTATATGAATAGATCATATATCTGACAGCGAAGACAGGGCAGTGTTGGGTTACAACTAAATGACAAGATGTAAGAGAGGGGTTATGGAGCTGTTTATGTTAAGGCATTCATGTCAAACACCTGGTGGTGCTAGCCGATATGCTAGCCTGTAATGCTCACAAGTGCAAAGCTTCGCAGCTCCACCACCTTCTTCTCACATCGGTGAATATCTCAGTGGGATATGTTTCCTATCACCTTTACAGCAAGCACGAATCAGACATATCTTTGTCACTAAGAGCAAATATAAAGAGGCAGCTTACACAGCAAACAACACGTTTCCCTTTCCTGAAGACAGCCCAACGCTTGGTGTGTGCTCATCTGTTATTCCTTCAGATGCTACTTTCAGAATACATTACAGTCAAGCTCAGGTAAAAAGTTCACATCTGTCCTTTTTTAAGCTCAATAATTCATTATCTCATGTTTTGTTACCTTACCAGGTTTCCTTTGAAATTTCCATGTACAGTGATTAGCATGATATAAAATCCCATCTGTGGAGCTGTGGTAATTCTGTACTTACACCTGTATTTACATACACTACAGAAGAGTAGATTTAAAGGGGCTGTGTAATAAACTACTTTTCACTCTAAAGTGTATTTTTATTAATTACTCTAGCCTCCATTCTTCCTCAGATGTTTTTTTTTTTTTTTCATATTTTCCTTTATTCCCTGTGCTTAAATCTTGATTCCAGGTTTATTATGTGTCTGCTGTTCCACGATGCCTTAAGGCAGTGAGATGAGTTGACATCAGCAGATCAGGTGACACTAACCACGCCCCTTGTTCATACCAGTGATGCCTGTGCGTCCCGTATTACAAGGCTCCAATACAGGACGTTACCAACAACAACTGAAATCAAAACTGATTTTCCCAAGGGCACAATGGTAGGCTAATAACTTTAGAAAAATTATGTCTAAGTTCACCCACCACACCCAGTGCGCCTTTTACAAGTGGCTTCACAGTGTTTTTTGTAGCTGGTCTCCCTGAGATCAGCTATTGTTGTGTTTAAGTGGCTTCATCTGGATTGGTTGGTGTAATATTTCCCTCTTCCCTCGTTTTGTCAGGTCAGCTGCACTTGGCTTGTAAAGGTTAAGAAACACTGCTTAGAAGACCACTTTTCAATGCAATTTTGGGTGGTTGTCACTATTAGAGGTGAGCGAATTTCTTAAAAGTTCGATTTTGCTGATTCGGCGAAATTCTCAAAAAAAATTTGCTTTGTGACGAATTACTTAGTCACAAAGCGCTTTTTTTTTTGTAAGTAGCGGGTGCAATGACAGGGAGCTGTAATGGCACCGCCCCTGTCATTGTAGCCAGATGCAGCGTTCATACATGATCACGGCATCTGAGTGTAAAATTAACAATAAAAAAAAAATCAAACTTGCCGCCTCCATTTGCTCGGGCCATCTTGCTTGAAGATCTCGGCCGAAATCCTCTGCGGCACGAGATTATGTCATCACGCCGGCTGGCGTGGTGACATATGACATCATCACGCCAGCCGGCGTGGTGATGTAATCTCCCGTACATGGGATTTTGGCCGAGATCTTCAAGCAAGATGGAGGCTGGCGGCCCGTCGCGAGCAAATGGAGGAGGTAAGTTAGAATTTTTTTGTTTTTTCTACTATTTCAGGTTAAATCGATTTAGGCGAATCTAATTTATCCTGAAATTCAGATAGAATTCCACTTCAGGGGATTTGTTTCGCTCATCTCTAGTCATTATATCTCTATTGTGTTCTGAAGCATTGTATATAAAATGCATTCACTCAAATCAGTAACCTTCCACAGCCTCTATCACATGATGATAAATGATAGTATTTGGGGAAAAGATACATTTATATTAGTGGCTCAAGCCCTTTAACAGTCTGCAAAGAGGTCTGACATTAACTATGTAGAAACAATGCATTCATACTTTTCTACTTGTATAGCAAAAATACACAGTATCATGTTAGCCTGAAAAATCTGTGTAATGGTAAAAACTTTTGTGTTAAAAAAAACAAAAGTATTATAGGAGTGAAAAATTATATCTGCAAGCTTTTAGAGTACAGAGACTCATTTATCAGGCAAGGCTTACAGATGCAGCTTTGAAATATACAGTAATTTGCAAATGTAATTTTTCTGGTTAGCCACAAGAGGTATCATCCATGTAATAATTTTTGTCTTTGTTAAAGGTCTATTCCAGTCCCATCTGAGGAATCAGCTCTAAACAAATTCCAAATGTCATAAATAGTAACTTGCTAAATAAATACATTTTTCCATCTTTGTTCATTCTCCAGATTTCAGAGCTTCTTTCTGTGATGTGTTTACTGTGTGTAACCAATGGTTATGGCAAATGCTGTGATATAGCAGTGCTGGCCGCAATTGCGTAGTCCTGCATCCCTTGTTCTCTTATCAGTGTGGCCTGGGGTCCAGGAGTGTGCATGCCAGAGCATGTGCGGTAGCTGTATGCCTGGCCACATCTACTCCTGCTACACATCTCCTGCTGCTACATTATGAAAAGCAGCAGCAGGCACGTTCGGGCTAGTGGACTCAGTGGAGCACTGATATAATCAGAGTTCCAGTTGACCGAATTGTCCTGCCAACATACCAAGCGCTGGCGGGTATGAAGGAGCTGGAAAATGGGCATTATTTAGAGCAGTTAAAAGTGGCAGATGCGAAAACACCTAGTAACCCCTTGTACAGTGTAAGTCGTGCTGAGTCCAATTATGTCATTATGTAATTTTTACCTTCATACTCACTTGCGTTCTAACACTGTGCTCCAACAAACCAGCAGTAAAATGCATTGAGAGGACTCCTCTCCATTATGTGCATGAGCTCAGGAGTCCTCTCAATGCATATTTCTGCCGTAACATTCGGAGCGCAGAGTTGGAACGTAGACGAGTATTGAGATAAAAATTACATAATCAGACTCTGTGTAATATATACTGCTTACTCTAGTTTGGGAAGTGTTTCAGAGTTGACAAATTCCCTTTAAAGATTCACGGACTCCGCCAGGTCTGTAAACAATGGATCCGCAAATTACCAATATATTCTGTGTGCATTCTACATTTTTCTCACTCCCATAAATAAAAAGAACTATTCTAGTTTACAATATGGGCAAGAATAGGACAAAAATGGCCACATGGATCGTCAAAAAATATGGATGTGTTGTGTGCATGGCCCCATAGAAATGAAGCTGCCAGTGTGCTATCTGTAAACAACATGGATAGCATATAGATGAATGATATGGTCATGTGGATGAGTCCTAATACCGGAGTAGTAGCATCTGAACATGCCTGATCGTTCTTCAGTTCAAAACTGCCTGACATATAAAATTAGCGACCAATCTTATTTTCTTCTTATCAAGTCTAGAAGACACACTTGTGAACAATGTGACAATCTACAAAAAAGATTGAAATGCTGTAGATTTTAAAATCCACACCATGTGTTACTTTACGCATAGACAATTCCTATAGCATGTAGATGAGATTTGTTATAATTGGAGTTGAGGTCAGGGCCCTGTGTGGGAAAGGCAAGTTTTTTCACATCAAACTCACCCAACCAGTGGTGTAGCTAAAGGCTCATGGGCCTTTGTGCAAGAGTTCAGATTGGGTCCCCCTTCTCTCAATGCTTTCTGGCAAGGGGCAGGGGTGCACCTAGCCTTTCTGCTGCCTGAGGCAAAAATTGAAACAGCACTTTCCCTCCCTATGGCAACATCCCAACCTTACCCCTTCCCTCCAGCCCTACTGCTAAAGACATATTTGGAAAACTTGACATACTGCGCAACAAAACATAGAAGGTAATACAGCACCACATGCCTCTTAAATCCAGTGATGTCTCCTCTGATGTAGACAGAACATTCTCTTTTCTCATCTTCTCCTTTCTGGCCAGACCGCCATAATGATTACTTTAAGCCATCTGTCATCTCTGCAGAGGTTGACTAACAGACATCTTAGATTCCTGCTTTTCCATCATTCTCCCCATCTTCTCAACACTCCATCCTGCCACCCCCAACACTATGCCTGCTGTGTTCCCCAATACTATACTACAGAAACAGTCCCCTGGAAATACTAGTACCACACAGATAGTGTCCTCTTTAATAATTATTGGCACACAATGCCCTAAAAAAAAAATGCGCCCAGTAGTGTCCCTGAAGCTAATAGTATAAACATAATGTCCCCCAAAAATAATTGTGCCAAGCTGTTACTGTGCCAGTGAGCCCCTGCCCCCCCCCCACACACACACACACAGTATTAGTGCTCCTCAAAGTCCCACCAATAGAAATAATTATCTGCCATATTGCACAGTGTTAACAGTGCCCCTAATAGTAATAATGCCCACGTGCCCATACTAGTAATCATATTCCCCCAGTAGTAATAATTCTCCTTAGGCCTCATGCACACGGCCGTTGTTCGGGTCCGTGTCCGAGCCGCATATTTCGCGGCTCGGCCGTGGACCCATTCATTTCAATGGGGCTGCAAAAGATGCGGACAGCACTCCGTGTGCTGTCCGCATCCGTTGCTCCGTTCCGTGCCCCCGCAAAAAAAATATAGCATGTCCTATTCTTGTCCGTTTTGCGGACAAGAATAGGCATTTCTATAATGGGCTGCGTTCCGTTCCGCAAAATGCGGAACGGAACGCGGATCAGCTTCCGTGTTTTGCCGATCCGCGATTTGCGGACCGCAAAACACCAACGGTCGTGTGCATGAGGCCTTATAATGTGTGCCAGTAAAAATGTCCCTAATGTGTGCCAGTACAAAAAGATCTCCTTATAATGTGCACCATTACAAAAATATACCCTTACAATGCCCCCTTAAAATATACGCCAGTACAAAAAAATACTATCTTAAAATGTTCCAGAACAAAATATAATCCTTATAATGTGTGCCAGTACAAAAAATCCCTCCTTAGATTTCAGATCAGACCTCCATATAAAATCCTCAGATCAGACCCCCATATCAGATCCTGAAATTAGATCCCCATATCACAACTTAAATCAGACCCTCATATCACACCTCAAATCAGAGCCCCATATCAGACCTCAGATCAGACCCCCATATCAGATCCTCAGACCACCATATCAGACCTCAGATGAGACCCTCATATCAGATCCTCAGAACCCTATATCAGATCCTCAGACCCACATATCAGACCTCAGATCAACCTCTACTCTCCAAGTCCGGCATCCTCTCCTGCAAGTCTCAACTCGCTGGTCTTTTCCAGGCTCACTCTGCACTGTCACCTGACTGCGTGTACGCCTACGTCCTGATGCTGTACGCAGGACCAGGGAGGAGGGGTAAGTATAAAACACCCACGCCAACACATCTGATGAAGGTTTCCTGTGCAAGGACTCTATCCAGCAGGCAAGCAATCCAGTAAAATAAGTAAGCGTCCAGCACAGGAATAAAATCTTGAATCTTTATTTTAGAATTCCAGTAAAATAGCATCTCCATAAAAGTCAAGGTACTGCCACGAACGCGTTTCAATCAAACAATCATGGTATAATCCTCATATGGAAATAGCACATTAATATACCAATTCATAATACACGGAAAACTAATCATGTCAATTAACACATACATGATATAAATTATCTTAGATACACCCATGTTTAACCCTCAACTGCGACTGCTGCAACCCCTACAGCTATGCCACTGCACCCAACTATGCCTTTAAGGATCTTCCTTTGTGCATTGGGGCATAGTCATGCTGGAACTGAAAAGAACCTTCCCCAAACTGTTCCCACAAAGTTGGACATGTTAGACACTTTCTGTATCCCACCATTTAGCTGGTCTACTTTACACCAATATTTTGTTCCTAAGAAATGATGCCCCCCATAAATAAATCTTTACATACATGAGAAGCATCATTCTTGCACTTTATTGTACATAAATGCTGAGGACAATGACAGTTCTTATGCTGACTGTATCTGGCTGTGCATCCTGAACTGATCTGGCTTAGGGCTACTCCAAAGGACATTATCCTGGCAGTCCCCTGGCCTTTACCCTATAACCCCTATGCAGGGATCTCCTGAAACAGTCTCTGTTCAATAGACATCTGACCCACAGGGGTCAAAAGACAGGCGTGTGAAACACCAAGGGGTCAGACAAAACCCGTAGTCTTGGACAAGCCAAGGTCAGGGCAGGCAAAGTTCGTTCAATCCAGTAAACAGTCCAAGGCAAGGTGTAGGCAGTACAGGTTCAATACAAGAAACAAGCCAGGTCAGACAGCGAATGATCAAATCCAGAAACAGACAGAAGTTGATACACAGGCAGACAACAGGATAACAGCACACCTTTGAGGACACTCAAGACCTAGAATCTATTGCTTAGGGGAAGGTTCTCTAAATACCCAAAGGTGACTGACCATTGGCTGGAGAAGATAAGGGCACATATGTGCTTGCCATTTAAGAGTTGGAGAGAGAGCATACACGCCCTAGAGGCAGAGACAAGTAACAAGTTGGCCTTAGCCGTTAAGGAGTGATCACCACAACACTGAGGCAGGACAGAGAGAGGCAAGTGAGAGGCAGGGAACAGCAGCAGCCAACATTTTCCACTTCCATAACAGTATCTACAGCCCCCATTGACCTGGCCTACTGTATGCCAGAAGGATGTTCTTTTATATTAATTGTACAGGAAAGCATAGTCTGCTGCAGTTATCTAGATAGTGGTATACAGTAAAAAACATATACCACACAGTATACTTTTCGATTTACATTGGGAGCATATGGTTGTTTGGGGGGATACTTGATGTGATCACGATGTCTGTAAAGGGACGTGGAATATGTCAGCGCTGTATATGTAAAACAATATATACTACTGTATGCAGACTTCAGGGGACACCTAAATGCCCCGAAATGTATGTACCATTTTGACAAATTTGGCACAGTGTGTGCTATTGTTGCTCTTTCATATATTGATGCTTTCTATGATATTCTTGTTTGTCCCTCTATTTCAACCAATGCATTTCAGATCATCTCAAAGCATATTTTGTATAAAAGACAAAAGAACACAACTATAGCATAGTAGTTACATGTGTGTACAACTGAGAAGAGCCTTTGTAAAGCAGTATATACAAGTCAGGGCCGGGTCACACTGTTGAAAGTAGTCTTGTCAGGTTTATGATTAAAGCCTCCAGAGCAAACAAGGTCATTTGAGATAGGTCAGTGAATGGTACAAACCGTAAATTGTCCTAATCTCCATCATTACTGCTGGTGTAGTTAATTAGCGGGAACATTTGGTTTCTATCTATAGGATTTGCTTTAATCCGTGCATAGAGCATGAAATAGATAATGCTAATAAAACAAGCGACTCTTTGTAAATTTATTTTAAAGTCTTATAAAGTTAAACCATAAAGAGCAACTGTTCTTGAATACAAAAGACCCTGCTATGATTTATGGCCAGAAATCATGTTACGCATGGATCAGCTTCATTGTAATTCTGTGGAGAACAGACACAGAATTACGTTTGTTATTGTATATAAGTATTTTAATTGTACTAATATATATATATATATATATAAAGAAAAAAGGACAATACTACAGCACTCTGCAAACCAAATAAAGTACAATAATGCCATAGTAATAGAAAATACTCTGGTTCTAAGGCTACGCTTATTTTGTAAATTTGAGATCCTTGGAAAATACCTTTTTGTACAAAATTATTTGGGCCCGTCTGCCAAACGTCAAGGCGATCTCTGTAAGACGGGAACCTAACACTAAATGCTACCGGTTATGTGCCATAACAGCCACCATAAAATTCAGGGAGTGCAGGTTCCACATGCATGCTGGGTCCACTCTGCTTTTTATCATTTTTGGTGCCAAAATGGCCTCCATTAAATTCAGGGAATGCAGGTACCAACATGCATGCTGAGCCCACTCTATTCTTTTCCTGGTGCCAGACAGCTTCCAATAAATGCAATGAGAGTCCACTCTATACCTCTCCTGTTGCCAAAAGGCTTCCAGTGAATGCAGGGAGAGCAGACTACAGCTTTATACTTACACTAATTAAAATTATCCAAGTAAAAAGCTGTAGCCTGCTCTCCCTGCACTCACTGGAAGCCTTTTGGCAACAGGAGAGGTATAGAGTGGACTCTCATTGCATTTATTGGAAGCCGTCTGGCACCAGAAGCCACCTTGCCGCTTGGTAGACGGGCCCGACATAATTTTGATCAACTATATGGGCTAACAACTTCTACCCCATGTTATAGTAAGTATGGTAGTCATGTATTTGACCCTGTTCACACATTCACCTCTTCACCCATTCTTCGTGCATTCAGCAGTGTGCTGCTATTTCTTTGGTTTGCTGTATAGTTGTCCGTGTAGCTTGCACCTGCATTTAAATTATCTCTAGGAGGTGCTGTTTCATTTTTGGGTATGTATATATATAGATATATATATATATATATATATATATATAAATCCACGGCACACTTCTGTAAACGGTGAAAACATGTCACAGCAGCGAAATTACGGGCCCCTCATGGAACCTTTCTCAAGCCACTTTCTCAAGCTTTTTTTCACCGTTTTCAAAAGTGTGCCGTGGATTTTTATATCTATTTATGCACCTGGAATCAAGGGTCGGACACTGGCACCCGAATTGCTGTCTTGAAGGAGTACTGCCCTGTTTTGTGAAGTATATATATACATATATGTATACTATTACATAATACAATCTAAGGAAGTATGTCAGAACTAGCACTTTGAATGGAACAGGAAGCAGGAAGTGTAGTGGCTGTGCTGGGTTACTACAATTGAGCTTACATTCATCTGAATGAGAGCTTAGATGCAGTAACCCAGCATGGCCAATACACTTTAAACAGAGCTGTGCTTCCTGTTCCATTAAAAGTGCTAGCTCCCGTACCAAAAGCTTCAGGAAACCGCTCATTGGTGGGGGATTGGGGGGTGCACAGTGTCAGACCCTCACCAATCAGATATTAATGACTTATCCTGTGGATAGTTCATCATTATCAGGAGCCTGGAAAACCCTTTAATCAGAAACTATTCTGGATTGGTTGCTTTAGGTCACAAAATTAGGAGAGGAGCTGGCCCACAAACAACATTTATCACTTATCCACAGCATAGGTGATAAGTAAAAGATCACTGGGGGTCCAACCACTGTGGACCCCACTGAGCACAAGAACAGGGGTCCTGGAGTCCCTTATGTGAAAGGAGCACATGTGACCACCACTCCATTCATCTCTATAGGACTGCCAGAGATAGCCAAGTCCAGTCCTTTAGTTTAGCCAATAATACATTAGTATATAATAAACAGTATTTTTCTATATACAATTTTTAGTTATTTGCTAAGCTGAGCTAAGCCTCCTCCTGCTCCAGCTATATACTAGTGATTATAGGGCCTTGTGCACACAACATGGCCTGTACAGAGGAAAATTGAGTTTCTATGTCTCAGGGGGTTATTTATTATTAGATATATTCTCATTTTTGCGTATATCTTTCACATATTCGGTCGCAAAGCGGATTTGTGGCTGAATCTGCAACTTTACCCGGCTCACGCCAGGTCAAAAAAAAGGGTCGTGGTGAAGGGGGCGGACCGGCCAGCCTATCTCATTTATCATTTTCTACAACTGTTTTAGGCGTAGAAAATGATCTAAATCTAGACCTGCGGTGGATGCGCCTAAGTTATGTAGAGGCCAACGCTTCTACATAACTTAGGTGTATCATGTGCCAGCGCAAGGGGTATTAAGACCAGCGTCTAAAATGCCGGTCTTAAAAAATGACCCCATTCATGTTCTGCTATACAGTGCCTCCCTATGATGCTGTGCTAAAGAGATATTCTTCCCTAGTAGCATTTCTCCATAATATAGCAACCGACAGAACATGGTACATTCGTATGGATTTTAGAGTAAAAAAATCTCTGTATGACTCCATGTAATATCGGTACAGTATGGACTTTCCACGCTCCCAATGAACTCGGATCCTGTGAATATTTTGAGATTACATTTTTTCCCACCATATAGTCCAGACAATACCTATGTGTAAATAAGAACATGTAAAGGCCGATAAACACAGACTGTTATGACATGTCTACATTTTATTTTTTGCTGTTGATTTTCTGATGTGTTTTTATATTACATATTCAATGGATGCAAATGAGAATAATAAAACTTTCCATCATGCGGGGCCTCAATACACACTACGCTCTAGCACTTGCATATACTACACATTGGTGAGGCTGTAATAGGGGTACAGATGTGTGGGAGGATTAAAGAGGGGGGCGTCCGTTATTTGGGAAAGTGGTACGGTAAGGGAACATGTTATTTAACTGTTATTGTTGAATTGTTATAAAAATGTGAATTGTCATGTCTCTTGATCCCTGCAAGCCAGGAGGGGTGTAGTGAGAGAGTTGGCCACTAGAGGGACCCCTAGGATAAGAATAAAAGGCTTAGTGAGGGGAGGAGGAGTTCAGTTGGCAGTTGGCAGTTGGCAGTTGGCAGTGGAGTGAAAATGTAGTTGCAGGACAGTTTAGGCCCCTGTCCCTGGTAAGGACAGGGGAACCTGGGCCTATGGCCTAAAAAGGGTGTGCAGTGTGAGAAAACAGCGGAAGGGTCTTGCCCGTAAGTGTGTGCCGGGGAAAGGAGTACGTCAGTGCCTAGGGCCAGGAGGTATATTACCATTAGGCCGGGCTGAGAGACTGAGAAACAGACCAGGGAAAGAGGGAATCACTGGATACCAGCCGGACGGGGCTGAGGATACAGAGAGAGAGAGAGCAGAGCCTTTGTGAGGAGAAACGCGGGAAGTGTGCAGGGATCAGGAGACATATTGTCCATGTGCTGCATTGAAGGCCCGTTGGTGTACTATGTACTGAAAAGGTCTGCTGTGACGAATAAAAGTGATTGTTCCCTGGTCAAGTGTGTGGCCGGCAGAGGAATCCGCTTGATGTTGAGAAATGTTTGCAACCCTGAAGTAAAAGACATTGACAATTCAACTGATCCGCCTGGTCTTCAATTATTCCCACTAGCAGGGGAGTTCTACAGCTGCTAAACACTGTGACACCATCTTTTACGGAGGACGGAAGGGATCCATAAGTATATTGAAAGCATACCTCTCAGGTGGGTGACGCACTGCACCACAACACCCAGCATGCCCTGGTCACCCCTGAACCCTGAGGTAGCTTACATTTTGGCGTAGTCGGCAGGATCCACGCGTTTCTGTGGTGCAGGGAAACGTGAACCCCGTGCCTTGAACTATTCTGCCCAGTGTGAGTAGTGACTGTGACTTTTATTTAATTTGGGCCAAAGAAAGTGTATCTGAAGTGCCCCAAGGGCGCTGTGTGGACTATCGCTAGTCTGGGTGAAGAACTAAACCGTTATAGAGTGATTGGTGCACTGTGGTGGAGCGGCTTGCTGTCAGTGAATTGAAGAAAAGTGTTTCCAAGATGGCCGCCAGCGCTGAAAGGATTCTGTCTGCGCCATCACTGATTACTAAGGCGCGAAACTTTGCCGCCAAATTCCTCCAGGGAGGGGAGGGGACTGTATAACGTGTCTCTCCAGTGAAGTGAGATCCTGTGAAGATGCCGCCGGCCCTATTGCAGAGTATCTAGGGGCGGATCTGTCTGGAGGCGGGGTCTTGTGTGCCTGCGTGTGGAGAGAGGAGAAGGAGACAAGATGGCGGAGTCCCGTGAGACAAAGGATCTCGAAAAGGACTACCCGAACTGGCGGTGGCGGAGTGGGGAGCTACCCCACCTGATGCTCCTCTTGCTGAGGAATGGAGTGGTCCCGAGGAATGGGCCGGTGCGGTCCGGTGGCAGGACCCGAGTGACTGTGACGGAGAGCGTCACCCGCGTGGTCGGCTCTTATGGAAGAGCTGCGTGCGGTAGTTGTGGCCTGGACTGTGAAAAAGAAGAAGAAGGAGGAAGAGAGGGCCAAATTCCAATATGATTTTCCGGCCAGCAGGACCCACCCCATGGAGCGGCGGATCGGAGTGGTCCTAGAGTTTGATACCGAAAGGGGTTACGGGTTCATTAAGGATCTGCAGACCCGAAGGGACTTTTATGTGAACCGGCGGTCTGTGAAACGATCGTATCTGCCGGGATACATGCATAATTTGGAAGTCGGGAGACCGTGGGATTTACACCTGCCGAGGGTCCCCGTGGGGCCTACGCGATAGCGGTTAGTCGGCCCAGAGGCCTACCGGAAGGTTGGGAGGAGGATGAGAAGAACCGGCCCTTTCCCTATCCGGGCCGGACAACCCTGCGGAGGGACTGCGACATCAAGTGAGACCGGCCAGTCCCCGAGTTCCTGTGACAGATCCGGAGATGGTCCTTGGGACAACACCGGGCGCCCTCTGGATGGAGGTGGCAGCGGAGTCCGGAGATGTACAGAGGCCTGCAGCGACAATGTCGGGAGCTGAGGAGGTTTTCGTGGTGCCGGAGCTACCTGCCAAGGGTAAGACGGCAACACCATCCCACAGGCAGCCGGTGTATTGGGTGGAGAGGATCCCCGACGGAGATGAGACCCGGCTGAGGCCTTTCCCCAGTTCCGTGAAGGAGGCCCTAGCAATACGGTGGCGGCCTTTGAAGATCGTCACTGCGGACGGGTTTCAATTGTGGCCGGCCCGCCCAGAGCAACTCTTGTTTCCCAGCAAAGATGACTCCTCGGATAGCGAGCCGGAGGAGTATGATACATATTTGTGAGGAGATGGAACGTGACTGAACTTGTTGCGTAACAGGAGCCATGTGAATGTCAGGCTGGTGGAAGCTTTCTGCCAGTTTCCCCACGGCCGGTGGCAGCGTTGTTGAAGATCTGCCCCAGAGGTACCACTGCTCCCAGCCTGACCTGCTGTTTAATGTCCCAGTTGTGCCAGTTGCACTTTATTTTCCCTGTTCTAACCCCCATTTCAGGTTGACAGGGGTCTGCGTATGTCAGCATTTTATAGGGACCGCAGAGTTTGCCAGGATAACATGCCCCTGGTATTGTTAGAACTCTGCATTGTTTTAGATAAATGCTGCTGACATACGGTGTTTGCAACTGTTTTTAGGTAAAGGTGCCCAGAGGTGGACTTTCAGGTGTGACCTCTGTGTTTTATATCTATATTTATATAATATGAGGACTGTTGCATGTATTAAGGACTATCCTGACGTATGCTGCGCCAGGACAACGCCTTGTTCCAGACCTGTTTCCTGTGAGAAGAGGACGGCGGCCCTGTTATTGAACTTTATCCCTTGCCAGTGTATCCGGATGTGAAAAGTTTGAGAGCAGATGTTATGCGTTGTTGGGTATATGCGTATAGGTGCCTGCTAACTTTTTATTCACAGGAGCCAGATAGGTAGAGCTAGGAGCACGAGGACGTGCTCAATTTAAGCGATGGGGAAGTGTAATAGGGGTACAGATGTGTGGGAGGATTAAAGAGGGGGCGTCCGTTATTTGGGAAAGTGGTACGGTAAGGGAACATGTTATTTAACTGTTATTGTTGAATTGTTATAAAAATGTGAATTGTCATGTCTCTTGATCCCTGCAAGCCAGGAGGGGTGTAGTGAGAGAGTTGGCCACTAGAGGGACCCCTAGGATAAGAATAAAAGGCTTAGTGAGGGGAGGAGGAGTTCAGTTGGCAGTTGGCAGTTGGCAGTTGGCAGTGGAGTGAAAATGTAGTTGCAGGACAGTTCAGGCCCCTGTGCCTGGTAAGGACAGGGGAACCTGGGCCTATGGCCTAAAAAGGGTGTGCAGTGTGAGAAAACAGCGGAAGGGTCTTGCCCGTAAGTGTGTGCCGGGGAAAGGAGTACGTCAGTGCCTAGGGCCAGGAGGTATATTACCATTAGGCCGGGCTGAGAGACTGAGAAACAGACCAGGGAAAGAGGGAATCACTGGATACCAGCCGGACGGGGCTGAGGATACAGAGAGAGAGAGAGCAGAGCCTTTGTGAGGAGAAACGCGGGAAGTGTGCAGGGATCAGGAGACATATTGTCCATGTGCTGCATTGAAGGCCCGTTGGTGTACTATGTACTGAAAAGGTCTGCTGTGACGAATAAAAGTGATTGTTCCCTGGTCAAGTGTGTGGCCGGCAGAGGAATCCGCTTGATGTTGAGAAATGTTTGCAACCCTGAAGTAAAAGACATTGACAATTCAACTGATCCGCCTGGTCTTCAATTATTCCCACTAGCAGGGGAGTTCTACAGCTGCTAAACACTGTGACACCATCTTTTACGGAGGACGGAAGGGATCCATAAGTATATTGAAAGCATACCTCTCAGGTGGGTGACGCACTGCACCACAACACCCAGCATGCCCTGGTCACCCCTGAACCCTGAGGTAGCTTACATTTTGGCGTAGTCGGCAGGATCCACGCGTTTCTGTGGTGCAGGGAAACGTGAACCCCGTGCCTTGAACTATTCTGCCCAGTGTGAGTAGTGACTGTGACTTTTATTTAATTCGGGCCAAAGAAAGTGTATCTGAAGTGCCCCAAGGGCGCTGTGTGGACTATCGCTAGTCTGGGTGAAGAACTAAACCGTTATAGAGTGATTGGTGCACTGTGGTGGAGCGGCTTGCTGTCAGTGAATTGAAGAAAAGTGTTTCCAAGATGGCCGCCAGCGCTGAAAGGATTCTGTCTGCGCCATCACTGATTACTAAGGCGCGAAACTTTGCCGCCAAATTCCTCCAGGGAGGGGAGGGGACTGTATAACGTGTCTCTCCAGTGAAGTGAGATCTCAGTGAAGATGCCGCCGGCCCTATTGCAGAGTATCTAGGGGCGGATCTGTCTGGAGGCGGGGTCTTGTGTGCCTGCGTGTGGAGAGAGGAGAAGGAGACAAGATGGCGGAGTCCCGTGAGACAAAGGATCTCGAAAAGGACTACCCGAACTGGCGGTGGCGGAGTGGGGAGCTACCCCACCTGATGCTCCTCTTGCTGAGGAATGGAGTGGTCCCGAGGAATGGGCCGGTGCGGTCCGGTGGCAGGACCCGAGTGACTGTGACGGAGAGCGTCACCCGCGTGGTCGGCTCTTATGGAAGAGCTGCGTGCGGTAGTTGTGGCCTGGACTGTGAAAAAGAAGAAGAAGGAGGAAGAGAGGGCCAAATTCCAATATGATTTTCCGGCCAGCAGGACCCACCCCATGGAGCGGCGGATCGGAGTGGTCCTAGAGTTTGATACCGAAAGGGGTTACGGGTTCATTAAGGATCTGCAGACCCGAAGGGACTTTTATGTGAACCGGCGGTCTGTGAAACGATCGTATCTGCCGGGATACATGCATAATTTGGAAGTCGGGAGACCGTGGGATTTACACCTGCCGAGGGTCCCCGTGGGGCCTACGCGATAGCGGTTAGTCGGCCCAGAGGCCTACCGGAAGGTTGGGAGGAGGATGAGAAGAACCGGCCCTTTCCCTATCCGGGCCGGACAACCCTGCGGAGGGACTGCGACATCAAGTGAGACCGGCCAGTCCCCGAGTTCCTGTGACAGATCCAGAGATGGTCCTTGGGACAACACCGGGCGCCCTCTGGATGGAGGTGGCAGCGGAGTCCGGAGATGTACAGAGGCCTGCAGCGACAATGTCGGGAGCTGAGGAGGTTTTCGTGGTGCCGGAGCTACCTGCCAAGGGTAAGACGGCAACACCATCCCACAGGCAGCCGGTGTATTGGGTGGAGAGGATCCCCGACGGGGATGAGACCCGGCTGAGGCCTTTCCCCAGTTCCGTGAAGGAGGCCCTAGCAATACGGTGGCGGCCTTTGAAGATCGTCACTGCGGACGGGTTTCAATTGTGGCCGGCCCGCCCAGAGCAACTCTTGTTTCCTCAGCAAAGATGACTCCTCGGATAGCGAGCCGGAGGAGTATGATACATATTTGTGAGGAGATGGAACGTGACTGAACTTGTTGCGTAACAGGAGCCATGTGAATGTCAGGCTGGTGGAAGCTTTCTGCCAGTTTCCCCACGGCCGGTGGCAGCGTTGTTGAAGATCTGCCCCAGAGGTACCACTGCTCCCAGCCTGACCTGCTGTTTAATGTCCCAGTTGTGCCAGTTGCACTTTATTTTCCCTGTTCTAACCCCCATTTCAGGTTGACAGGGGTCTGCGTATGTCAGCATTTTATAGGGACCGCAGAGTTTGCCAGGATAACATGCCCCTGGTATTGTTAGAACTCTGCATTGTTTTAGATAAATGCTGCTGACATACGGTGTTTGCAACTGTTTTTAGGTAAAGGTGCCCAGAGGTGGACTTTCAGGTGTGGACCTCTGTGTTTTATATCTATATTTATATAATATGAGGACTGTTGCATGTATTAAGGACTATCCTGACGTATGCTGCGCCAGGACAACGCCTTGTTCCAGACCTGTTTCCTGTGAGAAGAGGACGGCGGCCCTGTTATTGAACTTTATCCCTTGCCAGTGTATCCGGATGTGAAAAGTTTGAGAGCAGATGTTATGCGTTGTTGGGTATATGCGTATAGGTGCCTGCTAACTTTTTATTCACAGGAGCCAGATAGGTAGAGCTAGGAGCACGAGGACGTGCTCAATTTAAGCGATGGGGAAGTGTAATAGGGGTACAGATGTGTGGGAGGATTAAAGAGGGGGGCGTCCGTTATTTGGGAAAGTGGTACGGTAAGGGAACATGTTATTTAACTGTTATTGTTGAATTGTTATAAAAATGTGAATTGTCATGTCTCTTGATCCCTGCAAGCCAGGAGGGGTGTAGTGAGAGAGTTGGCCACTAGAGGGACCCCTAGGATAAGAATAAAAGGCTTAGTGAGGGGAGGAGGAGTTCAGTTGGCAGTTGGCAGTTGGCAGTTGGCAGTGGAGTGAAAATGTAGTTGCAGGACAGTTCAGGCCCCTGTGCCTGGTAAGGACAGGGGAACCTGGGCCTATGGCCTAAAAAGGGTGTGCAGTGTGAGAAAACAGCGGAAGGGTCTTGCCCGTAAGTGTGTGCCGGGGAAAGGAGTACGTCAGTGCCTAGGGCCAGGAGGTATATTACCATTAGGCCGGGCTGAGAGACTGAGAAACAGACCAGGGAAAGAGGGAATCACTGGATACCAGCCGGACGGGGCTGAGGATACAGAGAGAGAGAGAGCAGAGCCTTTGTGAGGAGAAACGCGGGAAGTGTGCAGGGATCAGGAGACATATTGTCCATGTGCTGCATTGAAGGCCCGTTGGTGTACTATGTACTGAAAAGGTCTGCTGTGACAAATAAAAGTGATTGTTCCCTGGTCAAGTGTGTGGCCGGCAGAGGAATCCGCTTGATGTTGAGAAATGTTTGCAACCCTGAAGTAAAAGACATTGACAATTCAACTGATCCGCCTGGTCTTCAATTATTCCCACTAGCAGGGGAGTTCTACAGCTGCTAAACACTGTGACACCATCTTTTACGGAGGACGGAAGGGATCCATAAGTATATTGAAAGCATACCTCTCAGGTGGGTGACGCACTGCACCACAACACCCAGCATGCCCTGGTCACCCCTGAACCCTGAGGTAGCTTACAAGGCTGTTCAGCCATAATGGCATATCATAGGCAGTATCACATCATTACCATCTATTGTACAGCAGTGCAGTGTAGTGAGACCCGCCTCCTCTCCCCCTTAGGCAGGTCTGCAAGTGGTAGCAACCAGTCCTCACATTCTAGGACAGGTTGCTGGCAGCCATTTAAAATCATTCTCCTTTAAAAAAAAAACAAAAAAAAACACAAAATGTGAGGTTTATTATTCAGTGTCTAGAATCAGACCTATGGACACTGAGAAATATTAACTGACCATCCATATGTATAATTGTTTTTCTTAAAGGGGTCTTTTTAATATTGATTATCTATCCTTAGGATACGTCATCAATATCAGATCAGCAGGGGTCCAACTCCCGATACTCCTGTTTGAGGAGGCTGTTGCGCACACCAGTCTCTTTGCAGCTTACTAAGCCTAGCGCCATTTATTGGATAGCAGCCTTGCCTGGTGTGGCAACTCAACCCCTTATGCTAAGTTTGACCATGTGACCAATAACCATAACGTTACTGGCCTAAAAAAGAGGCCTCAATGCTCACAGAGCCTCTTCGAACAGCTGATCAGAGGGGGGATGGGAGTCGGGCCCCCTCTGATCTGATATTAATGACCTATACTGAGGATAGGCCATCAGTATCAAGAATTTGGACAACCCCTTTAACTATGCATCACATTCAAAATGCCTCCAATTGTATGAAGCTTCCTCTATGCAGATGGAAAGTAAGCTTACCTATTTTGCTATTTTAATGATTATTGCATATTTTTTCAGCAGCAGAGTGAATATGAATCCAAAAATGTGTCTTAAATGCCATTATAATTTACTGGTGCTGTTAATATGTAAATTCTTATCCAGGGCACCCCGCAACGGAGACCATAAAAAGAATATTTCATTAAAAGGAACCCACAGGACAACTGAATACAATGACGTGTTTAATTCCAATCATCTGGATTCTAACACAGTAATTTACAACCTATGTATGTAGGACTGACTATACTCTTATTTTCTCATTCTCATTCTCTTAGGGAGACACAAATCTAAAATACATTAGGGTGTTGTCACATATTCTTATTTTATTTTTTTTTGTATAATTTTTTTGGCTTAAAAAACCCAGCCACCAAAAAACACAAAAACCCTGAAAAACTACAGAAAAAGCCTATGTAAGACAGCAGTCTAATGTAAAAGTGTTTCGCAGGTGTGTAATATTTGAAGGCCTATCCTCTGGGGTCCGACACCCGCACGGATTAACCACCTGAAGAGGCTGCCACACTCCAGTGAGCACCGCTGCCTCTTCCTAGGCCAGTGATGTCATGTTTATTGGCCATATGGGTTAAATGGGTTTTCTAGCATTTTAATATTGATGACCTATCCTTAAAATAGACAGTTAATATTAGATCTGTGGGGTCCAGTTCTCCGCAACCCAGGTGATCAGCTGTTTGAAGAGGCAGCAGTGCTCTGGTGAGTGTTCTTTGTGGTCTTTGTGTTTATAGTACTCTGTACACTCAGCACACTGTATCTATTATAGCAGTTGTGGTAGGTATTACAGTTTTGTCCCATTTACTTAAAACAGTAGATCAGCAGGAGTGCCAACAGTCGGACCTGCAGTACCGCAGAACATGGCATATCTGCAAATGGTTTGTTATTTAATGTTATATAGTGTATTATACACAGCATAGCTGTGTATGGATGGAACAGCCAGGGTTACCAATCCTGGATCAGCCCTTGCAGGTTGCTAGGTGGTGGCTGGCTCCACCTCTAAAAAGTTCAGAGAGGAAGGAAGCAGTAACCTATGCTCCTTCTCCTTGGGTCCCAGAAAGGATCTGCTGAAAGGGAGAAGGAGAAGAAGAGAAAGGAAGGAAGATAAAGGAAAACTAAAAATCTGGCCAGGCATTGGAGTCAGCAAGGTAACTTGCTACTACAGCCATATAGACTTTGCTGCTGTGAAAAACACCATTAAGACACCCATCATACATGGACACATCCTGGCCAGACATGCCTTCAAAACCCTGTATACCACGGTGGACACTACAGCCATTTTTGCATTATTGCCAAGGGACTGTTGCCAGCCATAGTTTCTACCGAGATAGACTTTAGCAAGATAGTGTACAAAGAGGACCATAACTCCCATTCTTGCCTAAAAATTCATACATCACTATCTTTAAGAGAATTGCCCTGTATACAATTAGAACTGTTACTGCTATGGTTGGATGTACTCCCATTTTTCACTACAGTAAAGAAATATATTTATTCTTCAACCACTGTCCTGGTTTTTCAGACTCTTACAGCATACTCTGGCTATTGCACTCTACACGCCCTGCCTTGCACTTATACAGACACTTAACATCACGGGCACTCCAACTATCATCAGGCAGGAGCACCACAACCAGGGTGTGCCCCAGGGGAAGAAAGGGTGCGCCCTCTTTTCACTGCATGTTCACAACTACTCACATCATCCGCTCTGTCTCTTCCCAGGCCACTGCAGACCCACACCAATCTGATATTCATGGCCTATCCTAGGGATAAGTCATCAATATTAAAATCACAGAAAATCCCTTTTAAACAAAGGTATGTGGCACACTTTTACAAACTGTGTTTGGCCTATTGCACACGACTGTATGGTTTTGCAGTCCACCAAAAAAAATCCGCAAAAAAAATGGATGACATCCATGTGCATTACGTTTTTTGTGGAACGGAACATCTGGCCTCTAATAGAACAGTACTATCCTTGTCCGTGATGCGGCCAAAAATAGGACATGTATGTTCTATCTTTGAACGGAACGGAAATATGGAAATGGAAGGCATACGGAGTAACTTCAGTTTTTTTTTGCGAACCCATTTAAATGAATGGTTCTGTATACGCAAAAAACGTCCGGTACACTCGCAAAAGAAACGTTCGTGTGAAAGAGGCCTTAATGATATATAACTCGAAATAAACAATGAAGCATCATATAGATAATGAAAAGAAAAACGTGAGGGAGGCTGTAAATAAGAATCCCTTCAAGTGTTAAATGTGCACAGTTTGACCTTATTCACCTCCATTCATCAACATGACATTTAGGTTTGGTTAGTTAAAACAGAGTGTGATCTGAGCGCTAGTGACGAGACGTTATGGACCTTCTTTTATTACACTTAAAGAAATGGAAATAGGGTAATGGCAAAACTTAAGAATGTATTTTATATCTTGTGTATCAAACATATATTGCTATGCCCTTGAGCAAGGGTAATTTGGAGCATGGATGTTTGTGGACATTTTCCCCCATCACTGCACTTTATGCACTTTGCCTACTGCCTACTTTACTGCACTTTGAAGGGTTAACTTGCACTATGATTTATGTCCTTTTTTTAACACATACTGTTTTATATTGTTGAACTGCATTTTATGTTTATTAACCCTTTCATGCCCGGGGTTTTTTTGTGGGGTTTTTTGCGTTTTCGTTTTGCACTCCCTGCCTACCCAGAGCCTGTTCACATAGCCATACGAGTGCTTGATTTCTGCGGGACAAGTTGTACTTTCCAACACTATTATTTAATATTGCATATGATGTAGAGGGAAGCGGGAAAAAAATTCCAAATGGGGCGTAATTGCAAAACAAAGCAATTAAAGCACAGTTTTATGGGTTTTTTATTTACGACGTTCAATGATTTGATTCTACAGGTCAGTACGAATCCGGCGATAGCTTATGCATAGTTTTTCTTGCTTGATAGTGATAAAAAAATTAAAAAGTGGGAAAAAATCAGTTTTATTTTTTGTCGCCATATTTTGACCTCTATAATTTTTATGTAATTATGCGTTCGGAGCTGTATGGGGGCTCATTTTTGCGAGGCGACCTGAACTTTTCATTGATACCATTCTGTGTATGACTTTTTGATCACTTTTTATTTAATTTTTTGTAGAAAATGAAGCGACCAAAAATGGCAAATCGGCCATTTGGACTTTTTTCCATTTTGCTGTTTGCCGTATGGGGAATATATTTTTAGATTTTATACTATGGGCGTTTTCGCACATCGCGACACCGATGATGTGTATTTTTTTAGTTCTTTTATTTTTATTTTGGGAAAAGGGTGATTTGAATTTGTATGTTTTTTTTTTTTAGGTTTTTTATTTTTAAAAATATATTTTTTACACTTTTTTTATAGTTCCTATAGGGAACTATAACATGCAATCATTAGATTGCTATTATCCTAGACTTCAATGCACTTGCATTGGAATCTATGATGATTTTACTACTTTCCTCTGGAGCCCTATTACAGACAAGGGCTCCATAGGAAATACTATGCAGCAGCCTCCTGTCACTCACAGACAGGGGCTGCTGCACACACGATGCGGCTCCTCTGATCGCCACACGGGGGAGCCGGAGCATCACTGAAAGTGCTCGCTTCTGGTGTTTCATGCGCTCGGATCAGGATTGACCACGGCATCTGAGGGGTTAAATGTCCACAATCAGCATTACTGATGGTTGCAGACATGAACAGCAGGTGTCTTCTATAAGAAGCAAGTGGCCACCTGCGGCTATGGCGCCCAAAGCACTGAGGAGCAGACGCCATCTTTGAATACTCTGCCCAATAACGTACATGTGAAAGGGTTAAGATATCCTATATCCTGTTAATTTTCACTGTTATTGCAATGTATTTGCACTGCACTGTGGAAAGGGTTAACGCACAGCCAGCTTATACGAGAGACTTTGGGACTTTCCAACCTTTCCAATCCACAGTTAACATAAAAGGCTATGCAAGGCAAATTTTAGGAGGGAAAAAAACAGACAGTGAATGTTTAACCCCTTCCCAACACATGACGTACTATTATGTCATGAAAGTCACTGCGTTCCCATAATTTGACATAATAGTACGTCATGGTAATCGGACGGGCACCGAAGCCATAATCGCCTGATCGCTGCAGGGGTTCAGCAGTCCCTGATAACCGGGCCCCTGCTGTATCCGCCGGTATCGCTGTAAATGCCGATGCCGGCGGATTAACCCCTTCTGCCCTGACCACTACATAGAAGGGGTTTGTGTAAGGTGACGGACTGCAGCGAGTCCCAGCACTGCTGTGGCGGGGACTCGATGTGTGAGAAAGCAGCCCAATGCCATGCCTTGTCAGAATCACGAACAGGCAATGCATTACAATACAGTTGTATTGTAATGCATTGCAGAGGGGATCAGACCCCCAAAAGTGAAAGTCAGAAATAAAGTAAAGAAAAAAAGTTTTAAATAAAAAATATAAAAAATTTGAAGTAAAAAAAGAAAAAAACGCCCCTTTGCCTTTATTTTATAATAAAAAACAGAAAAAAACACACATATTAGGTATCGCAACGTCTGTAATGACCGGCTCTATAAATATATCACATGATCCACCCTGTCCGATAAACACCATAGCCATTTTTGTCACCTTACATCATAAAAAGTGCAACACCAAGCGATCAAAAAGGCGTATGTCGAACAAAATAGTACCAATAAAACCATTACCTCCTCCCGCAAAAAATGAGACCCTACAAAAGAAAATCACTAAAAAAATAAAAAAACTATAGCTCTCAGAACATGGAGACACTGAAACATAATTTTTTTCTTTCAAATATGCCATTATTATGTTAAAAGTGAAAAAAAAAAAAAGTATACATATTAGGTATCGCCGCGTACATAACAACCAGCTCTATAATAATATCACATGACCTAAGCCCTCAGATGAACACCGTAAAAAAACTAAAAACTGGGTAAAAAAAGCCATTTTTGTCACGTTACATCAGAAAAATTGCAACACCAAGTGATCAAAAAGTCGTATGCCCCCCAAAATAGTACCAATTAAACCGTCACCTCCTCCCACAAAAAAGGAGACCCTACATAAGACAATCGATCAAAAAAAAAAAAAAAGCTATCACGTTCAGACTATGGAGACACTAAAATATGATTTTTTTTGCTTCAAAACTGCTATTATTGTGTTAAAGTGAAATACATTTTTTAAAGTAGACATACAGTCATGTGAAAAAATTAGGACACCCTTTGAAAGCATGTGGTTTTTTGTAACATTTTTAATAAATGGTTATTTCATCTCCGTTTCAACAATACAGAGAGATTAAAGTAATCCAACTAAACAAAGAAAACTGAAGAAAAGTCTTTTCAAGATCTTCTGTAAATGTCATTCTACAAAAATGCCTATTCTAACTGAGGAAAAAGATAGGACACCCTCACATGTATTCCCTCTTAAATTGGCTCAGATCTCACACAGGTATATCACACCAGGTGCACATAATTAGTAGATCGTTACTCTGCATGTTGAATGAGGCTTGCCCTATTTAAACCTCAGACATTTAGTTTGGTGTGCTCCTGACTGTTGAAGTGAGAGTGAGCACCATGGTGAGAGCAAAAGAGCTGTCAGAGGACTTCAGAAAAAGATTGTAGCAGCCTATGAGTCTGGGAAGGGATTTAAAAGATCTCCAAAGATTTTGAAATCAGCCATTCCACTGTCCGGAAGATAGTCTACAAGTGGAGGGCTTTCAAAACAACTGCCAACATGCCCAGGACTGGTCGCCCCAGCAAGTTCACTCCCAAGAGCAGACCGCAAGATGCTAAAAGAGGTCTCCAAAACCCTAAAGTGTCATCTCGAGAACTACAGCAGGCTCTGGCTACTGTTGATGTAGAAGTACATGCCTCTACAATCAGAAAGAGACTGTACAAGTTTAACTTGCATGGGAGGTGTGCAAGGAGGAAACCTTTGCTTTCCAAGAGAAACATCGAGGCCAGACTGACATTTGCCAGAGATAAAGTTGACAAAGACCAGGACTTCTGGAATAATGTCTTTGGACAGATGAGTCCAAAATTGAATTATTTGGACACAACAGCAGAGGACATGTTTGACGTAAACCAAACACAGCATTCCAAGAAAAGAACCTCATACCAACTGTGAAGCATGGAGGTGGAAGTGTCATGGTTTGGGGCTGCTTTGCTGCAGCAGGACCTGGTCAGCTCACCATCATAGAATCCACGATGAATTCTACTGTGTATCAGAAGGTGCTTGAAGAACATGTGAGACCATCAGTTAGAAAATTAAAGCTGAAGCGGAACTGGACCATGCAACATGACAATGACCCAAAACATACTAGTAAATCAACCAAAGATTGGCTGAAAAGAAGAAATGGAGAGTCCTGGAATGGCCAAGTCAAAGTCCAGATTTGAATCCCATTGAGATGCTGTGGGTGACTTGAAAAGGGCTGTACGTGCAAGAAACCCCTCAAACATCTCACAGCTGAAAAAGTTCTGCATTGAGGAGTGGGGTAAAATTTCCTCAGACCGATGTCGAAGACTGGTAGATGGCTACAAGAACCATCTCACTGCAGTTATTTCAGCCAAAGGAGGTAACACTCGCTATTAGGGGCAAGGGTGTCCTATCTTTTTCCTCAGTTAGAATAGGCATTTTTGTAGAATGACATTTACAGAAGATCTTGAAAAGACTTTTCTTCAGTTTTCTTTGTTTAGTCGGATTACTTTAATCTCTCTGTATTGTTGAAACGGAGATGAAATAACCATTTATTAAAAATGTTACAAAAAACCACATGCTTTCAAAGGGTGTCCTAATTTTTTCACATGACTGTATTATGTATCGCCGCATCCGTATCAACCGGCTCTATCAAAATATCACATGACCCAACCTCTCAGGTGAACACCGTAAAAATTAAAATAAAAACAGTGCCAAGTGCAACACCAAGCGATCAAAAAGGCATATACCCCCCCAAATAGTACCAATCAAACCATCACCTCATCCCGCAAATAATGAGACCCTACCTGAGTGCAAAAAATTTAAAAGCCATGGCTCTCAAACTATGGAGACACTAAAACATTATTTTGTTTTAAAAAATGCTATTATTGTGTGGAAACTTAAATAAATAAGAAAAAGTAGACATATTAGGTATTTCCACATCTGTAATGATCTGCTCTATAAAAAGTCACATGACCTAACCCCTCAGGTAAACGTTGTAAAAATAAATAAATAAAAGCTGCGCCAAAACAACCAATTTTTTGGTCACCTTGCCCCATAAAAAAATCATGTGTACCCAAACATGGTACCAATAAAAATGTCAACTCTTCCTGCAAGAAACGAGCCCCTGCTCAAGACGATCGGCAGAAAAAATAAATAAAAATAGGGCGTTCAGAAGTTGGAGACACAAAACATTTTTTTTCCAAAAATGATTTATTATGCAAAACTGAAACAAACAAACATAGAAAGTAGACATATTTGATATCATTGCGTCCGTAACATCCTGCTCTATAAAATAGCACATGATCTACCCTGTCAGATGAATGTTGTGAAAAATAAAAAGCAAAAACGGCGCCAAAACATCCATTTTTTGGTACCTTGCCTGTCACGGATGATGTTGCAGATAGCTGGAACTTATAAGTAAACGACTGACTGGCTTAATCCCAAACTAAGGAGTATATAGGTGAGCCCTTTAAAACCCTAAGAGCTCTCCCTACCTGCTACGCACATGCAAGGGCCTCAATGGTAGATGATTGCATGCCCACGTACCTAAGACTGTGTGACACCTGAAAACCCTATAATAGTGACGGGACACGACCACCGGCCCTCTGCACTGAATACGGACGGAGTCAGGGTCACCTAGAATCAAGCCAGCAAGGAAACACAATAAAGAGAAAATACTTATCTGCGCAAACAGCAGCAGAAGCCTCCAGCAGTGAACCAGCATCCAGAAAGCAGTATAAACCGCAAAGTGAGGCAGTATGGGAGGGAATATAAAGGAAGGCGATTAGTCTAAATAAGTGACACCTGGCAGAAGGAAAGGAGCTGACAAAGTGAAACCAAAACAAAGAACGTAATACAAAAGGTAGGGAAGAATGTCTGTCTGAGCTTCTCACAAAACTGGCGGTGACAGTACCCCTCCCTCTATGGGTGGACTCCGGACACTCAGAACCCACCTTCTCAGGATGAGACCTATGGAAAGCCCTGATGAGACGAGTGGAGTTAATGTCCGCCACTGGGACCCAAATCCTCTCCTCAGGACCATAGCCCTCCCAATGAACAAGGTACTGCAGAGAACCGCGGATAATGCGAGAATCCACAATCCTGGAGACCTGAAATCCAAGATTACCATCAACTAAAATCGGAGGAGGAGGCAAAGAGGAGGGTACGAGGAAGATCAAGACGGAAAGCAACGGGGTTGATGACAGACAAGATCTTGTAAGGCCCAATAAACCTAGGACCCAACTTCCAGGAGGGAACCTTCAGTTTGATATTCTTTGTAGACAACCACACCAGATCACCCACATTCAGGTCCGGACCAGGCACACGTCTCTTATCCAACACACGCTTATATCTCTCACTCATCCTCTTTAAAAAAAGGCCCCCATTTTGAACCGGTAGCGAGGATCCAACAAGGTGGAGAGCCAGAAGTCATCCCTCTGCCGAATGGTAACATATTGGCTGTCACTAAGCAAGCAAGTGAGCATGCATTGGCCCATTTGTGCAAGTGACTCAGAGGAACTCCCTGCCTCCATCTCCAGTGTAATATTCGCGTATTGCTCGCGCAATACAGGTGTGGGTCACTTTTACTACATTTTTGAAGCTGCTAGAAGTTTACTGAGACTGGAAAAAATGGTTGACACAGCAGAACATTACAATAGCTTTACATGCAGATAGAGTGCTCCAATAAATTCACCATTGTGCAAATCGGCAATTGATGCGCATATTTTTGCGCAATACAGGCAACTTCACATTTTAGCAGGTCTGACTACATATTAGTGATTAGTGCACTAAGTATTGTTGTGAACTAAGTTGTGACATCACAGCACTATGTCTGTAGCATGTATGTATGGACTGCAGAACCTATCACCCTACCAGGGGCGTAGCTAACGGCTCATGTGCCCTGGTGCAAGAGTTCAGCTTGGGCCCCCCTTCCCTCAGTGCTTTGTGTGTCTTCTTATGCAGCACAAGGGTCTTTGGGCCCCCTCAGGCTCCTGGGCCCGGTAGCAACTGCTACCTCTGCACCCCCTAATAGCTAAGCCCATGCACCCTACCTAATACCCTGCACTGGAACCTGCTACAGTATTACTATCTAACCTACACTGACTATCTCACACTAACTATCTTTATTATATATATATATATATATATATATATATATATATATATTAACTAACTAACTAACTATGTAATGTGACAGCAAAACACAGAGCATAGCAATGACATTGCTGTCTCTCTCATAACTGTAAAAAAAATGCAGAAAATGGCTGCTGGGGAGGTTCTTATAGTAAAGGGGTAGGCAACTTTCCTATTGGTTGCTAGGGATGTTGCTAAGCTCAGACAAAGACATTGCTACCTTCTCATTGGCCCACAAGCAAGAAGTAGGGAGGAATCATGTGTTCAGATGGAAAACAATGATGGATATTTGAAAAATACGCATATATAGTCCTATATTCTAAATATTCGTGAATTCTCGAAGTGCTAATATTCGCGATAAATATTCGCAATTCGAATATTCGCGTCCAACACTAGTCCCCAGTCCCCTGACCATCCAGATTTACCAGCATCTGTTCCAGGACATGAAGCAGTGGAATGACATTGTTGATCCCGTAGTCCTGGCGACTGAGAAATAACGTGGGGTCCTTAAAGGGCCCGAGCAAATGGCAGGTGTCACGCATGAGCTGCCACTGGTTGACATCGAAGTTACACAGGGGAGTACTTCTGTCCGCTTGGATCATTAATAAATCTTTATGGCCTTTCTCTGTTCGTAAAGTCGGTCTTACATATGGAGGATGGAATTCCAATGGGTGGAAACGTTGCATATCAGCCTATGTTGGGGGATGCCATTCTGTCACTGCAGCTCAAGGAGGGTGTGCTTTGAGGTGTACGAGTGGCTCAAGTGCATGCAAAGTTACCTGCCCATTTTTAGGATTTTTTGCAGATGGGTGGAAGACTTCAGGAACCGCTTCACAACCAGATTGAACACGTGTGCCATGCAGGGCGCATGGCTCAGCCCTCCTTGACCCAGCGCCGACACAGCGTTTTTCCCGTTGTCGGTCACCATGGTTCCGATTTTGAGTTGTTGCGGAGAAAGCCAGGATTCGATTTCTTGGCGAAGGACACAGAGCAGTTCCTCCCGTGTGTGACTCCGTTCGCCCAGGTAAACAAGGTGCAGAACAGCGTGACACCACCGTGCCCTGCACATGTGGTATGCTGAGGGGCCCCTGTGAATTGTCCCAGCAGTGGAGACTGAGGACACGGTGGAGGATGAGGAGGCAGAGGCGGACATTGTCGCAGGACCAACGGCGTGGCAACGTGGAGGCGGAAGGGACGTCACCTGGCCAGGTTGCTGGTTTGGCTGTGCAGTAACCACATTCACCCAGTAGGCCGTAAAAGACATGTCCCTGCCCGTAGTTACAGCTCCACATGTCGGCGTTGCCGTGTACTTTGGCAGACACCGACAGGCTCAAGGACTGGCCCACCTTCTCTTCTACATGTGTGTGCAGGGCTGGTACTGCCTTTTTGGCAAAGAAATGACGGCTTGGGACTCTCCACCTCGGCTCGGCACAAGCCATCAGTTCTCTGAAAGGTGCAGAGTCCACCACTTGGAAAGGGAGGGACTGCAGCACCAGCAACTTGGACAGGAGCACATTCAGCTTCTGCGCCGTTGGATGTGTGCACGCATACTGTTGTCTGTTCGCAATCGCTTCAGTGATCGATTGCTGACGGAATGACTGACTAGGAGGAGCAGGAGCATCAGGACCAGCAGATGATGGGAAGGACAGACAGCTCCCTTCTGCTGAGGTGCCAACTAACCGTCATGTCAGAGGAACCAACCGACTCTTGACTGGGGGAGTCTGATGTCACTTGGGACGAAGTGGATGACCGAGTCAACCATTCAAGAACCGCTGGGTTGCTGGTCAAGACACGACCACTAGATGACACCGGGAGCTCAGGCCTCTCGCTGCGACCCCTGCTGCCACTCCCCCTTACTCTGCTGCGACCTCTGCTTGCGCCAGAAACATTTAGGCCTGTGCAGGGCCTGGCACTTCTCTGTCTGACATATTGTTAGATCAAATAATCAAATGTTAGATCAAATATTTTTTATTTCAATACACAGAAAAAAGGGCTTTAAAACAGATAACTGCATCGCTGAGCGGGAAATATATTTTACTTTTGCCACTAATACACAACAAAAATGGCTGTCATTTTCACCCTTCACCACACAATGGCTAATGAGTCCTTTTTTCCCACTAATACAAGCCAAAAAATGCTTTAGAACATGTAACCGCACCGCACAAGGGCAAATAAAACATAGAAATATTTCCTTTTAATAAACCCTGTTAATGCCTGTATCAAACAGCACTTGTATCCTAATAAGACAGGTTTGCTGGAATTACAGGGCTGTATAATGGCAATTTGGGTCCCCAGTCAGTGCAGCAAGGTGTAATCGGATTGTTCCTATTACCCAGGCTGTCACCTCCCCGACTGAACACTGTTCAATACAAATGCTGTGGAATTATTCCTCCCTATCCTTTCCCTACACCTTGAATAATCTTTTCCTGCACTTATTTTTTCACCACAATCAAGTCTTTCCGATCACTGTCCCTAGCGCCTGCAGGCACGTCTCTCCCTGCACTAAGCACTCTGGTGAATGGCAGAATCTAAGATGTCTGCCGTATTTATAGTGCTGTGACATCACAGGGCTGGCTGGCTGCTGATTGGCTGCATGCATGGCATTATGGTCATCCCGCCTTCCCAGAGTTTCTTTCTCCATATCCTCACATGTGCAGCAGCCATTTTAGGAAAAAATTCGAGGAAATTCAGCTTCAGTGCAAAACAAATTTTTCCTGAAATTCAGATTTAATTTCACTTCGTCAGCTTCGATTCGCTCATCTCTACCCATAATGTTTAACATTGAGACAGTGTAAACCTAGACAGCCTTAAACTGTGCCAGATTTATCACAGTGACTGATGCTGGCTTGTTTTTTACAATACTTTTTTACAAGACTTTTAAAACTTGGTTTGTTGCCTTTTTGAAGTCCTGCTGAAGTCAAGGGGGCAGCGGCCTCCTTGACTCAACTATCCGATAAGCCCACCCCTATGCCGCTCCTCCGCATATTCATGGCCATTTTTCCCTGAAGCCGAGACCGCGCTCTTCTCACGCATTCGCTGTGCGCGTCCTGCCACAGCGCGATCCCGGCTATGGCTCCCTCCCTCCCTGGCATCTTCATGTTCACTGCACCTTTCCCATACAGCTCTTCTCCCCTCCTGCGGCGTGTGTGCGCTGTATGGGAACGGGGCAGGCGCAGTGAACATAAAGGTGCCAGGGAGAGAGTTAGCTGTAGCCGGGATCGCACTGTTGCAGGACGCGCATGGCACATGCGCGAGAAGAGCACGGTCCCGGCTATAGGGAAAAATGTCCATGAATATGCGGAGGAGTGGCATAGGGGCGGGCTTATCGGACGATTGAGTTAAGGAGGCCGCTGACCCCTTAACTTCAGCAGGACTTCAAAAAGGCAACAAACCAAGTTTTAAAAGTTGTTTTTAGGAGAGAGCAAAACGAGGAAATAAGATATGAAAACATCTTTGGGCACACTATGAGAGATACTTTAAGGTACTGTGATTAGTGTAAATTGTCTTTTTCAGGTGACAGGTTCCCTTTAGCTACTGGGGTACTATAGCAGGCCTAATTTCTAGTGGGGGCACTATAGAAAGGCATAATAACTGCTGGGTGCACTATGGTGAGCATTTTTATTGGGCACACTATGGAGGACACTGCTACTAATAGGGCACTCTAGGGCTCCATTATCATTATTAGGGTGTTGTAGGGGATATTCTCTGGGAGAGAATTATTATTATTGGTGGACTTTTTCATTACTATGGGGAGACTAACTGTATGGCAATATTATCTCTGCAGTATAATATTTTTGGGCATTGGGGACCATACTGGGCACAGTATTGGGGATAGCAGGAGGATAACATTGTTGGGGAAGATGATAAAAAGTGAGGAATATAAAATGTCTGTGCTTGCAGAGATGTGATATGGCTGGAAGAAGTCATCATAGCCGAATAGAGGAAAGGAGAGAGAACATCTACATCAGATTAGAAGTCACCTGTGAGGCACTGGATGTAATAGGTATGTGGTGCTGTATAGTCTTATATGTAGCCAAGAAAAATACTGTATGTTTTGAGTGCTAGGAAAGAGGGGGTTAAGTCGGTTTGAGAATCTGGCACATATACATTGGGACTTGGGCTTCAGATCTTTTAAAAACCCAAGCAGTACCAGTTGGATTGCTATAAACTTCAGACTCCCTCTTGAATGGCCCTGTTGCTTGTTAAAGTGAGTATGTCAGTGAGTATTTCAGATCCCATACTCAACCATTGTGCCACTGACTGGCTATACTCTGGAGGGGAGTGTCTAAGCAATAACCTGGTTTTCACTAGAGCCCCAGATGGTGAGGATAGGCTTGAGCCGTAAGGGTAGTTGCCAGGGGCTACTCCAGAACAACCACCAAGTCAGTGGCAGCTGGTCCGGGCAGAGCAGAGAGTACCTGATGAGTGTTGAGCGCGAATATTCGAATTTTGAATTTTTATCGCAAATATGGGCACTTCGAAAATTCACTAATATTTTGAATATAGTAATATATATTCGTAAAAACGAATATTCGTGTTTTTTTTTTCATCTGAACCCATTACCTAGTATACCTACCTGTTTCTTGCTTTTGGGCCAATGTGAGAAGGCTGCGTCGCATAATGCCAATATTCTAACATCCGAATATATAGCACTATAGAATATAGTGCTATATTTTCGTTTTTTAGAATATTCGTTATTTTTTTTTCATCTGAAGTCATCATGATTCCTTCCTGCTTAAGTTGCTTTTGGGACAATGACTGTGGCTTTCCGAAATGTCAGCCTTATACAAATCACGCATCTGTGAGGTGACTAGTTGAATCAGACATTCTCCACTTACAGTTTACGCATCAGACACACAGGAGTTAATCAAGTAGTCTTTTAATCCGGAGATTGTATTACAAGATATGCAGGGAATCCAGATGGTAAAAGAATTATGCCACTATTATTCTCCTTGATAAGAACATTAGATACACAGATTCACCTCAGATTCTCCTCAGAATCTCCTCAGAATTAGAGCACACAAAACAGCAATGCATGACAGGGTAAACAGGAAGTGGCTAGACTGAACCAACTAGAAGCAGAAACAGAGGGGGGAGGAGAAGAGAGGAGCATACCAATACACAATTCAAGATACTGAAACAGAGCAATGACTGTTCACATTAAATTGGAAAAAATGACGAATATTCTAAAAAAAGAATATATAGCACTATATTCTATAGTGCCATACATTCGTGTTTTAGAATATTCGCATTACGGGATTATTACATTGCCGATTTTTTGCATAAGAGAACTTTTTTATCTCTTATGCGAAAAATCGGCAATGTAATATTCGCGAAATGCGAATATTCTAAAACATGAATATATATCACTATGGAATATAGTGCTATATATTCGTTTTTTAGAATATTCGTAATTTTTTCCAATTTAACGTGAACAGTCATTGGCCCAAAAGCAACTTACGCAGGGGGGAATCATGACTTCAGATGGTAAAAAATTACGAATATTCTAAAAAAAGAATATATAGCACTATATTCCAATTTTTCACATTCGATAGAATAATCTCGAATACGAATATTCGCAAATATTCGTGAAATATTGTGAATTCGAATATTGCCCCTGCCGCTCATCACTATACCTGAGTAGGTACCAGAAGTACAAGTGTAGTCAGACAGGCAGAGTCGTTACCAGGAGCAATGGTGCAGGACCAAAGGATGAGGCAGAGATGTATTCAGACAGGCAATGGGTCAGGGCAGGCGGCACAGGAACAGGTCAGGCAATCTGGGTAAGCAACAGGAGCATAAAAGCAAGCAGGCAGGGATCAGAGGATAAGCAGTCCAGGAATGAAGTATAGATCAGGGGCACCAGTGGTTATCAGGCTCTTTAGCAAAAGACAAGGACATTAACACTGAGGCACCTGGAAAGGGGGCTGAGCCACTGAAATACCTACAGGAGAGCAAGGGTTGGTCAGCGGGGTCACATGACCTAACCCTCACAGCCCAGAGAGTGATGCGCTCCGCCCTTGCCATAATCATGCTGTGAGTAGGCTGACTGGAAGCTGTGGAGTGGAATCCTCTGAAGCACAGCACACACCCCGACAGAAGCCCAGGACTGCAGCAGTAGGCGGGGAAACAGCGGTGTCCCACAGCCGCTGTTACAATCTTGCTTTGTGGGGTATGATTGCTAATTCATAAAGCATACCTTTCTTTTAAAAATCCTCAAAATCACAAGAAATATTTTTTTCATTTTTTTTAATACAAATTAGTTTTCAAGTGCATCATGGGCAGGGCTACGTCATCCAATGCACATTGCTCTGCCAGTATCCTTGGCCAGCACCCCTCCTCATGGTTGATTGATAGTGCCAGGCTTGCTCTGTAATTGCTCCCAGTTCTGAGATCTTGCACCTGCGGGGCCGGCCAGAGGGAGAGGGACTGACAGGGGGGAACCGCTCAGCGCTCCCTCCTGTCATTCCCTGATTATAGCATGACCGAGCTCTGTCCGGTCCTCAGGTACAGAGAGCATCAGTCTACTGTACCCGGCCAGACTGACAGGAAGTGCGCACACAGTTTGCACTTCAAGTCAGTCGGCTCGGTACAGGAGACAAAAGCTCCTCATCCTGTACCCGCGGAGGCATAGACCATGCAGAGCTCGGCCACGCTACAGCAGAGGTAGGAGGAGAGGAGGGGGAGAAGAAGGAGCATGACAACATGGGGGGGCAGAAAGCATGACAACATGGGGGGGGGGAGAAGAAAGAGCATGACAACATGGGAGGGGAGGAGAAGAAAGAGCATAACAACATGGGGGGCAGAAAGAGCATGACAACATGGGGGAGAAGAAAGAGCATGACAACATGGGGGCAGAAAGAGCATGACAACATGGGGGGCAGAAGAGCATGACAACATGGGGGCAGAAAGAGCATGACAACATGGGGGAGAAGAAAGAGCATGACAACATGAGGGGGTATAAAGAGCATGAAAAGATGGGGGAGAATGACAGGGGACAGAAAGAGCATGACAAGAAGAGGGGATTATGACAAGAAGGGGAGAGCATGACAAATTACTATGTGGGGGTACTGCTGTGTGGTTGAGGGGTGTGGGGGACATTACTGGGTGGGGGGCAGTGTGGCGGACATTACTGTGTGGGGGCAGTGTGGGGGTAGTGTGGCAGACATTACTGTGTGGGGGCAGTGTGGCGGACATTACTGTGTCGGGCAGTGTGGGGGGCAGTTTGGCGGACATTACTGTCAGGGGGGCAGTGTGGCGGACATTACTGTGTGGGGGGCAGTGTGGGGGTAGTGTGGCGGACATAACTGTGTGGGGGGCAGTGTGGCGGACATTACTGTGTGGGGCAGTGTGGGGGCAGTTTGGCGGACATTACTGTGTGGGGGGCAGTGTGGCGGACATTACTGTGTCGGGCAGTGTGGTGGACATTACTGTGTGGGGGGCAGTGTGGGGGACACTACTGTGTGAGGGAAAGTGTGGGGGATACTACTGTGTGAGGGGCAGTGTAGGGGACACTACTGTGTGAGGGGCAGTGTGGGGGGACAGTACTGTGTGAGGGGCAGTGTGGGGGATGCTACTGTGTGAGGGGCAGTGTGGGGGGACACTACTGTGTGAGGGGCAGTGTGGGGGACACTACTGTGTGAGGGGCAGTGTGGGGGACACTACTGTGTGAGGGCAGTGTGGGGACACTACTGTGCGAGGGGCAGTGTGGCGGACATTACTGTGCGAGGGGCAGTGTGGGGGACACTACTGTGCGGGGGCAGTGTAGGGGACACTACTGTGCGGGGGGCAGTGTGGGGGACACTACTGTGCGAGGGACAGTGTGGCGGACACTGTGTGGGGGCAGTGTGGCGGACATTACTGTGTGGGGGCAGTGTGGGGGACACTACTGTGTGGGGGCAGTGTGGCGGACATTGTGTGCGGGGCAGTGTGGGGACACTACTGCGGGGGCAGTGTGGGGGACACTACTGTGCGAGGGACAGTGTGGCGGACACTACTGTGTGGGGGGCAGTGTGGCGGACATTACTGTGTGGAGGGCAGTGTGGGGGACACTACTGTGTGGGGGGCAGTGTGGCGGACACTACTGTGTGGGGGGCAGTGTGGCGGACACTACTGTGTGAGGGGCAGTGTGGCGGACACTACTGTGTGAGGGGCAGTGTGGGGGACACTACTGTGTGAGGGGCAGTGTGGTGGACATTACTGTGTGGGGGACACTACTGTGTGAGGGGCAGTGTGGCGGACACTACTGTGCGAGGGGCAGTGTGGTGGACATTACTGTGGGGGGACACTACTGTGTGAGGGGCAGTGTGGGGGGCACTACTGTGTGGCGGACATTACTGTGTGGGGGGCAGTGTTGTGGACATTACTGTGTGGGGGACACTACAGTGTGGGGTAGCATTATACAAAAGCTCTGCAGATGCAACTCCCATGTATTAGGTCACCACAATTTGGGTGGTCATTCACTAAATGAACCCTGTTATGGGGAGAATCTGTGGATGACACATATTTGTCATCCACAGATTCCCCAATAACAGTGTCATCCATCACAGATCCCCCATGGCAGTGTCATCCACAAGTTGGGGGGGGGGCACACTTGGGCAGCTCAGCCTCTGTTGGTGGTGGACCTTGTCCCAGCCCTGCCTGCGCTGATAAGTCCACGTTTAGTGCATATGCAGTAACAAAAGTAGAAGCCACTAGATTGCCACTAGATCTTAGAGCCAAAAGTGGTGACACAGGAGAAGCAAGGTACTGTCAATCAAACATGAGAGGAAGGCAATGGGCGGTAATACTGGTTAATGATGGTGCACCTGATGGAACAGCCTATCTACAATGTACTTAAATACTAATTTGCATTAAAATAAGGCTCATGCAAACCCCCATAGCCTGTTTTGCGATCCACAAATTGCAAATCCGCAAATCACAGATACCGGCCATGTGCGTTCCGCACATTGCGGAACAGAACATCCATGCCATCATAAAACAGTCCAATGCTTGTCCATAATGGAGACAAAAATAGGACATGTTCTCTATTTTGGCAGGTGCCATGGAACAGACATACGGATGCAGACAGTACTCAGTGTGCTGTCTGCATCTTTTGTGGTCCCATTGAAGTGAATGGGTCTGCATCCAACTCGCAAAAAATGTGGATCGGATATGGACAAGAAATATGTTTTCCCTAAATAGAACAGTTTATTATGATTTCAAGCACAGATTTTTAAAAGAAAGGTTATGTTTATGATTCAGTACGTACCCTAACAGGTGATATGCTTATTATGGAAGTGATTTGGATGCTGGCAGACTCCCTTTAAGCAGCAGCCAGTGCCCAGCAGTGATACATGTATTGTTGATCTCTGCTCTCTTGGGAAGATCTAAGGCCTTATTCACACGTCTGTAGTGTTTAGCGGATCTGCAAGTTTGCGGATCCGCAAAACACCTTGCCACCAGCCCTATAGAGATGCCTATACTTGTCCGCAATGGCGGGCAAGAATAGGACATCCTCTATATTTTTGCGGAGCCGCCGTCCGGAAGATCGGCGGCGCGCTCAGCAAATGCGGATGCGGAGAGCACAGTGTGTGCTCTCCGTATCCATCACGTCCCCAATCAAAATGAATGGGTCCACGTCCGTTCTGCAAATTTGCGGAACGGGTGCGGACATAGATTGCGGACGTGTGAATTAGGCCTAAATGAGTCAGCTGCATTCACTAGAATGGCTGGCAGCATGTATTGCTAAACCTTTCAAGCACCAATGTGGCAGTAAGATGGCCATGGAATTTGAGGCCAACAACAAGGTTAACTAGGAAAGTAAGGTGATAATGTTTTTAACGCTGCCATTTTGACAGTGGCACATTGTAAATGGACAAGGGACATGTTTCCCTTGATTCTTGTTTTCTTGTTTTAAAGGGTTGTTTGGTGTAGAAAACCCATTGTCAACTACCCTATAATGAAATTCTTAAAGGTGGCGATAGCGAGATGGTTCTCTTTCCCTGGGAGATACCTCTTGGCATATTATTTTTCCATGGATCATTGCCCCTAAGTCTCCATACAATGGAGTATTGCCTAAAAGTCTCCATGCACAGCTGGTCTCTTTAAAGGACCACTTTAAATCACCCCAATTTTTTACCATTATCAACACACCCGTCACTGACTGATAACCCCATGCAAAATATAGAGATAAAGCTGTCAATCAGCTACAGGGAAGAGTGAGTTTATGGAAACTACTTCAGGTTAACCAGATGAGTGTATTGAGAACAGTGGGTTCAACTAACAGTCTAATGTGAGTGGGAAGCTCCTTACTCTTCCCTGACAGATGATGTTGGGGTAGAGAAGGATTGAGAGAAGTGAATGTTTTCACCCGATCTTTTTGTTCTCCCAGCAGTTATGATGCCAAATGTGGATGTATATGGGATAATCGGGAAGGAGTCAGGAGAGATGGCTATCGCTCGTTCAAGCGATCGTTTGGATGACAGCTATTGAATGTGTATGGCTGCCTTAAAGGGCATCTATGCGCAGATTTGTACCTATGAAACTGGCTGACCTGGTACATGTGCACTTGGCAGCTGAAGACATCTGTGTTGGTCCCATGTCCATATGTGCCCCCATTGTTGAGAAAATTATGTTTTATTATATGCAAATAAGCCTCTAGGAGCACTGGAGGCTCTGCTCTCTATGCAACTGCCGCACCCCTTTCACTTTAATTGACAGGCCAGGCAGTGAAAACATCATTATGCCTCGCCCTTTCAAATTGCAGATGGTGCAGCAGTTGCAGAGAGAGCAGATCCTCTAGGTGTTACTGCAGCACCGCCATTGCCCCCAGAGGCTCATTTGCAATGTGGACACATATGAACACAGATGCCTTCAGGTGCCAAGAGCAAGGTCAGCCAGCGTCATAGGTACAAATCTACTGACAGATGCCCTTTAATTCACACTGCACTGAAATTAAGCTCTCTGTCACTACTTTATGCTGCTCTTAGATAAGGCAAGATAAATCTGGTGACAGGTTCCCTCTAATAAATTAAGGGAAGTCCTCTATTTAGGACGTTTATCTAACAGCCAGAACTAAACATTACTACAAAGAGTCTTCCCTTCGGGAGTACTAAACATTTCCATGCATTGCATTGATTTTAGTGGGAACCATATAATGCTTCATTTCACTTCTGGTAGCACTGCATGGCAATACAACATATGATGTGGGATTCCTGCACCATGTGATGATGATCCCTGGGGGTACCAGCAGCAGGACACTCTGTCATCGGCATATAGGCGGAGCAGACATCTACCGAGAAGGAACACCTTTAATAATGAGTCAGTGATGCAGATTACATTATAGTATTTAAATAAATCACAATAAGAAAGTAACATAATCCACTTACACATTTTACGCATAACAATATTATCCATGTTCCTTGTCAGATTGGGAGCAAAATTATATACAATATCATATTTAGTATTAAGAGACAGATTTGTCCCATCAATTAATTACACAAATGTTCTGCAACAAACCAATCATCGCAGACTAATTTGCTTCTTTGCAACAGAAACTAAGGTTAACAAGGCTAATTATGTTTACCAGTATTCAGGGAGAAAAAAGTCAACTCAATCTCAGCAAGATTTTTTTTTTATCTTAATAAGGATTACAAGTATGGAACTGACTGCAATAATATCAACCTTTATCATGTTATCAAATTTCCTGCAATGGAAATGTTTAACAAAGATGGAATATTAGAGAAGGTTATTGGGAAATCTAAACTGTCTCTCTGTAGTGAAGCCGTAATGGCATTGACAGTCTTTATATTTAATAAATTGTGCACAGTGATATTAAAAAAATAAGAAGAAATCTGATCGGTAATATGGTTGAAAATGCAGATTTGGACTGGGATTTGCGGATTGTAGGAGACCACTTGTGGATCAGGACAAGTTTACTCAAGAGGACATAAGCACTTCAGGTTTTCTGAGTTGTTGGTAATGGTCTCAGCAAGCTTTACACAGAGAATATGATTCGAGTAGGTTGGTGGAAGGATTAAAGACTTATATCATTTAAACTGAGTTTAACAAAGCAGATTTAATTCCTTGTTTCTCAGAATACCATCTGCTTTGTATTAGGCTGCAGATCTCCAGACAGAAAATGAATCGCCCATAATACCCAGTTGCGATAAGTTTAATACAACACCTCACTGGTACTGATTTCCCCAGCTAAACAGGGAAACTTGCCGGTTCCCAGGAGTACATAAGGACACGTGACTGTGGAGAAACAAGCTGTGACCCTTAATTTGAGAGGAACATTGACTTCAACATTGAAGTTGCTTCCAGGTGATAATGAGGCCACATGAGGGAAACATATGTGAAAAGGGTTTGAAAATAACACATTCCCATGCCAGACACATTTTATTCTATCATAATATCTTGCAAGTATGCTTAAAAAGAACTTATCACCACAAAATGTAATGTAATCTACAGGCAGCATGTAAAAGAGCAGGAGAAGCTGAGCAGATTAAAATATACAGAAGTTTTGTGCATAAAGATTAACTAAAACTTTGAATTTAGACATTTATATCTCTGCTTTTTCTGATTTCAATTGTACATCTGGCCATCTTCATAACATTCTCTGTGTAAGTGTATATACAGAGAGAGCTGTTGTACACTGGGGTATGTGACTGACAGCTATCTATGTATACACACTTACACAGAGAATGCTATCAATCACTTATAACACCTCCCCTGTGTACAGCTATCAGTGACTGACTGCTATCTATGTATACACACTTACACAGAGAATGCTATCAATCACTGATAACACCTCCCCTGTGTACAGCTATCAGTGACTGACTGCTATCTATGTATACACACTTACATAGAGAATGCTATCAATCACTGATAACCCCTTCCCAGTGTACAGCTATCAGTGACTGACAGCTATCTATGTATACACACTTACACAGAGAATGATATCAATCACTGATAACATCTCCCCTGTGTACAGCTATCAGTGACTGACAGCTATCTATGTATAAAATTACAAGTTTTACTGAACCTTTTCCCAGACACTAATCTGTTCAGCTTCTTCTTTCCTATAGCATGCTGCCTGCAAGTTATGCAGAATTCTGTGGTGGCAGATTCTCTTCAACTGCTTGCCTACCGCCACACGTCTTTATACATTGGGACGGTAGGCTGTTAACTGTAACCCGGCTTATAAAAGCAGCAACTTACATTACCAGCTCTCAGTGCCCTATGGCACTGAAGATTATGGTGACCACTGACCACACCTTCATTAGTAGGGTGCCATAAAAGCTGCAATAGAAAAATTAGGTTGCCAATAGGGATGAGCGAATCGACTTCGGATGCTTGGTTTGGTTTTAAGGTAGCACTTAGAAACGAACCCGAGTTAGGTACCAAGGTTTTTACAGTAGAAATTAATTTCCGAAGTTATTACACAAAGTCTCGCAAGACTTCGTAAAGTAATTACTCATCAGAGCCAATATATCCTAAAACTGTACAAAGCGCCCGCTCCGTACAGTATTAAAACAAAGTTTTATGCAAATCGACTTCGGGTGAAGTTGCCAAAATCCGAAATGCACTACAGACCTTTGAAGTCTTGGAGTGAGCCCAGCCAGTAGGTAAATTGCACAAATAACGTCCATTTTCACAGTACAAACATACGGTAATATTTAATCTTTAAACCCTTTGTAACTGAAATTTTTTTGTAATGAGAAGTGAAGAATATAATTTGTTTTCATAAATTTCAGTTTCCTTCAATATTTTTTATATTAATAATAAAAGAAGGGTGAAAAATAATATCAAATGCATAAAGGTTGGCTCAACATTTTTATAGTTAGTTGCAATTAGATAGGGCCATTGCTAAAACTGAAAAATTGGCCTGGGAAAGAAGGAGGGTAAACACTCTGTTAATGAAGTGGTTAATACTGTATGTGGGTTGGCCCCTGTAAAACCTTTAAAGACTTGGGTATCAGTTTTTGATTCCTTATTTGACCATGTAATATAAATATATATACTCCATATTAGTACACATACTAAAAAGAAAGCACACACATGCAATACGTGCAAAGAAATACAAGCAGTAGATCACATTCATGTTATTGATTTCTAGGTCGTATTTCTTGGGCCACTTTCAAATAACCATAATGCACATGTATCATAGTCTGAGTTTGGTTTATTTGAACAGCCGGAGGTCTGGGTGTTGCAGCCACAAAATGCAGCTGCTTTATGACCATCTGAGAACAGTGAATGGGCGATGGAAAGGTTGGACTAAGAAGCCCATAAAGGGTTAATCTTGTATATGTTAAGATTTCACTATACAGCTCTTAGAACCACAGCTTATGGTTTTGTATATTAAGCTTTCATGCACCTAGACAAGGAGAGGAGGACTGTGAGTTGTCTGCTGAAATCAGTATTGACTGGAATGTTCTATACTGATTGATAATACAGTATATGAGCCTCAATGTTTTGTTCTGGAATGAAGCTGTATGAGGGCTTGTTTTTAAAGGGCAAGTTGTAGTTTTTAATGGCGCCCTTTTGCGGTACGTATACTTTACTGATTTAAAGAGTTCTCTGAGAATTAAGAAAATTAAAATACTTAAATATTACTTTATTATAAATATATTCCCAAATACCTTTCATTAGATATAATGGCTACTTTTGTCTGGGGAGCAATCATTACGAGAAATAAAATACCCACGTCCTATTAGTAGACACAGAGCCTGTCCTAATCACACAGCAGGAGAAGTTACTTCAGGACACTGAGATAAAGAGTTGCCTCATCCTTCTCTCTGCTCTGCTTGTCACGGATTAGGATCCTGAATACAGATGATAAGATGTTCATGTCAAGCAGAGCAGAGCAGAGGATGAGGCAGCTCTTTAGCTCAGTGTTCTAAAATAACTTGTCCTCCTGTGTGATTAGGACAGATTTTGTGTGTACCATTAGGACGGCAGCCATTTTATTTCCCCTAATGATTTCTCCCTAGACACATTCATTAAACCATCATGTATAACTAATGAAAGGTATTTGGGAATATATCTATAATAAAGTAGTATTTAAGTATCTTCATTTTCTTAATTCCTGGAGAACCCCTTTAACCTTTATTAACTTGTCCCGTGGGGAAACAGCAATACTATTGATAAATTTTTACGTTATAAATTTTGCAGCATCAATTTCTCAGCATAAATTACATTAACTCTATTCTCAGGGTCAGTAGATTACAGTGATACCAAATATATATATATGTATATATATATATATATATATATATATATATATATTTGCTACTTTTGCATAATAAAAACCCTTTTCTGTATCCCAAGACCTATAACTTTTTGATTTTTCTTTCTATGGAGCTGTGTGAGGGTTTGGTTTTTGTGGGATAACTTGTACTTTTGATTGGTAAAATTTTGGGATACATAACACTTTTTGATAGTTTTTATTTATTATTTTGTTTGGTGACAAATAAGTAAAAATCAATATTTCTAGCAGTTTTTTCTTGCAGCACTCACCAAACGCGCTATATTACATTGTAATTGTGTAATAGACAGAAAACTTAAGCACAGTCGTATGAAGATTGCTGATGTTTATTAGAAATGCGGCTGTACAGATTATGTGACGTTTCGGCCCATTTGGCCTTTTTCAAACTGGTGCCACTTAAAGTAAAACGATAAGGAGAGACAAGGAGACGTGCGCACGGTGTGTAGTATGTACAACTGCACTGTAGGAGGGGGCATTTCTCTGTCCTTAAAGCAGCACCAGTCTGCCCCAAATGGGCCGTAACGTCACATGATCTGTACAGCCGCTTTTCTAATAAACAGCAGCAATCTTCATATAACTGTGCTGGAGTTTTCTGTCTATTGTTCAACAGGGTGGGAACCCAACTGCTAGCATATAAAAGTGGAGCGCCACTAAGTTTTTATAACTATAATTGTGTAGTGTGAATCATTACAGCCATACCCAGACAAATCACCTCAATGTGTTGTCTTCTCTGCTCAAATATACTGCACCTACAGTAAACTCCTAACAGAACAAGTGCAGGTGGCAGGTGCAGTGTATTTGAAGCAAGGAGACATCACATGGAGGGGATTTGCCTGGTCACATGACCCTCCATCAGCGGCCATTTTATGGAAATTACCTCTTTGTGGACAGCACAAAATACTTTGTGAACAAGGGGGCATACCATATGAAATACAGAAAATGGTGCAGAATTTCAATAAAGACTATATTAGTAAGTGTCATATAATCATCTTACAAACGCCTTTGTCAACAATAACTAGAAGGTGGCTAACCCCTTTAACTTAAAAATATTTTAAAATTTAATAAAACTTTTTTCAGCTTTTTTTTAGCCATTTACTAGTCCCATAAGGGGGCTTTTATAAGTGCACTTTTGATTGCTCCTAAAATACAATGTACTGCTTATGCAGTACAATGTATTATACTGTCAGTGCTAGCCTGCTAGAAATACATTGCAAGCAGGCCTGGAGCCTTCATTAAGCCCCAGGCTGCCATGTAAAGACATTGGCAGCCCACAATCTCATTTACAGGGTGCCTATAGAAGACAGAGGGAGCTCCTTCTCTCAAAACCATTTAAAATCCACGTTTGATATTGACAGCAGCATCTATGGGGTTAAACAGCCTACATCAGCACTTCTGCCAGTCTCAGCTGTTAGAGCAGGAGCCCTGTGTAGGAAAACAATGCAGGGCTTAGACTAGGCTGCTCCCGTTAAAAGGCAGTGGCCTAGCCTAAGCCCTTTAGTGACCACTGTAAAAAGATTTATTGGTGGTCACTAAGGGGTTAATAACGTCTCATGTCCTCTTGATTTTATCTTGTGGTAAGTGTGTTGCATGAAAAGTAGAACTGCACTTACTGTATATAGCCAGCTTGCAGAACAGTTTAAGAAGCTTAAAGTTTAACTGACACCGTGTAAATGCAACGCAATCTGCAGACATCAGGTTATAGACCAGGAGGAGCTGAGCAGATTGATATGTTAGATATGAAAAAGTAAAAACTTGTCATTTAGTAGTGTAAATTCCTGTTCATTTGGTTCAGAGTCCAGTGGGCAGTCCTACTCAGTAGATGAAGGCTCTTTCTGTATTCGGTCATGGGGGGAGGCTGTCAATCACTGAACAGGATGGCCCATATGACTGAGTTCTAAGCTCAAAACGAGCAAACATTAAAATTAATAAATTACAAATTTGAATGAATTTTTTTGTACTACATTTTCACATTGACAGGTTCACTTTACAGGGGTTATCCCATTAAAAATGTCTTATCAATTTTCACAGTAAGTATGGGTTCACACTAAGGTTATGGTTTCCATTATGGCTTTCCGTTATAACATGGTTATAACGGAAAATAACGGAATCCATAAGACGGAAGGGCGGATCCGTTCTGGAGCCCATAGACTTGTATTATGACGGAATGAAAAATGGAAGCCTTTAAAAGGCATTCCGTTTGCTTTACGTCATAATAGCAGTGTTACGGTATAACCCAGTATAGTGAGGGTTAATACCGTTCGGGCGATTCCCCTGGCGAAGAGCACAGCAACCCACAACCGCTGGAATCCACCGAACTGGAACCATACGAAGTCCTCCTCTCCTGGAACAGGCAAGAGAACGTTCTGAAGTAGCAATTCCCCCCAAGTACGAGACGAGGCTCCGTATTGATGGTTAAACAGGAATTTCCACTTTATTGAGGGCTGCCTGCCCGGTATTTATGCAGGTCTCCCACCTGGTGGACACTCCCCTAGGGGACCAGAAGGAAGACTGAGACACAGGGGATACAACAGCCAATCACACACAAAGGGACAATAGGGACAACCACACCCAGCATATTCCTCCCCTCTGCCTGTGATACAATTACCCTACATGGGTAATGTAATCATCCCAGGCAGGAGAATACACAATGTCTTCTGTCCTGGAGACAATCGAGGACTCATTCAATTACCTCTCAGGACAAAGGGAAATCGCCAATACACACGTGGGGACAATAGGACAGACATCATTATTCAATATATAATGTCCCACCCTTTACAGTACACACAGACATTTAACATATCCCCAGATGGCTTGGATCTGAGTGCTCAATATATCCAAACAGCGCTCAGATGCCACAAACACAGTCAAATCGCCATGGGGTTTAAGTTTAGCATGGGCTGATGAGAGGGCCCATAATCCTGGGGCAAGAGGCTGGCAATCTGTCCCCTCCAAAACCCAGTGGCGCGGTTGGTTTCGCCACACATCTCCCCTTTTTCCAAACAGACTAACAGGGTATCTGACCTTCTGCCGGTCAGTGCCCTTGTTAGTCCAGCAGCCCACCCACAAAACAGAAACAGCAGTACAGCCCACCCACAATAAATGGTTACTACACCTGAGCAAGGGATAAACCTGTCCATGTCCATGTGCCTCACTACGGCTGTGTGGGGGACTGGTAGACTGCCTGAGTGGGTTGCTGAGTGGGCAGAGACCAGCGGTACTCTGCCCTGGTGCCAGCACTACCACGGAAGTAGCCTGGTTGGAGCCTGGTTGTTGTAGGGGAGACCGACTGTCTCCCCTTTAGATACACAGCTCTGCTGTTGTAGGGAGAGACTGACTGTCTCCCCTTTAGATAGACCACCATGCTGCTGTGGGGGAGACCGACTGTCTCCCCTTTGGCTAAATGGCCCTGTTGCTGGGGGACAGGACCGACTGTCCCTACCCCCTGTGCTGTGAGTGCAGAGACCACGGTCCCATCTGCACTGTTGTGGGGCTTACTGTCTCCCCTGGTGCGTTAAACTGCCGCTGGGGATGGAGACTGGGCTCCCAATTCCCTGTAAATCACACGGCCGATGGGGAATGGAGACGATGCTCTTCTCTCCCTGCAAAACATACTGCCGCTGGGGAGCAGGACCGACTGTCCCTACTCCCTTAAAATCCGGCTGCCGCTGGGGATCTGGGCCGACTACCCAGCATCCCTGTAGGGCCGGTGGAGAGCTCTCGGTCCCATCTCCACTGTTGTGGGGCTTACTGTCTCCCCTGGTATGTTAAGCTGCCGCTGGGGAGAGCAGGTAACAAGCTTCTCTCCCAGACATACTTCCAGCCGCTGGGGAATGGAGACTGGGCTCTCTATTTCCTGCTGGACACTCTGCCGATGGGGAATGGAGACTGGGCTCCCAATTCCCTGCACTTGACTCTGCCGCTGGGGGACAGGACCGACTGTCTCTGCCCTCTGTAACTTAGCCTGCCGCTGGGGAGAGGGGTAACAAGCTCCTCTCCCATACATACTTCCAGCCTCTGGGGAGGGAGACCGTCTGTCTCCGCTCCCAATACAGTGTCCTGCTGCTGGGGAAAGGAGACTGGGCTCTCTATTCCCTGCTGGACACTCTGCCGATGGGAAATGGAGCCTGGGCTCCCAATTCCCTGCACTTGACTCTGCCGCTGGGGACAGGACCGACTGTCTCTGCCCCTGTAACTCAGCCTGCCGCTGGGGAATGGAGACTGGGCTCCCAATTCCCTGCAGGACCGGTGGAGAGACCTCGGTCCCATCTCCACCGGCCACCTGGGGTTCTTCCCAGTAGACCTCCACAATATCCTCCCAGCTGAAGGGCTCTGGACCTGGGTCTGACACTCTGCTCTCTCGCTGAGCCCTCTCACTGGAGTGGAACAGCTGCTGGTAGTCCTGTTCCAGCTCCATCTCCCGGGTCACCAGGTGGACCAGGTCTTGCTCAATTTTGTGAGTGTCGTCCCAGTCATACCTGCTCTCCCGCCACTCAAAGAGGTCCCTGAACCGGGCTTGTGTAGGGCTCCCAAACTCCAGCTCTGAAAAAGTCTCCCATAACAAGCCAGGACCATCAAACTCCTCTCCCTCTGGCATGTCATGCTCGGCTGTCCGGGGTAGGTACCGAGCTTCATACCACCAGAGTGCCTGGTAGGCATCTTCCAGCCACATCTCCCGCCTTACCAGGTGCTTCAGGTCTTCTACCCACTCTTCCAGGGGCTGCTCTCCTAGGAAGGGCATCCGCAGGGCTACTCGCTTCTGCTGTCGCTGCTCGTCCTTGGGGAGCCTCTCGTCCCGCAGATACTCCACAATACCCAGTGCCTGGTACCAGATGCCTTTGCGGACTGCATCTCGGTCATCCATGACACCCTCATCATACTCCACTAGTGGTTCCATACCGGTGCTGTACTGGGACACGCTTTGCCCTCAAATTGTAAAATCCACGGTGCCTTCTGTTGCTGTCCTTCTGGCTGTAGGAACGATCCCGCTGCTTGCCACCAGTTGTTACGGTATAACCCGGTATAGTGAGGGTTAATACCGTTCGGGCGATTCCCCTGGCGAAGAGCACAGCAACCCACAACCGCTGGAATCCACCGAACTGGAACCATACGAAGTCCTCCTCTCCTGGAACAGGCAAGAGAACGTTCTGAAGTAGCAATTCCCCCCAAGTACGAGACGAGGCTCCGTATTGATGGTTAAACAGGAATTTCCACTTTATTGAGGGCTGCCTGCCCGGTATTTATGCAGGTCTCCCACCTGGTGGACACTCCCCTAGGGGACCAGAAGGAAGACTGAGACACAGGGGATACAGCAGCCAATCACACACAAAGGGACAATAGGGACAACCACACCCAGCATATTCCTCCCCTCTGCCTGTGATACAATTACCCTACATGGGTAATGTAATCATCCCAGGCAGGAGAATACACAATGTCTTCTGTCCTGGAGACAATCGAGGACTCATTCAATTATCTCTCAGGACAAAGGGAAATCGCCAATACACACGTGGGGACAATAGGACAGACATCATTATTCAATATATAATGTCCCACCCTTTACAGTACACACAGACATTTAACATATCCCCAGATGGCTTGGATCTGAGCGCTCAATATATCCAAACAGCGCTCAGATGCCACAAACACAGTCAAATCGCCATGGGGTTTAAGTTTAGCATGGGCTGATGAGAGGGCCCATAATCCTGGGGCAAGAGGCTGGCAATCTGTCCCCTCCAAAACCCAGTGGCGCGGTTGGTTTCGCCACAAGCAGTCTATGAGAAAGCATAACGGATCCGTCTGGTTCCCGTTATGGAAGACGGAAAACAAAGTCCCGTTGACAGGACTTTGTTTTCCGTCTTGCATAACGGGCCCAGACAGATCCGTTATGCTTTCCCATAGCCTTCTATTAGGACGGAGCAAAACGGAATACCTCTTAAAGGCTTCCGTTTTGCATTCTGTCTTATGGATTCCATTATTTTCCGTTATAACCATATTATAACGGAAAGCCAGAACAGAAACCATGACGCTAGTGTAAACCCACCCTAAGATGAAATTGGTAAGGTCTTTAAGCTGAGACCTACTGGAATTCCTTAATTAAAGGGACATATTAAGATATAGGATATGCAAGTATTATTGTAAGATGCACACCTAAATTTAGAATGTGTCAAGGACAACAAGGTCCTATAATACAATATAACTCAAATCCTATGATCAGCAAAACCATTAATCATTAATTATTAGATTGGAGCGCAGGTGGTCATGCAAGCTAACAGCATTATGAGATTACGCGGTCATTAGCTGGCCTGCTTTAGAGTGGATGAAAATCATTGCTTGCATGTTTTAAGGAGCTATACGGGAGGTGTACCAAATGACTATCTCAAGAGATATTCTTTATTTGATCAATCAATATGCTTCTGTTTCTAGCTGTCAATGTGCTCTGCATTACTGTAGTGCGATAAACCCATGCAGAAAAAACATTTATCTTCTCTCACAAACCAATCTGCCATACGTATGGACAGGATCATTTTGCCACCGAAACATAATTACAAGCGCATGGAAAGCAAATATAGATTTTGCAGCAACTCTCAATAGAATAAGGATCTGTTGCCTAGGAAGCAGATTACATTACTACATACTGAATGCATATATGTTCTTCTATTAAAGGACATTTCCTGTTCGGCACAGCAGCACATAAACATGGCAATTTTTCTCTTTACTACAAGTTTTGGACAGGTGAAATGAGTTAATTTAAATTGAACGAACCCTATAATAGGCCCTAGCCCCCTATTCTTGGTTGTTGTTTTTTTATTGTCCTACAAAGTGTTCATGGAGAGGTGGGCCCAAGTCCTTAGATGATGTTTCAGGCTGATGAGGTTTAAGGATCCAACACTTTCAATTTTGAGTCACTTCTTATAGAATTTATACAGAGAACAGGATCTTCCCCAAAATGGTTCTAACTATGGTGCCTCACTTTCAACTGGATGATTGGCTCATCAAGGCTGAGTTTGAAGCTCTTCTGGAACTTACATAAACAAGGACATATCTTTCCTGACTTTGCTACATAGATTTCTAATTTGGAGAAATCTAACCTCATCCCAACCAAGAAATGCAAGATCCTTGAGTTCATAGTGGATTTGGACTGAATGACCCTGTCTCACTCCTGGGATGGTGGCTTCATTAAACTTTCGGGTATAAGATCTTTTCAAACTCCTGTTTTTGCAGTGACCAGCAGCTATGATGGTAGTAGTACTCACAGTTCATGGTAGCTTGCTCTACCCTGGCTCTCCCTATGGCTGTGCAGTGACTGAAGGGTGCACCCTTCTCTTGGGGGCACACCCTGGTGTTGGGGGTTCTGACTGGTGATCGTTGGGATGCCCTTGATAATGAACAATTTGGCTGTGTGCAAGCATACCTCCAACTTTTAAAAAGCCCAAGGAGGGACACTCAATCTGCTGCCTCTGTCAGTCTGCCTAGAAGTGGAGGCAGCGGTGGCTTCGCTGAGAGTGGAGGAGTGCAGCTGCTGGGAGGATCATGGAGTAAGTTTGCTACCCTCCATATACAGCCTGCTCTTCTTTGTCCAGTGCCTCTGTTGCTACCAATGTGTGCCAGGACCTACATCTTAGCCACAGCATATGAGCAAAATCATGCATTCCCTGTGGAATGGTGGGCGCACATCACGTTTAATGCTTCCGTTTGATGTATACGTTAAAAGTAAAAGCAGAACACCTCATTCTCCTGCCAAGTCCAGTAAAAAAAAACATGGTAACAATGGTAAAAAAAAACATATACGTTTTATGTATTCATTTAACGTATACAGTTTTTGTATGTGTTAAATTGATGGAAGGATGGAAGAAACATGATGTGAACAGACACCAATGACTTGATATATTATAATAATATTTATACAACGTTGAACCACCAATGACTATTTGTTACATTAGTTAGCCACAGTACAGGCGCACAAAACCAGGGCTAGATGAGAGGTCTAGAGCTCTGATAATCAAAAAGGAGGTGGAATTGTGCAGAGCACAGGAGCATAGCATTAGTAGTGCTCCAAGTGCCACGGCCAGCCCCTTGGTGCTTAAAAATACTAATTTGCATAAAAATAAAAAAGAAGATATATGGACAGCTGTTCACTCTAGAGACCAAAGACAGGTATAATTTTACTCAGCATGATCAACCCTATCTAACCCTACTTAATAAAGTTGATCATGCTGACAGAATCCAAACAATAAAAAAAGAACAGCCAACAAAGCCTAACATAATCTCTTTATGTGTCTCTTGCATCACAAGGTATCACAATTGCAGACCATGAAAAATATAATAGAAAAGCAGCGCATTGCTCTCCAAGGCTACAGCCATGTATTCTCCCCTTCTCGCTCTTATGCTAGTGCTCCTGAGCAAGGAAGTTTAGGAGGAGGCAGCTGGGTTTAGTCTCGATAATTTTTCTATACACATTGAGCGTTGCCATTTTATTGGAGAGAATTAGTAGTACAAAATAGATTTGTGCATTTCTTGGTCAGTTCCTTCTATCAGGAGGAGTTAGTTGTATAGACAGTATTGTCTGTCAGGAGATATTTGTTATATTGTCAGTGTGATCTACAGGTGGCGTTCATTTTTTTGCCAGCGCAGTTTGTCAAGAGGCGTTCATTTTCTAGTCAGTGTATTCCATCAGGAGGCGTTAATTGTATAATCAGTGCTGATCATCAGGAGGCATTTATTTTATAGTCAGTGTAGTCCATCAGGAAGTGTTCATTCTATGGTCAGTGTGGTTTGTCAGGAGACATTCATTTTATGGTCAGGACAGTCTGTCTGGTGGTGTTCATTTCCATTATTTTAATTGTTATCTGGCTAGATGGTTTTGTGATGATTACAAGGAAAGAGGATCCAGCAACTGAGGGATGCCTTATCATAAAAAAACTCTTTTTATTGTAAAACTTTGTAAAATACACCAGGAACCAAGCAATCAAATGTGTGTCCCCCCCCATGAAACAGAACTGATCCAGTAAGCTTTCAGAATCTGTGTTTCCAGGATGCTGATGTCTTTCCTATGCAAACTGCTCAACAAAGATCCCCAACTTGGATCAGTTATATACAGTTAAATTACGTTATGGATTCCGTTACCACGGACCATAATGCCATTCCATGATGGAATGCATAACAGAATGCCTTTAGAGTAATTCCGTTATGCATTCCGTCATAAGAGAAGTCTATGACCAGCATAACGGATCCGTCCGGTTTTAATTATGCAGGAGAAGACTCGTAACAAGTTGTCTCCTGGTACAGTAACAATTTAGCATATACCCGAACCCAAACCCGAACTTTAAAACTTGAAGTTCGCTCATCCCTAATATCAAATAAAAAGGAATAGGGTGTCCAATCTGTAGCCTTTGGTTAGTACTCACATAGAAGATATATATCTATTGGGTAATGGGTATATTCACTTATAACAGTGCATTATTAAAAAAAAAAAAAAAAAAAGAACATTTGTGGTTGTATCATGTTTTGACATGGTTTTGCAATGTGGTAATTAACAGCATCGTTTTTATAGGTGACATATGTAAAATAAATGTGTTTCATCTGAAAAAAATGCACAGTGAATTACTGCATCTCAAAAATATGGGAAATTATGGTAAATATGCAGTTTTTCGGATGTGGTTTTAATGGCTCCTCAACCTCTTCATGTGAATATCCCATTTGACTGTCTGCATTGCATATATGAATGACGCTGCATTTCTTCTTATATCTTCAGGTTGTTTATAGTGATTAGGTTGTCTGCGGGTCTCTGGTTATCTGTAATTAGGTTTGTACTAATGTTATAAATAGGACCTTGTCACTTCACATTTAAAATATGTAAATTATGTTTAAATCAAGTAAATAAATGCAGGTATCCTAGTGCTGCTGTGACCTAGTAAACTGTGGATATTAGGATCTAAACTGTGATGCTCTAAAAACAACAGATGGCCTCTGCGTTATTTAGGAATACATGACATCTGAGCTACAAAGATGAATCATGACAGACATTTACAGGACTACATTAAAATTTATTATACATGTTGATAATAACAAATATCTGCATATGGCTACCATCCAAGCCAGATTCAGATATGTGTACCTGAGTCATATGTAGGTGCGCAGGCAGAATATATTATGACTGGCGAGCCCCCATGATTTAAAATTAGACCCAGGTGCAGGTGTCTTTCTAGTGGTACAGCAGAAGATTGATTGAAAACGTTCCAACTGCAATTTGTTTGTTTTTCATCTAAGTAGAAATCTGGAACTAGGAAATCTTTGATGTCAAGCACTTAGCTCGTCTATATTTTCATGTAATAATAAGGAATAGAGCCATGGAGCCAGTACTTACCATTGTCTTTGGCTGCTGCTTCGCTGTTCTAAACAATAAGCCAGAGAGATAATACTTGCTAGATTATTATTAAACTCATTCATGGTATGGCCAAAGGTTTAAAGGGAACCTGTCACCAGGAAATTCACTGATAAACCAGGCATGCTGCCTTATAGGGCTCACTCTGCTGAATATAACGATACCTTTCACTTGGTGATCTGTTGCTTTATTGTGGAGAAAAAGTACTTTTAATCCATATGCTAATGAGCTGATTTGAGTCCAGTAGTTGATTTGAGTCCAGCGTTTTTTCTATTCAGAGCTGTGTCCACTCCCTTATTCACTTCTTCAGATGTAAAAGGAGCGTGGTTTATTACATCATTCATTTTAATAATTGTTTATCAAACACGTGTTTATCACCCCATGAACAAATTAGCCCTTATTATAATTACTAAATTCAATAGTATATTCCTCCCTCTTTTTTTTACCTTAGTAATATAATACCTTAGCATTCCTTTTGATTCATTTTCCCGCCAATTATTAAAATAAATGAATGATATAATGAACCACGCCCCTTTTACATCTGAAGAAGTGAATAGGGGAGTGGCTACAGCTCTGACTAGAAAAAATGCTGGACTCATATCAACTACTGGACTCAAATCAGCTCATTATCATATGGATTAAAAGTACTTTTTCTCCACAATAAAGCAACAGATCACCAAGTGAAAGGTATCGTTATATTCAGCAGAGTGAGCCCTACAAGGCAGCATGCCTGGTTTATCAGTGAATTTCCTGGTGACAGGTTCCCTTTAAGTATTTTTTAAGGCAGCCATCTCTCAGTACAATCCTTAATAAATTCCTTGCATGGTATAGTTTCCAATTTGGAGTCACTTTTGGGGGGTTTCCAATATACCTCAGGGTCTCTTCAAATGTGATATAGGGCCCATTCTAGCAAAATCTGCCCTCCAAAAGCCATATGGTGTTCCTTCCATTCTGAGCCATGCAGTGTGCCCATAGAGAGGTTTACAACCACATATTGGGTGTTTCTGTGTTCAGGAGAAAATGGTTAACAAATTATGTGGTGATTTTGCTCCTGTTACCCCGTGTGAAAAGAAACTATTGGGGATTAAAGCAACATTTTATTGGAAGTATTTTTTTTTTCCATTTTCACAGCCAAGTGTTTTTAAAGTCTGTAAAATGTCTGTGGGGTCAAAGTGCTCACTACACCCCTTAACCACCTCCCGACTGCCCATTGACTATAAACGTCCTTGGGTGGTCAGTTTATCTCTGAATGGACGTTCTGAAATGTCCATTCAGAGATCACAGCTGCATGCTAATCGTGCAGCTGCCGAGTGGGGGGCCCGCTGTCAGTGACAGCAGGGCACCCCAGGGAGAAGGTAGGGAATGTTCCTGGGTCTCCCTGCCTTCTAGATCACTGTATACACAGCACTCAACGAGCGCTGTGTATACAGATCAGGAGGCGCTATGCCGCTTCCTGTCCCGGCCCAGTGGTCATGTGACCGCCGGGACCGGGGAGTGCAGGAGCTGTCGGGTCTTCAATTGACCTCGATCAGCCCTGCACTGAGGCCTTACATCGCAGTATACTGCTGTACTGCCTCTCTAGGGGGTGTATTTCCATTGTAACTGGGGCTACAATGTCAGCCCCAGTTACATAGTATATAAGACAGGAGATATGTTACAGGATGAATAGTGAAAAAAAAAATGAAGTTAAATTTCCCCCAGAGGTCCTGTATGACCTTATGTGGGACACAAAGTGTAAAATAAAACATTTAAAAAAAAAAAAATGTCCCCTCAAATCCATTATTTAAAAATGTTAAATAAATAGAAGAAAAAAAATAGACATATTTGGTATCACCGTGTCCACAACAACCAAATATGCTGATAATAATATCATATGACCTACCCCATCAGGTGAAAACAAATAAACATTGCGCCAAAACAGATTTTTTTTGTGAGCTTACCTCCCAAAAACATGTTAATCAATCAAAAAGTCGTATGTACCCCAAAATGGTAGCAATAAAATGTTACCTCATCCCACAAATAATGAGCCCCCACACAAGACCATAGCCAGAAAAACAATTAAAAATATGGCTCTATGAAAATTGCAACACAAAAACCTGATTTTTTTTTCTAAAAATGCTCTTACCCTGGGTTCACACCTGAGCGTTTTACAGCGCGTTCAAACGCGCTGTAAAACGCTCAACACATGAAAACCAATGAATCCCTATGGGAGTGGTTCACACTTGCGCGTTTTACAGCGCGTAAAAATGCGCTGTAAAACGCCCGATGCATAAGCTCGTTCAGGAGCGTTTTTTTGGGCATTTGTCGCGCTTTTCCTCCCATAGACTTCAATGGGAACGCGCGTTTAACGCGCGTTTAACGCGCGTTAAGTGTAGAGATGCCCTTTTTTAATTGGTCTCCAGACCAATTAAAAAAAGTCTCCAGAGTCACGAACGCGCGTAAAACGCGCGTCTTAGAAACGCTCAGGTCTGAACCCAGTGTTATTGTGTAAAATGTTAAAAAAAATTACATATTTGGTATCGCTGCATTCGTAACAATTGGCTGTACAAAAATATCACATGATCTACCCCATCAAGTGAATAGTGTAAAAAAAAAACTAATAAAAATTATGCCAAAACTGTTTTCTTTTGTCACCTCACCTCAAAAAAACGTAATATCAATGAATCAAAAAATTGTATGTTACCCAAGATGGTAGCAATAAAAACATCACCTCATCCTGCAAAAAACAAGACTATAGCCAGAAAAGTGAAAAAAATATGGCTCTAAGAAAATGGCAACACAACAACATGAAAAAAAATTTTTTTTCATGTTTTTGTGTTGCCATTTTCTTAGAGCCATATTTTTCATTTTACTGGCTATAGTCTTGTTTTTTGCTGGAATGTTTTTATTGTGTAAAACATAAAGAAAAAAACTAGACATATTTGGTATTGTTGCATCCGTAATGACCGGATCTATAAAAATATTACATGATCTACCCCATTAAGTGAACGGTGTAAAAAATAAATAGAAAAATGACACCTAACAGCTTTTGTAACTTCACTTCCCAAAAATGAGATAAGAAGAAACCAGAAAGCCAAAATGGTGCCAATAAAACTAAAGCTTGTCTCGCACAAAGTAAGCCCTCACGCAGCTCATTGAACAAAAAACTAAAAAAGTTATTGCTCTTAAAAACCATGACAGAAAATTCCATGTTAGAAAAACATGAGCCCTGGCTTATCCCCAAATAACATTTTACAACCACAATTGGGGTGGTACCTAATTCAGGAGAAAGTGGGTAGCAAATTGGGGGGGGGGGATATTCTCCTGTTATCTTTTGTGAAAAAGAAAGTATGGGAGTAAAGCATAATTTTCTTGTTAAAAAAATATGTAATTTTTCATTTTCACACCCAAGTAATAAAAATTCTATGAAACAGCTGATGAGTGAAGTGCTCGCTACACCCCTTAAAAATTCCTTGGATGGTGTAGTTTACAAAATGTGGTCACTTTTTGGGGATTTTCACTGTCGGGTTTCCTCAGGGCCTCTTCAAATGCAACATGGTGCCCAAAGACCATTCCAGCAAAATCTGCCCTCCAAAAACAATATGGCGCTCCTTGCCTTCTGTGCTCTGTTGTGTTTCCAAACAGCGGTATAAGACCACAAATGGGGTGTTTCTGCAAACTGCAGAATCAAGGTAATAAATATTGAGGTTTGTTTTGTTGTTTACCCTCGATGTGTTCCAGGGAAAAATGTATTAAAATGGAAAATCTGCAAAGAAAAGTGACATTTTGAAATTTCACATCTATTTTGCTTTAATTTCTGTGGAATACCTACAGGGTTAACAACATTTCTAACACCAGTTTTGAGTAGTTTGAGGGGTGTCATTTCTTTAATGGGTTGGTTCTATTATGTAAGCCCCACAAAGTGACTTCAGAACTGAACTGGTCCTTAAAAAGTGGGTTTTGGAAAATTTCTTAAAAATTTTAAGAATTGCTTCTAAAATTCTAAGCCTTATAACATCCTAAAAACAAAAATGACATTTACAAAATAATGCCAACATAAAGTAGACATATGGGGAATGTTAAGTAATAAATATTTAATGGGGTATCGCTTTCTGCTTTAAAAGCAGAAAAATAGAAATTTAAAAAATTGCGAATTTTTCCAAATTTTTGGTAAATTTGGGATTTTTTTCAGAAATAAAGGTGAAATATATTGACTAAACAAAAGCAAAGACAGGTGCACTCTGCGATAGTAGTAAACCCTCACAGTGATGTAAAATTGAGAGGTTAGTTCGACATATCCTACTAGGAGGACATGTCTTAAGCTCGGGCACCACGCCAAGGTCTCTCAAGTAGCCCAAGGCCCTATCACTCACCTACCTGTGCCGTTTGGGCAATACCAGGGGCCAGCGGGCGGATTACGGGAGCATAAGGCCTGACTCACAGACAGCTCACCAGTAACCTCCAGCATGTAGCCATGCCTGCAATGGGAGGTGGGAAGTACCTGTGAGTCCCACCTGAGACTGGCTTATATGGCCCAGGGCCTAAACAGGTGCACCTAAATGTAGCCTGTAGATGAAAAACAGGCACATTTAAATAGGAGTTTATACACCTCCATACATAAGACTATACAAACCATAAGAAAATGTGGTGTTAAACAGGCAGGATATGCTCAAACCCACATGCAGTTGTGCATATATATAGGGGAGCATATCCTGCACTTGTAGTCCGTTGCTTAGGGCAATCAACAGCAACAAAAATGCATACAATGGAAGATGCCTTATCAGGAAGGGGGTAAATGGCCTGGTCTGGAAGTGAATAATAAACTCCATGAGGGGTGTAGTTTCCAAAATGGCGTGACTTTTTGAGGGTTTCCACAGTAGGGGTACCTTAGGGTCTCTTCAAATCTGACACGGCTCAAAAACCATTCCAGCAAAATCTGCCCTCCAAAAACCATATTGTGCTCCTCCTCTTCTCACCTCTACCATGTGTCCATAAAGCAGTTTATGAAGACATATGGGGTGTTTCTCAATAAATATTGAGGTTTGTTTTGCTGGTAACCCTTGCTGTGTTACAGGAAAAATGAATTAAAGTATAACTGTCAAATTTTTTTTTTTTTACTATTGGATTTTGGTGATTAATATTACCTTGTTGGCCCGGTTTTAATTTCTGATTGTTTAATGAATAACCCCTAAAAGCCACCTAAAAGTCCCCAGTATTGGCTATATTTACCTGAGATAAAATCAGGTTGCTATGTTCCTTCCGTCTACCAGATAGAGGACGGAGAACGCTGCGTGCACTGGGAACTGATAGTGAGTCAACATTGTAAGGGAATGTATAAAAAGCCAGGTTCTTCCTGACAGGAGATAACAGTGCTGGGCTGTGTGTGTGAACTTCTCCACATGCCTGTGCTTGGCAGACACTCCCTTAGCAGTGCAGGACAATGTGGCTGCTCAGTGTATAAATGACAGCCTTATCTGATAAGAGGAGAGCTTGTAGAAGGACTATAGGCTTCAGCCAGACCTGGGAACTTCACTGCAAGACCCCCCTATACAGTGCTGGTCTTCACTAACTTCACTGCAGGTGTCCTATGGATTAGCCTCAGGGCTGAGGGCAGCCATTTTAACAGAATAGTGAAATTGCAGTTTTATGCAGACTGGTTGCTAAGGGCTGAATCTTATTAAATAAGGGGTAAGTAAGTCTAATAGTTATTGATTCAGGAATATTATCATATTAGTAACTACATATATGAAAACTGAAATTCAGGTCTAAATGTGACAGTTATCCTTTAACATAGAAAATCTGCAAAAAAAAAAAAAAAGACATTTTGAAATTTCACCTCCATTTTCCTTTAGTTCTTGTGGAACAGCTCAAGGGTTAACAAGGTTTGTAACGTAGGTTTGAGAAAAAATTAGGGGTGTAGGTTCTAAAATAGTGTCGTTGGTGTCATTGGGTTGTTTCTATTACGTAAGCCTCTCAAAATCACTTTATAATTGAATTGGTGCTAAAAAAAAACTGTTTGGGAATTTTTCTTGAAAAATTGTTTCTAAAATTCTAAGACTTCTAAAACAATAAAATGACATTTACAAAATGATGCCAACATAAAGTTGACATATGGGGAATGTTAAGTAATAAATATTTGATATAGGGTATTATTTTATAGGGTAAATCTGTCTTAAACTTAGAGAAATTCAATTTTGAAAATTGCTAATTTTTCCAGATCTAAATCTTGAATTTTTTTTATAAATAAAGAAAAAAATATTCACTCAAATTTACCGCTAATGTGAAAAACAAGTTGTCATGAGAAAACAATCTTAGAATAGCTTGGATAAGTAATAGCATTCCAAAGTAATTACCACATAAATTGCAAAAAATCAGCCTTGGCAGGAAGTTGAAAACGAGTCTGGGGTAGAAGGAGTTAAAACAAAAGGTTTCTATTTTGGTCTCATCCACCCACAAAACATTGTTCCAATAGCCTTTTGGCTTGTCCAGGTGATCTTTAGCAAACTGCAGAAGGGCAGCAATGTTCTTTTTGGAGAGCAGTGGCTTTCTCCTTGCAATCCTGTCATGCACACCATTGTTGTTCAGTGTCCTCCTGATAGTAGAGTCATTAACATTAACATTGGCTAATATGAGAAATGCCTTCAACTGCTTAGAGGTTACCTTGACTGCAGTGGTGATGTCCATACATACTAGGTCACCATGAAGCCAATCACTGGCTTCAGCAATATGCGGATTGTACCTGCTGAGACTGGTGATTGGCTGCAGCACTGACATGATGTGCGTGGAGCACAGGGAGGAAAAGTGCTTAGTATGGCATATGTTATTATTTCTAGCTTTATAAAATTATCATTAAAATTGGAAAAGTTTTGTTACAAAAAGTTTGTGTGTAGCTTGAGCCTTAGAACTGTCACAGTTCCTAAGCCTTGAAGTGACATTCACCCTTTTAACATGATGTCATTTTTTTAAATTAAAAACTGCAGGATAATTAAAGGGAATCTGTCAGCTCTGAAACACCCTCCAAACTAGACTACATGGTGTATAGTGTAAGCGTTGCCGAGTCCGGTTATGTTATTTTTATCTTCACTTGCATACCAACATTGTGCTCTGAAACATCAGCAGTAGAATGTATTGAGAGGACTGCTCTTTATGTCCTCTCCATTATGTTAGAGAGCATTTTACTGCTGGTTTGTGAGAGCATAGCGTCAGAATACAACCGAGTATAAAGATGAAAATTACATAACTGGATGTGGCATCACTTACATTATACACTACTTACTATAGTATGGAGGGTGTTTCTGAGCTGACAGATTCCATTTAAAGGGAACCTTTCACAGCCAACATGCTATCCTATCTTTGGGTATCATGTTTTAAAGCCGGAGGAGCTGAACAGATTTTATGTAGTTTTAAAGGATAGCATTTAGAAGATCTTATACAGCAGGTGATCGTATGCACAAAAGGCAACAACCATTACACAGACCAGCACAAGCTTCTCTGAGAAGGCATGAAAAAGCGTTGCCTTTTGTGCATACAGCATCTCTGACCAACTGTTTTAGTGGACTGTGAAGAAAAGTGTCAAGCTTTTAATAAATCAGTGGGTTCCATATCTCTATATATAACTGATCCACTGCACTATATGAACTCAGTGAACCCCTTCCCGATATCCGCTGTACATATGCATCAGAGGTTTTTAAAGATAGTGCCCACTTCAGAGTTTCATACAGCAGACATCCGTGGTTAATGTCCGCGATCGGCAGTAATGCCGATCACAGACATTTAACTTTTCAGATGTCATGGCCAAAAGTAACCATAGCCTCTGAGAGGCCGGAAACCTGAAAGCATGCCGTTCATGGGCAAGAACGTTTCATCTGGACAGAAAACGCAGAAGGCATTTCTTGTAAATAATGAGCCTATGCCTGTACTAGATTTCCAGGCTCATTACTTGTATATTACAATTTGGGCCAGCACCTAATTGTAATATATTTATTTCTGTATAGGATAATGGAGAAAATTCCATTATTCTATGGAAATTCGAATCTGATTAAGAAAAAAAATATAAAAAAATATAAAAAAAAATATTAAAAATATATTAAAATTGGAATCATTCGCCCCTTTCCCTAAAATCAAAATCAAAATACTTAAACAATTAAAATAATCAACATCATGGGCATCGCAGCATGCAAAAAGCGATCAAAATGTCATATATACCCCAAAATTAGTTATTAACTACAAACAAAAACTACAGATCGTCCCACAAAAAATAGCCGTCACACATATCTGTAGACAAGACTTCTTTCTATTGGCTAACACGTTACCAAACCTTTTTCTTTAATCTGCTTGTGATGCTGAAAGCTGAACAGTTTGGCCCATTTGGGTGTTATAAACAAGATCAGTCATCCTTCCATTCTATAATGTTGGTGTTGGATTCTTTGAAGCATTTTATTTCAGAAAAGAACAGAGAGATTTTTATCAATGCCTCACACTTCCCTTAGGGTAACATCATTATACTGTATTCACCCTTGTCCATGGATCATCAGATTATCGGAGTAAGAGGTGTGAATGACTTCACTAATCCCTCCTAGTAGCTCTTAAATAATGATGTGCAATATCCTTCACTATCCAGCGGGTACATTTCCATAGTAGTGATGAGCGGCAGGGGCAATATTCGAATTCGTGATATTTCGCGAATATTTGGGCGAATATTCGCCATATATTCGAAAATTCGCAAATTCGTAATCTCCAGACATTATTTTCTTGTTTGTGGAATCCGCGATTAAAAATTAGCATAAATTAGCATAAAATTTGTATACATTAGCATAAGAATTGCGATAAACTGGCATTTAAAAGATACCTTTTAAATAACAGCTTATGCGAATTCTTATGCTAATTTATGCAATTTTATGTTAATTTATGTAATTTTAATGCGTAATTTTCGCAAAACAAGAAAATAATGACATTATTTTCTTGCATGCTAAAAATTTGAATATAAAAATTCAGATAAAGCTTAATATTCGCAATTGCGAATATATTTAGCGATATTCTAAATATTCGCGAATTCTCGAAGTGCTGATATTCGCGATTAAAATTCGCAATTCGAAAATTCGTGATCAACACTATTCCATAGTGCTGCGACTGGGGATACAGCCTTATCAGACAGAACAATACATACATATTTCTAGTAATAGGGTGAGAAAGCTTTTTACAGACAATTCAAATGAGTGATTTAGGACTAGTTTCTTATATTGCCTTATGTCCTGGAGTACCGTATATTCAGAGCAAGTTTATTTACACAACACTAGTGTTGAGCGAACTGAAGCATCCGAAGTGGAATTCGATCCGAAGTTTCTGAAAAATTCGATTCGACCATGAATCCGAATTTCCTTGTGCGTCGTGGTAACAAATCTTTTTTTTTTCTAAAATGGTGGCTGCACGTGTTACAAAGTCAAAGTAAGTAGCCCAGGAACTCAAAATCTCCCATAATGCCGTGCAGCTAGCCAATCCACAGATAGCCATCCCCTGTGATTTCACAACCCAATAAAAGTCTGATCCCGCGCGGTCTCCGCCATTTCACTTTGAGCTGAGCTTTAGGAGAGAGGTGACAAGCGCTCATGCGCTAGGGACAGTGTTGCTGAAAACTGTTTAAAAAAGAATATTAGATAAGGACAGTGCAGGGACAGTGCAGGGAGATCATAGGGAGAGTTTTTTGAGATGGCAGGGAAAGCATAGGGAGACAGCGGGGATACTGCAGGTTAAGTGTAATTGCCGTGTGCATCTTGTTCAACTGCTGCGACATTCATAGTTGATCTGTTATTTTACACATAGACTTACTGTGATTCAGACTCAGTAATAAAGAGTAGGGATGAGCGAACCTAAAATTTACAGGTTCGGTGTTCGGGCGGTGTAGGAAATCCATTATGGATTCTGTTATAATGGAATATAATGGAGTTCGTAGACAGAATGCAAAACAGAAGCCTTTAAGAGGCCTTCCGTTTTGATCCGTCATAATAGAAGTCTATGGCCAAGCATAACGGATCCATCTGGTTTCCGTTACACATGATTGAAAACAAAGGCCTGCATAATGGAAACCAGACGGATCCGTTATGCTTAGCCATAGACATCTATCATGATGGATTAAAACGGAATGCCTCTTAAAGGCTTCCGTTTTGCATTCCAGCTACGAATTCCATTATATTCTGTTATAACGTAATCCATAACGGATTTCCTACACAGCCCGAATGCTGGGATATTCAGGGGTACTATTCAATTTACCATGTCTGTTATTGGAAAATGGGGAAAATGTTCTTTGTGGGGTTAAATTGAAAAAACTATTACTATTCCATCAAGGTTTTTGATGTTTTTACATCATGGTGTTCACTGTGCACTAAAAATCATCCTTATTCTGCAGGTCAATACGAATACGGCTGTATCAAATTTGCATATTTTTTTGTTTTACTACTTTAAAAGAATAAAACAAAAAAACCTAAATATTAGGTATTGCTTCATCTAAAAATGTTTGACCTATTGAAATATTAATCAAAATTTCCTGTGCGCTGATCGCCGTAAGGGAAAAAATTAAGATCAACGAATTTGCAGTTTTTTTGTCACCTTTCCCTACCCCCCATTAGTGTAACAGACCTCACTATACCCTGAGTTATATGTTCGCTTAAAACCAATCTCCAGCAGGAATCCAGTGAATATAACACAGCTCTCTTACATACCCAAACAGCAGACAACACATGGTGGGGGTTAAAACAGCAACAACTCTTTAATGAATACAGCACACATATATAAACCTTTACCAGCCTCATTAACATAGAATGGGTCAGTAGAGCACTACAGTACTTGGACGGGTGGGTCCAGGCCACAGCAAGGGCTTATGGGAGACTGAGGAGGGACAGGGCAGCCCGTTAGAACTGGTCTTTGGACAACGCCCTGCTGGGTAAACCATAAGACAGGACAAAGGGGGGAGGGGGAGAGGCACAGACAAACAATACATTAAACAAAACCCTGCACTAATACTGTTCACAGGGTGGTCAAAACACAACTTGGGGAATCCTGGGACCCACATACAGCGTCTATCCCTTATTCCCAGTGACGCCGACCACCATCACAAAAACATTTTTAGATTTTGGTCTACAGAGCTATATGAGGGCTTGGTTTTTGCAGGACAAATTTCGATTTTATTGGTACAATTTTTGTGGTATGTAGAACGTTTTGATCACTGTTATTCAATTTTTTTGGGGGTGGGGAAAGGTGACAAAAAAACAGCGAATTTGTTGATTTTAATTCTTTTCCCTTATGGCGATCAGCGCACAGGAAATTTGTATTAATATTTTAATAGTTCAGACATTTTCAGATGAAGCAATACCTAATATTTAGTTTTTTTGTTTATATATTTTTATATTTAAAATTAGTAAAGGGGGGTGACAAACTTTTTAGATATTTTTTTTTACTTTTACTGTGACAACTTTTAACCCCCTTAGGGGGCTAGAACCAGAGATCTTTTGATCCCTTGTCCTATTTACTTTAATAGAGATCTATTAGGTGAATAGTATTTTGACACACTCCTTGCTGAGCTGTGCCTTGTACACAGCACAGCAGGGATTTTACCATGGCAGCCATAGGAAGCTTTAAAAACATTCAGGCTACCATGGTAACTGATCAGAGCCCCACAATTTTACTGTGGGGGCTCTGATTGGAAGGCAGATGGAGCCACATCCCTCTGCCTTAACTCATAGATGCTGCAATCAGCATTGATTGAAGCATCTTTGGGGTTAAATGGCGGGTTTTAGCGGGATCACCATTCCCTGTCATTGCGGCCTGGTGTCTGCTATATGATACAGCCAGCATCCGCCGTGTGTGCAGCAGGCTCACTGCAGCAGCCGGCTCCATACATTCCCTCAACCACTGTAAAAAAACACGTATATCTGATTTATAGCAATTCGTTATTAAATATGTAAAATAATCAAATTTCTTGTTGAAGTTCAGCAAATTGGCCAAATCTCATTTTTCAAAACTTCGCTCAACTCAGCACAACTCGATTCTTAAAACATTCCTTTTAATAACTATGAAATAAATTAACGCAAAATAAGACTAGATGGTTAACACAACAAGGTTCATATTTCCACAAGTACAATACCAACCATGAAACTGTGATGTACAAATTATGTACAAAGAAAAGATAGTACCCACATGAGAACTGGATAATCATGTAGGATAGGGATAAATTAAGTGTTTATGACTGACTCTTGTTTTGGTAATTTCTGTGCAACATATAAGTGCAATGTTTAAGTGTATAGCAGGAATTATACCAGGAATTTTACCAGAAGCAAACAGAAGGTAACTGTATTTCCCTTACACACTCTGTCATCTTTATCCTCTACATTTTTACAAATGACAGATGTTTTCTTTTGCATTCACCATCATTGCCTCCCTATATCTTAAAATATTTCATTACTCCGCTATTCCTACACCAGGCAGTGAAGGCCAGTCGCTCTATCCAGAGCATTAAAGAACTTACATTCCATTTGCAATAAACTTTCCAACATCCAGACCTCTTCATTTCCCAAAACATTACATTCCTTGGCCTTTCAGAAACTTGGCTGATACTCACCGATGCAGCCCTTGCCATAGTATCCTATGAAAAACTTTAATTTACCCACACTCTCCACCTGGACAGATATGGTGGTGGTGTTGGCCTCCTCTTTTCAGGCAACTGCTCCTTCAATCCGTCTCCACCCTCCCCTTGTTCGAAGTTCACTCCATCTGCATCTTCTCTCTCTCCAACCTCCAAATTGCCATCAGCTACCATCCACCAGCACCTGCTACTGCATTTTTTGACCACTTTAATACCTGGCTTCTACATTTCCTCTCCGCTGAAATCCCCACCATCATGGAGGATTTCAACATCTCTATTGACACACACAACTTAAGTGCCTCGAAACTCCTATCTCTTACTTCCTTCTTTGGCCTCCACAGCCACCCACAGAGACGAACACACACCGGACCTGGTCCCACCCTATCTAATCTCTCAAACTCTCCGCTTCCCCTCTATGACTACAATCTTCTTAAATTCTCAACCACTCTCTCTTCAACTGCCAATCCAGTCCTTAAACTACCACACTCTCAAAGAAACTTCAAACATCTCTCCATTCACACACCACTGTCCACACTATCTTCCCTTCATGATGCTGACACAGCTGCTGCATGCTACAACACCATAATTATTTCAGCCTTCAGTCACCCCCCCCCCCCTCACACACACCAGAACCCAGCAAATCAATTGACGACAAGCTAGCAGAGCTACAGCACAGGAAGAAAACCCACACCAAGGAAGACTTCATCTCATACATACATGCTGCCTTGAACTTCAAGTCTGCATTCACCATTCTAAACAGGACGACTTCACTACTGTTATATCAGCTCTTTTCCACAATCCCAAAATTTGTTCAATACCTTCAACTCTCTACTCAGTCCCCCGCGGTGCCCTCTCCCATACCCCTCATCTCTACTGAAAAGTTTGCCTCATACTTTAAATATAAATTTGACTAAATCCTAGAAAGGGTCAAGCAACAACCACCAGTACCCCTCTACACAACTGCTCAGTACTCTTCCTACATAACCCAGTTTACCACCATCACTGAAGAAAAGCATTCCACCCTAATCTCGAATTTACATTTCACCATTTCTTCCCACCTCATTCCTAACCTCCCCACTATAGTTATCCCAGACCTAACCCACCTCTTCACTGTATCACTGACCACTAAAATCTTTCCTTCCATTTTTTAGCATGCAAACATCATGTCGATAGTCAAGATCACCTCCCTGGAGTCGGTTATCCAGCTATCAACCCATCTCACTGCTCCCATTTGCATCAAAACTCCCAGAACAATATCTCCATCTTGAACTATCTTCCCATCTCTCATCCCACTCACTTTTTGATCTACTACAATCCGCCTTCTACAGAGACCGCCCTAACAAAAGTCGCCATTGACTTACTAGCTGCCTAAGCTAAATGTTATGTGCACTCTGTACTCCTCATTCTTGACCTCTCATTCACTTTTGACGCAGCCGACCACTTTCTTCTGTTACAAACCCTCTATTCCTCAGCATCAGAGACATGGCCCTTTTCTGAATGTCCTCTTACCTCACCTACAGAATCTTCAGCATTTTCCATTCATGCACAATCCTCCTCATCACACCCCTCTCTGCTGGTGTCCCTCAAGGCTCTATCCTGGGTCCCATACTTTTCTTGATTTATACATTTGGCCTGGGACAGCTCATAAGGTCCCATGGCTTCCAATACCACTTCTATGATGATGACACTCAAATCTAACTCTTTAGCCCAGAAGTTACTTCTCTGCTCTCCAGAATCCCAGCGTGTCTGTCAGCTATATCTTCATACTTCTGCTTCTTAAAGCTCAACAAGGAGAAAACGGAACTTATCATCTTGGATAGGAAGGGAGTCATCCTGCCCCCTTCCTATTCTCTATAGTTTATAGTACCACATTTTTTCCAGTCTCAGGTCTACTGCCTGGGTATTGTCATGATGACATAAGGGGATCTGGTCACCAATGATTGGCTGCAGGTGATGTCAAACTGGATGATTACAGCGAGGGAGCCAGGTGGAGCATTGAAAGCCTGGAGAAGAAGTAGAAGGGAGCTAGCACCAGGAAGCAGGTACAGTGGAGGAAATAATTATTTGACCCTCACTGATTTTGTAAGTTTGTCCAATGACAAAGAAATGAAAAGTCTCAGAACAGTATCATTTCAATGGTAGGTTTATTGTAACAGTGGCAGATAGCACATCAAAAGGAAAATCGAAAAAATAACTTTAAATAAAAGATAGCAACTGATTTGCATTTCATTGAGTGAAATAAGTATTTGAACCCTCTAACAAAAAAAGACTTAATACTTGGTGGAAAAACCCTTGTTTGCAAGCACAGAGGTCAAACGTTTCTTGTAATTGATGACCAAGTTTGCGCACATTTTAGGAGGAATGTTGGTCCACTCCTCTTTGCAGATCATCTCTAAATCCCTAAGGTTTTGAGGCTGTCTCTGTGCAACTCTGAGCTTGAGCTCCCTCCATAGGTTTTCGATTGGATTAAGGTCCAGGAGACTGACTAGGCCACTCCATGACCTTAATGTGCTTCTTCTTGAGCCACTCCTTTGTTGCCTTTGCTGTATGTTTTGGGTCATTGTCGTGCTGGAACACCCATCCACGACCCATTTTCAGTTTCCTGGCAGAGGAAGGAGGTTGTCGCTCAGGATTTCACGATACATGGCTCCGTCCATTTTCCCGTTAATGCGAATAAGTTGTCCTGTGCCCTTAGCAGAAAAACACCCCCAAAGCAAAAATGTTTCCACCCCATGCTTGACGGTGGGGACGGTGTTTTGGGGGTCATAGGCAGCATTTTTCTTCCTCCAAACACAGCGAGTTGAGTTAATGCCAAAGAGCTCTATTTTGGTCTCATCAGACCACAGCACCTTCTCCCAGTCACTCTCTGAATCATTCAGGTGTTCATTGGCAAACTTCAGACGGGCCTGCACATGTGCCTTCCTGAGCAGGGGGACCTTGCGAGCCCTGCAGGATTTTTAATCCATTGCGGTGTAATGTGTTTCCAATGGTTTTCTTGGTGACTGTGGTCCCTGCTAATTTGAGGTCATTAACTAACTCCTCCCGTGTAGTTCTAGGATGCTTTTTCACCTTTCTCAGAACCATTGACACCCCACGAGGTGAGATCTTGCGTGGAGCCCCAGAGCGAGGTCGATTGATGGTCATTTTGTGCTCCTTCCATTTTCGAACAATCGCACCAACAGTTGTCACCTTCTCTCCCAGCTTCTTGCTAATGGTTTTGTAGCCCATTCCAGCCTTGTGCAGGTCTACAATTTTGTCTCTGACATCCTTGGACAGCTCTTTGGTCTTTCCCATGTTGGAGAGTTTGGAGTCTGCTTGATTGATTGATTCTGTGGACAGGTGTCTTTTATACAGGTGACTAGTTAAGACAGGTGTCCTTAATGAGGGTGACTAATTGAGTAGAAGTGTCTAACCACTCTGTGGGAGCCAGAACTCTTAATGGTTGGTAGGGGTTCAAATACTTATTTCACTCAATGAAATGCAAATCAGTTGCTATCTTTTTTTTAAAGTTATTTTTTCTATTTTCCTTTTGATGTGCTATCTGCCACTGTTACAATAAACCTACCATTGAAATGATACTGTTCTGAGACTTTTCATTTCTTTGTCATTGGACAAACTTACAAAATCAGTGAGGGGTCAAATAATTATTTCCTCCACTGTAAGTAAGTTTTCCATTACAGGTCCAGCTAAGTAAGGTTGTTTGCCATCCCCACTCCTATTCTTGCACAACCCCTTTAACTCTTTATATGTAACACAAGTTATTTTATGCTACATTATGCTTAACAACCCTTTTATGTATTACTCTCATCTTCCAGCTATACTATTTTTTTCTTAGAACTTTAATTACATGTGCTTAAAAGGCTCATACAATAGAGTAGTTATCTTTTGAATGAATCATCAATCCTTTCCTAGTTGTGTCATTGCGGAACTGCCAAAAAGACAGATGTGATTGCCCGGCTAATGCCTTTGATGTTTTCCAGTGAATACACACCACTAGTGATGGTCAGTAAAATAGAGCAAGCACTACAAGACTCAGCATATTTTACCACTGGTAAGTGAAATGAAACATGCACTGTAAACAAGAAAGCATCCAGATCTCCTTCTTTCTGCAGATCGTTCACATTGGATGAGACGGCAGTGACATTTATTACAGTGGAAACGCCGCAATTCCAAACTCATCTGACTGATTAAAAACATTTCCCTGAACAAATGTGTTTTGTGCCTGAATTGCAACTTCTGCACGTTGCTCTCTTCCTGCCATCAGCGAGATGACATTCTGCGCGGCGGTGTACTGCTTACTGTAGAATGGCAATGAACTCATCTCTTGCCGCTGCTTCCATATTATGTCACAGAATTCTAATGACAGGTACCAATTCAGCCACTCTTTTCCAGCTGAATAACAAAGGATGAGATGGATTTGTCAAGGTGATACTAATTAACAAATACGTTTCCATTGATAGAGACTGAATTCGCTGGCAGGGAAGGAATACAGATGAAGAGACAGACACCTAACATCTCATCTGCTATTGTAAAACAGAGTAATGTGCTGTGTGGTTTTTATAGTGTAGCTGTTATGTTTTTTCATATGTCATACTTCTTCAATATCATTATTAAATATGTTTGGCTTTTTTTTCTGTATAGTCCCAATGTTTAGTGTCCTCATGCGACTGTAAAGCCCTTATTTTATCCTACTCATATCGAAAAAGGTTACCCTTATTTTTTGTATTTTTCTACGTATTTATACTATGCTCATAAATTGGATTGTGTGAGTACCATATAGCTAAAAAACACAGAGTACCCTGTACACTCCCCCTGCTCCCACCATCTTGTAACTTACTTGAATTTAATATGCCAGTCTTAGTAAAAAGTACATCAGAGTAATGCCTCATTCACACGTCAGTGTTCGGTCAGTGATTTCCATCAGTGATTTTAAACCAAAACAAGGTGCAGCTCTAAACACAGAACGGTGCAGATCTTTCCTTTATACCTGATTTCTGTGGAGGCTCCAATCCTGGTTTTAGCTCACAATCACTGATGAAATTAACTGACCAAAACACTGACGTGTGAATGAGGCTTAAGATGTGCAAAACGTATTAAAAGCAGAGGAACATGGAAAGTAGGAACATGTCAACTTTACATAGCCTACAGCCAAATAGGGTTTGTGCACCTAAATTAAACACATCCTTTTCTAGTAACTCCATGGCTCCACTGCCAAGAATGTCAATGATTATGCAAATTACTTGTTAAGTGCACCACAATCAGCCTCCTACACAGCCACCCTGCTGCTGGGGAACACCCGATGTGCACTATCATCAGGTAAACAGACCAGTATTTGTGTGTGTGTGTTTTTTTTACTTTTATTAATAGAGCTGGGGGGGGGGGGCACTAGGGGCAAAATGTTGGCATTACTGCTGTGAGAAGGGCACAAGGAGGACATAACTGTGAGGGGGAAACAAAGAGAACATAACTACTGTCATGGGGCACAGTATAAGCTGGCTACAGTGATGGGTCACAATGTGGGCATTTCTACTGTGAGGGGGTATAATGTTTGAAATACTACAGGAGCACAATGTCGGCATTTCTACTGTGAGGGCAGCACAAGGTGGGCATTACTACAGTGAGGGGGTAAAGAATAGGCATTTCTACTGTGAGAGGGCCACAGTGTGGGCATTACTACTATGAGGGCCACAATGTGGACACAACTACTGTGAGGGAGCACAATGGTGGCATTACTACTGTGAGGGGCACAATATGGACATAGCTACTGTGAGGGGCACAATATAGCCAAAGCTACTGTGAAAAAGGCACAATGTGGACATAACTAGTGTGAGGGAGCACAATGTGGATACTACTACTGTGAGGGGACACAATGTTGGTATCACTACTGTGAAGGAGCACAATGTGGATATTAGTAGGGGGGCACAATGCGTGCATAACTACTGTGAGGAGGCACAGTGTGGGCATTACAACTGTGAGGGGGCACAGAGTGTATCTTAGTACTGTGAGGGGGCACAATGTGGGCATTAGTACTGTGAAGGGGCACATAGTGGGCATCAGTGCTGTGTGGTAGCACTAAGGGGAAAGCAATGCCCTAGGTCAGGGATGGGCAAACTGCGGCCCTCCAGCTATTGTAAAACTACAATTCCCACCATGCCCTGCTGTAGGCTAATAGCTGTAAGCAGTCTTTGCATGCTGGGAGTTGTAGTTTTGCAGCTGGAGACCTGCAGTTTGCCCATCCCTGCCCTAGGTTAACCTGTTATACCATTGGGATGGCTCGGTCTTACAGGACTAGCACCCCCTGCTGAGTATTTAAAATGGACAGTTACATCCCCTGTTTATGTGATTATTCTTTTTTCTCACCATCCTATAAGAGAATGTATCCGGTAATATATATTGAGGGTCATTTACAAAGACCAGCTTATAAATTCGGTGCACCTCTAGCAGTCCATGAGCCTGGTGTAAAAAACTACTTGGGCCCTTGACTGGAGTAGTTTTTACTCCTCTTCTACACTGTTTTCAGGCGTAAAAGAAAGTAAATGTGTCAGGGTTACATCACATTTTATATTTTAAAAGTTACATTTTAAGCTTTTCAGTCATAAACCTAAGGGGATTGGGTTGGATTGGGTGAGTATAGTTATGCATTGGGCAGAGTTAGAGCTCATATTGTCCATCTTTCTGATCTAATAAGCTGGGGTGACAAGTGCGCTGGGGGGGATGCCGTACTGAATCCTTGCCCCGGGTGTTGGAAAGCCTAGCTACACCTCTGATGGAATGTGTTATTTAAGCGCATATTGTGCTGCCCATTTACCGCAAACTGAAATCTATGCCAGTTAAAGGGTAGCATAGATTTCAGTTAAAATTTACGTTGGTTTTCTGGCATAAATTAGTGTAGATGTGTTGAGCTAGGATGACCACACCTTTTTATAAAGTGTTGGAGTTAGAGGAGAACTGTAATGCAGTTTGCAGAAAAGTGTAATGTCAGTGTTTTGTGGGAGGTCGGACTACTACGACCTCACTAATCCCAAGAAATGGGCTTCCATCTTCCCATCTTGATGGATAGGACCCCACCAATCAGTTAGTTATTCAAATTCCAAATGGGGTGGAATTGGAAAAAAAAACACAATTCTGCCACAGTTTATGAGTTTTAGGTCAGTATGATTACAGCAAGCCCACTTTGTATAGTTTTTCTTGTATTTTAGTACAAAAAATACTTTTTTTTTCTTTATTATAAGTACAGCACCATACATCATATAGTGGCTGTGTTTGGTATAGCAGCCCAGCCCTATTCACCTCAATGGGGCTGAGCACGATACAAATCACAGCCGCTATACAATCTACAGCGCTGTGCTTGGTGAGCAGGGTGAAGGACACTCACAAGTGCCAGTGCCTTCTCAAACAGCTGATTGACGGTGGTCCTGGATGTCAGACCCCCACTGATCAAAATCTTGGAAAAGCCCTTTAAATGTCTGCTGTGTGGAACAGCAGGCACCTGTCGGCTATGGCACTTGCTCTGTGACGGATGTCTAGACAGCCCGTCTACTGTAAGTTTACAGGATTAGTAAACATTCCCCAATATTTGTTATTAATTCTTTGAAAACACCTGTCAGATATATAATGTACCTAGCAATGAGTACTTTAGATACCTAAAGTTAAGATATGCATTAAACGGGTTCTGCTGTCTTTTTATATTAATGGCCTATCATCAGAACTCCCTAAAACATAAAAGTGTTAACAGTCTTTGAATGAACAGTCAGCACTTTGTAACCACTTTACAAAGATGCAAAGATCAATACAGAGCACTTCTACTGCACTTTCTTTGCATCATTTTCCATATATGTTCACATGTATACAGACCAAATGGTGTGAAGAACAGCAGTAATGGAGCATTCGATCATGTGCAGATTGTTCTGAGAACATAGTGGCCCATCTTTACAAACTAAAGACTATTGTGTACTTTTTTTTTTTCAAATAGAACTTTTTATCATAAAAATGATTCCAATATGGACTTAATTAGTATGTTGGTGTTAGTACTTTGGTGTGTGTTTTACAGGAAAGGCATATTGTTTTTAACTTGGTATATACGTTTTGTCAGATTTCCTATGTAGAGATGGAAAAGAGCTGTATTTAAGTTATCAGTGCTAATATATACTGTACATATATAAAAATGTACTGGCCTACCAGAGGCATGCCACTTCAATATTTGGTGGATTGAAAAACCTTGAAGCTAAAGAAAGAGGTGTTTGGAATTGAATAACAATGGTAAAAGAGCACAGAAAATACTGTATAACCTTCTAATCTTAAATGTTCACTGTCATTTCAACAAACTTTACATACAATCAATAGTACAGGTGAATATAAGAAACTGTGTAATATATCTTATCAAAGAAAAATGTCTATTTCTCCCCCTCCTCCCTTAACTTTCTTTGCTGAATCCATATTAAGTGACCAAGATGGGCTGCCAGCTCACTAAAGCTATCATAAAGGTCTATGAGATGAGAGGGGTGAGGAGAAGTGAGCTGCATTGAGGAAGACACAAACACATGCGGTAGAACTAGAGGGAATAAAAAGAATTATTAAAGAGATATTATAACGGTTCTTATATTCACGTGTAGGGTTGAGCGAACCCGAACTGTAAAGTTCGGATTCGTACCGAACTTTAGGGTTTTTGGTACCCGGACCCTAACCCAGACATTTTTGCAAAAGTTCGGGTTCGAGTTCGGTGCTCTCTGATTTCTTGGCGCTTTTTGAAAGGCTGCAGGGCAGCCAATCAACAAGTGTTTCACTAGTTTGCCCTTACAAGTCACCACAGCCATGCCTACTAATGGCATGGCTGTGATTGGCCAAGAGCAGCATGTGACCCAGTCTCTATATGGGCTGGAGTCAAGTAGCACCGCACATCACTCTGCTCTTCTCAGTGTAGGGATAGGATGCTGCTGCTGTGAGGGAGAGATTAGGGAAGAATTCTGTTGAACTTGGTGGTGTTCAATCTTCAATCTTCAAACTACAGCGATTATTGAGGGTGCTATGCTACATTTTTATACCCAGCCCTGAGCCCAGTGACACTGAAAAATCAGTTTTAATCCATCTGCTAGTTCGGTGGGCGTCAGCGGCCGTTTTTGCAAGTGCAGTGCCCTTGCAACTGCATGTGAACTGTATGTGTGCCAGGGACATTACTTTAATTCTGTTCTGGTAGCACAGTGGAGGACGAATTCCCTTTTTTGGCTGTTCAAGTACCCCTGCGGCCTGCATACCTGGCAGTGAAAATTATTCAATTACATTAGTCTGTCACATTTTTTTGTGACCTAAAGCGATTTTTTATCTTTCTGCAACAGGCACAGCATATCTGACAGTCCAATAAAACCGCTAAATACTGCAGTTACCTTGCTGCTATAAAAAAAGCACACTTTTTTGAAAGATAGTAAATTTACGGGCTATGCTGCATTTCTGACAGTCCAATACAACCGTAACATACTGCATTTACATTGGTTCTATAAAAAAAAAACACTTTCTGTGCTAGATAGATGCGAGCGACGTAAATTTGTAAAAATCATCTGTTCCATTGGTGGGTGACATTTTGCCAGTTTTGCCATATACAATCCCCTGCTCTGCATAGGTGACATGGAGGTAAATTTCAAAAAATCATCTGTTAAATTGATGGGTGACATTTTGCCAGTTTTGCCGTATACAAACCCCTGCTCTGCATAGGTGACAGGGAGGTAAATTTCTAAAAATCATCTGTTACATTGGTGGGTGACATTTTACCAGTTTTGCCGTATACAAACTCCTGCTCTGCATAGGTGACAGGGACGTAAATTTCTAAAAATCATCTGTTACATTGGTGGGTGACATTTTGCCAGTTTTGCAATATACAAACCCCTGCTCTGCATAGGTGACAGGGAGGTAAATTTCAAAAATGTTACATTATTGGGTGACATTAACCCAGTTTTGCCATATACTAACCCCTGCTCTGCATAGGTGACAGGGAGGTAAATTTCAAAAAATCGTCTGTTACATTCTTGGGTGACATTAACCCACTTTTGCCATATACAAACCCCTGCTCTGCACAGGCAACAGGGAAATAAATTTAGTAAAAAGGTCTTACTTCAGTGGGTGACCGCAAAAAATGAGGAGAGCGTCAAATAAGGGCCCTGGCCCTGGTCGTGGTGCTGCTGGTGTTGGTGAAGCTCCTGTTGCAGGGAGAGGACGTGGTCTATCTGTACCAGCTACACGCCCAAATGAAACACCTTCCTCAGGTGCGCGTAAACGACAGAGCCTTCAGCGTTAGTTAGTAGGCCCGAATGCCGCTCTACGAATGGTGAGGCCAGAACAAGTACAGGCGATAGTGGATTGGGTGGCTGACAGTGCCTCCAGTACCTTCACATTGTCTCCCACCCAGACCGCTGCTGAAAGGTCAGAGTTGGCACCTGCAGGCCATGGGCATCTATCTAGTACCTCACCCCCTTGCAAATCATCCAAGCAGTCTGAGCCCCAAGTCATGTAGCAGTCTTTTATGCTTTTTGATGACTCTGCTGGAAGGGTTTTCCAGGGCCATCCACCTAGCCCTGCCCCAGAAGTGGAAGAGATTGAGTGCACCGATGCCCAACCACTTATGTTTGAGGATGAGGACATGGGAAGACCACCGTAGCTTGTCTCTGATGATGACGAAACACAGGTGCCAACTGCTGCGGCTTTCTGCAGTGTGCAAACCAACAAGGAGGGCAGGGGTGACGACTTGGTGAAAGATGATGTGGAGGATGATGAGGTCCTAGACACCACATGGAATAAAGGTCATGCGAGTAACCTGTGCAGTCTGGAGGGAGAGGCGGTGGTCGCACAGAGCCGCCAGCACAGCAAAAGAGGGAGCAGGGTGTCAAATCAGAGCGGCCGTCCCCAAGACAGTACGCCTGCTACTGCCCACTGCACCCAGGGACCGAGCACAACAAAGCCTGCTCCAAGGAGTTCCCTGGCGTGGCAGTTCTTCAGACAATGTGCAGACGACAAGACACGAGTGGTCTGCATGCTGTGCAATCGGAGCCTGAAGCAAGGCATAAATGTTCTAATCCTGAGCACAACCTGCATGACCAGGCATCTAAGTGCAAAGCACGAGTTGCAGTGGAGTTAACACCTCCAAAACCTAGAAAGGTCTCAGGCTCCTTCTGCTGCCTCTTTTGCTGCAGTCTCGGCCTCTTCCTCCACCTCTGGAGTGACAGTGGCACCGGCGAAAAGAGGATATGTCAGCAATGGAACCACGTCCATCACCTTCAACAAGCAGGACCGCAATGTCCCATGGCAGGGTTCAACTGTCCATCTTCCAAACAATGGAGAGAAAGAGGAAGTACCCCCCACCCACCCGCGATCTCTGGCCCTGAATGCCAGCATTTCAAAATTCCTGAATGCTGTCATTCAGTCTGGTGGAGATGGAGAGTTTTAAAAACCTTATGGCCTTGGCTGTCCCACAGTATGTCATTCCCAGCCACCACTACTTTTCCAGGCGAGCCATCCCTTACCTGCTCAAAGAAGTTGGGGACAAAATCAGGTGTGTACTGCGCAATGCCACCTGTGGCAAGGTCCACATAACTACCGATACGTGGACCAGTAAGCACGGGCAGGGACGTTATATCTCCCTAACAGAACACTGGGTAAATGCAGTGGCGGCTGGGCCTGAGGCGGATAGCATATCCTTCCGCCACCGAGGATTGCAGGGCATTTCTCTTTGCCTTCTGTTGCCTCCTCCTCCTACTCCGCTTCCTCCTCCTCTACCACCTCCTCATCTGGTCAGCGTAACACCGTCACCACCAAATTCAGTACAGCCAGGGGAAAATGACAGCAGGCAGTTTTCAAAACTCATCTGTTTGGGGGACAAACCCCACACCGCGCAGGAGCTGTGGACGGGCATGAAACAACAGACCGATGATCTAGTAGCAGCTCTGGGCCTAGCCGGTTTGACGCACATCCCTTGCCTGGCGCATGTGCTGAATTTGTTGGTGCAGAAATTCCTGAAAAACTACCCCGATATGTCAGAGCTTCTGCAGAAAATGCATGCCGCCTGTGCGGGCTTTCGGCGTTTTCACCCTGCTGCTTGCCTGTCTGCGCTGCCTCATATGCGACATGCCCACAAGGTGGAACTCCACCTTGCACATGCTGGAGAGACTGTGCGAGTAGCAGCAGGCGATAGTGGAGTTTCAGCTGCAGCACGCACAGTTCAATCGCTCTGCGGAACAGCACCACTTCACCACTACTGAGTGGGCCTTCATGCGAGACCTGTGTGCCTTGTTGTGCTGTTTCGACTACTCCACCAACAAGGCCAGTGCTGATGACGCCATTCTTAATGTTACTTTAACATTTCTATGTCTCCTTGAAAAAATGTTTTGGGCGATGATGGAAGAGGATGTGGCACAGGAGGAAAAGGAGGAGGAAGAGGGATCATTTCCACGGTTATCAGGCCAGTCATTCACAAGTGGCTCAGAGAGTGGGTTCCTGCACCAACATAGACCAGGTACACAGTTGTTCAGCCAGGGAACTTTTCTAGAGGATGAGGAGGATGAGGAAGAAGGGGAGGATGAGGAGGAACCGTGTTCACAGCAGGGTGGCACCTGAAGCAGCTCAGGGCCATCACTGCAGCATGGCTGGGGGGATAATAAGGACACAGACGATACACCTCCCACAGAGGACAGCTTGTCATTGCCTCTGGGCAGCCTGGCACACATGAGCAACAACATGCTGCAGTGCCTGCGCAACAACCGCCGAGTTGCCCACATTCTAACTTGTGCTGATCACTGGGTGTCCACCCTGCTGGATCCCCATTACAAGGACAACGTGCTATCCTTAATTCCCTCACAGGATCATGATCGGAAGATACGCGAGTACAAGCGCATGCTGGTAGACGCGCTGCTGATTGCATTCCCACCTGACACCGGAGCCTTAGTGGAAGCAGAAGGTGAAGGCAGAGGAGGAGGAAGAGGTCGCCAAGGCAGCTGGGCACTGCCAGCACCTCAGAAGGCAGGGTTAGCATGGCTGAAATGGGGAAAAGCTTTGTCACCATGCCACAACAACCAGCACCACCAGCTGATATGCAACGTCTTAGCAAGAGGCAGCATTTCAGCAACATTGTGCAGCAGTACGTGTGCACACACCTACACATACTGACTGATGGGTCTGCCCCATTTAATTTCTGGGTCTTCAAATTGGGCACATGGCCTGGGCTTGCCCTTTACGCCTTGGAGGTGCTGGCCTACCCTGCAGCCAGTATATTGTCTAAAAGTGTATTTAGCACAGCAGGGGGCGTTATCTCAGACAAGCGCAGCCGCCTATCCACAGCCAATGTGGACAAGCTCACGTTCATTAAAATGAACCAGGCTTGGATCCCACAGGACTTGTCTGTACCTTGTGCAGAATAGACATTTATACCGGCTTCAACCATCCATTCTTGTACTCAAGTGCACTAATTCTTTGTTTTATTTTTTATATGTCCCAATATTTTAGAGGCTACCCCAATTAAAAAACAAAACAAAAAATAACCAGAGTTGGTTACCTCCTCCATTTCCACCCTCGCTTCCACCTACACCGCCAGGGTCACCGCCTCCTCAACCCTCTACTCCACATCCACCTCCTCCTCCTAGTTCAAGATTGTTATTTTTAATTTTTATTTATTTACTTTAGGTTATTTCCCTATCCACATTTGTTTTCAGAGCACTTGCCATGCTCTTAAGCACATTTTGCTGCCTTTCCATGACATTTTTAGAGCCATTTTAATGTCCAAAATTGGGTTCGGGTTTAGGTTCAAGTCTGGGTCAAATTTGGGTCCTGAACTCTATTTACGTGTTATTCATGGTGATATAGTTGAAAAAAGAAATAAGTTCATCCAGTTCAACCTGTTATCCTGCACGGTTGATCCAGAAGAAGGCAAAAAAAACTCATTGTAGAAGCCAAATTGTCTCCATTTTAGGGTAAATAAAATCCTTCTCGATTCCAATCAGCCAGTCAGAATAACTCACTGGATCAACGACCCTCCTTAAGAAATCTAGTATTTATAGCCTGTAATATTATTACACTCCAGAAATACATCCCGGCCCCTCATGAACTCTTACTCTGACAGAGATTTCCATGGTGTCACTGCTCTTACAGTAAAGAATCCCTTTCTAAGTTGGTATAAAAACCTTCTTTCTTCTAAATGTAAATGGTGTCCAATAGTCAGGGTCACAGCCCTGGGGATAAATAGATCATTGCGAAGATCTGCACAGTTTGTGGGAAGTACCATGACCATTTAAGACATATAAAAACTTTAAAGGAGAAAGGACACGGAAACAGGGAGGCAGTCAAGTAAATCACATATGGAAGCTACGGACATTTGTATATACATGGTATACATGGGCAGCAGGGGCAGAGGTGGGGGCTTTCTACATGTATGCTGTGGTTAGCAATAAGCTATTTTTGCTTTTTATATGCCATTACACGTCAGTGTATGGAATTTCAGAAGTTTCAGCATAAAGCACACAATCCCATCAATGCTAATAGACTAAAATAAAAAATCACAAATTTGTGATACTAGTGAGCTGCCCTATTTAAAGATATACTATCCCCTCCTTCTTACAGTTGTATGTTATGCATATCTCTAGAATTTGTCATTGTTTAGCATTATGCCATAACATAACACGATCAGTAAGCTGATGACAATATATCGTTCAAAAAGTGGGAGCCAATTGCAAAAATGCCTCCCATAGATGGAGGAGAAGGCCCCTATTTTTCCTGCTTTAAGAATTCCTTGTTGGTTTCTGAACAACCAAGGGAAAACAAGGAACAAGCACATATCCAGATAAAGCCTGGAAGGCTAAATACTTTACTTGACCCACATATAAATGTCTCAATAAAACATAACTTTTAATTATTGTGCCTAAAAACAATTTGTGAGCTAAAAAGAAAAGGTTAAAAATAAACTGTTCCCTTCCACACTGTCAGGGATGTGCACTCTCCCTGCTGTGATACCACATTTATTCAACACATTTCTCCTATTGCCAGTTACATACTGGCACGTGGTAACTGAACCTACTGCATCACACTGCTGGTGCTCTAATACTGCTGACTGGTAATAACTATCCTGAAGGTTAGGCACACATTGACTGAGAACAGAAAACTTAAACCTAGAAACTGCCCCCCCCCCCCCATGACAGCGATTCGGGATTATTCCCATATGAATCACAATTCTACATAGATTTTGATTGGGCCAATTGGAGCTATGTCTGGTTCTATACCTACCTGTGATATCCTCATTGTTCGTTCTATGTGGTTTCCTTTATACAGTCTCAGTTGGGCCAATTAGCCCTGTGCCAGGCTCTATACTCACCTGTGGCATCCTATGTGACCGCCAGGTTCTACACTCACCTGTGGTACCCTATGTGTCCGTTTTGTGCAGTCTCCAACTGTCTATGAGTAGTTATCCACATGTGAGTCAATGCCATCATATACATTACTGTTCGTACAGGAAATCTTTATTCCCCTCTTCCATCTCCGATTTTAGTATTATCAATTTTTATCAATAAATTACCATGCTCTGAGTTGTAGCAAAGAGAGCAGATTAAGTTTTCTATGCATGCCAAGTATATTTTTATCTTCATCTCTAAATACTTACTATTTCTGACACTTTATGTATCAATATTCCAAATTTTCCCCTTTATAAACCTATGAATAAGTCCCTGCGCACCTGATAGCCATGCAGGACATCTGCTTCGTGCCACAAGGATTGAATTTGCTTTATGTTCCTGTGCATCTCGGTTTAGCGCAGGACATGCGCACCACGTCGGATGGTTTGGAGGATGGGTCCAAGTATTTGCGCATCCTCAGTGGATGCCATGTAAGCAAATACCGGCACAAGTCTTAGAGCATCGATCACCAGAGATACTCCCAGAGAGATTGTGATTGGAGGAGCCACACAGAGGAGGCGGACGTTCATATAATGCTATTGGTTAATTCCACAGGAGGTTGACTCCCATTCACAGGAGTCAGACGTGTTTTCAGTGAATTGGGCCACATTTATGTCAATCAACTTTAGAAGGTTATTTATACCTCGTTTGCAGTGCATTTCCCTCATTGCTGCCCAATACCCCTGATGAAGCCAGTTTAGCTGGTGAAACATGTTGGGGGGAAGTTTCTAGGTTTTGATTTTCTGTTCTCAGTCCATGTGTGCCTAATCTTCAGGATAGTTTTTACTAATCAGCAGTATTAGAGCACCAGCAGTGTGATGCAGTAGGTTCAGTTACCACGTGCCAGTATGTAACTGGTAATAGGAGAAATGTGTTGAATAAACGTGGTATTCAAGAGTGCACATCCCTGACAGTGTGAATACAACAAACACTCACACACTAGGCATCACTGGAAGGGACCAGTTTATTTTTAACCTTTTCTTTTTGGCTCACATATAGTTTTTAGTCACAATAATTAAAGGTTATGTTTTATTGAGACATTTATATCTGGGCCAAGTAAAGTATTTTGCCTTCCAGGCTTCTTTTGTCTCAGTACAGTCTGGTCCGCTATCATTGGTTGTACCAAGCACATATCCAAGAACATTACTCATGCGCTGCTCACAGATATTACCTCTCTTTCAATGGTATTACCAATAATGAAATATTAGGATGTGCATATGATTTTTTTTTACATTCATCTACTAATATAGTCCCAAAATAGATGTGGTTTAACTTTATATATCTCTTATTTCACTCAATCATACAAACAGTTAAAATGTATCTACATAAAATTATTACAGATTTCCTATATTACCCACTCACTCTTACCAAGGGGAGAGAAGAGGAAAAACCAAAACCTACAAAAAAAACTTAAATAGTCATTGATTCTTCATTTCCATGTGTAAAAGAAAAAAAAAATACAAAAGCTGCCTGACAAAAGGAAAAATGGTTTTTACAATTCTGTATATTTTCCAGCACCATACCATTGTGATGTGGCTGGGTTTTACAATGCTCAGAGACTGTGATGACCAAAAGCACACACACTACCCTCAGTGATGCATTAAGGCAGTACACCTGCATTAACAGGGAATATGTACTGTGGAAAAGCAGATGTTGAAAATAAGCATTTAACAAGGAAATAGTCAAGTGTAATCATTGATTTCCCAGTTGATAATCTAAGGCTACTTTAACATCTGCAGCTGGCTGTTCCATGCAGCGGTTTTTGTCTGGTGAATCCTGGCATATGCCATGCCGAATCTCTGCTGGATTTCATTATGGTCAATGGGGTCCAGCGGGCAAGTGGAACTGGAGAACACCGGCAGGCTACTCTCTGCCAGATGAGCCTTCTGGAGAGCACAGCCGCAGATGTGAAACTAGCCTTAAACCCTGACTAGCAGAATGCCATGTGTACACCAGTATCTATTACATTTACATTTCTTCCATGTGTTTTATCAAACTTTGGTCCAGATATGTGTGCTGGACATCTGAGTGACATGTTCTGGATTTTGATTTTTTGTATAAATATTAGTGTTGAGCAAAGCAAACTAATCTGAATTTCCTGAAAACAAATCAGTTTTTCCTAAAATGGCAACTGTACGCGTTACAAAGAGAAAGTAAAAAGCCTGGGAACGCGAGATTAACCATAATGCCAGCCAATCCGCAAATAGCCATCCCCTGTGATGTCACAGCCCGATAAAACCCTCATCCCGTGCGGTCTCCTCCATTGTCCTGTGAGCTGAGCATAGGGAGAGACATGGCAAGCCCTCATGTGCTAGGGACAGTGTTGTTGAAAACAATAAATTGAAGAATATTGGAGAAAGGAGAATGCAGGGAGACTTATTCTGCATCAGTTTTATTTATTTATTTCTACTTCAGCCGTAAATGTAATTCAGTACCAATTAAATAGAAGCCTTTATTATACCACTGCCAATGTGCCAACTAATACAATTCAATCTGCACCCCTTAAAAGGGCCAGGTCTTAATGATCACCATCCTCATCTTTTGCTGGCTTTATTTCTTCCAAATCCTCCTTTAAAGTACTCTCCGTGTCCTAGAAAATTCAGGAAGATGCAGAGAGAGAGGAGCTGGATGTTCCTGATGACATATCATTGGTATTAGATGATGTGTAAAAGGAGGAAAAGCAGAATGCAGAAAAAGGGCTCCCACGTGAAGGGCAGGAGAGCGTAGGGTTAGAGAAGTGGAAACAGTCTCTGTTTAAAGGTGCATTAAAGGTGCCTCATGGCCATAACAATTAAGGCCGACTATACAGGCGGTCTTAATAATTAACCCTTTCAGGACCAGGCCATTTTTCCCCTTTCTGCCCAAGCCATTTTTAGCAAATCTGAAATGTTTCACTTTATGTGGTAATAACTTTAAAATGATTTTACTTATCCAGGCCATTCTGAGAATGTTTTCTTGTCACATGTGTACTTCCTGACAGTGATAAATTTGAGTCAAAAAATTTCATTTTTATTTAAAAAAACACCACATTTTCAAAAAATGTTGAAAAATTAGCAAATTTGCAAATTTCAATTTCTCTACTTTTATAATAGATGGTAAAAACTCCAAAAATAGTTATAACTTTACATTCCCCATATGTCTACTTCATGTTTGAATGCCATTTTATTTTTTGGGGACTCATTTTTGGCGAGATGAGGTGACGGTTAGATTGGTATGATTTTGGGGGGCATACGCTTTTTTGATCGCTTGGTGTTGAACTTTTAGTGATGTAAGGTGACCCCAAAAAATTTTTTTGCACAGTTTTTAGCTTATTTTGTTGACGGTGTTCATGTGAGGGGTTACTTAGGTCATGTGGTATTTTTATAGCGCAGGTTGTTACGGATGCGGAGATACTTAATATGTCTAGTTTTCTTTTTTTCCCTATTTTAAAAAAAAATTACTTTATTTTGGGAAAAGGAAGCTTTTTTATACTTTTTTGTAAAACTTTTTTTTAAACTTTTTGTACACTTTATTTTTTGTCCAACTCTGGAACCTCAACTTTTGGGGGTCTGATTCCCTTTACAATGCATCACAATACTTCTGTATTGTGAGGCTTTGGCTGTAAGTGAATTACAGACTGTAATACACTTACAGCCTGCTTGCCTGTGAGATCCAGGGGGCTGGATCTCACAGGTTCTCCCGGAAGGCAGTCACAATGCCTAAGGAAGGCATTGGGCTGCCTTCCCTGCCATCGGGTCCCCATCACAGCAGCGCAGGGACCAGATGGCAGCTCCGATCCCCGCACGGACATCGCACGTCCCGAGGTCAGCGCTGACCGCGGCACATTAAGGGTTAATGCGCCGGCATCTGTGTTTTCACCGATTCTGCCGCATACAGCAGAGGTCCAGCTATTAGTGACTGCTGGACCCTGCTGCTGATCGGGCAGGCACAGCTCCTGCAGCCGCCGGATCAGCCTGACGTACATTTTAGGCGCTGGGCATTAAGCCACGTGCTGCTGTGCCGTACATGTACGACGCTGAGCGTTAAGGGGTTAAATTAAAGGAAGCCACGGGCTAATTGGTTGTGTAGTTCTTCACTGCAGCATGACCGAGGCACAGCCACTCTGTGTGGGTGTAGCTTTAGGCAGAGTGGCCTGGGTATACCTGATTTATAAGGATTCATGACAAATTAATTCAGAGAGAATCAAATTTCTTGTCGAACTTCGGTGAAGCTGCCGAATCGAATTTTTCAAAACATCGCTCATCTTTTATAAATATGTGACTCACTTTCCCCAAATCCAGTGTAAAACACTGCCTTGATCTTCTTTTCCAGCTATCCCAGCCTTACTGGCAGACACGAAATGATATCGCTCCATTGGAACATTCAAATGTGGTCCCACCGCCTGATTATTTAAGTTAGTCTCCAGCAGTTCCTCTAGCAGCCTACAGTTACCCTACTGCATCAACTCTGCAATATCAGCAATGCTATAATTCTGCCACATCAACCTTGCAACATCCGCTCTGTTATGTTACTACTACATCAACTCTATTATGGTCTGTAGTTTGCCACATGCACTCTAATAAATCACTGTGCTATTTCAACTCTGCTATTTCAATTAACAATACTGGTCTCTAAAATGCTGTGTCAATTCAGATACATCTTGTGATTATGATAGAAGGTGTCAGAACACACAGTTGCTATGTATGGGGCTGCAAATTCAAAAATCATTTAGCGTGTCCAGACTGACCACTGCTAAAAGTGCTTACAATAGGGATGTGAGTATCAGAACAGGGCCACGAAGCAACAGAAGAAAATGCACCATATAGGAAGAAGGCAAGTCAGTGGAGGTAAAGTGATGATCTGATGTGATGATCTGTTCTGCTGGGAATCCTTGTAACCTGTCAATTATGTGAATGTTACTTTGACATGTACACACTACCTAAATATTGCCACAAAGTACTCCCATTCATTCAGTTGTATTTATTACCTAATGACAAGAGCTCTTTCAGCATAATGTACCATGCCATACTGCAAAAAGAGCGCAGGGAAAGAAAGTAGAGAAAGAGTGGCTTCTCAGCAACAGTCCCTATACCAGGGGCCAGCTACCTCCGGCACTCCAGGAGTTGTGATACTACATCTCAAATCATGCACACTTGCTTGGCTGTTCTCTGAACTCCCACAGAAGTAAACAGAGCATGCTGGGAGTTGTAGTTTCACAACAGCTGGAGTGCCGAAGGTTTCTGATCCCTGCCCTATACTTTAGCCATTGCATGGCTGCTCAGTGTCTTCTAATCTGCACTGGTTAATAAAAGTGGCCTGCTTGAAGGAACCCTACTGTATTACTTCGGTTTGCTCTAGAAATATAGGAACTTTATTAAACTTTTTTAGAGAGAGGCAGAGTATGGTCAGCAATGAGTCAATAAGGGGGCTTGAAGCAGCCATGTAATACTACATTTCCCCTGCAACAACCAATGCAATAGTAATTTATGGCTCAGAAATAACGGCTGATCGCCAATGTTTGAGATAAGATAACAAGAGTTACATGTCTACCATGTTGTCTATGAAAGTGACAAGGTCTTAGCATATTATGACTTCTGTAGTAAATACACAAGCATGAAAATCTAGTTTAGATATTTTCATAATGTATCAAACCAAACTATTGTTAACGGTGTAGACCTTTTAATGCACCAATGTGTGTACCATTCATGAGGAGAGGTAAGAACTTCCATTCTAACGTCACTGCAGAATATCTCCTGCATCTCAACTTTTATGTTTTAATATATCTGGTATTCTAAATTATAAATAAGCATGTGGTTTATAGCTGCATTAACTTTTTCTATGTTAACTTCAAATGTTTATAAATTGAGACACACATTCCCATTGCAATATTTCATATAATATCACAAGAAAAAAATCTAATATTTCTTAATTAGGAAGTGATAAATAAGACTGAGATTAGATAGAGATTAGATAGAAATTAGATTTTGCCAATATCTATAAAAAATGGCATCTCTTCTTCAGTCAATACAGTAAAAGGATTAAGACAAAAATAAAATTTTTACTTAGGAATAGTTGGAGGTCTTTCAGCCTCGTCTGTCAGGATTCCAAGTTTCATGATTTATCTGGCTGGTCAGAGGTTATAGTACATCAAAATGTAATTTCTTCCTCACCTTGGCTTCATTCTTCTTAGGCAACTTAAAATGTCATAACCAATATTCTGCATGCAACAAACTGGTCTTTCTAGCAGTAATACGGAATAGTAAGTCCTTCTTCTGGAGACAGATCTACCTATCAAGAGAGAGAATTGCTTCATTCAGCCAAGAAATTGTCCATATAAATAACACAATAATATATGCAATATAATACTGTATTATATAGCTACTAAGTGGGCCGAAATTTTTTTGATGTTATAGCTTTAAAAATGCTCAAAAACATATCTAAAGGCTAAGGCCCCTTTTAGCTATTCCAGTTTTTCAATAAAATGTTTCTGTATAGCACCATCTGCTGTCAACCACAATGGGACTATTCCAAGAGGTAGTGGTCTGCTGGCTCCCCTCCAATGAAGACCAGATTCCTGTATAGGGGTTAAAGAGTGAAAACCAGGGGACATCCAGGATAGCATACTAAAGTCTAGCCCAAAGTAACACTGGTTGGTTGGCAAAGTGGTTCTTCACCCACTGCTCATGACACTGATTTTCATTTTTTACATCAGTCCTCGCCTAACCCCATTAAGTGCCAGTGTCCAACTAGCATGAGTAGAAAAACAGATAACCAGCTTTTCTTTTTAATAAATGCCACAGAATTTGGACTGTTTATTAGTGTTGTGTGAATATTAAAATAGCGAATTTTAATAGCGAATATCGCAACTTCGAGAATTCGCGAATATTTAGGATATAGTGCTAAATATTCATAATTTCGAATATTCGTCATTTTTTTTCCATATGAACAGCTGCTTCTTGCTTGTGGGCCAATGAGAAGGCAGCAATGTCAAGTTCACAACAATACCCAGTGCACCAATCACTAATATGTAGTCAGACCTGCTAAAATGTGAAGTTACGCGAAAAAAATATTGTAATTTGCACAATCGCGAATATATTGGAGCTCTCTATCTGCATATAAAGCTATTGTAATGTTCTGCCGTGCCAACCATTTTCTCCAGTCTCAGGATAAACTCAGGAATCTTCTAGCAACTTGAAAAATTTCGCCAAAGTGACCCACGCCTGTATTTCGCATTACGAATTCGCATTATGCGATTTTTACATTGCCGATTTTTACATTGCCGATCAAGAGAATAATCTCGAATACGAATATTCGCGAATATATGACGAATATTTTACCACATATTCGCAAAATATCGCAAATTCGAATATTGCCCCTGCCGCTCATCACTACTGCTTATTTGTGGTTTACAATTCAATTCTGTTTTCTGAAATAAAAAAATATTAGATTAATTCAAATGATAAATCCAGGCAAAGTGGGGTTGGGGTTTTCAAATCCAATCCTATTCTAGTCATTGAACACAAATAGCGTGAGGACATAAAAGCAACACTACCAGTTTTTGGCCGATAGCATTGAATATGTAAAAAAAAATACAACCATTCTGACAATAATAACTGTACGTATCATTGGTACGCTTCATTTAAGCCAAACATTGAGGAAAATGGAAAACTGTCTGATTGCAAATAGCTTTTTTAAGTACTAGGACTGCAGTTTGTACTCAGAATTTGTATGTGTCATAAAAAGCAGAGGTATTTAGGAGGAAACAGAAAAGAACAATCTTAAAATTGGTTATTATTTTGAAATAGCTTGTTTCGATAAACCATGCTGGTGCCAGGTGCCAAGCAGTCGTAGCACCCAGATCTAATTGGGAGTATCCAGGACAAGTATAGGGCAACTGAGCCTATACTTCATTTTTTTTTGCCTTTTTTCCCATGATATTTGAGAGGTATGTTGCATCATGATTATACCATAAGGCATAAGAGTTGTGATAAATAATCAAATGCAGGTTAATTTATGCTATTGATTTCCCAAAATCACTTAAAGGCGTATTCCTATCTGAGACTAGGGGGGCATATTGCTAGGATATGCGCCCATTGTCTGATAGGTGCGGGTACCACCTCTGGGACCTGCAACTACACCGAAAATGGAGAGAGGTCCAGCCACCACCAAGCTCTCTCCCTGTCGTAGTGAATGGGAGAGCACTGCCCGTACGCGGCCACCGCTCCCATTCATTTCTATGGGGCCGATGGAAATAGCCCAGCCAGCGCTAAAATGGAGGATGGCTACTTATGCACAGTGCATCCGCCACAACTTTCGGGGCTCTGTTCTCAATGTAGGTGCAGGTCCAAGAGGTGTCCTAGAGATATGCCCCCATTGTCTAAGATGGGAAAACCCCTTTAACTTGTCTTAAGATGAGAGGAAAGCAGTAGTATCCGTATTATTGTCAGATACTCTATAAGGATGTTATTTTAAGAAGAAGCTCTACTAAGTAAAAGTTGAATGGGGTGTCCACCTGACTGATATTTTTTAAAAGGGTCAGAATGGTGTAACACAATATAAAAGGAGGATACTCACTTCACTGATCCCCTAATGGTCTGACACTTACCAGTTCCCCACTGGTCTCTGTATCCTGGTCGTTCTGGGCATACAGGAAATGCACACTCAGTCAATCACTGGCTGCACTGTTGACCCACTTTAGACAGTGATTGGCTGAATGGGCATTTCCTGCATGTCGAGAAAGACCAGTGGAGAGACAAGCAGGAACACTGTAGGCATCAGAATAGTAGCAGCCTGGCATCTGTGAGGTAATTTTCCTTTTTTTATTTATTTTATTACAGTACTTTTAAAAAATAAATTTTGGCCAGACAACCCCTTTATGGTCAGTTTATTGCATACTATTTTTTTTTTTTTAAGGAAAACTAAAGATAAGAATAGTATTTTGTACCAGAACATTATGTATCAGAAAATTACAATTCTGACAATTATGCACTGAATAAATTGAATCTGCATAATAAATAAAATGCTGATTTAGCATTAACTGGTAGAATCAAAAACAGGCGTAGAAAATGATTAATAAGATGGGCCTACTTGCCCATCCCCTTCCCTGTCCATTCCATGGCCACTTTTTTAAAGCTGGCGAGAGTTGAGAAAACTCGCAGATTGTGGTGCAAATAACCTTGCAGATACAGTATTGGGGGGGGGGGGAGGATCAGTCTCTTGGATTTCTACATGCCCAATCATTTTGATAAGATAAGAGTTATCTGGTAATGGCTTATTCCCCTCTCTCAATTGAGAAAACTTGAATGCTCAGTGCAACCTATCATGCAAGTCTATGGGGGTACTGGGAGAATCGATGTTGGCCAAATGACAGCTATCTAATGTTTAGGGCTACTTTCAGTTACAGCTGTTGATGAAAAGTTCCTTAAAGGGGATTCCTCACACTTAAGAAACAAGAGGCAATTCCAGAACTGAGGTCTCAGAGAGAATGTGTAACTACCACTCCATTCACTTATATGAACAGAAATAGTTAGTCTCCATTTTTGCAAGTCCCATAGAAGTGAAGGAAGCAGTCCATTGTCATGATCACTGGGAGTCTCAGCAGTCAGACCCCCATCAATCAGACACTTATCCCATAGATATGGTATATGTGATGATAATGTCTATAAAAGCGCTGTTGAATATATCAGCGCTATATAAGTAAGTAAAATTTGATAAAAATGCATAAGCCCACTCACCAATCAAAGTGATCTCTTATGAGCCGGTCCTACTCTAAATTGGTGCAATGCCACATGGCTACAACCACCACGCAACATTACACCCGCAGGCAGCGCAACTCAGAATCCCAACAACACACTTTTTGTCAATAGCCAATGGCACTGGGTCCCACCAACCCACAGGCACAGCATCACAGAAACAATGGATGTCATACAGCACTGCCCCATGAGAACAGATCTCAAAAATTCACCTTTCTGTGTGGCATCAGGAACTAACTGAAATCAAGTAGAACTTAACTGTAGCGGACTGGACCCTGTACCAGAGTCTGCCCCAGTTTCCTGGAAGGGACTGCTTGCTCGCCTCCTGCCCTGCGACTATGGCCCCATGTATGCTTGTCCTGTTTGAGCGGTGATGCCCCAGATAGCTCTGCTATGGAGCCCATTCGTATAATGAAAGACTATGGGAAAGACTTTAGCTCCATGGCAATTGAACTGGACATGTGTGGTCTGAGCGCCATTCAATAATGTGCGCTCAGACCTAAGCTATCTGGGGATATGTTGCATGTATATGTTTTATGTAACATTGTGTAATTTTATGTCCTTTTGCAACCATGTGCTCAATGGAGTCTGCCTCTATCCCTGGATATATTGAGCGCTCAGATCCAAGCCATCTGGGAATATGTTAAATGTCTGTGTACTGTAAAGGGTGGGACATTGTGTATTGAATAGTGATGTCTGTCCTATTGTCCCCACATGTGTATTGGAGATTTCCCTTTGTCCTGAGAGATAATTGAATGACTCCTCAATTGTCTCCAGGACAGAAGACATTAGTGTATTCTCCTGCCTGTGGTGATTGCATTACCCATGTAGGGTGATTGTGTCACAGGCAGAGGGGAGGGATATGCTGGGGGTGTCTGTATTGTCCCAATGTGTGTGATTGGCTGCTGTATCCCGTGTCGCAGTCTTCCTTCTGGTCCTCTAGGGAGTGTCCACCAGGTGGGAGACCTGGATAAATACCGGGCAGGTAGCCCTTAATAAAAGAGAGTTCCTGCTTGACCCTCAAAACGAAGTGTCGCCTCGTTATTGGGGGATTTGACTGTATGCTGATTGCCAGGAGTGTAAGCTGTTCATATTGCTTTTCCTGTTCGGCTGCTTCCAGGGTTCGTGTGTCTCTTGTTCGGAAGTTGGTGAATTCGTGTGGTTTGCAGTTCGGGAAGTTGGTGATTGCAGTAGCTGCTGGTCTATCCGGAAAAGGGAATATCGCCTAAACGGAGTTGTGTGCGTAACGGTCCGTTACATTTGGTGGCAAGCGCGGATCATTTCCACAGCCCAGAAGGACATCTACAGGGCAACACCATTCCTTGGATTACAAAGTGAGGGCAACGTCAGTACCCGTACAGCGCCCTATCTACAAAAAGAAAGAACTTCAGGAGAACAAGCATGGCACCCAGCTACACGCAGGAGGAATTTGACAGAGAGCTGAGATCACGGCTGATTTTCTTCGACCCAACCCCCGGAGAAATCTGTGCAGTTCGTGAGGAGGATAACAGCAGAGTACCTGCAGTTCATGGCAGATGGTATCGCCCGCCCTCCCCAGCGGCTGAGTGCGCTCCGGAGAGCTGAAGGTGCCGTCCTTCCTCCCCAGCGGCTGTGTGTATCCCAGGGAGCTGAAGGTGCCGTCCTTCCTCCCCAGCGGCAGTGTGTACTCCCGGGAGCTGAAGGTGCCGCCCTTCCTCCACAGCGGCAGTGTGTACCCCAGGGAGCTGAAGGTGTCGTCCTTCCTCCCCAGCGGCAGTGTGTACCCCAGGGAGCTGAAGGTGCCGTCCTTCCTCCCCAGCGGCAGTGTGTACCCCAGGGAGCTGAAGGTGCTGTCCTTCCTCCCCAGCGGCAGTGTGTACCCCAGGGAGCTGAAGGTGCCGTCCTTCCTCCCCAGCGGCAGTGTGTACCCCAGGAGCTGAAGGTGCCGCCCTTCCTCCCCAGCGGCAGTGCCTACCCCGGGAGCTGAAGGTGCTTCCTTCCTCCCCAGCGACAGTGTGTACCCCAGGGAGCTAAAGGTGTCATCCTTCCTCCCCAGCTGCAGTGTGTACCCCAGCAGCAGGACAAAATATTGAAAGGGGAGACAGTTGGTCCCCCTCCACCAGCAGAGAGAGGGTCAGGAGAGGAGCCTGCTACCCGCTCTCCCCAGCGGCAGTCTACAGTTCAGAGAGAGGGGCTTGTTACACCCTCTCTCCAGCGGCAGCCTAACCCACCAAGGGGAGATGTTACGCCCCCAACGGTGCAGATGGGACCGTGGTCTCTGCACTTGCAGCACAAGGGGCAAGGATGGTCGGTCCTGTCCGCCAGCCACAGAGCGGTTTATCCAGAGGGGAGACAGTCGGTCTCCTCCTCCCACAACCAGGCTCCCACCAGGCTACTCCCGTGGTAGCGCTGGCCCCAGGGCAGAGTACCGCCAGTCTCTGCCCACTCAGCAACCCACCTAGGCAGTCTACCAGTCCCCCGCACAGCCGTAGTGAGGCACCTGGACATGGACAAGTTGCTACTTTATCCAGGTGTAGTAACCATTTATTGTGGGTGGGCTGTACTGCTGTTTGTGCTTCGTGGGTGGGTTGCTGGACTAACCAGGGCACTGACCGGCAGGAGGTCAGATACCCTGCTAGTCTCTTTGGTAAAGGGGAGAAATGTAGCGGACTGGACCCTGTACCAGAGTCTGCCCCAGTTTCCTGGAAGGGACTGCTTGCTCGCCTCCTGCCCTGCGACTATGGCCCCATGTATGCTTGTCCTGTTTGAGCGGTGATGCCCCAGATAGCTCTGCTATGGAGCCCATTCGTATAATGAAAGACTATGGGAAAGACTTTAGCTCCATGGCAATTGAACTGGACATGGTGGTCTGAGCGCCATTCAATAATGTGCGCTCAGACCTAAGCTATCTGGGGATATGTTGCATGTATATGTTTTATGTAACATTGTGTAATTTTATGTCCTTTTGCAACCATGTGCTCAATGGAGTCTGCCTCTATCCCTGGATATATTGAGCGCTCAGATCCAAGCCATCTGGGAATATGTTAAATGTCTGTGTACTGTAAAGGGTGGGACATTGTGTATTGAATAGTGATGTCTGTCCTATTGTCCCCACGTGTGTATTGGAGATTTCCCTTTGTCCTGAGAGATAATTGAATGAGTCCTCAATTGTCTCCAGGACAGAAGACATTGTGTATTCTCCTGCCTGTGGTGATTGCATTACCCATGTAGGGTGATTGTGTCACAGGCAGAGGGGAGGGATATGCTGGGGGTGTCTGTATTGTCCCATTGTGTGTGATTGGCTGCTGTATCCCGTGTCGCAGTCTTCCTTCTGGTCCTCTAGGGGAGTGTCCACCAGGTGGGAGACCTGGATAAATACCGGGCAGGTAGCCCTTAATAAGAGAGAGTTCCTGCTTGACCCTCAAAACGAAGTGTCGTCTCGTTATTGGGGGTGATTTGACTGTATGCTGATTGCCAGGAGTGTAAGCTGTTCCTAGGGCTTTTCCTGTTCGGCTGCTTCCAGGGTTCGTGTGTCTCTTGTTCGGAAGTTGGTGAATTCGTGTGGTTTGCAGTTCGGGAAGTTGGTGATTGCAGTAGCTGCTGGTCTATCCGGAAAAGGGAATATCGCCTAAACGGAGTTGTGTGCGTAACGGTCCGTTACATTAACCATTTGTAGTTTCCAGCTAATTAAAAACACCAGAGCCAAATGGGATGAGTGCAGACGTCATGAAAAGAAAAAAGTAGCAATGCAATATATTGACAAAGAAAAAAGAATAGCTTGCACATCCACGTGCTATGCATTGATCTATTGCTTCTCATCATACAGTATTTTCACTCTAAGATGCACCCAACCAAAAGACGCCTAGATTTTAGAGAAGGAAAAAAAGAAAAATATATATTTTTCAGATCAGAAACCAAATTTTTATCAGAACTCAGATCAGACCCCTAATCTTTATCAGACCCCCAATCTTGATCAGACCCCCAATCTTCAACAGATTTCCAGTCTTCATCAGATCCCCAAATTAGACCCCAAATGTTCATCAGACCCCAACTCAGACCTACAATCTTATCAGACCTCAGATCAGCCGCGCAATCTTTATCAGACCTCAGATTAGACCACCAATCTTCATCAGACCCCGAAAGCAAAACCCCAATCTTTACCAGACCCCAAATCAGACCTCCAATGTTAATCAGATGTCCAGTCTTCATAAGACCTCAGATCAGACTGCCAATCTTCATCACATCCCCAGTCTTCATAAGACCTCAGAGTAGAGCCCCAATTTTCAGCAGACCCACAAATTAAACCCACAATCTTCATCAGACCACCAGTCTTTCTAAGACCTCAGATCAAACCCCCAATCTTCATCAGACCCTAATCTATATCAAACCCCTAATCTTTATCAGACCCCCAATAGTCTTCAGACCTCAGATTAGACCCCCATCTTCCTCAGACATCAGATCATACCCCCAATGTTCATCAGACCCCTAAATCAGACCCCCAATCTTCATCAGACATCATATCATACCCCCAATCTTTATCAGACCCCTTAATCAAACCCATAATCTTCATCAGACCTCAGATTAGACAAAAAAATAAATAAAACTATTTACCTCTCCTGCTCAAGATGGTGCCATCACTCGGGAGATCCAGCGTGCTCTTCCTGCTGCGCTGCACTGTGACTGACCTCACATTGTTTCAGTTCATAGTACGCGCACTACATCCTGACATTGTACGCTGTCAGGATACAGCACCACACCCAGAGAGGAGCATGGCACAGTAGGTAATACCAGTGATAACAGTACTACTCTTACCTCTCCCACACTCACCTCTCCCCAGTCCTACTGTACTAATAAAGCTTCCATAATGAAAGCACTCATTAGTATTCTCTTTATAAGATGCACTGCCATTTTTCCTCACCTTTGGGGAAAAAAGTACACCTTATTAAATGAAAAACACAATAATTTATAAACTGCACAAAAGGTACTTTGTATACTTTTTGATCAATGTTTTTAACTAGTGCAAGTTTGATCTCAAGAACCCCTCACCCAGTTGTGTTGTCTTGTAACACGTCTAAATAACATCTCAGAGTAAAGACCTATAAAGCAATGCAAGGTAAAACACTGGTATAACTATGAACAGCTTAGTTCTAAAATTATCTTTCTTCACAATTCTAAATGTCACACAGCCATGTGATTTCTTAAAATGCAAGCACCACAGTAAAGTACAATACAATTTTATTTTGCACTTAAGGACAAAAGCACCTTTCTGATGTGCAACACATAATGGAGAATAGTAATGAAATAAGATAAATAACACACTACACAGAATAGACATGCTAATATAAAATGTTCAATAGTACAACTACAGTACCAGTTGTTCAACTGAGCTTTCTCTTTATTCATTCTATTTACCGGCAATCTGAAGTTACCACCAGTTCCTTCCTTATCTTTCCCCAGAGTGACCCCAGTATTGTATCAAAATGTACTAAATTAAATGGCATTTCCAATGCTATTTACAAAGGCATTTTCAGCTGTGTGCTTTAACAATTTACATTTTCAATCTATTTTTCTATTTCACTGTATATATATCTTGGTAGTAGAGAAGGAAATTGTAATACATTCTTCTGCCATTGTAAAAATAAGTCTTAAATTTGTGAAAATCTTATAAAAATTGACACTTTTATTTTTATGTGTAGCTACAACCTCCACCTTCCGAAGTTATCCAAGATCATCAATATATGATAATGAACCAGATTGCTGAAGCTACTACTTTCAAAGGTTTATACTTCCTATTTTGCAGTTGCTGTTAAATGCATCCCAGTCAATGAAGCAAGAGGACAGGCTAAAATCTCATATACAAAGGCAGCAAAAAATCAATTCTAATCCTCAGTGGTCAGGACTGCTAAAACAGAAGGTCGCAAGTCCATGCTCTTATTTGTTACTTATTTATGGCAGCATACTTTAGACATGCTAGAGCTATACTGCTGAAATTTTCTTTTACGTCTTCATTTGCTTTGCTCACAGTGTACAATATCATGAGGCCATAAAGTACATTAATCCATTGTCCTGACCTCTTTGTTTGCAAGGGGTTACATTGAATTACATCATCTCTATGGATACATCTGGTAAGGGTATATAAAGCAATCCAGAGCAAAGCTAATAAAAGGAGGCCATGAAAAGTTACAACCAATAAGGTTAATATGGTGACCTATAAAGCATAACGCATCTTCTAGATGTATCTACTTTCTTGAGAAGGTAATGGCTACTAAGAACTGTCAATTTCGGTATTGATAGATCACTGCTGCAGGAAATCAATGAATCCTAATGTGATGGAATTAAAATAAATTGATCTAAAGTGAAAGGTCAAAATGCTAAACAAACAAAGGTTATGAATGACTGGATATTGGAGATGTCTTTTGTTTTTTATGATACATATTACATTGACTTAGTAAACTTAGTAAAAAGTGCAGTAAAACAATTTAGACTTAAATATAATTATGTTTGCTTTTTGCACACATCGATGATTTTAGACTTTCTAGTTGTATTAGATCCTAGAAAATCAGATAAACATACACAATTCAATAAGCAGCACTTTCACCCAATGTAGAGTAAGGGTTCAGATAGGGGGCTTAAAGGACCGATGCATAGGACACAAGGTGTAACTTTACAGTGAGGAAAAGACACAAGCTTCAGAGCAATTTGTCTACGGTTCTGTTCACCAAACCTGGAAGTATGGCGTTCATAGGCCTTTGCTATATGATCTTTCCACTCAAATAGTCCGGTGCTGAAGCTTGTCATCTTTACTCTTAGCATAGCTACATGTGAATGTTGTCCTTTTCCTTGTGCTGTATGTGGTTTTCAGATAGTCCAGCTAAGCTCATATATTCCTTAACCTTGAGGGATGTCTACCTTCAACAATTCTTTTTGGACTAGGAAAAAAAGAACAAAAAAGGAGAAAGTTGCAATCTAGTAGGAGCAGGTGACACCAACCTACTATTTGGTTTTACAGGGAGACTGTTCACCTTTTGTAACATAATGTAAGCCATTATGGAGTAAAGTCATAGTTTCTGCCATCCAGATGCCTTAGCCTCAGTCCCTCTCCAATAACTTCTAATACCATAAATTCAGTAAAGAAATACAATATGACATTTATAAGGTTGTTGAAAACTGTCAGAGGTGAAAATCATCTAAGGGCGGGAAAGTACATGCAGACAAAATATTTGATGAAGTCTCATACAGATAATGCTTTCTGAGGAGGATTCACCTTCAGATTACTCAAGATTTTGTTTGCCCGTACTTCGAAACTTTTACATCCCTGAAACCTGACATAAATGTCATATTGTATTATTTTATTGGAATCAAGTGAAAGAGCTAAAATATTCTAATGAAATATTACTTACAGTAGGACTTGGAGATACAAGTTTACATATCATGACACTCAGCAAAAATGTGTTGTAGTTAGAAATCAAAAATCTTTTGACTGCGTGATTGGGTTTTGATTTACGAAAGAAACTAGCCCAAAATATATGGACTAAGTTGACCACTAGGGGAGACATATTTAGGTAAAATCACATGTATACATCTAACCGGTTCAGTCACTAGACTCTTGACATATTGTATTGTCACAAGCAAAGTCTATGGCAATGATCTCAGATTCCTACAACCTACTACGAAAGAAGTAATCACTACTAATGCAAAGCTATTAACAAATGTACATAATATACAAGTGAAACGTTGGGGCTTCATTTAATTATGCAGACTCTTGGTATTTTATTGATTTGACCCTTGACCCTGGCTGAAGTATTGCTTTAACTAATGTAACTAGGAAGTGCTATTGTGCATACTCCAATATCCTACTGTGCGATATGAACATGATGCACATTAACAAATCTCACAGAGTACTGCATAGTCCTATAATATGACTTACTTGTAAATATTTTATTAAAAAAATATTTTGTCTTTAAAAGTAGCCAGTGTTTCTAAGCTATAACCTTAAAAATCTTATGTTATCAACGGTTTATGAAGACATTTATTTCACGACATGATTACACATTCTCACAGTAAGATAATATCGAAAACAAGACCATCTAGGTATAGCACGAAAGGAGACTGCAGTACAGTGGTTAATGTACAGTAATATAAATTGCAGTCTTTAAGATTAGGTTACCTTGTTACTACATAGGATGTGCATATTTCAAAGCACGGCCAGGGGTGCAGACAATAAAGATACAATCTACATAATACATAGATTCATATTATATTAGCACAGCGTGAAACAATAGTTGGAGATAATTCTACCCCCAGAAGAGCTCTGATACTGTCCTGACTGATATATTATGTAATAATGTCTGAAGCAGCATTCGGAAACACACCAAAGAACACAACCAATGCCTTATCACAGCATATGGATAACACAGCCATAGCCTGTAGGTTATTTATGTAATGACAAGTGCGCGCTGACTATATCTCATATTAATGATATCCACTTACATTTACTAACAGCTTCATGCATTCAGCAATTTTCAGTTTGCTGGAATGAAATGACATCTGAAAACACATTACTGGTGATGGGAAAAGAATAGTAAATGACTGAAAATGTAATAACACAGTTTGCAGCAGTCATTAACTTAAAGCGGTTGTCTCATCAAGAAAATCTCTTTCCATATGCTTTATTAGGGCATATTGATGTCATAGAAAGGGGGATCACCCGCTCGGAACCCTCTTCTGGTAACCAGAGTGTTCATTAGCAAATTACTCACCATTGATTGACAACTACCCTGTATCTGCTTGTTGAACCAGCAGTTCATGCCCGCTGCTGCCCTGCTTTTTTGTAGAGGGCACGGGGGCAGCTCCACACACCCTTCCTTGAACCTCACCTCCTGCTATAGTATTACAAAGGTTAATACCCTCCTTGGCTCGCCTGTGTGCGGCTACTGCTGTTTTCAGTCTGCTAATTATCTTCTGCTATATATGCTGTGGTGTTTCTCATACTCCTTGTCTGAGCAGTTAAGTTCAAAGTTGGCTAGTTCCTTGCTAAAGTGTTTGTTCTCTGTTGTCTGCCCATGCACCAACCTATGCCTGTTTTCTGAATTCTGACACTCCACTGTCTGAACCAACCAGTGATTATTTACCTCTCTCACCAGTCATGCCCTCATACCTATTCCACACACATGAACTCTGCCTGCCCTGACCTTAGCCTGTTACTGACTACAAGCTTTGCCTGATCCTTTGGTGATCTGCACTGGTGTCTCTGACCTTCATGGGTTTGCTGTCAACCACACCAGGACTACTCCAAGAGGTAGTGGCCTGGTTGCTCCCTTGCAGAGAAGTCCAGATTTCTGCCAGGATATTGCCCTTAGGCTTAGCCCAAAGTGAAACCACTTGGTAAACAGTGGTTCCATATCCACTACCACAAAACTGCTTCTATATACAGCAGCCGTCGATCACTGGTGAGGTAGGGTAATGCTCTTATCATAATTTCAGCAGATCCATAACTAGTGCAGACGGTACGCCTTAGGGCCTTTTTCAACTCTCTAGTGACATCAGCCATCTTCTTTGGATTGGCCTGCTGGGGTAGCAGCATCTCAACTAGGGAGAGGAAAAGACTTGACAAACGGATTAGAAGAGGCAGCTCCATCCTGGGGAGCCCCCTACAACTAGAGCAGATGGTAGGTGAGAGAAGGATGTAATCCTAGTTGATCTCCATGCTGGAGATAACTCCCATCCCATGCATGAGACCATGATAGCATTGGGCAGTACTGTCAGTGACCAACTGCTTCACTCCAAGTGTGAGAGGGAGCTCCATCATCCCTCTTTGCTGCTGTTAGGCTGTACAACCAACCCAAGCAGAGATAGACTGCACTCATCGCCTACCAGGTTCCTGCGTATATCCTTCCATCCAGAGACTGAATTTTTTTAAGCTGTGATATCTATATATCCGTTCTGTCCATTCTGGGTTTTTTTGCGGATTGGATGAGAACCTATTCATTTAAATGGGTTCGCAAAAACACGAATGTCACATGGATGTCATCCTTATTTTTTGCAGATCTGCATTTCGCAGACCGCAAAATACATACGGTCGTGTGAATGTAGCCTTATTTTTTACTTTTTATCTGTACCCTACTTTCACTGTAATGCCTTTATTTCGGGGTTTTTTTTATTCTCTGTGCTGCTGTAACACTGTGAATTTCCTATGGGTGGACTATTAAAGGATTGATCTTATGAGTACAGTGGAAGACTTAGGCCCCTTTCACACGGGCGAGTTTTCGGCGCGGGTGCAATGCGTGATGTGAACGCATTGCACCCGCACTGAATCCGGACCCATTCACTTCTATGGGGCTGTGCACATGACAGTTGATTTTCACGCATCACTTTTGCGATGCGTGAAAATCGCAGCATGCTCTATCTTCTGCGTTTTTAACGGAACGCAGGCCCCATAGAAGTGAATGGGGCTGCGGGAAAATCGCAAGCATCCGCAAGCAAGTGCGGATGCTTTGCGATGTTCCCGCATGGTTGCTATGCAACCATCGGGATGTGTAACCAGTTCTGTATTATTTCACATTATAACATAGTTATAATGTAAAATAATACCCTTAGCCATCTTCTAATGTTTAAACCGGTGCAGAATGGGTTAAAAATAATAAACTAATAATAAATTACCTGTTCCATTTGATCGCGAAGCCCGGCATCCTCTCCGTTAGCTTGCTAGTAGGAAAGGACCTGTGATGATGTCACATGGTCACATGGACCAATCACATGCTCCATCACCATAGTGATGGAGCAGGTGATTGGGCCATGTGATGCTGTGACATCATCACAGGTCCTTTCCTACTAGCAAGCTAACGAGAGGATGCCGAGCCACGATCAAATGGAACAGGTATGTTAATATTAGTTTATTATTTTTAACCCATTCTGCACCGGTTAACATTAGGAAGATGGCCAAAGTATTATTTTACATTATAACTATGTTATAATGTGAAATAATACCAGCGGGACAATTTCTGACCCAAACATGCACTTCTGTGAAGAAGTGCAGGTTCGGGTCTGGGTACCAAAAGTGCCGATTTTTCTCCCGAGCGTGCAAAACGCATGACAGCGCTTTGCACTCGCAGGGAAAAATCGCGGCGATTCCCGCAACGCACCCGCACTGTTTGACGGAGTGCACCCGCAACGCCCGTGTGAAAGAGGCCTTAGGGTGGATATACTCGGCCCCAATATCAGGCCGATTATCTGGAACAAATGTTCCTACAAACACTCGTTCCCAATAATTGGCCCTTCTAAAGGTGCCACAGATCACCCTATGAAAGAGTGTTCATCATTCGCAGACAGCAAATTGTGTGGTCTAAATAGCGATCTGCCCAGGAGCAATGATTATGTATGAGGACAAGCGATGGCAGCAGCGATTGCTCGTCCTCATACTGTGGAGGTGGTCGCTGCATGTAAATGCAAAGCTTCACCTCCACTTAACGAACAGCCAACTGTCGGGAACAAATGCTTGAAAACTGGTTTACATGCACTACATTAATTATGTGTTTAAATACTGTTTGCGCCTCGCCCACTAAGTGGAATGGCTTAGAGGCATATTGGTGTATTAAGCACTATGGACACTTTTGGGGACAGTGTTTTTATTATAGAATTTTACTCATTTTGGGCTAAAATTCTTTTGAAATTGGTCTTTATTAACATTAACAGTTTTTTAACATTATTAACATTTTTCACCAGGTTTTCTTATGCAGCTTTCAGTTTCAATGTATTTGCAGACTAGCAGGCTCTCTGCTTCACATTAAATCTGTCAGGGAGCTGCTCTGTCAGCTGAATCAGTAGCCATTATCTGTATTTTCCTAGTAGCTCATAAATACTCATTATAACTAAATTTTTATCAGAGATAAGAGCTACAGATAGAGCCGTCAGAGCAGCTCCCTGATGGATTCAGTGTGAAGCAGAGAGTGTGCTAGTCTGCAAATGCTCTGAAACTAAAAGCTACATTTTTACTAAAGACCAATTAACAAAATGATTTTCAGGCCAAAAGTAGAATGCTATAAAAAATAAACTGCTTCCAAAGGTGCCTATAGCCATTGCATTAATGGGCACCAATGTGCTCCATAAATTTTGGTGCAAAGTAAGCCAACCAATAGTTGATGTAAGTGTCTAGCCATGCACCAAATTTATCATCTAGCATGAACCAGTTTGATAAATTAGCCCATCTGTCTGGTTAGCACTTTCTAAATCTTAGACAGGACTAGTAAATCTACCTCGCTTTTCTAGCTGCTGTCAACCAAACAGTGCAATATTGATTGTGCAATTTGGTATAATTAGTGCAACAAATATATCAATAAACCATGCTGCCCTTACATATGGTGGCATTCAGCAATGATTCTATTTTATTTGGAATATGGATGTATACAGTCCCATATTCTAAGTGTCACTTCATTAACCCATATGATCATGGACAGTGGAGTCAGGTAATCCGCATTCGAGCACTATAATACTTACTACTACTCAGCATGCCTGTGGAACCTGCATTCCCCGAATTTAATGGGGGCCAGTACAGCACCAGAAAAGGAATTATTTAGTGTAGGTTCCTGTCCTAAAGAGATCGCCTTGTCGTTGGCGGACAAGCACAAATAATTTTGTACAAAAAGTATTTGCCAAGAATCTCACATTTATTATGTAGCATTAGCTCTAGTACATTTTCTATAGTGGGTATGGCACTATTGCATTTACATTGTTATTTGAGTTTGCAGAGTGATGTTGCATTGTGTTTGCTTTTGCTACTTACTACCGGGATGTCACATGTGAACCTACCTAATAGAAGGGAAACCATTCACTGCCACCTGTGCTAATCTATTCCAGGTAAAGCCTAAAAGAAAGAAGATTTATGGAAGTGTAAATTACACTTGATTAATGAAATAATAATTTTTTTAAAGTTAACTTTTGCTTGACAAGTTGATTGCATGGCAGTGTAAGAAATCAGATCTATGAGAACATTTATTCTGTTTGTAATGCTACACCAAGCATCATTCGCTAGCAGCCACAAGGGCACAGAGGAAACCCAATATAAAGAAAAAACAAATGGCTTCATTAAGTTTAATTGCTGGCAAGATTAACAGTCAAATAACTAATGGAGCTGAAGAAAGAGACGCTTGTATAGATCTGACATTATTGCCCAGAGAATGATAAGGAGGATGAAGAAATGTGCCCAAAACAGAAGTGAGGGAATCCTGTTTGCCACTGCTTCTATAGACCAAATAGATATACAAACATTGATTTAAACAGACATTAAATTATGAAATTAAAGCCAGACCTTAGTAACAATAGACAGGTTTCACCACAATTCAGATGAATGAGGGCAGTACATGCATACATAGGAACATTCAGAATACTAGACAGAGTACTATGGGAAGGCTGAGTGTCTTTTTATATTGTGTTACAAAATTTTACATTTCACAAGAAAGGTAAAACCATAAATGTTTTACATAGGATTAGCATTATCGACTATTCACAAGCTTTCAAATTGCCAATGTAACCCAAATTATTGATGTTTATGGAATGATACGGAAGATGCAGCATTGTATTCTTATGGACACAAATGCAGAAAACTATATTTTTTTTTAAATATGCTTTATGACTTAAATGGATTGGGCACTTTCCGGTTACTATTAATCAATGTGTATGTAACATTATATGACATTGTCTATTATAGCTTTTGTTGAAATTCTGCGCCATTTTCTATATTTCATAAGGTGTGCCCCTTGTTTGCCAAGTCTTTTGTGCTGTCCACACAGAGGTCCTGTCCATAAAATGGCTTTTGAAGGAAGGTCATGTAACCAGGCAGATCATGTAATGTCTACCTCCATTAAAATGCCATCTGCTCTTGCACTGTTGGGAGTTTAGTGCAGGTGGAGTGTTGGAACAGAGGAGGCCAAGTGATATGTCTGGTCACATGACCCTCCATCTGCAGCCATCTTATGGACCGGACTTTTATGCAGACAGCACAGAAGATTTGCCCAACAAGGTGACATGTCTAATGAAACATAGCTAATGGCACCAATTATTAACAAAGCGGATTAAAATCTGCCTCAGAAGTGGCATGTTAGCTCTTTGTAGCGGATTTTACCTGTATTCCCCATTAAAGTTAATGGGGGAGGGCTAGAATAGCTAGCGTTTCTGTGCACATTTTTTACACCATTTTCACTACCAAAACGGTGCAAAAATTGTCACTTGCCCTATGTTTAATCTGACTCCGCTCATTTTAGCAGTTTGCAACCTTCAGGTCCGATTACAGATCATTACCTTTGTTCCTACGGTCGTATGACCATACGGCATTTATGATATAGAAGATATCTAACATAGGAAAGCATTAAAATAGATGCACTATAACTGACTGGTGGCGCATACAACACAACTACATTTATCACAATGTCAAATATCCTCGTTCTTTACAAATATATTTGTAAGTCTTCATTACTCCTTCTGGGAGTGAAAGAAATGACTTTCATTACTTCTGAGAAATCTAATCCGGATTTACGTTGCGTGGGACAGCACTATATGTTAATACTATGTAATTATGTACACTGATAAGTATTGAACATGGGGGTGTAGAAAAGGATGAATCAATATAAAAATTCAATCATAACTAACCATAGCTAAACCTTTCACTCACTAAGGTGCCTTTGTGGAGATCAGGCCTGGACAACAATAGCTTAATATATTAACCACTTGAATGGGAAAGTAGATTCTAAATACAAACTCAGCTTAATTATCTTTAAATAGGTTTTCTTCCCCAGCATCAGTCTTATTTCATGTGCAAAATTGCATTCTTTTAGTACTGATTAGCAAAGTCACCTTTATGCTGCAGAACTGACGTCAGCTCTGATATTTCAGGTGAGAACTAAATCACAATCTATTTGTAAAAAAGTTCAGTGTTAAAGGTACTGTATAAGCATACAATGATTGTAAATGGTCATATAGGATGTAAGGTTAAAACTTAAGTTAACCAAAACTCAATCTGTGCTTGTATATTAGTGAATAAAAGCAATTTCCTACTTCTTTACAATTGGGAAATCACTTCTAATTTTCCCCACCTGGGGAACCCCGAAAACTGTACTATACTATACAAGTGATTGTCGCTGTAACCCTGCACCCGTAGGATCCACAGAAATGCTATTTTAACAGGACTGATCAGATGGCAATCTGCAGAAAACAGCTTACTGCCATGAAAACTACTGTCTGCTCCAATGGAAAGAACTGATACTACACAAAAAACGTTTTTACAATGGGAGTCAGTGGCACACATGTGCAGCTATATACGCATACAGTCGCAAACAGGGGTGGGATTCAAATTTTTAACAACAGGTTCCCTACTCAAGAGCGGACACATGGCGTCACGAGTCACGACACATGTTTACATATACATACACTATATATATGCAACACATATACACATAAATACACCATATACATGGCACACATACATAAATACACCATATACATGGCACACATACATAAATGCACCATATATACACTACACACATACCACCCAACCTTTTAAAAGTCTACGGAGCTTAACTATGGAACGGAAGCGCTCATCTCCAGCTGCCGCCGCCAGAGCGCCATATCGGGATTCAGGCAGTAACACGGTTCTCCGATCCAGCTGTAATTTTACCAACCGGATCTGGAGAAACGGATGGAACTGGCTGAACCCCATGCCTGGTCGCAGGCATCTGGGGCTATACGATCAGTAGCAATGTTAAAATATGTGCTCTGACTCTACAACCTTAAACATGATGTGAAAATAGCCTTAAAGGGAACCTGTCATGTTGAACAGGAGGAGCTGGGCAGATTTATATATATATATATATTGTGGGGAGTCGCTCTGGTAGACAGCGGTGCGGGTGCAGTACCGAGGCAAAACAAAGAGTCCAGGATGTGCAATAAACAGTGTTTTATTCACACTGACACAAAAATAAACAGCAAACAGTCTTTTGGTGGTAATTCACACATGTCAGAAACAAGGAGGCAAAACAAAACAAGCCAACACAGGTTCAGTCACCTGGGAGGTGTAGGTGCAGGTTCGCACCAGGCTGTCGGCCCAGCCGCAGGAGAATCCACCTTCAGGTAGCCAGGAACAAAAGCCACCTCCTTGCTGAGCTCTTTCCTCCAGGACAGAGAACTCCACAGCCCTGTTAGCAGGCTCCAGGATAATCACCACCCTCAGCTGCTAAGGAGGCTGCCTTTTAAAGGCCCGGATAAAGTCCGGCCTGGACCGTGGGGAGTAGGCACCCACCCAACTCTTTGCCTACTCCCAGTAAGAGCTGGCCCGGATTAGCTTTGCAGCCAAACTAAGTAACAGAGTCCAGCAGCACTAGCTGCTGCAGACAAAAACCCGGCTCTTACCTCACCGAGGCCAGCAACCTCGGTGACACGTACCTGCCATCGAATATGACACCTTGCACCCTCTTACACCCCCCTTTGTTCAACCCTGAGGGGTGAACACACGTGAGGCAGTGGACGCGGGACAGGGCATCTGCGTTACCCTGCAAGCGGCCTGCCCTGTGTTCCACGGAGAATTTGAAATTTTGAAGGGATAGGAACCACCTGGTGACCCGAGCATTCCTCTCCTTGGCCTGACTCATCCACTTGAGAGGGAATGGTCGGTCACCAGACGGAACCTCCTCCCTAACAGGTAGTAGCGGAGAGATTCGAGTGCCCACTTGATAGCCAGGCACTCCCTCTCCACTATACTATACCTGGACTCGGCGGGACTGAGCTTACGGCTCAGGAAGACAACGGGATGTTCTTCCCCGTTGACCTCCTGAGACAGTACCGCACCGAGGCCTACCTCCGAGGCGTCGGTCTGTACGACAAACTCCTCGTTGAAGTCGGGTGTCACCAAAACCGGGGACCCACACAGGGCCGACTTCAACGCGGCGAAAGCCTCCTCCGCCTTCTCACTCCAGCTAACCCTCCCAGACTTTCGCCCCTTCAACAGGTCTGTCAATGGCGCTGCTATTGTGGCAAAGTGGGGCACAAACCTCATGTAGTATCCTACAATCCCCAGGAACGACTTTACCTGCCTGGTGGTGACCGGTCGGGGCCAGTTACGAATGGCCTCTACCTTAGTTACCTGCGGTTTGATGACTCCCTGCCCGATTACATATCCCAGATATTTGGTCTCTTCCAACCCAATCGCACACTTCTTTGGATTGGCGGTTAGTCCAGCTTTCCTCAGGGCATCCACTACCGCCTGCACCTTGGGTAAATGGCTTTCCCAGTCGGTGCTGTGGATGACTACATCATCTAAGTAGGCCGAGGCGTACCGACGATGTGGTCGCAGCACTATGTCCATTAACCTTTGGAAAGTGGCGGGGCGCCATGCAGGCCAAAGGGTAACACCTTGTAGTGATACAGGCCCTGCGGGTAACAAACGCGGTTTTTCCTTAGCCGACTCCGTTAAGGGTACCTGCCAGTACCCTTTAGTGAGGTCCAGCACAGAAAAATAACGGGCTTGTCCTAAATTTTCAACAAGCTCGTCTACTCGGGGCATGGGATACGCGTCAAACTTGGATACTTCATTTAACTTGCGAAAGTCGTTGCAGAACCGCAACGTCCCATCCGGCTTAGGTATTAGGACTATGGGACTGGCCCACTCACTTTTCGACTCCTCAATGACATCGAGCTTCAACATTAACTGCACTTCCTCCGCGATGGCCCGCCGCCGAGCCTCGGGTACCCGGTATGGTTTTAACCGGACCTTGGCTTGAGGCTCAGTGACGATGTCATGTCGGATGAGAGACGTGCGGCCAGGGAGGTCCGAGAACACATCCGTGTTCCGACTGAGGAACTCCTGACTTCCTGAACTTGTTTGGAAGACAGGCTGTCTGCAATTTTACCGTGGTTACGGCTTCACAGGCCTCGAACTGTGGGGCTGGACCCTTTTCACCTAGAAGCCCTGGCCGGGGCTGTGGTCGTCGGCCGCGTCCCTATCTTTCCACGGCTTAAGTAAATTCACGTGGTACACCTGCTCCGGCTTGCGCCGCCTGGCTGGTGTACTTTGTAATTTACTTCCCCTACCTTCTCGATCACCTCATAGGGGCCCTGCCACCTAGCTAGGAATTTGCTGTCAAGGGTGGGTACCAGAACCAAAACCCGATCTCCCGGATTGAAGTCCCGTACCCGAGCCTGACGATTGTACACCCTACTCTGGGCCTGTTGCGCTGCCTCCATATGCTCCCGGACCAAGGGCAACACCCTTTCCATCCGTTCCTGCATCTGGGCGACATACTCAATGACACTTTTGTGGGGGACAGGCTGTTGTTCCCATGCTTCCTTGGCGATATCCAACAGGCCCCGAGGGTGTCTGCCATAAAGCAGTTCGAAGGGCGAGAACCCAATAGAGGCCTGGGGCACCTCTCGCACTGCGAACATGAGATAGGGCAGAAGCATATCCCAGTCCTTCCCATCTCTAGACACCACCCTCTTTAACATATTTTTTAGAGTTTGGTTAAACCTCTCCACAAGACCGTCTGTTTGCGGATGGTAAACGGACGTCCGTAACTGCTTTTACGCAACAATTTACACAGTTCCCTCATTACTTTGGACATAAAAGGGGTCCCTTGGTCTGTCAGAACCTCTTTTGGCAGGCCCACACGGGAAAACATCTCCAATAACTCTTTGGCAATGAGCTTAGCTGAGGTATGTCGCAGAGGCACCGCCTCCGGATACCGAGTGGCATAGTCGAGAACTACCAGAATGTGTTGGTGGCCCCTGGCAGACTTTGGTACAGGCCCAATTAAATCCATCGCGATTCGCTCAAGCGGTACTTCAATAATTGGCAGAGGTACCAGAGGACTACGGAAATGTGGCTGGGGGCTAGTTATCTGACAGGTTGGACAGGACTTACAATAATTTTCTACCTCCTTGAACACACTGGGCCAATAAAACCGCTGCAGTATGCGGTCCTGGGTTTTCTGCCACCCCAGGTGTCCCCCAAGAACATGTTGGTGGGCAAGCTCCATGACAAGCTTGCGATACGCTGTGGGCACCACCAACTGTTCAACAGGTTCACCTCGGATTTGGTTCACTCGATACAACATATCCTGCAGAACAATAAATCGTGGGAACATTAATTCAGCCCCTGGTTTCTGGGGTTTACCATCAATTTCCAGCACATTCTCCCAGGCCCTGGTTAGGGTTTGGTCCCGGTGTTGTGCGGTCCCAAAATTTTCCCGGAGACATTGAGGTCTGCCAACTCAGGTCCCGGTGGCAAGTCCTCCGTGTCTCCCACCATTACACTCAGTGGGGTTGTCTCCCCACTACCGCTGCAGCAGTGGTCACCCCTACCGCTGGCCCTTCAGACTCGGGCTCCCAGGGTTCTGGCCTTCCAGTGGTATCAGGCCACTCTGCTAGGGTTACCCCTGTCTCAGGGCTATTAGACACTTTCACCTCAGGCCACAATGACGGAAAACCAGGGAAGTCTCTCCCAATTATCAGTTCATAGGGTAGCTTTGTGGAGATGGCCACTTCACAAGTCCAGGTGCCGGCCGCCGTGGACAGAGACATTACAGCAGTGGGATAGTCCTTTAAGTCTCCGTGAATGCACACCACACCAACTTTCCGGCCCGTATACTGGGTGGGCTGTACCAGGGCAGCACTTACCAGGGTTACCAGGCTCCCTGAGTCCAACAGCGCCACTGCTAGGTTATCCCCGACTTGCACCTGGCACAGATGACGATTGTCTATTGTCTCGGGGGTGCCGGTCGCACACAGTCTCCGGGCGTACAAGGAGTGGCGACCCCCGTAGTTCACCTCCATCGGCTCATCCCGATGCGGACAGTCGGCCCTGATGTGGCCTGGCTCCTGACACCTCCAGCATACCACGGGAGGCGGACTCGCAGGGGGTATATTCCGTGCAGGCCGCTCTGTCGCCGGACGTCGGAACAGGGGCAGAGGCCTCCGGGGTTTGACTGACCCCTTCCCAGCAAGACTCCCCTGCAGGTTTCTGGTGGCCTCGTAACGCTCCACCAGGTCGACCATCTCCAGGGCATTGGTGGGCGATACCTGGCCGATCCAGTGCTGGAGGGGATAAGGCAGGGCCCTCCAAAAGATGTCGGCCAACAGTCGATCCAGCATGGCAGTGGGACTTAGTAGATCGGGCAGCAGCCACTTTTGCAGCCTGTGCAGCAGATCGTAGTACTGCGGCCTAGCGGGTTCAGTCGTTTTAAAGTCCCACTGGTGGACTCTTTGAGCGCGGACCAGCACGTTCACCCCCAGTCTGGCTAGGATCTCTCCTTTCACGGTGTCATAATCTGCTGCTTGGTCGTCCGACAAGTCGAAAAACACCTCCTGGGGTCCGGAAGCCAGGAACGGAGCGACCACCTCAGCCCACTGGTCACGGGGTAACTTTTCCCTCACGGCGACCTTCTCAAAGACCGCCAGGTATGTCTCAACGTCGTCTGCGGGGGTCATTTTTGGGATCGCCGCACGGACCGCTTTCCGGGCATCATGGACGTGGTGGGACGCTCCTGCCGCCTGTAACGCCATCACATGTTGTAGCAGTAGCTGGTTGGTCTCCCGCTGCTGCACGTTAGCCTCTATGAGAGCCTTCACAGCAGCCTCCATGTTGCCAGAAATTCCTGCTTGCAACTTTGCTGGCTTAATATATTCCATGCACTTTAGCAAAAAAAACTTTGGCGTTCACGCCAGCCTCACTGCGCATGCCCGCATCCGACACCAAATGTGGGGAGTCGCTCTGGTAGACAGCGGTGCGGGTGCAGTACCGAGGCAAAACAAAGAGTCCAGGATGTGCAATAAACAGTGTTTTATTCACACTGACACAAAAATAAACAGCAAACAGTCTTTTGGTGGTAATTCACACATGTCAGAAACAAGGAGGCAAAACAAAACAAGCCAACACAGGTTCAGTCACCTGGGAGGTGTAGGTGCAGGTTCGCACCAGGCTGTCGGCCCAGCCGCAGGAGAATCCACCTTCAGGTAGCCAGGAACAAAAGCCACCTCCTTGCTGAGCTCTTTCCTCCAGGACAGAGAACTCCACAGCCCTGTTAGCAGGCTCCAGGATAATCACCACCCTCAGCTGCTAAGGAGGCTGCCTTTTAAAGGCCCGGATAAAGTCCGGCCTGGACCGTGGGGAGTAGGCACCCACCCAACTCTTTGCCTACTCCCAGTAAGAGCCGGCCCGGATTAGCTTTGCAGCCAAACTAAGTAACAGAGTCCAGCAGCACTAGCTGCTGCAGACAAAAAAAACCCGGCTCTTACCTCACCGAGGCCAGCAACCTCGGTGACACGTACCTGCCATCAAATATGACACCTTGCACCCTCTTACACAATATATATATATAATTTCAATAATGTGGACGGCACAGCTGTAAGGATGATTACGGTGTATCCGCAGCTGAGGACGTGATCCAACATCCAATAAAGTAAATAAAGAAATTCCACGGCACTCCCAAAATGTCAAGCAAAGGTAGTGTTTACCAAAGCGACATTTCCTCTTACTGGGACTTTTCTCAAACAGTGATATCATATGTGCAGTGATATATTTTTATGGAAAATCAGTCAGTAAAACTTGTGATTTATTAATAGTGATGAGCGGGAGGTGCCATATTCGATTTTGCGATATTTCGCGAATATTCGATTGAATATTCGTCATATATTCGTTGAAATCAAATATTCATCATTATTCTATATATTGCGAATGTTATGCGAATTTATATTCGCATTGCGAATTAAACTTAGAGCTGAGTTTCTAATGGTTGTAACTAGAGATGGCCCGAACTATTCGCCGGCGAACAGTTCCCGGCGAACATAGCTTGTTCGCGTTCGCCTCTGCCGGGCGAACATATGCGATGTTCGGTCCGCCCCCTATACATCATCATTGAGCAAACTTTGACCCTTTACCTCACAGTCAGCAGACACATTCCAGCCAATCAGCAGCATACCCTCCCTCCCAGACCCTCCCACCTCCTGCACAGCATCCATTTTAGATTCATTTGGAATTTGCAGTCTTAGTGAGAGGAGGGAGAGTGTAATTGCTGCTGATTTAATAGGGAAATTGATAGCTAGGCTAGTGAATTCAGTGTCCACTCCAGTCCTGAAAGACTCATCTGATCTCTGCTGTAAGGACAGCGTCCTGACAGCACCCCAAAAGCCCATTTTAGGGCTGCAACATTAGTCTGCTTTTTTTCCCTTTATATGCATATTGCAGTTGCATGGCCTGCCTGTGTGTGAGGAGCTGCAGGCCCACAGACTGTAGTGTGCCCACTGCCAGTGCCCACCCCTGTCATCCCGTGTGGCACAGGACTTTGCATCAAAAAAGGCATTTCATTTTTACACTTTAATCTAAGGTTAGTTGCCTGCCAGTGTGTGTCAGGCTGACTTCCACTGACTGTAGTGTGCCCACTGCCAGTGCCCACCCCTGTCATCCCGTGTGGCACAGGACTTTGCATCAAAAAAGGCATTTCATTTTTACACTTTAATCTAAGGTTAGTTGCCTGCCAGCGTGTGTCAGGCTGACTTCCAGTTACTGTAGTGTGCCCACTGCCAGTGCCCACCACTCATACCGGCTGGCAGAGGACTTTGCATCAAAAAAGGCATTTAATTTTTACACTTTAGTGTAATTTCAGCTGCTTGCCTGCTGCTAGTGTGTGTCAGGCCGACTTCCACTGACTGTACTGTGCCCACTGCCAGTGCCCACCCCTGTCATCCCATGTGGCACAGGACTTTGCATCAAAAAAAGGCATTTAATTTTTACACTTTAATCTAAGTTTAGTTGCCTGCCAGTGTGTGTCAGGCTGACTTCCAGTGACTGTAGTGTGCCCACTGCCAGTGCCCACCACTCATACCGGCTGGCACAGGACTTTGCATAAAAAAAGGCATTTAATTTTTACACTTTAGTGTAATTTCAGCTGCTTGCCTGCTGCTACTGTGTGTCAGGCCGACTTCCACTGACTGTAGTGTGCCCACTGCCAGTGCCCACCCCTGTCATCCCATGTGGCACAGGACTTTGCATCAAAAAAGTCATTTAATTTTTACACTTTAATCTAAGTTTAGTTGCCTGCCAGTGTGTGTCAGGCTGACTTCCAGTGACTGTAGTGTGCCCACTGCCAGTGCCCACTACTCATACCGGCTGGCACAGGACTTTGCATAAAAAAGGCATTTAATTTTTACACATTAGTCTAATTTCAGTTGCTTGCCTGCTGCCAGTGCGTGTCAGGCCCACTTCCACTGACTGTAGTGTGCCCACTGCCAGTGCCAACCACTGATACCGGGTGGCACAGTAGATTGCCGATAAATAAGGCATTTCATTTTTACACATTAGTCTAATTTCAGTTGCTTGCCTCCTGCCAGTGTGTGTCAGGCCCACCTCCACAGACTGTAGTGTGCCCACTGCCAGTGCCAACCACTGATACCGGGTGGCACAGTAGCTTGACGATAAATAAGGCATTTAATTTTTACACTTTAGTGTAATTTCAGTTGCTTGCCTGCTGCCAGTGTGTGTCAGGCCTACTTCCACAGACTGTAGTGTGCCCACTGCCAGTGCCCACCACTGATACAGGGTGGCACAGTACTACTTATCGAAAAAAAAATGACAGGCAGAGGCAGGCCACCCCGCAGGGGCCGTCGTGGTCGTGGTGCTGTGATTTCCACTGTCCCTGGAATAATGCCTAGTGTTCAGAGGCCATGTACCCTGAACCCGAAAAATTCTGAGGACATAGTTGACTGGCTTAGACAGGACACCCAATCTTCAACAGCTTCCGCTAAGAACCTTGACGCACCATCTTCCTCCAGCTCAGCTTTGGTCACCTGCTCTCAAGTTACCACGCACCCGCCCGCCGCTGATAGGAATAGTACTAGTTAAGACACCACACATATAGGGTGTCACAGCACATTGCTCTGTGCACGCGCAGTGCCCCAATTTGGGAGTATGAGGACCGACCAAGCTGCTTTTTCCATCTCCCGGTTCCTGAAATCAATTCAGTTTGGTGTATGAGAGTTTGGTCTGTCACTGTGAAGGCAGTCGAAGGTACCCGGCCTAAATTTTTTTTCACAAAAGGCAATCCCTGATATGGGATGTAACAGGGATTAAACTGATGAGAATAGTACTACAGAAAATACCACTCATATCGGGTGTGACAGTAAATTGCACGGCGCAGACGCAGTCACCGTGGTTTAAAACAGAGTGGAGGGTGCCAGCGTTTTTTTAACCATCTCCCCGTTCGAAAAATCTATTCAATAAATGGCCCCCAGATTGGGGACGTTAGAGGGATTAAACTGATGAGAATAGTACTACAGAAAATACCACTCATATCGGGTGTGAGAGTAAATTGCACGGCGCAGAAGCAGTGACCGTGGATTAAAACAAAGGGGAGGGAGCCAGCGTTTTTTTAACCATCTCCCCGTTCGAAAAATCTATTCAATTGACCTTTCGGGGACCCTTGGTGTTGTACGTGGCTGGGTGGAGGAAGAAACCTTCAATGACATCACCGGGACGTGGCTAGCTTGGTATCCAACCTTGTGCAAATGGGGAGTTTGCGGTTGTGCAAATGGACTATTTGCGGTGCATTAAAAGAGAAGTTTAGTATGTCAATGTCTGAGAATCGGACGTAACCCTTACACTACCTGATTGATTCAACATCATACCTGATCGTATACACACACTGGATGTTTTAAAGCATGTTATTCCAAACAATTTAGGAATGTTAGTTGATTTATGCCCTTTATGGATTAACACCCGACTCTGCGTCCACTACGTAATTTTCCATTGGAGTTTTGCCATGGATCCCCCTCCGGCATGCCACAGTCCAGGTGTTAGTCCCCTTGAAACAACTTTTCCATCACTATTGTGGCCAGAAAGAGTCCCTTTGGTTTTTAAAATTCGCCTGTCTATTGAAGTCTATGGCGGTTCGCCCGGTTCGCCTGTTCGCGAACATTTGCGGAAGTTCGCGTTCGCTGTTCGCGAACTGAAAATTTTATGTTCGCGACATCACTAGTTGTAACTTGTATTGCTAGAATTGATGAAGATAACGAATATCACGAATATGGCACTATATTCTCAATCTTTGTTATATTCTAGCAACAACCATTAGGAACAAAGCTCTAAGTTTCATTTGCGAAGCGAACATATAATCGCATTGTGAATTGATCTTAGAGCTAAGTTCCTAATGGTTGTATTGCTAGAATATAACGAAAATGTTGAATATCACAAATTCAAGAATATAGCACTATATTCTCTATCTTCGTTATATTCTAGCAACAACTATTAGGAACTCAGCTCTAAGTTTCATTCGCGAAGCGAACATATACTCACATTGCGAATTGATCTTATAGCTAAGTTCCTAATGGTTGAATTGCTAGAATATAACGAAGATGACGAATATCACAAATTCACGAATATAGCACTATATTCTCTATCTTCATTATATTTTAGCAACAACCATTAGGAACTCAGCTCTAAGTTGATTTCGCAATGCGAACATATACTCGCATTGCAAATTCAACTTAGAGCTGGGTTCCTAATGGTTGGCTTGCTAGAATATAATGATGATTGAGAATATAGTGCTATATTCGTGAATTCATGATATTTGTTATATTCTAGCAATGCAACCTTTAGGAACCCAGCTCTAAGTTGAATTCGCAATGCGAGTAGTTCAGGTTATATTAATCGGATTTGGATACAACTTAGTCAAATTTGTGAGATCGTGATTCTCACATCCGACAGTACATTTTAGCATGGAGGTATTCCCATGCACACGGGAATTCGGCAGAAGCGGCAACGGGCATTGACTGGAGCGGGCAGGGAGCCAAGAATGCTCTGGACAGGTAAAAACAACTTTTGGGAAGTGGAAAGACAACCAGAGAGCAACAAGGATTAACAACTTTAAAAAAAAAACGAATATTCGAAATAGCGAATATATAGCGCTATATTCGAAATATTCGCGAATTTGCAAAGTGCCGATATTCGCTAAAAAAAAATCGCTATTAGAATATTCACGCTCAACACTGTTTATTAACTTAAACCTCTGCTTGGGAGTCCAACCCACCAATACTACGAGAAACAACTGACCACATAATTTGTACTGATGCCTTCTGAGTTTCCCCTGATGGTAGACATCTAGGTGGAGGGAAGGGTCAGGCATGTTAGATTTCATGCCTGGTCCTTTTGCTCTACAGAGGTGCAAAGCAGTGATTGACTCCTCTCTCACTATTGAGAATGCACAATTGGCCTCATACAGCGGATGTGATTACTGCATGGAAGTGAAGCTCTCCCCTCCACTCAAAATCTGGCAATTATAGGAAATTAATGGTTTGTTTCTGATGATTGCCTGGTCAGTTAGCCCATGTAAAATGGCCTTTACAATTCACTGCTGAAAAAGTGTCTATTACAGTAATAACTAGACAATTTCATCAATTTCCTGATTCTTGCAGGTACAGTAATTATTAGGTAAATGCTTTGTATACTGCATATACATTAAAACAGAGCAAAATGTGTCCATCGAGTACACAGGTTTTAACATACAAGCACAGGAGCCATATCCTCCTAGAGAACAACAGTTAAAACAAGAGATCTATAAAGGATGTGGATAAAACCAATATGCAATTGTTTCATAAAAGAGTGTCAGATCCTCTCACAATGCAAAGAAAGGAATTAACAGGCGTTTCACAAAGCAAATCAAATCATTTCATCCCACCTAAGCACTAAAATGCAAAAAAACAATGAAATATGTTAGACTCAGCACTTCCATCTGACTTCCAAATGTGGCGGTCAATAAAAGCAATTTCATTTTAAGCAAGAATGCCACAAAACACATTTGTATCTCAGCGAAACATGACTGCTCAGCACCTTACACAGAGCCTATTATTATTTTATTTTAAAAAGTCACTACTACTAACCATTCTTTTCCATCACCATGCAAGTGGTCTCATAAAACAGTCTAAAGAGAGCATTTAAAGAAATCTCTGTGTCCCAGCATCTCAGCTGTGCCCTCATGCATATGCCTCACAGCCCTGTGGCTGACTGTAAGATAACTGGCTGGATCAGCAGCCTCCCCCTTAGCTGTGTCAGTAGTATAACAAAAGTCCCGTCTCCTCAGGCAACCACTAGCCAAAGATGGAAGAAATGAGTAAGATATTAACCCATATATTCTCTGCAGGATTTCGTCAAGATTGATTTTTTGAGGAATATGTAGAAAATGCTGCAGACTGACAAACAGTGAGGGTAACTATATTTCTTGTCTATAATTCAGTTCTAGTTTTAGTGTTCTTTTAAGCTGCCTGGACTGGTGACAGAATTCTATCATTTAAATATTTTTTCAGGTGATTTGGAGCTCTGTAAAATAGCTCTGATTGCTGTAGGAAGAAAATAGGTACAGAATTTTGGAACTATTTAGATCTAAAAAACAAAATGGTGTTCAAGAGACAACATAGAGATTGTCAAAAATTCTAATTAAAGGGGTTAAACATCACCTACAGACAAGAGATGAATGTCAGATCACTGGGGGTCCAGCCATAGGGACTCCCAATTATCCTGAGAACAGAGTGTACCCAAGTCCCCTCTCCAAATGGAAAAGTAGTGTGCACGCTGGTCCATTTCTATTGGACTGACGTAGCTACCACTCTATCAGGCCCATAAGTTTTAATGGAGAGGTGGACCTGCATGTACACTGCCTCTCCATTCAGAGAGGGACTCAGGGATCCTCTATTCTCGCAATCATTATGGGTCTCAGATTTCCAAACGTTGGAGCCCCAACTATCTGACAGTTATCTCCTATGCTGTGGATAGGTGATAAATACTTATCATCATTGGATAACCCCTTTAATCATCAGTAAGTTCTCAGCAGTGGCGTACCTCCAATGGAGGTTAGTGGTGTTCTGGGATAACCCATATAATAACCTATAAAAGCTGGGAGCTGTAGTTCTGTCCTATTATATCCCTCTCCATGTAATTTCAACTTATGCCCTTGTACAGTCTGGCAATGCTGGGAGTTGTAGTTCTGTCCTATTATACCTCCTCTCTGTAATATATACTGATGCCCCATAATAAGTCTGGCCATTCTGGGGGTTTAGTTATTTCCCTTTAAAGCTATCACCTAAAACAACTAGATGATGCCCTATAATAAACTGGACATGCTGGGAGTTGTAGTTCTCTCTTCTTAGGCTGGGTTCATATCATGTTTAGTTTACTGTTTTGCGTACAGGACTTTTTTTCATCTAAAATAACGGATCTAAGGCAGAAATGGCTTAAAAGGATGGCAAATGTGCAGAACTGATGCTGGAAATACAGGATCTGTTTTTATCTTTATTTTTCTGTTCTTCTGACGGATCAGACGTACAGAAAACTATACGGTGATGTGAACCCGGCCTTATACTCTCTCTGTGTAATATCCACTTGTATCCAATAATCTTGACATGCTGGGAGTTGTAGTTCTCTCCATTGACTTTTAGTTCACTTGTCACTATTATATTTCTCTGCGGTTTCTGAGGTGTGTATTAGGCTTTGTTCACATCTGTGCTGGTGACTTTCGCTGTTCTGCTCTTTCATAGGAGCAGAACAACAACGGAAATCACTGTAGTTCCGAGTCTGGCACTTCTTGGACGACAACACCTGACAGTTATATAATATAACTGAGTGATTTCAGGGTAAATTATACAGGGCGGGATAATATAACTAAATGTTTGTTTATATTAATAATTATGAGTGCGGGTCTGTATGTATGTATGCAGAGTGTATTTGTGTATATATATTTGTGTGTGTGTATGTATATATAATATATATATACATACATACACATGTGTGCGTGGCGTGTGTGTTTGTGCTTTAGGGTGCACACTCTAATGCAATAGGCTGCGCACGCCTATGGACCTACAGACAAAAGAAACAAAAAGAAAAGTGAGTGGTCATGAAGAACAGGTTCTCAGTGTCAAAAGAGCATCCCATCAAAGTGCAGATGAGAGCAACAGTGGCTTAAGACCAAGCGTGACTTTAACTGAGAGCTTAGCATCACCAGAACCATTAGTTGCATTTATGTCAAGTAGTTCATCTGATGAAATGACCTAATGCGCAATACTTTCCTACAAATTCATCTGACAGAAAGTGAGAAATTTAGAGAGAGCTCAACAAAGAGAGATGCTTTTGTATCCAAAGAGACTTTCTGTTATTTGAAGTTTTTTCTTAATGGACAACGTCTGATATGCTAAAAATCTCCTCCCTTAACGTAAGGAGTATTAAGGGAGCACCTAAGAGAGCTGCTGTTTTGGCTTATCTTGAGACAGTCAACTGCGACATTATTTTTTTTACAAGAATATAGAATAGAATGCTCCACAAACTACGCAGACCTAAGGGAAAGTTGGACACAGAGCCCTTCATTGTGGTCTGGAGACAACAAAAACAAAGCTACTGGAGTTGGAATACTATTTAAAGGAAATAGTTGCCAAATCATTTCATACATGCAATTGATTCCAGGAAGAGCTTTATTAGTAAATATCAACTTTAATGGCAGAGAAATCAAATTACTAAATTAATATGCTTCATCTGAACTTCATGAAAGAGCTGAGATGCTAGAGGACATACAACCTTTCTTAGCTGGTCAATCACCAGTGATCATGGCCGGAGACTTGAATTGTGGCCTAAATGAGGAAGACAGAACTGTTGAGCAAGGAAGAAGAAGGGACAAAACAGTGCAGCAACTTAAAAATATGATTTTGGACTTTAACTTAATTGACATGTAAAGGAGTAATGAACCAGGATACACATGGAGTAACTCTTTAGTTCAATCAAGACTGGATTATTTCTTCATTTCAAAAGTCCTGAGGCCTATGACGATGTCCCTGGAGGGTAATATCTTCTCTGATCATAAGTTGCTTCTAGCGCAAATTCAAGTAACTGAAGGTGGAAAAGGCAAAGGTGTTTGGAGGCTAAATGTGGATCTATTGAATGATGAAGATGTAAAGAAAGTATTAATTCAAAACTACAAGAAATGGACTTGTTGTAAAGAAAAGTTCACGTCAATATTGCTATGGTGGGAATATGTAAAAGCCAAAACTAAAAAGTATTTCCTCAAAATTGGAATTAAAAACGCAAAAGAGAAAAAACAGTGGTTCAGAAATGTTAATACCAAATGACAGACTTACCTGAAGCTAAGAAATGGAGGCATCGATGTCTCAGAACGTATAGAGAAAACAAAAGGAGAAATTAAGAAGGCAATCTACCCAAAAGGCAAATAAATAATATTTAATACCAAAGTGAAGCAGCTTGAAGCAGATAAAAAATGTACAAGATTCTTCTTCAAAAAAAGCTACTGGGCAAAAAACTGTAATATCAAATATCAGTGGTAAAACAAAGAAAGAATAAATGCTTAAAAAGTCAAAGAATTCTATCAAGAGCTGTTTAATAAAAAACAAATACATAAAGCTTTTGTCAAAGATGCCTTAAACTCTTTAGAAAACAAGCTAGAGAAAGAGGAGCAAGAAATGCTCTGTAAAGACATATCGTTAGAAGAATTGCATGTTGTCTTTAAAGGTCTCGCAAAAAAACAAAACGCCAGGGTCTGATGGACTTACAGTAGAATTTTACTTAACATTCTGGAATGTGTTGAAAGGAGACCTGTAGGCTATCTTCAAGGAAGAAATCTCATCAAAAAGGTGGCTAACCTTAAAACAGAACTTTTAATATGTTTTAAAGCGTCCCATGGAATTTATAGACAAAAATAACAAAGTTCAATGCTGACCAAACCAGTGAAATGGTACAATACTAGGGTGGGAACAAAGCAACAGGGGGGAGGGAAAGCTGGGTCTCTGCCCCTGTGCATAGCCCTATAGTCAAGCCTCCCTAAGCCATAAGGAGATGCTGCCTTACACGGATCCCCAGCTGCCGGGCTTGGAACCACGCAGCCTTGGCCCTTTGACTGCAGGACTACTTGTGAGGTGGATTTTGATAATAGGGTCTCCTATCCCCCTCCCCTTCAGGCGAAGCTGGGCAGTCAGAGTACTAGACAGGGGCGTTAATAGGGTCACATAGGAGCAGAGACTCAGCATTCCCTCCCCCCCTTTTGCCTTGCTCCCACCCTAGTATTGTACCATTCCACCGGTTTGGACAGCATCGACCTTTGTTATTTTTGTCTATAAATTCTATTGGGCATTTTAATATACCTATTAAAAGTTATGTTTTAAGGTTACCTACCTTTTGATGAGATTTTCTAGTTTTTGTTGACGGGTACCCATTTGGTTCTTTTCATTATTGTGCTTTTGGTGGTATTTAATTTTATCTTCAAGGAAGCTTTAAGTACAGAAGTGTTGCCAGAATCTTGGAGGAAAGGTATAGTGAAACTTGGAGACTAATCACATTCCTAAATCCAGGTTACAACGTTATGGCCAAGTTGCTTGTGAACCAGATTAAAAAAATAATTGGCAAAGTAATACATAAAGACCAAGTATGTGCAGTCCCAGGTAGAGGAGTATGGGAAAATCTCAAAATAATAAGAGACTGTATCTGGTATCAGAATGAGAGAAAACAAGATCTAGCCATACTATACTTGGACTTTCTCAAAGCATGTGTCACATGAGTTTCTGTGGTTTGTGCTGAAGCAAATGAACTTTCCAGATGTTGTAATAAAACAGATATGATTGCTCTACAAGAATCCTTCAGCCAAATTCTTATTAAAGGTTTTCTGTCTGGAAAAATCACTTTGTATTTCAGAGTCAAGCAAGGTTGCCCCTTGTCACCCATTCTGTTTATTTGTGTTTTGGAGCCACTACTCTCGCTACTACAAAAAGACAAGGTAATCAAGAGTGTCTCTATACCTGGTGGTAATGGACTTACGGTTGTTTGTGGCATCATCCATGAAGGCCCCTGTTTCAATCTTGTGTACAACAATACCTGCATTGAGGAGAACCGTACAAATTAGGGAATTATTTTGCCAAGCTTCTGCCTTTCGTCTTAATAGAACAAATGTGATTGCTTTGCCATAGGAGATTGGAGAGAAGCAAATATCCCGGATCCAAAAATACAAAAAGAGCAGATAAAAATACTTGGAGTAATTTTTTATGACAATAACAACAGTCAAAAGAGTTGGGAGGAAGTCAAAGCAGAATTCCAAAAGAAAGTGGAGTTTTGGAAGCTGCGCAAATTAACAATAGAAGGGAAAAATATGATCATTAAAGCCCTAATAACCCCAATTGTACTGTACTTGAATGTAGTCTTCCCTCTAAGTGATCAGTTTCTGAAATATCTTCAGAGAGTAATCTTTCAGTTTATTTGGAGCTCGAAAATGGAAAAGTCAACAATAGGGAGACAATATATAAACAAAAAAAGTTTGGAGGCAAAGGGATACCTAATATTAACAAAATTCTGTACCTGCATTTCTTTTCCCTGTGCTTCAGGATGATTACAAGAACTGAGAATACCTGGTCATTTTTCCTAAAGGACATTTGTTCCGGAAACGCCAATGGATACAAATTCCTTTAACAGTACCAGTGTTGCTTGGTCCCACCAAGGCAATATATATTAATTGAGAGGATCATTCGACAGTACTCTCTAGAGAATTGTGAAAGAGACTGTCTTTGGAATGTTGGAAGCTGTGTAAATTGCGCTTACCTCTGGAACTGTTTAAAAGACTTAGCCTTTATGGTAATGCAGAATTGTCTACCAACGAGAGCCTTTCAGCACAGAAGAGGACTGGTGTCAACGGCAAAGTGTCCAAGAAGTGACTGTGTTATGGATAATATCTCTCTCCACTAGTGTTGAGCGAACAGTTCGAGCATAGTTCGGGTTCGTACCGAATTTTGGGGTGTTCGGGACACGGACCCGAACCCAAACATTTTCAAAAAAGTTCAGGTTTGGGTTTGTTGTTCGGCGATTACTTCCTGCTTTCTGAAGGGCTGCACAGCAGCCAATCAGCTAGCGTTTTACTTCTTGCCCTAAGAGCCCATCACAGCCATGCCTACTAATAGCATGGCTGTGATTGGCCAAGTGCAGCATGTGACCCAGGCTCTATTTAAGCTGGAGTCACGTAGCGCCGCACGTCACACTGCTCTGATTAGTGTAGGGAGAGGACGCAGCTTCTGTGAGGGCGAGATTAGGCAGGGAAAAGTCAGCAACAGCACCTAATGAACTGATCGATCTACAGCTGTGAATGATTGAACTTCTGCTAGTTACTTACTCACTGGTTTTTAGGCTGCACAGAGCGTTTTTCTGTCACTTATTTTCTGGGGTGATCGGTGGCCATTTTGTGACTTGTGGTGCACCAGAACAAGCTGCCACCAAGTCCATCAATCCATCAATAATAGTTTTTTTTTGCTATATCCTACATCAGGGGCTTGGCTGTGCTAATTGTCACCCCTAGAAACTCAGGATAGCAATTTCTATATTTTATTAAGGGGTTAAATACAATTGCCTAAATACCAATCCCCAAATCTGGTGTTCCAGCTTTGGCTAGCCAAGTATAATACTGTCTGCTCTCTGGCAAAGGATAGATTATTTTCTGTGGTGAAATTCAATTGCCAAAATAGCAATACCATAAATCAGTGGTTTCAGCTGTGGCTGGCCAAGTTTCATAGTGTCCGCAAAAACATATATTTTGTTCTGGGGTGAAATTCAATTGCCAAAATAGCAATACCATAAATCTGGTGTCACAGCTGTGGATGGAAAAGTATAATAGTGTCTGCCAAAACATATAATTTGTTCTGTGGTGAAATTCAATTGCCAAAATAGCAATACTATAAATCAGTGGTTTCAGCTGTGGCTGGCAAAGTTTCATAGTGTCCGTAAACACATATATTTTGTTCTGGGGTGAAATTCAATTGCCAAAATAGCAATACCATAAATCAGTGGTTTCAGCTGTGGCTGGCAAAGTATAGTAGTGTCCGCCAAAACATATATTTTGTTCTGGGGTGAAATTCAATTGCCAAAATAGCAATACCCTGAATCTGATGTCCCAGCTGTTGCAGGCCAAGTGTTAATCTGTCCGTAAAAGGGTATATTTTGTTCTGGGGTGAAATTTAATTGCCAAAATAGCAATACTAAAAATCAGTGGTTTCAGCTGTGGCTGGCCAAGTTTCATAGTGCCCTGCAAATTATATATTTTGTTCTGGGGTGAAATTCAATTGCCAAAATAGCAATACCATAAATCAGTGGTTTCAGCTGTGGCTGGCCAAGTTTCATAGTGTCCGCAAAAACATATATTTTGTTCTGGGGTGAAATTCAATTGCCAAAATAGCAATACCATAAATCTGGTGTCACAGCTGTGGATGGCAAAGTATAATAGTGTCTGCCAAAACATATAATTTGTTCTGGAGTGAAATTCAATTGCCAAAATAGCAATACTATAAATCAGTGGTTTCAGCTGTGGCTGGCCAAGTTTCATAGTGTCCGTGCAAACTATATATTTTGTTCTGGGGTGAAATTCAATTGCCAAAATAGCAATACCGTAAATCAGTGGTTTCAGCTGTGGCTGGCCAAGTTTCATAGTTTCCGCAAAAACATATATTTTGTTGTGGGGTGAAATTCAATTGCCAAAATAGCAATACCCTGAATCTGGTGTCCCAGCTGTTGCAGGCCAAGTGTTAATCTGTCCGTAAAAGGGTATATTTTGGTCTGGGGTGAAATTCAATTGCCAAAATAGCAATACCATAAATCAGTGGTTTCAGATCTGACTGGCCAAGTTTCATAGTGTCCTGCAAAGGATATATTTTGTTCTGGGGTGAAATTCAATTGCCAAAATAGCAATACCCTGAATCTGGTGTTCAAGCTGTTGCAGGCCAATTGTAAATCTGTCCATAAAAGGATACCTTTCATCCAGGGCCTAAATACTAACCTCGGTCTGGGTGCTGGGCCGAAATAACTGAAAGTGGCTTTCTCCAGTGGTGGGTGATATGACGCATGATTCCTTGCTGTGGGACCTCTCTCCTCTGTCTGGGTGCTGGGGCCAAAATAACTGAAAGTGGCCTTCTCCAGTGGTGGGTGATATGACGCATGATTCCTTGCTGTGGGACCTCTCTCCTCTGTCTGGGTGCTGGGCCGAAATAACTGAAAGTGGCCTTCTCCAGTGGTGGGTGATATGACGCATGATTCCTTGCTGTGGGACCTCTCTCCTCTGTCTGGGTGCTGGGGCCAAAATAACTGAAAGTGGCCTTCTCCAGTGGTGGGTGATATGACGCATGATTCCTTGCAGTGGGACCTGTATCCTCGGTCTGGGTGCTGGGCCGAAATAACTGAAAGTGGCCTTCTCCAGTGGTGGGTGATATGACGCATGATTCCTTTCAGTGGGACCTGTATCCTCGGTCTGGGTGCTGGGCCGAAATAACTGAAAGTGGCCTTCTCCAGTGGTGGGTGATATGACGCATGATTCCTTGCTGTGGGACCTCTCTCCAATTGATATTGGTTAATTTTTATTTATTTTATTTTATTTTAATTCATTTCCCTATCCACATTTGTTTACAGGGGATTTACCTACATTTTGCTGCCTTTGGCAGCCCTCTAGCCCTTTCCTGGACTATTTTACAGTCTTTTTAGTGCCTAAAAGTTCAGGTCCCAATTGACTTCAATGGGGTTCGGGTTCGGGATAAAGTTCGGGTCGAGTTCGGATCCCGAACCCGAACATTTTCGGGAAGTTCGGCGGAACTTCCCGAACCCGAACTTCCAGGTGTTCGCTCATCTCTACTCTCCACATAATGTGCAATTGTAAGTATGCACAGAACTTATGGAGGAGGGTGGGTGTGTTGCTGAAGCATTTTTGTGATCTGGGCTTCTTAATTCATGAACTATTAATGTATGAACTTTGTACTGTGCTGCAGACAGGTAAGAAGCAGGTATTATGGTGAACTGCTTGAAAAATGCTTTATGGAATGTTCATAATATTTTGTTGTTCAGAAGAGACTTTATTGATGAAAAAGAATGCATCAAACTTGCTTTAAGTGAGATTTATGTTGTCTATTGAAGTGACAGAAAACGTTTAGGTGTTAGAGCTGCTACATTGTGGAATATTAATATGTGGAATGTGCTACTTGAGTAACTTTTGATGAAATAGTTTGATTGTAAGTTTTATAGATTTAGAATAAAAATGTAAAGCTAGGCTTGGCAGTATCATAACCCATGAGGTTTATCCGAGGTGCGATTATTGCTAGTTGCGTCATAGTGCACAAGGCTGCCATTGTATGATCACTGTACATGTCTCATGGATAGGTTGTTGGCTCGCACATAACTGGCTTTTGGCATACAGCTTTTGTGGGATTGTTTGTTATATGTTGTCTTTTGTATGCTATAGGTAATGGTTTATTTAAAAAATAATATAGCATCTATAAAAAGAAATTATTAATGATAGATAAGAAAATACTTATTATAAAAGTTTATTAGTGATAGGTAAAATAATAACTATAAAAAAAGGTATAAATGATAGACAGAATAATAAGGATAAAGAGAATCTATATACAGTAAGTGAAAAAAAATTAGAGGTTTATATAGTGCTAAAAAAATCTAGAATATTCTAGATTACGAAGATATAGCACTATATTCTGGATCACGATAAGAATATCGCGCTCAACACTACTAGTTACTGTGAAGCGTGGCAGGGTGCCAATCCGTATGCTAAACATTAGTGACCGACCTATTCAGTTGAACAAATACCAGACTGTTGCTAAATTTTTACATGTTGGGAATGATCATATTGTCCACTTCGACTGTCCAGTCACACAGTTTGCCAGCCAGGAGGAAGTCTGTCCAGAGGGTCTCTGGTGGGAGAAACTGCACATCGGGGATCAGATCACCGCTGCTGACTGGAAGGAGGGTGTCCTGAAGGTTGTTAATTATTTGAGTCAATCTGCCACACGTCAAGGCAAACTCTGTAAGACGGGATCCTAACTAGGTTCCAGTCTTACAGAGATCGCCTTGATGTGTGGCAAACGGGCCCAAAAAATTTTGTACAAAATGTATTTGCCAAGAATCTCATTTACAAAGTAAGCATAGCATTAGCATTAAAATACTTTCTTGTACATTATTTGGTTTGCAGAGTGCTGTTGCATTGTATGTTTTACCCTGTGTTTTCAGCCATAGCAACGTGCACCTGCACATTGGGATGTGCTGACTGACCCCCTTTTTCTTTGCAGTTTGTACTGGAGTTGTGGCTGACACTTTAGTATTGCACTCCTGACCAGCCCTTCTGCCCCATATGCTGATTTAAATTAATGTGAGTATAAAGCTTAGCCTGCTCTCCCTCACTCACTGGAAGCATGTGGCACCAGGAGAGGTATAGGGTGGACTCTCATTGCATTCGTTGGTAGCCATCAGGCACCCAGGGGAGGTGTGGAGTTGGCTCGGCATGCATGTTGGTACCTGCATTCCCTAGATTTAATGGAGGCCATTTTGGTACCAAAAAAGACAAAAATTTAGATGGGCCCAGCTTGTATGTGGAACCTACACACCCTGAATTTTGTGGTAGCCGTCAAGGCACATAACAGGTAGAATTTAGTGTTAGGTTCCCATCTTACAGAGATCGCCTTGGCGTGTGGCAGATGGGCCCAAATAATTTTGTACAAAATATATTTGCCAAGCATCTCTACAAAATAAGCATAGCATTAGCATTAGAATATTTTTTTGTACTATTTGGTTTGCAGAGTGCTGTTGCATTGTATGTTTTACCTTGTGTTTTCAGCCATAACAACGTGCACCTGCACATTGGGATGTGCTGACTGACCCCCTTTTTCTTTGCAGTAAACCCTTCAGACTGTATACCTATGTATGTAAAAAGGGCTTGAGAGCAGCGTTGGCTCAAGTGCAGGACCAACATGAACGAGTCATTGCATACGCCAGTCGATCACTTAGCCCTACTGAGAGGAATGACTGTAATTGCCGCTTTTTTAAACTAAAATTGCTCGCCTTGGTCTGGGCAGTTATGGAAAAATTTAGGGAATATTTGACCTCTACTCAATTTGTGGCCTATACAGACAACAACCCGATGGTTCGTCTTTCCACTGCACATATAGGTGCCTTAGAACAGTGCTGGGTCTCTAGATTAGCTAATTACAAATTTACCATCAAATAACGTTCTGGCAAATGTAATATTACTGCAGATACACTGTTGAGATTTCCTATAGGCGCACCAGGGAACCTCCCTGATGACTACCGGGAAGACGTTGAAATGCCAACCTTTTTCATCTTGGGGCTTAAGCAGGATATTATCACTATCAGAAAGGCCAGTCAACAAAATCCCATGTATCCACAAGCAGCCAGAATGAATTTGATCCAATTACAACATGAAAGCAGAGTGCTACAGGTACTATGGACTGTGCTACAATCAGGTAACAGCCTTACACCACATCAGAGAGAAACAGTCGACCCTGAGGTACTCAAACTCTTGTGACAGAGGAAACACTTCTTTTATCAGAAGGGTCAGCTCAAACGTCGCATTATTGATCCTCTGACACATGACTGTATTAAACAGATTGTGGTACCTAGACAGGATGCCCATCTGATTCTGGATGCATACCACAATCAGTCACGACATTTTGGGTGGTAGAAAACAGAGTCACTAATCAGACAGAGATTTTTTTGGGTTGGAATGTGAGATGACACAGGATGCGCCACTGAAGTCCGGACGTCAGTGGCGCGAATGCAGAACATCAAGCATCTGCTATTTAAACGGGCGCTTTGAGCCTCAAAATAGGGCCGCTTCATCTTGGCACCTCCGGTGGGGCTAAACATACGCTAGCACGGACGATAGCACGGACACTTTCTATTCATGAAGTTAGATTGTAATGTTCGGACTGGGTTACTGACTGCGGTTTCCTCCATCTATCCTGTAGGTGGAACCAGGTCATTGCTACATTGAATCACATGTCCGCATCAGATATCTAGGTATAAACCAGGCCCACCTTCAGGCATTACCTGTCCCTTTCCTCTACAGGTTTGGATAAGTGGAGTGTGGGACAGTCACTGCCTTGATTAGCTCTTTTTTACCCTGTGTTTGTACCCCCTGATGAACCCAAATGCTGGGGGGAAACGCGACGGGTTAACGAATTGTTCTTTAGGGCGTTTCAGAGTTATCCAGAATAGGTACGGGTACGGAGGATCCCCACCATCAGGGGATGCCCCCAGGCTGAGGACTAATTAGGACCATTGTAGGTAAAGGATCTTGCCTTCCATGGTTATAGCCTCATATATACCTTCTTCTGGACCCACTGTTTATTTTTTAATTTTTTTAATTTTTTTTTAATTTAACATCTTTATTAATATACAAAACAGGTACACAAAGAGAATTCAAACTTAATATAACTAATATCATTTTTCCCCCAAAGACCCGCTGTTTATTTGAATAAGGGTTGACCAATAAGGGTTATTTTAAGGATATCAATAAAAGTATATATTTTTTTCTATTATTTTTTCAGTTTGATTCTTTAGTTTGTTGGGACTCAGCTATATCTAACTTCCATCAGTATACTTTGTTTTTCTCTTGTCAATATTGCGTAAATTGCCAGAGTGTGAGAAAGCAAAATGGCCAACATGGGTATCTAAACTGGCTTTGCTATATAATCATACACCGCACTGTTCAACTGAACAAGAACCCTATACATTAATGTCTGGACACAAAAGTTGGTTGCCAGCTGACATATTGCTAAGTGTGCCAACTGACCATGATAATAACAACCCGTTACCACAAACTGACTGGGCAAAAGAGCAACTGAGGCGCCTCAAACTGATCCAACAAATAACCAATGGAACAACCCAGGAGGCTTAACAAAAACAAATGGATGACTATAATGCCAAAGCTGAGGCTAAACCACTATGCGTAAGAGATCACGTATGGTTACGAAAACAACACAGGTCAAACAAACTGGAAAATAAATGGGAATCTGTGCCCTATGAGATCAAAGCCATACCAACTGCTGAAACCTATCAAATAAGTAATTGGTTCGGCCCAGTTAATGATGTCCTTTTGAGTTTTTTTGCTATAGGTGCAGTTGCCGGCCATAGAGAGCCAATGAAAAAGTAGGGGAGCGCCTAGCCCTACTTGTCCTAAATTTTCGACTTGAATACAGTACCTGCTATCCTGTTCTGTCCAAGCTGTGACCAGTGAAGACCTTGCTAATCTCTGCAAAATTCCAACTTGATGACCACAACCTTAATTAGCCACATGCATCCTGTCCACTGCATTCTGTATGTTCCATAGAACCAACTACCAGCCCACCAATCCAAAGTGGAACACAACAAGCCCATGATGAATCCAGTTCATAACATTTAAGAGCCTGAAACCTAGAGGAAAATTGAAGACCCCCCTAGAGTTGGTGACTGTCGCACAAATCATCTTTGTTAAATAGTCCTGACTGTGTCGGGGGCGCCACAGTTAAAGTAGGGGAGAGTGTAGCGCCCTGGAGCAGGGAGTACTTTGACATTTGTACATTTTTGAACACTTGTCTATTTCCCCTATGCAAAGTTAAAACTTCTTACTTTATTTCACCTAAAAGGGTTAATTTGCACTGTTTAATACTGTGTAACTGCATTTTGCACATATATGTTGTAATATATATCCTGTTCGTTATCACTGTATTTACATGGCTCTGTGGAAAGGGTTAATGAATACTGAGAGACTGTTAGGGCTTTGATTGAGAAGCTGATAATTTTCCACAGCTGCCATAGGGTTTAAAGAAAACAATGTTTTTGAGGGAAAAACCAGTCTTGTTTACCACCATGTTTTGAAGGGAAAAACCAAGGCTTGTTTACCACCAAAAAGCAGACAGCCTGACCTTTTAAATGTCTGGTTTCAGCTATGTTGTTATGTCTGGAAACTTGTTTTTATCTGAAAAACCTGCTGTGTCATTGCCATTGAGTATCATTGAAGCTCTAATGTATGTCTATACCGGATGGGAGCTGAAACAATGTATCTGTTTGTGCTGAGTTTCTCCACTCCACCCTTCCCACTAGAAGGTTCTAGTCTAGCAAAAACTGTATATAAGGAGAGCAGTCAGAGCCCATAGTGTGCTGCAGTTAGGGAACAGTGCTTGAAAGAGGAGACTCTGCCAGACTACTGAGTGACCAGAAGAAGACGCTGAGACTGGGATACGCTGCCACAGACCCTTGATCACCAGCCTTGGACCAGGGTACCAGCCTTCTAAAGAGAAAGATAAACAGCTAGCTTAAGTCTTTCCTCAGCATCAAACCCTTCTTCTGCCAGGGAGGAGACTGGAGAAGCCAGCCCAATGCCTCGTCTTTATTGTTTTGTACCTGAATTCCTCCAGTAAAGGAGCACCCTGGTTTACTGCAGACCCTGACTCTCTGGACTTATTTCCCATTGGGGTGCACCATGCCTTACCATCCTTTCTGGAGAGCAGCAACATGTGGTGACACCTCGATCGTGTCCGGGGGACCCAGCTTAGCGTTGGGGCCACCCCAAACCAAGCCTCTTCAATAAGTACTGTGAAGGGGACAAAAAGGTGGGCATAACTACTCTGAAGGGGCACAAAGGTAGTCATAACTACTGTGAAGGCGCACAAAGGTGGGCATAACTACTGTGAAGGGGCATAAAGGTGGGCATAACTACTGTGAATAAGCAAAAAGGTGAGCATAACTACTGTGAAGGGGCATAAAGGTGGGTATAACTACTGTGACGAAGCAAAAATATAGGCATAACTACTGTGAAAGGGCAAAAAGGTGGGAATAACTGCTGTGCATGGGCAAAAAGGTGAGCGTAACTACTGTAAAGGGACAAAAAAGTAGGCATAACTACTCTGAAGGGGCACAAAGGTAAGCATAACTACTGTGAAGGCACACAAAGATGGGCATAACTACTGTGAAGGGGAACAAAGGTGAACACAACTACTGTGAAGAAGCCACAAGGAGGTGCAATGCTGAATCCTTGTCCCGGGTGCCGGAAAGCCTAGCTACACCTCTGTGATAAAAGTCAAACACCACAGAGTCAATATGATAAACAGGGAGAGGTCAGGGCAGGCGAAACAAGTACAACACAGTCAACAGGCAGAGGTCAGGCACAGAAGATCAGACAACAACACCTTTGCAGAAACTAGCAAGCCTGAAACATTTTTGCTCAGGAATCCTCCCACAGAGGAAAGTGCCTTAAATACCCAGGTAAGAGCAGCCATAGGCTGGTCACTGATTAGAATAAGTGTGCTGGCCTTATGGGCAGAGAGGAACGCAGGCAGGAAGTAAGAAGCCACAGCCCAGTGGGTGTGCTTACTGTAAAGGGGGGGCGCTCTGACGTCATTCTGGAGCACCCCGGGAGCCGCACGGACTGTAAGTATACTGCTCCCCCGCTCCCCACTACTACTATGGCAACGAGGACTTTAATAGCGTCCTGGCTGCCATAGTAACACTGAAAGCATTTTGAAGACTGATCAGTCTTCAAATGCTTTCAGGTCACTTGCGTTGTTACGGATCCGGCGGGCATTTCCGGCGACGGAAGTGCACGCCAGATCCTAACAACGCAAGTGTGAAAGAGGCCTTAGGTGAATCCTATATATGAATTGGGGAGTCATTAACTGGTGCTATTGCCTGATATCACCATGCAGAAACATACTTGGAGAAGTATTAGCAGCAGTATTAAATATGAGCTTCTCCATTGTCATTATCCCAGAAAGAGTATCTCATTCTGGGGGACATTATGTGCAGTTATGTAGAAGCTTGCTCATTAATATTTGAGTAGACACTGTGGACACTATAGATACTCTATTTCCCCCACAGTGGTAAAAGAATTAGCCACACCAAGCGTCCACTGGCTATATGAGCGGATCATTGGCGTGATTTTTATTTATTCTCCAATTTGAACTCTATAATTTTGCCAGTTCAATAGTTCGGAAACTATGTTTAAACTGCCAGGATCAGGGTGAACAGCGTCCTTAAGACAATTCATCACCTATCTATAGGACAGGGAATAAGTGTCTGACCACTGGGGATCCCACTGTGCTCCCTGTTTGAATGGAGCAGCAGATAAACGTGCATGTCCACTGCTCCATGTATCTCTGTGGGATTGCAGGAGATAGCTGATTTAAAGCGCTAAGCTATCTCCAGCAGCCCCATATAGATGAAAGGAGTGGCAGCGTACATGTGTGCCGGCTCTCTATTTAAACGGAAAGAATGGGGCCTGTTCTTATGATCAGTGGGAGCCACATTAGTTGGACCCCTCCTGAGCAAACATTTGTCACCGATCCTATGTATAAGAGATAAGTTGTCTTCATGGGACAACCCCTTTAAATGTTAAAATTAATATTGTGTTTTTTCCTTTTCCCATCAGTAAGCAATCCTGCATTTGTCACTACAAGATATGGCATCCTTAGAGAACCTGGATTTACATTTGCATTGTACAAAACGGTGCTGTCTCTTTGAGATCTTAAAATACAGTATTATTCTTTACATAAGATTTGTGAAGTGCTTTGCTGAAATAGGCATCAATTACATGGATCGCAGTTAAACTGGCTGTATGAATCTGTAGGTGCCATCCACAATTTCCATGTAACAAAACATATGATTAGCAAAAAATATCTCAATGTTCAAGCTTCTATAAATTCTGCTCAAACCACCTTAGCAAATTACACGTAATTACACAAAAATACATTTCACGAGTATGTGAAGCATTTTATATAGACTCGATACATTGCAAACATGTTTTTGTCTCTCGCTCCAGCAATCCAATAAGACCATGAAATGAAGAATCTGCCATCCAGGGCCATACAGTTTATACATTGCTTGTTGTAAATTATATGCATTAGAGAGGAACAGATATGCAGATGATCAATCATGTTATAATTAACTCAATAGAACCTCGCCTGGAATACAAATTGTTCCGTACTCTACACGGTTCTATTGCCGAACCAGAAAATAAATGATAAAATTACACTGTAATGTAACATAATTAATTCATAAAACATTACAGGGTAGCAGACAGTAAACAATGAATCATCCATTGTACGGCAGAGCACAATAAAAGCTTCCAAGTATTTCTCAGTCCATATTGTGTGAGCCCTGTGCTGTTTGGTACCTCTAGAACAGACCATTGCCCCATGATACGACAGTCAAGTTGCCGCGAGTGGTAATGTGCTAATGAGGGCAACTCACACCATGACCTGTATTGAGTGGCTCAATCTTAGTAAATATCATTGGGTATGATCATACAATGACACAGACTATTATTACAAACTGGATAATGATGGATCAAATGATGGATTATTTGTAGGTAGTGTCGGATTAGGATTTCTTGGACCCATCAAAGGAAATGTGATAAATACAGGTACTAACAATAAGGTACGAATGGTTAACTCCAAAGTCACAGATGGGTTATCTTCTGCTGGATGCTTAAGCCACTACTTAATTTAGATCCTTCAATAAACCAAAAACAGCAATGTTACATAATTAAAGAACAAAAATGTTATGATGTTTACCATATGGGATAAATAATGTGATTATATTATTGTCCGGGTCAATACAGGCGTGGTGATATCAATTAAGTTTACTGTTTTTTTAGTAGGTGCTTATAAGCTAATAAAGGTGATTTTTTTGGGTTGTTTTTCATTTTCTTTTTTTTTTCACCACAGTGCACTAGAGGATTTGAACATAATGTAATTAATATATTTATGTATTGCAGTGTCAGTTACTGTAAATGCCAAATAGGCATCTGTTATTGGCAGGCTTTGGGTCCATTGCTAGGCCCATGGCAACCCCTCAGGACCCCATGTAAGCATTGCAGAGGAAAGCCAATGGGGTGAGAGATGGATCAGAATTGACAGCGACATCTAAGGGTTTAAACTGCCAGGATCTCAGTTAATTCCAGTCCTGGCACTAAAAGCCAGATGCCAGCTGTATAATACACTACTTACCATTCACAGCTACATAACAGTAAAGTGCTAAGAGGGATGGGGTAAAGGGGTTTTCCCGCAACAAACACTTGTCCCTTATCCAGAGGATAGGGATTAAATTATTGGTTGTGTTCCAACCACTGGGGCCCCTGACAATCACGTGAATGGGGGTCCAGTGTGCTGTCTGCACATGCTGACTAGAGTGTTCTTCCTGCGAGTAGGAACAAGCTAGCTAGTCTGTTCCTCCTGAACCTAGCTAACAAGTGCCCCTTGCTGCAGATGTTGCTGTTCCAACCTCTCTACCTAGGTCTCTCCCTAGGACAGTGGACCATTGATAAGTATGACTTACTCCCACTTGCTTACTAAGTACCAAGAGAAGCAGCTGGTCATTTCAATCTCAGTGACATACCTAGAGATAAGCCAAAAGATTCAGAATTTTTTAAATGTGACACATTTTTTAAAAGGTTCTGATTGTAAAGAAGCTGAATTTTGGACAATGAGAGAGATTTTCAGGCAAATGGGACACTTTCGAATCAGGTCAAGTATATTACAGTCGAATCAGTTTTTCTTTACATTTTTTGAAATTCTATAATCTCTAGACATCACCACTTACAACATACATCTGAACATAACTTACTCAATGTGTTTAACCCACAGTGGTAAACACATAACTGTATCATGCTCACAGTGGCAAAAAGTACATACAATGAACCCATTAATTTTAGTCGCATTTTATGTTATGCAGCCTTGTGCTAGAATATTAAACAAAAATTTTGTTTTTCCCCAGCATTCTGCACTCAATACCTCATAATGACAAAGTGAAAACAGAATGTTCCAAATCTTTGATAATTTATTAAAAATAAAAAATAAAATATTGTATTGACATAAGTATTCACAACCTTTACTCAAGACTCAACTGAAGCACCTTTGGCAGAGATTACAGCTTCCAGTCTTCTTGGGTATGATGCTATAAGATTTGCACAGCTGTATTTGGGGATTTTCTGCCACTCTTCTTTGTAGATCCTCTCAAGCTCTTTCAAACTGGATGGGGACCAACGGTGGACAGACATTTTCAGGTTTTTCCAAAAATATTCGCCTGGGTTCAAGTCAGGGCTCTAGCTGGGCCACTTAAAGTCATTCACAGTTGTCCTTAAGCCACTCCTGAGTTGTCTTGGCTGTGTGTTTAGGGTCATTGTCTTATTGGAAGGTGAACTTCGGCCCAGTCTGAGGTCTACAGCACTCTGGATCAGGTTTTCATTAAGAATATCTCTGTACATTGCTCTTTTCAGCTTTCCCTCAATCCTGACCAGTCTCCCTGTCCCAGCAACTGAGCCACCCACACAGCATGATGCTGACATCACCATGCTTCACTGTAGGAATGGTATTGGGCAGGTGATGTGCAGTGCCTTGTTGTCTCTAGACATGATGCTTAGAATTGAGGCCAAGATGTTCAATCTTGGTTTCATCAGACCAGATAATCTTCTTTCTCACAATCTCAGAGTCCTTTAGGTGCTTTTTTGCAAATTTTACAAAGGCTATTATGTGTTTTTTACTCAGGAGAGTCTTCTTTCTAGCCACTCTGCCATAAAGCCCAAATTGATAGAGTACAGCAGCAATGGTTGACTTTCTGGAAGTTTCTCTCATCTGCACACAAGATCTTTGGAGCTCAGCCACAGTGACCATTGGGTTCTTGGTCACCTCTCGTACCAAGGCCTTCTCCCCTGATTACTTAGTTTGGTGGGAGGCCAGCTCTAGGAAGAGTCTGGGTTGTGTTAAACTTCTTCTATTTAAGAATTATGGAGGCTATTGTGCTCTTGGAAACTTTCAGTGTATCAGAATTTTTTGTACCCTTTTCCAGATTATATATATTATATATATAATCCTGTCTCTTAGCTCTACAGGCAGTTCTTTCCTCTACATGGCATGGTTTTTGCTCTGATATGCATTGTCAGCTGTGTGGCCATGTATAGATAGGGATGTGTCTTTCCTAGATCATGTCCAGTCAACTGACTTTACCACATGTGGACCCTAATAAAGGTTTAGAAACATCTCAAAGATGATCATGGGAAATAGGAGGCCCCCAGAGCTAAATTTTAAGTGTCATATCAAAGAGTCTGAATACTTATGTCTAGGCAAAATTTTAGTTTTTTCTTTTTATTACATTTGCAAACATTTATAAAATCCTGTTATTACTTTCTCATTACGGGGTATTGAGTGAGGAATGAGGGAAAGAATGAGTCCAGCAGTACAACACTGGTGGATAATTTTTTCTGTAAGAGGGAATGAGAACATTTTCAACCATTTTACACACCCGCTTGGTATCTGAAATGAGAAGCGGTACATCCAACTGTGGACGCATAGGCATATGGGGCGCATTGTTCAAAGGGAACACCGTGCTTAGTAGGAGAGAACGGATTATTTCAGGTCACTGTTATATTAAAAAGGTCAGTGGATTATTTGAGTAGTGGCAGTATCAGGCTATACAGCATGATCTGTCAATATACAGGAGACATATAATCTGGTCTATGTTGCCGGGAAGTGAACATATAGAACTACATTCAGAAGGGTGAGAGAGTTCAGTGTTTAGTGAAATATTCTCCCTGGATATAAATGCACTAATAGCACTTTACTTAAAGGGGTTGTCCGGGTTCGGAGCTGAAACCAGACATACCCACAATTTCACCCAGGCTGACCCCATGATATGAGCATCGGCGCAGGGGAAAGGCAATTTATGGAGCTCCAGTGACGTACCAGGCTCACGCTTCGTGGTAACGAATCGCATTTTTTCCTAAAATGGCTGCTGTGTGTGTTAGGACATGGAGCAAGGAACTCTGGGAATGAGGGATCACCCACAATGCCATGCATGCAGCCAATCAGCAGCCAGCCAGCCCTGTGATGTCACAGCCCTATAAATAGCCTCAGCCATTTTCCAGTGTACTTAGTGCAGGGAGAGACATCAGCAGGCGCTAGGGACAGTGGTAGAAAAGACTTTAAAACTTTTATTTTGCTGTATAGAAGTTCAGGGAAAGGATAGGGAGGAATCATTCCACAGTATTAAAGCAGAACAGGGTTCAGTAGCGGAGTTTACAGCCTGGGTAATAGGAGCTATTTGCCATTCAGTGGTGCAGTTATATGTTCTACAGCCCTTTTGACCTAACATTGAGCTGTAAGGCTGAGTTCACACTTGAATTATTTGGTCAGTTTTGGCTCAAATAAGTGAAGTGTGCAGTGATTTTCAGAGCGATGCCTGTCATCTGCGTGTCATACTGACAGACAGTATTGTTTTACTACCACAGCAGGTTCCCTATGCGTGTTACTGCAAGGCACAGTGTTCTACACCACTATAAAGGCTCTCTGCAGCCAGGAAATAGCCGTTTTTAACGCGATTTACCACAAATAAATTCGGATCTAACCAAATTTATTTGAAAATTCGGCAAACCGGCCAAATCGAATTTTTGAGAAATTCGCTCATTTCTAATAGAGACGATTGCTTATATGGTAAAGCCAGCATTCTGTATTAGGATAATACGCTGCAAGGTACAGGACATAAAGTCATGGCTGAAAGTGTTGGAATCCCTGAAATTTTTCCAGAAAATAAAGTATTTCTCCCAGAAAATTATTGCAATTACACCTGTTTTGTTAAACACATGTTTATTTCCTTTGTGTGTACTAGAACAACACAAAAAACAGAGAAAAAAAAGGCAAATAATTTCACACAAAACTCCAAAAATGGGCCGGACACATTTGTTGGCACCTTTTCAAAATTGTGGGTAAACAACTGTTTCAAGCAACTCACCTGTGGCAATATAAAAATCACACCTGAAACCAGATAAAAAAGGAAGAAGTTGACTCAAACTTTGCAGTGTGTGTACCACACTATGATCTATGGTCTTTAATATGTCCTTACTAATGCAGATGTGTAGATTATCCTCCTGTCCATATTCAAATCACTTTCCTGAGGAAATCAAAATCTTCTAAACTCTAGTTTAAAAAAAATGTTTCTGTCACAAATTCTGCCCAGAGGGTTTCCAGACATCAACTGTGGTTTCCAGCGGAGCAACCCTGTTTCTAAATAAGTCTGCTTCAGGACATCTCAGGAGATTAGATGCAATTGGAAACCATGGAAGCACAGAAATGCCGCTGGCAACATTTATGTAGTAGGTTGGAAGACACTGCAAAAATATTACAAGATCTTGTATGGGATCTAAATTACACTGTGTATTGTATCAACACAGACTGTGCTGGCTTCAATAGATACAGTATATACAAACCTATAAAAATGGTAGATTTTTAGATAAATAGACAGATGTGTATGCCCATGTTTTGAGCTAAAGCTAAAGGCTTAAATGCTTGAAATTATGTTTTTACGTAAATATTAAATCTATCTGAAAAGTTGAGTTTTGTAAGAATAATTTTTTTTCTTTTAGTGACATTGAACCTCAGTTGTTCAGTTCATTTAAAAGCACACATAATAACTGTGAATAAGGCACAGAAATAATGTATAATGATAACAATGTCCTGTATAATGTGTCGATAATGTATCTAATTGGTGAATGCCTTTTAGCCCAAGATCTAACTTTTTTGGCCTTAAAGCGGTTGTGCAGGGCTACAGTATCCTCACTATTGGTCATCAATATCAGATGATGGGATGGAGTAGTTGTAATTACGCTGTGCCACCTCTACAAGCAAGACACCAAGCAATACATTTTGAAACATAAGCAGCTCTCGAGCACCACTATTGCTGCAAACAGCTGATTGGCGGAGTGCCAGGAGTTGGATCCATTATCCTGAGGTTATCAATATTGTGGCACTGCACAACCCCTTTAATCCCTTCCTGCCACAGCCCTTTTCCATTTTTGCATTTCAATTTTTACACCCGCTGTTCAAAAGCCGTAGCTTATTTTATTTTTCCATTCAAATAGCTATATGAGGGGTTTTTGTTTGCAGGACCAAAAATGTTAAAAAAAACTTTAAAATAAAAAATACTTTTATATTTTAAGTTTTAGTATTTTCAGACACGGTGATACCAATGAATTTTTTTATTGGTTATTTTTATTTGTAAAGTGGAGAAAGGGAGGTGATTCGAATAATTTTTTTTCAAAATTTTAAAAATGTTTTTTCCACTTGTTTTAAAGGGGTTGTCCGAGATAGGCCATCAATATCAAAATGTAAGTCAATGCCTTTAACCCATTTTTAATTCCCCAAAAGGACTTGAACACACGTTGCTAGTGAGGCAAAGCTTAATAGTAACTTTACTATGGCAGGCGTCGGAGACTTCTTAAGGCTCCCCAGCTACCATAGCAACTATATGGCTCCCACAATCTAATCATGGGGCGAAAGGAAGGCATTTGGTCATTGGAAGAAGCCCACTCCTGGTAAATGACCTCTGAGATGCCATGGCCACAAGTGACCAAGGTATCTAAGGGGTTAAATGTCTCAGATAATGGACACTGCCATCAGCTGCCAGCTATGGCGCCTGATCAGCTCCTGAGCCAATGCCATGTTTAAAGACCTGATATCTTACATACATCTATGGCAGATGTTAGGAAGGGGTTAAGAGAGTATTTTATTTTTTACTATCACATTTCAAGAGCTATAACATTTTTTTCATCATAGCTGTATGAGGCCTTGTCTTATCACAGCATGAGACATTTTTTATATTAGCGTTTTTAGAATAGCTTTTCTCCATTTTTGAAGGGTGAATGAAAAAATGCACCATTTGCTATGCATTAAATATTAAAATGTTAAAATGTTGACTTTATTCTATGGTTTAGTACAAATGGGGTAATACTAAATGTATGCATAGGTTTTTTATTTTTTTAGATGTTAGTACTTTTAAATAATAAAACAGATTTTATGGAAAATCTTTAAAATGTTTTTGCCATGCAGTATGCACTATACAATATAACTAAGTGATTTGTATTCTGTAGGCTGGTATGGTTGGGGTAGTAGCAAATATGTAACATTTTAAAAATAACATCATTTCTAATGAAAAAAATGTATTTTTATTTTTTGGGGAGGGGGGTTATTTTTGACAGCATTATGGACTGTCAGTATTACATAGGCAGGCATCCTATTAGGCTATACCATAGTCCCCTAAATCAAACCCCCCCCCCCCCTCTCTTCACCCCCACGGCTTCCAATGTTGGCTACAGTACTCACATGAACAATAAAGGAAAACATCATTGCTATAGCCAAACAAACATGGAGCATGGAGGATCAGAGTGGTAAAGATGGAATCAGTTTGAGGAGAGGAGTGAACTAGGTGAATATATGTTATTTTATTATTTAATTACTATTCCTGCCTAGGGGAACTTTTTTTGTAACTCAGACAACCTTTAACAGCTATAACATTTTATTTGTTAGGCTATAAATGTCATTTTACCAACTATATTTAAGATTTTTTTTTATACTTTTTGTACATATAATTTTAACTTTTTTTACGATTTTTAAGCTTAAAGTTTGTAAAAATAGTTAAATATATACAGGTGCCTCTCAATAAATTAGAATATCATAAAAACTTTCCATATTTTTAAGACTATAAGATGCAACGGAATATAAGGTGCAACTAGGATTTAAAGGCGGAAAATAAGAAAAAAATATATTTTTTATCACACCTCAGATCAGACACCCAATCCTCATCAGACCCCTATTCTTCATCAGACCTCAGAAAAGAACCCAAAAATCAGACCCCCAAGTAAAGATGTCCCAAACTATTCGCCTGCGAACATCGCATGTTCACGTTCGCTGCGGCGGGCGAACATATGCGATGTTCAATTCGCCCCCTATACCTTATCATTGAGCAAACTTTGACCCTGTACTTCACAGTCAGCAGACACATTCCAGCCAATCAGCATACCCTCCCTCCCAGACCCTCCCACCTCCTATCAAAAAGCAAGGACAGCATCCATCTTAACTTCATTCTGAAGCTGCAGTGTTAGTTAGAGCAGGGAGGGTGCTGCTGCTGAGGAATTAATAGGGAAAGCGTTAGCTAGGCCAGTGTTTTGTGTCCACTCCAGTCCTCAAAGACTCATCGGCCTCTTTCACACGAGCGTGTCTGGATTAGGCCCCATTCACACGTCCGTAGTGTGTTGCGTATCCGCAACACACCATGCCAGCACTCCCCATAGAGATGCCTATTCTTGTCCACAGGCTGCGGACAAGAATAGGACATGCTCTATATTTTGCCTTCCGCATCACATCCGCCCCATTCACAATGAATGGGTCCGCATCCATTCAACAGAATTGCGGAATGGATGCGGATAAAAAATTGCGGATATGTGAATGGGGCCTTAGGTCCGGATGCGTTGCGGATGCGTTCAGTGAAAACTGTGCGATTTCACAGGCAAAGCCATTCAGTTTTGCCTGGGATTGCGTTCAGCTGTTCAATTTTTTCCACGCGGGTGCAATGCATTTTGATGCGTTTTTCATGTGCATGATAAAATACTGAAGGTTTACAAATAACATCTCCTAGCAACCATCAGTGAAAAACGCAACGCACCCGCACTTACTTGCGGATGCAATACGATACGTTTTTCACACAGCCCCCACTTCTATGGGGCTAGGGCTGCGTGAAAAACGCAGAACATAGAACATGCTGCGATTTTCATGCAATGCACAAGTGATGCGTGAAAAAAAATGCTCATGTACACAGACCCATTGAAATGAATGGGTCAGGATTCAAAGCGGATGCTATGCGTTCCAGTCACGCATTGCACCCACGCGGAAAACTCGCTCGTGTGAAAGGGGCCATCTGCTGTAAGGACAGTGTCCTGACAGCACCCGAAAAAGCCCTTTTTAGGGCTGGTACATCAGTCTGCTTTAAAAAAAAAATTCTATATATATATATTGCAGTTGCCTGTCCGTGTGTGAGAGGCCGCAGGCCCACAGACTGTACTGTGTGCACACCACTCATATAGGGTGGCACAGTACCTTGCAGATAAAAAAGTCATTTAATTTTTACCCTTTAACAAAAGCGGATCGAGCATGGGTCTTTTTACATCTCCCGGTTCCAGAAACCTATTCACTACAGCGGCCCTGCTCCTGATAAGGGACAAAACAGAGATTAAACTGATAGGAATATTACTTAGTTAACACTAGTTGCATTGGTGGCAAATTCTATTGTAAGTGCCCAAAATTAGAAGGAAGCGGACAAAGCAAGCTTTTTTCTCTGTCTCCGCATGCAAGGATTCAATTCAATACACGTCCCCTGATAGGGAACTTAACAAAGATTAAAATGGTAAGAATAGTAGTTCACACTATTTGTATTGGTGTCATAGTGCATTGCGCGGTGCAGTGCCCCAAATTGGGAGTAAGAGGACCGACCAATCATCTTTTTCCATCTCCCGGTTCCTAAAATCTATTCAATACACCGGCCCCTGATAGGGGACAAAACAGAGATTAAACTGGTAAGAACAGATGTTTTTAATTTTAAAAAAACAGGACAGCCTCTGCGGATCTAGGTATTTTTTGGCCGCGTTACTGAACGCTCATGCACAATGGCTGTAGACTGATGCGTCCTTTTGCGGAGGTGACAAACCTGGTCAGTCAAACCCAAGGCAACATCATCGACCTCATCCCATATGCGTTTTTTCTGGAGCATGCCCTGCGAACAGTGCTGGATCAGGCCGTAGATGAGTATAAAGAGGAAGAGTTGTGGTCACCATCACCACCAGAAGCAGCCTTGTCATCGTCGATTGCTGGACCTGCGGCAAAGCAGAGAGAGGAGTCTGAAGAAGAGGAGTCAGAGAAGGAAGGTGGCTTTGAGGAGGTGGAAGACCAACCACAGCATGCGTCCCAGGGGGCTTGTTGTCACCTTCCGGAGACCCTTGGTGTTGTATGTGGCTTGGCGGAGGACGAGACCTTCAATGATGTCAGTGAGGACAAGGAACTGGACATGGCTAGCTTGGTATCCAACCTTGTGCAAATTGGGAGTTTGCGGTTGTGCAGATGGACTGTTTGCGGTTGTTTGTGGTGCGTTAAAAGGGGAGTTTGGTCTGTCAGAGTTTGGTCTGTTACTGTGAAGCGGGCGTAACCCTTATACTACCTGATCGATACAACATCATACCTGATCGTATACACACACGGGATGTTTTAAAGGATAACTGTCACATTTAGACCCTAATTTCAGTTTTCATATATGTAGTTACTAATATGATAATATTCCTGAATCAATAACTATTAGACTTACTTACCCCATATTTAATAAGATTCAGCCCTTAGCAACCAGTCTGCATAAAACTGCAATTTCACTATTCTGTTAAGATGGCCGCCCTCAGCCCTGAGGCTAATCCATAGGACACCTGCAGTGAAGTTAGTGAAGACCAGCTCTGTATAGGGAGGTCTTGCAGTGAAGTTCCCAGGTCTGGCTGAAGCCTGTAGTCCTCCTACAAGCTCTCCTCTTATCAGATAAGGCTGTCATTTATACACTGGGCTCTACATTGTCCTTCACTGCTAAGGGAGTGTCTGCCAAGCACAGGCATGTGGAGATGTTCACACACACAGCCCAGCACTGTTATCTCCTGTCAGGAAGAATCTGGCTTTTTATACATTCCCTTACAATGCTGACTCACTATCAGTTCCCAGTGCACGCAGCGGCATAGCAACCTGATTTTATCTCAGGTAACAATAGCCAATACTGGGGACTTTTAGGTGGCTTTTAGGGGTTATTTATTAAATAATCAGAAAATAAAACAGGGATATTAATCACCAAAATCCAATAGTAAAAAAATAAATAAAAATGACAGTTATACTTTAAAGCACGTTATTCCAAACAATTTAGGAATATTAGGTGATTTATGCCCTTTAAGGATTAAAACCCGACTCCGCGTCAACTACGTAATTTTCCATGGGAGTTTTGCCATGGATCCCCCTCCGGCATGCTACAGTCCAGGTGTTAGTCCCCTTGAAACAACTTTTCCATCACTATTTTGGCCAGAAAGAGTCCCTGTGGGTTTTAAAATTCGCCTGCCTATTGTAGTCTATGGCGGTTCCCCGGTTCGCCCGTTTGCGAACATTTGCTGGAAATATTTTATGTTCGCGACATCTCTATCCCCAAGCTCCTCAGATCAGACCCTCATCTAACTCCTAAGCTCCATCAGCCTCAGATCAGACCCCCATCAGCCTCAGATCTGACCCCCCAGACTCCATCAGCCTCAGATCAGACTCCCATCAGACTCCACTAGCCTTAGATCAGACCCCATCATACCCCCCAGTTTCCATCAGCCTCAGATCAGACCCCCATCAGACCTCAGATCAGACATTAAAAACATTACCTTGCTTGCTCCAGATGGTGCTGACACTCTCCAAATTCAGGACTCATTGCTGCCTGCTTTTTTTCCAGCCTGCACTGCACTCTGACCTGACGTTGCACAGCGTCAGGTCATACTGCGCACCTACGTGCACTACGTGCTAATGCTGTACACAGTCAGGACACAGTGCAGTACAGGACCTATAAGAAGACCAGAAAGGGAGTGGAGAGGGCGCCATCTTTAAAGACCCAATATGTGACGTACTATTACAGCGTCAGGTCATACTGCGCACCTACATGCACTACGTGCTAATGCTGTACACAGTCAGGGCACAGTGCCGTACAGGACCTAGAAGAAGACCAGAAAGGGTAAGTAAAGCCAGCACGGCAATTCTCTCACCGCTCCCCATGCCCCTGTATGCTGAGGACTGCTTTTATGACTTTAGGGGCGGAAAAAGTGCGTCTTATTGTTTGAAAAATACAGTAATTTCTTTCAGTAATTTAATTCAAAAAGTAAAACTCATATATTATATAGATTCATTACCCACAGAGTGATCTATTTCAAGCTTTTATTTCTTTTAATGTGGATGATTACTGCTAGAGATGAGTGAAGTTTTTAAAATTTGATTCGGCAGCTCTGCCGAACTTCGTCAAGAAATTAATTTGCTACAAATTACTTCATCACAAAGTAATTATATGGAGTGGGTGCAATGATGGGGAATTGCAGTTCAACGCAGATCTCGGCATGTGAGACTCGCATTCAGGTGCTCAGGGGGTTAATTCAGGGTTCAAAAAAAATTATACTCACCTCATCCACTTGATCACAGAGAGGTCGTCCGCTCCCACCTTGATTGAAGAAAACCCGCCAAAGGATCTGCGGCGAGCTTCATGATGGTACTATTTGAACAAGCTGGCCGCGCACAGTGACGTCATCATGTTGTCACTGAGAGGCCAGCGCATGGCCACACTCACCGCAGGTCCGCGAGGTGAATTGACCCAAAAATCTGCAAATTGTCCATGTTTACTTTTTTCCATTTCGCAGTTATGGGATAAATATGATATATATGATATATGATATATTGCCATTATGTATATTTTTTTATTGTTTATGTATTTTTAGTTTCTTTTTGGGGAAAGCGAGGTGATTAGAATATATTTTTTTTATTTTTAAAAACTTTTACATTTTTTCTACACTTTTTTATAATTTCCATAGGGAACTTTAACAAGCAATCATGAGATTGCTTCTCTCATAGACTCCAATACATTAGCATTGGAGTGTATGAGAAATATACTGTATTCCTATAGAGCCCTGCCACAGGCACAAATGTACAGCATCCTCGTATCTTTGGGGAATACAGAGGCTGCCACACACACACTTTGGCCCCTCTGATCCTTGCCGGGGGGGGAGCCGGAACACACCTGGAAATGTGCTTATGGGTTTTTGCTCCTCCAGACGCCAATGTTTGATGTTTTACCATGGCATCTGAGGGGTTAAAAGTCTGCAATCAGCATTACCGCCAGTCGCGGACATTAGGTCTGGGTGTCTGCTGTGCGGAGTTGAGCAGGCGCCATCTTTAAAGACCCAATATGTGACGTACTATTACGTCACATGTTGGGAAGGGGTTAAACCAAGTATTGGTACTTTTGGCAGTGGGGGCAGGTGCCAAGTCTGAAAAATGAAATCAGCATCTTCCTAAAGCGTTTCAGCAGAGGGAAGCATGAAGTACTCTAAAATTTCATAGTAGATGGCTTCACTGACTTGATATAACTCAGTGGACCAACAAGAATGCAGATGACATGGCTCCCCAAACCATCACTGACTTTGTAAACTCCACACTGGACCTCAAGAAATTTGGATTGTGTGCCTTTTCACTCTTTCTTCAGACTCCAGGACCTTGATTTCCAAATTAAATGCTAAATTTAAGTTCATCTGAAAACAGGACTTTGGACCTCTAAGCAACAGTCCAGTCCTTTTTCTCCTTAGTCCAGGTAAGACTCTTATAAAGTTGTCTCTCGGTCATGAGTGGCTTGACACAAGGAATGCAACAGTTTTAGCCCATGTCCTGGATATGTCTGTGTGTGGGGGCTATTGACATTTCTTGACAATCCAACTCAATTTTTCATTAATATACTTGGATACAGCACTCTAAACAGCCAACTTCTTTAGCAATTACGTTTTGTGGTTTACCCTCCATGGAGGGTGTCAATGATGTCTTCTGGATGACTATCAAGTCGGCAGTCTTCCCCAAAATTGTGTAGCCTACTGAACCAGACTGAGGGGCCATTTAATGGTTTGTCTCATCATGGACAATGGCGGCATATCGCTAGGATATGCCCCCCTTGTCTTATAGGTGCGAGTCCCAGTGGAGCCCCGCAAGTTAAGGATGTGGATGCGCAGCCGCTCTCCATTCGAGCACTGGCTCGGCTATTTTCCTTGGCCCCTAAGAAATTAATGGGAGCTGGGGGCCATGCATGCGCATTACGCTCCCATTCACTTTTATGGGTAGCCGGCTTAGTGGTGGCCGGACTGAAGTCCTCCAGCAACCACCTTGCGGGGCTCCATTCTCAATGGGACTCGCACCTATAAGAAAATGGGGGTATATTCTAGCGATATGTCCCCATTGTCCATGATGGGACAACCCCTTTAAATACTTCAGAAACCTTTGCAGGTGTTTTGTGTTGATTATCTGATTAGTGTGTGAGACCATGAGTCCACAACATTGAACTTTTTGGGCTTTTGAGTTTTCATTAGCTCTAAGCCATAATCATCAACATTAAAAGAAAAACACTTGAAATAGATCACTCTGTGTGTAAAGAATCTATATAATATATGAGTTTGACTTTTTGAATTGAATTACTGAAATAAATCATATAGTTACCCTAAAATAGCTTTTTTATTTGTGTTCTTCATCATCTACCATTAATTTTGATGTATTACATCTTTATTTAAAGGGAACCTGTCACCATGAAAATCAAAATAATCAGCAGGCAGCATGTAAGAGAAAAAGATAGAGGAAACCAATTCCGCTTACCACTCAATGTCTCAACATCCAGACCCCAGACATAGGATGGTGCAAGACATACAGTGTCTCGGCTGCAGTTACAAAGTAAAAAAGAAATCCGGCAATCCGGCAACACTTCCTAAAATCCCCAAGCTTTATTTTCTCATTTCTGACAGTTACCTCCTGTCCTTAGTCATGGCATAGTATGAATAAATCCTGCATAGCAATTTAAAAGACTGCACAGCATCTCTTTAACTCCTTTTGATCTTATCATTCACTGTTGAAGCACCTGTATACTCTAGTTTTTGTTGGAAAACTTCCAATTCCTAATTCAACCCTATAAATTAAAATACATAATGTCTAACAGCAAATTAAGCCCTTTAGGGAACATGTGTCCAGCTTCATATCCAGTGAAATTCCCTTGTTTGGACTTTGTAAGTCCAAACTCCACCTCTCTGGGGCCTGGACGCATAATCACAACCTGGAACCGTGAAGAAGGATAAATCACCTACTGTATGTGATAATCATTAACATGATGTGACATTGCTGAAATATTTCTAGTACCTGTACCTGGGATATAATTTACATGTTCAGAAATTCTTTTATAGAGTGAACGTATCGTAGATCCCACATGTTGTTTGTTACATGATTCGCAAATTATAAGGTATACTCATTTAGTATATGTTATAACTCAGATACCACGTTCAACATGACAGGTTCCCTTTAAAAGCAATTGGGTCAGGAATGTACAAACTTGATTGGTGGAAGGTGTTTTTTTGTGCAATTATTTTTTATGTATTTATTATTTTTTTTATTTGATTTTACTTTAACGGCTGTGCATCAAATGTTAACTATATATACTGTATGTATATATAGTTGTATTTTTTAAATGGTGGTCGAAAAGTATGGAGAAACCAGAATAAATGGAAAACGGTAGTTAGGAATGCCATCTTGTGTGTGGCATGTTGCTAAGAGGAAAACTGCAAAACTGTGAGAGGTGATGTCCAACACTGTGGCCATTTTGAAAGTTGCCACCTTGGAACCAAGTCGATATTTTCAAATGTGAAGGAATGCATGTAACATATGTGTCTGAGAATTTGACAAGGAATCCAAATCTGTGCTTAAATGTGACACAGATATGGCTGTGAGATTAACATGTGAGAAGAGGACAAAGATTGTGCTGATCTCCGGAGAGTGCATTATCTGAGTCATTTTAGTGGATTTCAACTTTTAGTACCATAATAGACCCATTTGCATTGGCACAGTTGCCAAAGTTCAACAAACAAGTTGTGTGCTGGACCTGCCAAAAAGTGGACATAAAAAAATAACTGCCATAGACGAAGCAACAATAATGGCCGTCCTGGCATCCTTCAGCAAGAGCCCACATTGAAAATGTCGACTTGATTCCAAGATGGCAGCTTTTCAAATGACCACCATGTTGCACACCACCCTTCACAGATTTTTCCTCTTCCCCTTAGCAACATGCCCCACACAGGTTGGTGCTCTCAACCGCTGCTTTCCATTTATTGCCATCAGACACCAAATTAGTATAGAGTCCACCTGTGTGTAATTTATTCTCAGTATAACTGCAGCTGTTCTGTGAAGGATTCAGGGGTTTGTTAGAGAACATAAGTGATCAAACAGCATCATGAAAACCAAGAAACACACCAGACAGGTCAGGGATAAAGTTGTGGAGAGGTGTAAAGCAGGGCCAGGTTATAAAAAAAAATATCCCAAGCTCTGAACATCTCACGGAGCACTGTTCAATCTATTATCCAATGCAAGGAGTATGGCACAACTGCAAACCTACCAGGACAAGCCTGTCCACCTAAACTAACAGCCCAGGCAAGGAAAGCACTAATGAAAGAAGCAGCCAAGAGGACTTACTCTGAAGGAGCTGTAGAGATCCACAGCTCAAGTGGGAGAATCTGTCCACAGGCCTACTATTAGTCATGTACTCCCAAATCTGGTCTTTATGGAAGAGAGGCAAGAAGAAAGCCATTTTTGAAAGCAAGCCATAAAAAGTCCCGTTTGAGGTTTGCCACAAGCCATTTAGGGGACACAAAAAAACATGTGGAAGAAGGTATTCTGGTTAGATGTGACCAAAATTGAACCATCAGCATGGACAGGGAAGCTGGTCAAACTTGATAGCAAGATGGATGGAGCTAAATACAATGCTATCCGAGAGTAAAACTTGGTAGAAGCTGTAAAAGACTAGAGACTGGGGCAAAGGTACACCTGCCAGCAGGACAACAGCCCTAAACATACTGCCAGACAGGGGAGGACTGGGAACTTATATTGGCCCTGTAAAACAAAACATTTTGTAGGCAGGTCTAAATTAACAGAAGCCAGGGCAACATAAGTAGGTGGGGTCAACAATACTATAATGCAAAATACCATTTCAGCAAAACCAAATAACACAGTGTGGCACAATATACTGCCCCAAAAGCTGTCCCTCTGTGGTGACTATCAATAGCTACCATCTTCTGTCCTCCTCCTCCAGTTGTCTATGGAGCAGGGGGCTTGGGAGGTGAGGTGTGAGCCATAGCAGTTGAATTCAGGAGGGCATGTGCGGTCGCTGGCTGGGTAAATTAGTACCTGATTCTCACAGAGTTAATTACAGTTGAGAGCTCATTATGTACCTGGTTAGAGGCATAGAGAAGGACTTGGGTGGCCCCCAGGAAATTTCCCTGTAGGGTCTATGGCCAATCCGCCCCTGCAGCCAGAGCTACAATGGAACAGTTTAAATGAAAGCATAGTCATGTGTTAAAATGGTCCAGTCAGTCCAGACCTAAATTCTATCGAAAAACTGTGGTGAGACTTGAAAATTGCTGTTCACAGATGCTCCTATTCCAATCTGACTGAGCTTGAGCTATTTTGCAAAGAAGACTGCCGAGAACTAAACGACAAAATCCCCCTTCCCCCCACCCCCAAACCAATGTCTTCCCGCATACCTGAATAAAGACAAGGCAACTTGTTTTGCTGGAGTGAGGGTCGGTCACAGCTTTATTATTTTCATTGCTCTTACAAAATTCATAAATCACTAAAAAAAAGTGCACCACAAAGATAAGCACCTGACAACACTGGCTAATCCCTCAAGCTGATGTTAAAATCTGAGCCATTCGCCAATATCTTCCAGTCAGGAACATATCGGAGCCCCTCATGCACCACGTCAAGGTTTCTCAGCATGGCATGGGATCATACCACTAGACTACCTATGGTATGTGAACAGGGTCTGAAAGGTGCAGATATCCAGCTCACAGCCCCAATCCCACTCACCTGCACTGCAGGACCAACAATGCAATGGGAGAAAATTGACTCCGCAGACCGCACCTACAGAACACCATGTGACATAGGCTTCCAGGTGCAACAGAATGTTACCAGCCATACGCAATGGCACCTTCAATACATAAAAAGCAAAAATCACAGAAATAAACGTGGCCTAAGTGGGTGGAACTACTCAAACCCCAAACACTGTTGCGTGTTTCTAACTGGGGGAGCAGCTCCTCCACATGTGGTTCGCAGCGAGCGGCCATCCCCAGCAAAAATTGCATACAATGGGGGATGCCGGCGTGAACCACATGCACCACACAAACATCCTACACAAAATGAAACAATGTGTGGATGAAAATTTATAAAACATATAAATCACTGAAAAAAGTGCACCACAAAGATAAGCACCTGACAACACTGGCTTTGTGGTGCACTTTTTTCAGTGATTTATGCATGGAACTGAACTGCTCTTAATTGCAATGCTAGGGACAGCTACTATTAAAACTATGCTATGTCTGACAACAATTAAGCGGATGCTGTACTTGCCATAGAGCCATTGCCCCTTCAAACCGGCCGAGTCAGATCCCCACCAAACTAATATTGATTACCTTTCCTAAGGATATACCATCAATGTTTAAATCCCAAAGAACCCCAGAGTAGTTTGTGTCAGGGATGCTAGTTTGTGGAGAGCAGCCTGGTGGCGCATTTTTTTCCCCAAAGCCTGTTGCCTGGCTTATGCATGAAGGTCTGTTTTTCAGGTGTGCTCAGGATCCATGATCCTGTTGCCATGCTTTGCCTGGGCATGGAGGATGTGGGTGGGTGGTCAAGACAAGAGATGACCTCACTCAAAGCAGGGTGTCAGACCCCCACCCTATAATATTTTGCGCACTTACCAGCATGTCTGCCTTAGATTCATAGAAGGTGTCTGGATGTGTAGATCCGGAGCTGAGAAACCCTAGACTTTACCCTGCTGTTCATAAGCGCAGAAATAAGGGGGCATTGTCGCTAGATATATAGAGACAAATGAAGAGAGCGCACCATGGGCTACTATGTCCAAACAAGATTGTCGGTAATAAAAGGCAAAATTGGAGGCTCATCTTATGGGGTTGTGCTAAGCATAGTCGTTCACCAGGTATGCTGCCGCAGGATCGAACCTTTAAGATAGAGTAGGCTAATCTCGCAGAAAGGTATATATACTGAGCTGTGTGGGGGGATTGTTTTGGGGTATTTGCGGGAGAGGGTAAAGAGATGGACTTGCAGATAATTTTTGATAATTATTTGATTTATGAAAATCACTGTCATCACTTAAATAGTGAATAAAATACATGAAAATATTATTTTTGCAAATTATTTGCATGGGGTGTGTGCTGATAAGATGAGAGTAAGGCGGGTGGACCATGCAAATGGGGGATGGGAGATTATAGGTTTATTTCAAAAGCCTCATTTAGGCCATAGGGGTTCAAGCTGTTTAATTTGAAAATCCAATACATCTCTCGTCTTCTGATGTATTGAAGGCTGTTGCTTTGGTACTCCGAAATTTGTTCTATGGGCGTTATCTTAAATTTAAAAAAAAGATCCGTCATGGCATTCGGCAGAATGGCATGACACGCTGTTTATAAATCTTTTTCTTACATTCGATCTATGCTTATTCAGGGCGCACTGTAAGCAGCACAGGCAGCGTAGCGATGCTGCCGTTGCCTGAAATAACAAAGCTCCGTACAGCAAGGAGTGCTAGCTACAAGGAGGAGGGGCTAGCTCCAGGGCCATGGTACTCAGGAGGGTAGGGGGAGTGGTGCCCAAGGACAGCAGCGAACTTGGCGGCAGTGGAGCTGAAGATTATTCTGGAGTGATGGATAATTACATCCCGGACATCCAGTGTGTGATGTATGTAGTGCAGTGTATGATGTATGCATACCTCCCAACCGCCCCGGGTCGGGCGGGACAGTACCGGATTACAGTGGCTATCCCACTATCCCGGTACAGGGGAGGTATGTCCTGCTTTCTGGCAGCTGTCCCTGCATCCATAGAAAGCAGAGACAGTTGCATGTATTATGATGAAGCAAAGAGCTGAGATTGGCTCCCTGCTTCCCTCCTTGCTGGAGCTTGTCCGTGTGGGGGGCGGGGCCGGCTGACAGTCAACCTCGGCTCCTCCTCCTTCACAGACTAGAGCAGACGATGTCCTGCTGCTGCTAGTAATAAGGTAAGTATGTGGTGTTTATTTTTTTTACTTTCTGTGAGGGGCACAATGTGGGCATATTACTGGTGGGCACAATATGGGCAAAGTACTGGGGGCACAATGTGGGCATATTACTGGGGGGCACAGTGTGGGCATATTACTGTGGGGCACAGCTGAGCATATTACTGGGGCCACAATGTGGGCATATTACTGTGGGCACAGCTGGGCATATTACTGGGGGAACAGATGGGCATATTACTGGGGGCACATTACTAGGGGCACATAACTGGGCATATGACTAGGGGCACATAACTGGGCATATGACTAGGGGCACATAACTGGGCATATGACTTGAGGAACAGCTGGGCATAATTCTGTAAAGACATAATGTGGGCATAAATACTGTGTGGTAGCATTAAGGGGGAATAATTACTATGTGGGGCATTAAGGCAACTGGGTTTCGTTATATTTTATGTGGCGTTTCAAAAGTTGGGAGATATGGTGCAATTTATGAAGTTCAGTGTGTGATGTATGTAAGGCAGTGTGTGATGTATGAAGTGCAGTTTGTGATGTCTGTAGTGCATTGTGTGAGGTATAGATGTGTGTAATGTACAGTATGTAGTGCAGTGTGTGACGTATGTAGGGCAGTGTCTGATGTATGTAGGGCAGTGTGTGTGATGTATGTAGTGCAGTGTGTGATATATAGATGTGTGTAATATATGTAGTGCGGTGTGTGATGTATGTAGTGCAGTGCGTGATATCTGTAGTCCAGTGTGTGATGTCTAGATGTGTGTAATGTACATTAATGGCACATACACACAACCAGATCAGAATATGAAAATTTTGTATTAAGGCACAAGAAACACTATATGTGTGGTATTGTTGTAATCATACTGGCCCAGTTTTATAACATTGGGAACAAAAAAAAAACTTAAAACTGGTGAAATCATATTTTTTTCCAACTCCACCCCATTTTGAATTACCTTCCAGCTTTTCACTATATTATATGTAATATTAAATGGTGCAATTAGATAGTACAACTTGTTCTGCTAAAAACCAAGCGCTCATACGGTTATGTAAGGAAAAAAATAAAAGTTATTGCTCCGGGAAGACAGAGAGTAAAAAAGGAAGATGCAAAAAAGTGTACGTGTTTGTTTTTTTTTCAAATGTGTATGGACAGTGATAGGGAATGTTTTTGTAATATATTTTATTCAGTGAATGTGTACATTTCTATGAGAAAAATCGCTCGGAAGTTGCCCCTTAACAGTGCTCTCTAAATGAGTGTTGCCAAGGAAAGTCCGTCTTCACAGTTTAGCACAGCGCAGTGGTGAATTGTGAAGACGCTACAGCTCGCTGCTGCTGCCGCCACCTCCTTCCTCCTATATAAGCCTAAACTGACTATATAGTTTTATATACTTTAGATAGACAGATACATAGATATAGATAGATATAGATATATATACTTTATACGCAGTGACATGCAAACGTTTAGGCACCCCTGGTTAAAATTACTGTTGCTGTGAGCAGTTAAGCAAGTTGAAGATGAAATGATCTCCAAAAGGCATAAAGATAAGGATGAAACACACTTTTTTTTAACATTTAAGCAATATCAGTGTATTATTTTGGTACCTTGCAAAAGTATGGGAACCCAAGGGGATTTGAGGACACACATTTGATCTATTTAAGAGTAAGACCAAAGTCTTAGGCCTTAAATAGCCTGTTGGGGTTAAGGCTTGTTTACAATCATTAGGTTAGGCTAGGTTATTCAAATTTTGAAGCTTTATAAATACCCAGACTCCTCTAACCTTGTCCGAAAAACAGCAGTCATGGGTTCTTCTAAGCAGCTGCCTAACAAGATATAAGGTTATAAGAAGATAGCAAAGTACTTTCAGGTTGCAAATAAGAACCCCCGTTTGACTGCAAAAGATATAGCAGACTCTAGAGTTGTGGTACATTGTTCTAGTGTTCAGCAACACCTGCACAAATATGGCCTTCATGGAAAAGTAATCAAAAGAAAGCCTCTCCTGGTCCTCACCACAAATTTCAGCAGCAGAACTTTGAAAAAGAACATCTAAACAAGCCTGATGCGTTTTGTGGACCGATGAGGTTAAAATAGAACTCTTTAGCCATAATGAGCAAAGGTATGTTTGGAGAAAAAAGGGCACTGAATTTCATTAAAACACCTCTCCAACCATTACCCATAGAGGTAGATCAATTGGGGTTGTGTTGCAGCAAATGGCACGGGGAACAATGGAGTCAATGAAATTCCATCAAATTCTGAAAGCAAACATAACACCAACTGTGAAAAAGGTGAAGTTGAAAAGAGGATGTTTTCTACAAATGGGTAATGATCTTAAACACACCTCAAAATCCACAATAGACTCTCAAAAGGCACAAGCTGAAGGTTTTTATCATGGCCCTCACAGTCCCCTGATCTGAACATCATTGAAAATCTGTGAATAGACCTCAAAAGAGCAGTGCCTGCAAGACGGCCCAGGAATCTCACAGAACTGGAAGAATTTTGTCAGGAAAATCGCTCAAACAATAATTTAACCCTTTCAAGCCATTTTTCACCTTCGTGACCAGGTCTAATTTTGCAAATCTGATATGTGTCACTTTATGTGCTATTAACTTTGGAATGCTTTTATTTATCCAAACCATTCTGAGATTGTTTTTTCCAGACATCTCGTACTTGATGTTAGGGGAAAATATGGGTCGATATATTTTCCCTTTCTATTATAAAAAAAAAAAAATTCTACACCTTAAAGGCAGATAGTAGACCAATTCAGTTCTGAAGTTACTTTGAGGTCCTTATATAATAGAAACCACTCATAAGTGACCCCATTCTAGAAACTACACTCCTCAAATTATTCAAAACTGGTTTTACAAACTATGTTAACCCTTTAGGTGTTCCACAAGAATTAAAGCAATATTGAGGTGAAAGTTACAATTTTCAGTTTTTGTGCAAATTTTTGATTTTATTCCAATTTTTCCTATAACACAGCAAGGGTTAACAGCAAAAAAAAAAAACTCAATATTTATTACCCTGATTCTGCAGTTTACAAAAAACACCCCATTTATGTTTGTAAACAGCTGTATGGGCACATGGCAGGGTTCAGAAGTAAAGGAGTGCCATATGGTTTTTGGGGGCAGATTTTGCTGGTATGGCTTTTGGGTGTCGTGTCATATTTGAAGGCACATTAGGGCACCCTTACAGTAGAAACCCCCAAAAAGCGACCCCATTTTGGAAATTACACTCAAATAACTCATTGAGGGGTTTACTAATCACTTTAACCTCACAGGCATTTCATAATATTTAGAAACAATTGGCTGTGAAAATGAAAAACTATATTTTTTACAAGAAAAAGTCCCTTAAGGCCAAATTTTTCACTTTAACAAGGTATAACAGGAGCAAATGCACCCCAAAATGTGGTACCCATTTTATCCTGAATACGGCAACACCTCATATGTGGTCGTAAACTGCTGAATGAGCAGACGGTAGAATTCAAAAGAAATGGAATTTGCTGAAATAGATTTTAAGGGCCATAGATTTTTTATTTTTTTTGTTGAATGAGCTGTGTGGAGGCTCATTTTTTCTGAGATGGGCTATATTTTCTAACAGTACAATTTTTGGGTGCATATGACTTTTTGATCGCTTTTTATTAAATTTTTTATGAGGTACAAGACAGACATAGCAGAGCTGGAGAGGGTTCAGAGGAGGGCAACTAAAGTAATAACTGGAATGAGGGATCTACAGTACCCTGAAAGATTATCAAAATAAGGGTTATTCACTTTAGAAAAAAGACGACTGAGGGGAGATCTAATAACTATGTGTAAATATATCGGGGGTCAGTACAGAGATCTGTCCCATCATCTATTTATCCCCAGGACTGTGACTGTGACAAGGGGACATCCTCTGCGTCTGGAGGAAAGAAGGTTTGTACACAAACATAGAAAAGGATTCTTCACTGTAAGAGCAGTGAGACTATGGAACTCTCTGCCTGAGGAGGTGGTGATGGTGAGTACAATAAAGGAATTCAAGAGGGGACTGGAGTTATTTCTGGAGTGTAATAATATTACAGGCTACAGCTACTAGAGAGGGGTCGTTGATCCAGGGAGTTATTCTGATTGCCTGATTAGAGTCGGGAAGGAATTTTTTTTCCCCTTAAGTGAGGAAAATTGGCTTCTGCCTCACAGAGGTTTTTTGCCTTCCTCTGGATCAACTTGTAGGAAACAGGCCGAACTGGATGGACAAATGTCTTTTCGGTCTTATATACTATGTAAAGTGGGCTAATATTGCAATTCTGAAAGTTTTTTTATTTTTATTTTTTATGGGGTTCTCCATGTGGTATATTCCATAAGATACTTTCATTCTGTGGGTTTATATGGTTATGGCGATACCAAATTTTTAGTGTTTTATTCATGGTATACAACTTTTATATCATAAAATCACATTTTATTAAACTTTTTTTTGCATCACCAAATCAAAGACCCCTAACTTTTTGATTTTTCCGTCAATGTAGCTGTGTGAGGTTTTTTTTTTGTGACTATGACTCTTTGAGCGGTTTTTATTCCATTTTTTAGGAGGTGAAGTGGACAAAAATTGCATTTCTGTCTTCTCCATGTAGTATTTTTGATATGATAATTTTATTCTGTGGGTTGATATGGTTATGGCAACAACAAATTTTAATAGTTTTTTCATGTTCTACCACTTTTATATAATAAAATCACTTTTTGTTTAACATTTTTTTTGCATCACCAAAATCTAAGACCTATAACTTATTTATTTTTCCATCAAAATAGTTGTATGAGGGCTTATTTTTTGCAGGATGAGCTGTAGTTTTTATTGCTATCGTTTTTGGTTTGCATATGACTTTTTGATCGCTTTTTATTACATTGTTTTGGAGGGAGGCAAAAATACAGCAATTTCACCAGTTTTTTTGTATGAATATGGAGTATGGCCAGCACAGATTGGGCCCTTAGACACCAGGGAGCAGCAGGCAGGACATCAAGGGGCAGACAGGCCACATCAGGGTGCAGAAAGCGGGGGCAGGAAGCAGGGCATGGAGCAGCAAGTGCCTGATTTCAGGCTCCGATCTGCAGAGTGAGGATTAGAGCCTGAAACCAGCATTTTTACACTGCTGAGATCCGATTGGTTAGTCTGCACAGACTAACCAATCGGAGCGATCGCCGGCAAGGGACCACTGTAATTGGTCCCTTGCCGGCATTACTGGACTGTACATTGTCCGTGACAGTGGCAGTCCAGGGGCAGAGGCTTTAATCCAAGCGTTTTGCAGTGCTTGGATTATTGAGCTGCCAGAACCTTTATATACAAGCTATCTGCACGGGGCATGTGCATATAGCACGTATATAGCTGTATGGCAGTCGTGAAGGGGTTAAATACTCTTGGCTGACTACAAAATGTGTTTACAAGCTCTGACACTTGCCAAAGAGGGTGCTACTAGGTACTAACCATGCAGAGTGCCCACATTTTTGCTTTGAGCCCTTTTCTTTTTTGCTTAAAATACAAAGGGAATTTGTCATCTTTAATTCTATGCCTTTTGGAGATCATTTAATCTTCAACTTGCTTTGCTGTTCACAGCAACAGTAATGGCCAGGAGTACGCAAACTCTTGCGTGCCAATGTGCGTGTGTGTGTGTGTGTATATATATATATATATATATATATATAGTGCCCTGTGTTGCTGCCATCTGTACCCTTTCAGTGGTGAGTGATGACAGCGTATGCATCCTCTGTATCCCTGGCTCTCTGACACTGTAACCAGCCGCCAGGAGATGCATGATAGTGGGCAGTGAGCACTTGCTATTAAGAAGGCAGGGAGGAGTTGTTCTACAGTATATAGGGACAGCTGACAGCAACACAGGACACATTGTTTAAAGAGCGCTGATAAGGGGCATCTTCAGAGCGTTTTTTTTTTCATAGAGATGTACAAATGGAAACATTCACTAAATAAAGTATATTACAAAAACATTCCCTATCACTGTCCCTACACATTAGAAAAAATAGATAAATGACAGTTATACTTTAAGTATAGTTATGGACCAAAAATGTCATAAAATACATATGTACTTAGCTGAGTTAATTTTAGTAAAAGAGAAGAGGAAATACTTGACATGAAGCAAGAATGATAAATCCAGCGTAACTGTCCAGCCTGAGCAATATATAGTACAGTATACATCATAGAAAACCCCGACCTCCTAGAAAATTCTCTATCAGCTATTTCTGGAAAAGTCTTGTATGTTTACAGCTGCATAAATGTCTAAAACAACAAGTCAAATTTAACATAATTGCAATTCATTTATTTTAAAGTGGTAATATTTTTACAGTGCTAAATATCAAACATAATCACACTCCGTGCTACATGGGGCTTTAATTAGACGCTTTCTCATCTCATACAAGTACAGCGCACTGCTCATCTGCACCAAGAATAACAACCATTTCCTTCTACGCCCTACAAATTGGCCTCTGCTGAGCAAAGATTGCCATATAAAATGTGCCAAGAGAAACTCATTTAAAATAGTGTGCTAGGCCTAGCAATTTATGTCAACGCTGGTTCATAGTAACTGTAAGGATATATAGAACAAAAATTATATGCATTTTGGTTAGATGTCATTAAAAAAAAAAGAACTTTTCAACCCAGAAACTTTTTGTGATGGTTAAACATGTGGACACCATGGATTTTGCGCCATTTGGTATTTCATGAAGTATAGTTTTTGTTTTAGGTTGGATTGGTTCCAGTCAATACCAATGTCTAGCAAAAAAAAAGTGAAAGATCTGCCTCCCCAAGAGTAACTAGCCAAATAAACAAGAATAGTCATTATTTGTAAGTCCTCTCCAAAGTATATTCAGACAATTAGAAACGTCCATCAGTAAAAGTTTGTGCCACAAAATTACCATATACTGTACATCAGGTATTACTAACGTTTAAATTAAAGGGGTTCTCCAGGAATTAAGAAAATGAAAATACTTATAGTAAATATTACTTTATTATAAATATGTTCCCAAATACCTTTCATTACTTATAATGGCTCATTTTGTCTGCGGAGCAATCAATCAGGGGAAATAAAATGGCTGCCATCCTATTCGTACACACAAAACCTGTCCTAATCACACAGCAGGATAAGTTACTTCACAACACTGAGCTATAAAGGACAGCCATACAATTGAATTTAGGCGGGCATCTGCATCCATAAATACCCTATTCTCCCTGCATGTAGTAATATTTTAACCCCTACATACTAATTTCTATGACATTAAACATTAAAATTTAGCTGACCATTCTGAAGCAATGAAGCCTCTAACACTAATTGAAGTCAATCCTAACAACAGCCAAAAACTATAATCTGCTCTTGGAATAATTGAAAGTCGTTACTTAACTCCTTCCTGACCTCCCCATGTAAATTTACGTTGGCTTTTGGGCATTTAAAAATGATGCCCGCTCCGCTTGCAGGCACCCAGCACTAATGTATGTGATGGACATACTATAATTCTTATAAACTCCAATGTTAATGCATGAGAATAGTAACCTGATGATTGCTTGTTATAGTTCCCTATGGGAACTATTAAAAAGTGTAAAAAAAAGTTTTAATTTAATTTAAATTAATATAAAAAAATAAATAAAATCAAAACATTTAAACTACCCCCCTTTCGCCTAAATTAATTTGCACCCCAGAATGGTATCAATAAAAAGTACAGATCACCCCCGAAAATAATGAGCCCTCACACAGCTCCATAAACATAAAAATATAAAAGTTATGGGGATCAGAATAGGGCAATGCAAAGAAACAAATTTTTTTTTTTGATTATTTTTTTTTCAGTATTAAAATGTGGTAACAGGTTAGTTTTACTGCACAGGAAGCTGTGTAAAAAACCCCCCACAAAAAAGAAGAATGGTGTCTTTTCTGCTTCCCACCACATTGAATGCAACCATAAATTGTGCCATTAGAATGCACGTCTTGTCCCTCAAAAACAAGCCCTCATATGGCTATGTGAAGAAAATATTTAAAAAGTTAGGGCTTTGGGATGGCTGGGAGTAAAAAATGGAAAATCATCCATTCTTGAAAGGGATAAACAGAATTATTTCATATCTTTCTAAGGGAATGTGCAAGTCGGTCATCTGTGTCTTCCCTGTAAACCCTAAAATCACAAAATCCTATAGGACTCCTCTTTGTGCTATGATTCGGTACCTATTATACATAGGCCACCTGGTGACTACTTATTAAATATGATGTACATCAGATTACAAAACTGGAGGAGGTCTCTATGACATCATTTCATCCCATCATATTACAGTTAGTGTTGAGCCAATCAAAGTTCACAAAGTGGAATTTGATCTGAATTTCAGGGAAAACTAGATTCGCCGCAAAGCTGAATTTCCTCGTGCTTCGTGGTAACAAATCAATTTTCCCTAAAATGGCGGTAAAACAAAAAAAATGTATACTCGTCCATTTGTGCGCAAAGAGTCCTCCACGGCCTTCTTGATTAAAGATCCCGTGCAAAATCCAATGAGCGGTGATGTATAACGTCATTATGCTGGACACCGTGATAACGTCATCACACACCACGTGAGATTTCACTCTGGATCTTCAAGCAAGATGGCCACAGCAGGCTATTTATGCTCTAATGGATAGGGTAAGTATAATTTAGCAAGGCCTGAACGGATCTCAGATTCCCCTGATCAGATCAGATCCCCTGATTTGCACGGGTAGCTGTTTACCAACAATTCCTGGGTTCATTAAGTTAATTTTTCCTTTCATTTTCCATACAATTCATTTACTGCAGTTCTATTCAGAATGACTGAAGTAGACAGACTGACTGAAGAAAAGGAAATGCTTTTTCATGTTTGAAATGTGAAGTTTAAAGACATGCAAGTATTACATGCCCTCTCCTAAAGCTGCTGGCTTAGCACTTTCATTTCCCCCCCCCCGTAGAGGTCACCTTTATAAAAAAAGGAGCCTGGCCTTCTTAGGAAGGGTTTCCATCAGCAATATTTTCAGTCTGCAGCCACACACCAGCAAGCATCATGAATAAACCATAAGTTCCGAATTCTACAACTGAAAGACTGCTGTAGAGCAGACTTCTGAAAGCGCAGGTTATGACATTCTATTGTATCCCTGTGTCTGGTCTAGACGTCTTTTCCCTTCTTCGGCAGTGTGTTTACAATGCATTACACTATTAAATCTCATAAATATGTACTTATATCGTGGGCTTATTTACATATAAAGCATGTTTTTGATTGTATGTCTGAACACGTATTTCATAACTGCTCATTATCTGCCCTCTTTATGAGATGCAAACATAAAAAGCAATAAAAAGAAAAAAAGCAGAGAGTAATAATTGCAATTAATTTCGATGCTTTGTATTTATGAGGCCTTGTTATGTAAAGGGATTCCATAGTATATAATATAAATCCAGCAGAAATCTCCAGAACATACAAAGCTCACGTTAATTATTAATACAAGCCCTTTTATACTTTCCTGAGGACTGAGGGTGAAGGAGATAGATTGTCTATGTACTATGCATGAAGTCTGTCACTGCATATGGCAGTACAATATATCAGTGTATCCAATCTCATCTCTCTATATATAGCACATTAGTACAGTAACCAAAGGGCAATGTATGAGATCCAGATGTGGATAAACTTGTGAATTGGGTTGAGCGAACCCGAACTGCAAAGTTCAGGGTCGTACCGCACTTTGCGAGTTCGGGTTCGGTGTTTGGGTGATTTTATTATTTTCCATTATAACATGGTTATAACGGAAAATAATAGCATTCTTAAGACAGAATGCTAAATAAAATGGGCATTGAGGGGTTGAAAATAAAGAAGAAAGAAGACGAGCCCGGCTGCGCGATCAAGTGGATGAGGTGAGTTAATTTTTTTATATTTTTAACCCCTCAATGCCCATTTTATTTAACATTCTGTCTTAAGAATGCTATTATTTTCTATTATAACCATGTTATAACAGAAAATAATAAAGTGAAGTTCGGGTCCCCATTGACTTTAATGGGGTCCGGGTTCGGGGTCAAGTTCAGGTCAAGTTCGGGTCCCGAACCCAAACTTTGACCTGAAGTTCGTCCGAACCCAGTAAACCCGAACTTCACCGGGATCGCTCAACACTAATTGTGAAACGTGCTAGAAATATCGGTTAGAGATTTCTGTTCATGTTGACGTTTCCAGTAACATTACACCAGCCTGACATGGTAATTCATGGCAGAAGGTATCTATTGTTTCATGGGGTTTTACACCAAAATTGAAGCTCACCATCTATCAGATTTTACTGTGTCAACCATGGAAGCTCATGACCATGTCTACACACCTTTCTGTAGTAACTTGCTGCCACACGTTTGATAAAATATTTTCCATAAACCTGTTGCCCCCTAGGGACAACCTCCATCCACATTATGTAATAGAGTAGACTGGCATCATAGGGGCGAATCATTCAATTAATTTTAGGCTACACACATTCATTAGTCCTCACTGTCTCATTCATAGTTATTCTTATTCAGTATTAACTATATCTCTCCTGATTCTAAGTATTTAATTCTATTACTCTTTTCCCTCTGTTTTTCCTTCTCTCCATTCTTTTATTGTATAACCCTATACAACTCAATTAGCGAGCTCCATATTTAAAGAGTAACTACACTTTTTTCAATTTTAGATATGTCATAGGGACATATCAGAAGTGTTGATCGACGGGGGTACCAACTCTGAGACCCCACTGATCGCTAGGACGAAGTGTCAGAAGCGTTCAGCCAAGTGCTGCTTCCCCCTCGCTGCTAAGTGCAATACTGTTGGCGAGCTCATAGACTTTCTATTGAAACTGTCTACAGTCTCTCGCTCAGAAACAAGAAGGAAGCACTCGGCTGAACACTTCTGAACCCTCATTCTAGCGATCGGTGGGGTCTCAGAGCTGGGACCTCCGTCGATCAACACTTCTGATATGTCTCTATAACATATCACAAATTGAAAAAAAGTGTAGTTACTCTTTAAGTAGCCAGTAGTCTGCTTCCACTATTTTTCCCCTTGAGTTTATTACAATGTGGTCTTCCAGTAAAGCACTGCAGCAGGTCAGGTGACTGGACTACATTACAGTCTTCATTACCCTTCACATGGTATGTTATCTGGTGTGGCAGATTTACTGTAAGTAGGTGGCCCCAGGTGCAATCACACAGATGCTTCTCAGGGGATTATATTAATATACCTGCATTCACCATGAACATGCAAAAGACTCTGGGTAATGGTAACCTGCTTTTTCCTTCTATGCCTTACCCCCTCTTTACTCTCCAGTCTTGCATGGTCTCTTTGCCAGTCATTAGACTAATGAAGGATACCTTGGGTTCACCTATGTAACATATGTTTGCCATTTAGTGGATGTTTCATTCTGCATACCCTTTTATGTGTACTGTATAATGTATTACCCTTTGCATTTATTCACAGCATAAGAAGTGTATAGCCATTATTCTGTATATTACATATCTATGTACTATGTACTATGATTTGGGTTTTGTGGTTCATTATATAATAATCTCCTTGTAGTATGATCTTGTTCCCATCTACTTTGTTCAATATCTACATAGCTCCTGTGTGATAACTGTGTAATGTCCTATATTTGTTTTAGATAAATTTATATTTTTAACATGAACTTTTTTTGTTCTATATAATTATTTGTTACTGAAGGTCTGAGGAAGGCCACCGTTCACAACACTTCTTGTCTTTGCCACCATGAGTTTATTTCAATAAAAAAGCTTAAAACTCAATTTTGAGTATGGAGAAGTTTGAATTTCTATAAGTCACAATCTTGTGCCTGTGCCACTGCTCCTGGTAGCGGCACAGACGTAGAGGTTCTGCTGTAGCTTCTGGAGCAGCAACTGTTCAAGCGATGCTACCCAGAAGTGTAGTGGCACACGCACAGTCACTACACCAGCAGCTACCACTACTCAAAGCAGTGGCACAGGCGCAAGATTGCATCTCACCCTGTCAATCAAGCGACAGGGGGATATTTCTTCAGCATCGGGGATAGCCCCTTGCATATGAAGAACTTTTGTTGCTGAGAGAAATAGATTTATACACATTGTCAAAAAATACAAATAGGTCCCGCGCGACCCTGAACCCGCACCTATTAAAACACCTTAAATAGAGGTATACATGCGTACACAGCATAAAACCAAGTATATGACTTACTGAGCTCCGCTGTCACTTGCTGCTCCTCTGTTGTATACTGGTGCTGCTTATCGGGGTGGGGTAAGAGGTCCTATCAACTAGGGTAAGATAGAGGGTGCCCCGGCTGGTGGCACCAGTCTAAGTCCTATCCACTTACTCGCACTCAGAGTTCTTAGTAGCGTCACTTACTGAGTATGGATGCCTGAGAGTGTCAAAATATTCAACGCGTTTCGGATACTACGATATCCTTCGTCAGGGATGTACACTGGCTCTCCTGCTATTCCTTATATAGGCTCCTCCTCCCATCCCCTAATGCACCTTGCACTATTTCATACTCGACGAGCTTCATTTTCTCATTCAAATGCAAATAGTTCAATTTCTGAATTTAACCCTGCTGGTATCAATGTGTTCATATTGAAAATCCAGTGTGTTTTTGCTTTTGACATTCTTTTTATATAATTTCCCCCTCTTTTATCTCCTTTTACTATTTCAAGTCCACTAAACAATGTTCCTTTACTCTGTTTACTCTGTCCCCGATGTTTCTCTTTATAGTGACGAGATAATGGATGACCATCATATTTTCTGTGAATATTATAAATATGTTCCCCCACTCTTCTACTCAATGTCCTTTTCATACAACCTATTTATATTTTCTTACATGGACAGGTCAACGAATAGATGACTCCTCGACTACTGCATGTATCCGAAACGCGTTGGAATTCTGACACTCTCAGGCATCCGTAATCAGTAAGTGACGTCACTAAGCACTCTGTTTGAGCACGAGTAAGTGGATAGGACTTAGAGTGCTGCTACCGGCCAGTGCACACTCTATCTTACCCTAGTTGATAGGACGTCTTACCCCACCCTGATAAGCAGAACCAATATACAAGAGAGGAGCAGCACGGGCAGCAAGTGACAGCGGAGCTCAGTAAATCATATACTTGGTTTTATGCTGTGTACGCACATATACCTCTATTTAAGGTGCCGTAATAGGTTTAGGGTCGCGCGGGACCTATTTGTATTTTTTTATGTTTCAGATTACTTGCAGCAATAGCGGTTTTGCAGCGGTACCGCAGCGATAGTTAGATATAGTTATTAGTACAAGCACCAGTGTTACACAGTTTTTAAGTGCGAGTCATACAAATTTATTAGAGAAGAGTTTTTCTTTTATACATGTATACCATTTATGAATCGTTCCTGGCATCAGCTTTAAAAACTGCATTAAAAAACTGAATGTGGATACAGGTATACAGGTGCACTTTATGAAGTGACTCATAATCCGATCTGCTCCATGATTTCAGCACTACATTTGTAACCTTATAGAAGGATTAAAGATGCTGGTTAGAAAAGAGCCGATATAGGTCACAATTCTCAATCCTGCCCTATCCTTTCTAAGAAAAGTGACCATCATCACAAAGACATGCAATGGTATATTTTGACACAAAACAAAAGGTCCCTTTGATGTCACTTAATCTGTCATTTAATCTCACTCAACAATCATCAAATTATACCTGATAATCTCTTTGTAACAGGGGTCTTTATTCCATATCCTTCATTCTCTTATAATTAGGTGCTGTCAACGTCATTTCAACTCCTGGTCACCATATTTATCCTTTTTCTCAAGAATCCAGTCTTATATTTGGTTTTTGTTATATTTATACTAATGGTAAATTAGATAAAAACATTATGAAATATGTAGAACAGGTCTTAGGAACCCACCTATGAATGGTTTACCTGACCACAAATCGGTATTTAGAAAAGTAATGCCTGAGGCTGCCATATGCACTCACTGTGATATGGTCCTAAATGTATTCCCTATCCCTACACTACAGCCATTTGAATTGGCTTCTCCCCCTTTATCCAAAGCAAACATTTAAAATTATATTTTAGGGTCATATTTTACCTTCAGAAAGACTATTACTATTACATATGATAAACATAAAGTGAGCTGAAAATGTATTTTGGGGAATTAGGGTTACCCATCATTAAAGCTTCAAACACATGGCCATATTACAGATCTGAACAACCTCAAAGTTGAAACAAGTAATAGTATGGAACTCACCTCTATGGGACCATATTATAACTCCATATGTCTACGATTTCATAAGGAGTCTGTCATCCAACACAAAATATAATTGCATATTTTGGAAGAATTCACTGTTAGTAAGAGAGAAGGTTTGCAAATACAATATATGGTGCCAAGAAGAGCACCATGCATTGGCACAAGGATTATGAATCACAAGGATACAAACTGTTTTGGTGCCTAAGGAAGGAGTCATCAAAAAATGTGGTGTTAAAAAAGCAGGATGCGCTCATACCCATATGCAGTTGTGCATTTCTATAGGGGAGCACATCCTGCACTTGTAGTCCGTTGCTAATGGCAATCACCAGCAAAAAATGGATACAATGGATGATGCCAGCAACGGACTACAAGTACCACAATGGACATCCTACATAAGATGAAATTTATGTGGATGTGGCAAGAATTCAGAACAAACACAGAACCAGAGATAGGTGCACACTGCCGTCACACTAAACCCTCACACTGATGTTAAAATTGAGAGGTTAGTTCGACATATCCTACTAGGAGGACATGTCTTAAGCTCGGGCACCAGCGTCACGGTCTCTCAAGCAGCCCGAGGCCCTAACACTCACCTACCTGCGCCATATGGGCGATATCAGGGGCCAGTGGGCAATTACAGGAGCATTAGGACGACTCACAAACATCTCCTCTGTTACCTCCAGCATGTAGCCATGCTTGCAATGGGAGGTGGGAGGTGTCTATGAGCCCCACCCAAGACTGACTGATATAGCCCAGAGCCTAGCAGGTGCACCCAAATGTGACCTGCAGATGAAAAACAGGCACATTTAAATTGGAGTTTATACACCTCCGTACATATATACAAACCATCAAAAAATGTGGTGTTAAAAAAGCAGGATGCGCTCATACCCATATGCAGTTGTGCATTTCTATAGGGGAGCACATCCTGCACTTGTAGTCCATTGCTAATGAAGGAGTCTCACAATAAACCGGCCACCATTAGATCGTAAAGTTTAGAATTATAGCTATTAGATGGATAATTTAGTTGAAATAAAGGTGGGCTCTTTTTGTACCTAGGAACCTAGAGCATGATCAGTTATTTGGACACTGTGTCGTACTGGTTGAAAAAAACATTGAAAAGTAGAGTAATTTTTGTTTTTCTTGAAGCAAATGGCACCATAGGTAGCCTATAGGTACTCCACATACCCTTTTCCTGGTCTCTTTCATGTGCCATCGGCCAGCCTATTGCACATGGCTCAGTTTCCTTTGGTTGTCATCAATCCCATAATTCAGTTCTTGCTACAGATTTTTAATTTCACAGTGCAGTTTGAATTTCTTTTCCAAAATGAATATCAGGTGGTGCCAAACTCTACTTTACTGCGCCATAAAACTAATTAATACAACATAGCTGCATTTAAAATAATGTGATATGTGTGAAACGCTAGCAGCTTTTCCCACTGCAGCTGAGCCAAAACTCAACCAAGGTACAGATTCATTGACAGTTTTCTTTGGCTTCAACTCTGCTCCTTATATTTATACACTTACTCACATTTATATCATGAGGGCAATATTTAAAGTCAGCACTATAGTAGTAAGATTACCTCTTTTTTCAACATGTAAAAAGTCGCAGTGGATAAATCTAGAGTGGCAGGTTTTAGTGGAGCAGCGCTGGTACAGGCAGAAGCAGTGACGTTTCGGCTTGTACAGTGCTTAGTGTGGCCACAGGGGAATCCGCATACAGAGCTGTATGGAATATAGGGCGATAGACAGCTGTACTTCAGGTGCCTATTTCGCATGGAAAAGTAAAACAAAAATAATTAAAGTGTATTACAAAAAATATTTTTAGCACATTTAGAATAGGATTTAATAATGCTTAAAAGTTTGGGTACATTCTAATGATAAATTACTTCCTATGTGTGTACACAATAAACAGCCATAACATTAATAAATAATGCCTAATGTTGTGAATGGGACCATGCTGTATTTCCAAAAGCAGCCCGGTATACAGGAACCCCACTGTGCAGATAAAACTGTTTGGAGCTGAATCTGCTTCATTCTCAGGATTGATGAGGGTCCCAGAAGACAGACACCCAGCAATCATAAAGTGATGGTATATCCTAGCAATACAGGATATTATCACTTTGGAAGATGGCAAATTGTTTTGTCCTGGAAGTCAAGAGTTGGGGCCCTCATGGATCAGGCTTGCTTTACCCAGCACATTCCAGAGGCTTGATTGGATTGAGATCTATGGAGTTTGGAGGTTCAGTCAACATCTTTATTGTGTTCCTCAAACCATTCCTGAACAATTTTCGCAGTGTGGTAAGTCCTAATCAATGGCTCTTGGTGCTCAGATACCCCCAGGACTTGAGTAGAGCAGAATTACATAACAACTGTATGGTCACAAGAAAATATATCCACCTTTCTGCTTTCTTTTTTTAACAGCTCCTTTGGAAAAATGAAAGGTGGAATCTGATTGGTTGCTATGAGCAACTAAGCCAGTTCTACTTTTCACCAGTTTGATAAATGACTCCAGTAGACTAATAAGTTCACAGTTAGATGATAGAGAACTGTATTAGGTTGGCAACAGATGAGGGAGCCAAAGTTCAGTAATGGAAAAAATGGTCGACGGCAACGTATCCAGGGGATCAGGAATGAATATAGTGGGCGGAATAAACTTGGCGGAAACTGACACTGAACTGATAAGTCCAACAAGACAGACAAAATTTAAACCACAAAGAGAAAACTGAACCCACAACAAAAACAACTACATTACACACATCAATAAGTAAGTGGAACCACAAATCCCAGGACATATTTAAACAATGCAAATGGACAAAGATTCATGACTCTAAAACAATTCCATCCAGCATTCACTATACCTGGCAAAGGGGCAGAGAAACTAAAACGTTCAAAATGCCGCTTCTAGAAAACACCAAACTAAGTCGATAGCAGAACAGGATTCAGGTGTAAGGCATCTGCATAGCAACTGCCTCAAAGTTAGTAAGAAACAAGCAAGAGATCCTTGTTTCTTGTAACAATGACATATCATCTTATACTTAGGGAATATCACTGCTATGAAGGGATGTACTTGGTCTGCAGTAATGTTTAGGTAGGTGGTATGTGTCAAAGTAACATCCATGAATGCCAAGACCTAAGGTTTCTTAGCAGAAAATTGTGCAGAGCATCACATTACATATGCAGGCTTACCTACTTACCATACTGTATCCTGGTGCCATCTCTGTCCCAGTTAAATGATACACACATCATGTAAAAAAACGAACATTATTTATCAGATCAGGCCATCTTCTCCCATTTATCCTTGATGCACCAATGCCCATTATAGGCAGACATGGGTCAGTCTGCAGCTACACAAACCCACACATAGTAAGCCGCAATGCACTGTGAGCTCAGGCATCGTTCTCATCTGTGGGATCCGACTAGACAGTTAGCCATCTCCCTTCTAGCTATCAGAGTTTGTCTCATGTCAAAGAAGGCAGGGAAAGTCAGAGGTGTAGCTAGGCTTTTCCAACACCTGGGGCAAGGATTCAATATGGCACCCCCCTTTGAAGCCCCACCAGGTACACTCGCCACCCAACTTGCCGCTGACATTTTTTTAATACTAAACTATACCTCTAACTTCGCCCAATGCATAACTATATTCACCTGATCCCCTTAACCCCTTAAGGACCGGGGGTTTTGGGATTTTTGCGTTTTTGTTTTGCGCTCCCTGCCTTCCAAAAGCCATAACATTTTTATATTTCCGCTCACATAGACATATGACGGCTTGTTTTTTGAGGGACAAGTTGTACTGTTTAACGCTACCATTTATTTTTGCATGTGATGTAGTGGGAAACGGGGAAAAAATTCCAAATGGGGTGAAATTGCAGAAAAAAAGCAATTTCACCACAGTTTTACGGGGTTTTTAAATTACAACGTTCGATTTACGATAAAACTGACTGGTTAATTTTATTCTGTAGGTCAGTACGAATCCGGCAATAGTTTTTCTTGCGTTTTAATAGTGAAAAAAAAATTCAAAGTGGGAATTTTTTTTATTTTATTTTTTTGTCGCCATGTTTTGACCCCTATAACTTTTTTGTAATTATGCGTACGGAGCAGTGTAGGGGCTCATTTTTTGCGGGGCAATCTGAACTTTTAATTGATACCATTATGGGGTGCGTATGATGTTTTGATCACTTTTTATTCATTTTTTTTTAGGAAATGAAGCATCCAAAAATGGCGAATTAGCCATTTGGACGCCTTTTTTCCATTTTTATGTTTACCGTATGGTGAATATTTTTTAATATTATTATAGTATGGGCGTTTTCGCACATTGCGACACCCATTATGTGTAATTTTTTTATTTTTTTATTTATTTTATTTTCATTTTGGGGAAAGGGGGGTGATTTGAATTTTTATATATTTTTTATTTTATTTTTATTTTTTAAACTTTTTTTTTTTTTTACCATCTTTCTTATAGTTCCCACAGGGAACTATAAGATGCAATCATCAGATTGTTATTCTCATATATTCCAATGCAATAGCATTGGAATATATGAGAAAATCAAGATATTTCCTATGGAGCCTATTACAGTCATAGGCTCCATAGGAATACTATGTAGTAACCTAGGTTTCATTCACAGAAACCTAGGCTACTACATGCATGCTCGGCTCCCCTTGTGGCCATCAGGGAGCCGAGCACAAACCGAAAGTGAAACTTTCGGTTTTTGCGCGATCAGATGCCGTGGTCAGGATTGACCACGGCATCTGAGGGGTTAAATGTCCGCGATCGGCATTGCTGCTGGTCACGGACATGAGCTGCGGGTGTCAGCTTGATGAATCAAGCATTTACCCGCAGCTCATGCGCCCGCTCCGTGCGGGAGCGGGCGCCATCTTTAAAGTGCGGACGAAGGGCGTACATGTACGCCCTTCGTCCTTAAGAGGTTAAAGTTATGGATAGTGTTGGGTGAAGTGAAGCATTCGAAGAGGAATTTGGTCCAAAGTTCCTTGCGCTTTGTGGTAATGAATCACTTTTTTCTAAAATGGTGACTGCACATGTTACAAAGGCAAAGTAAGAAGCCCTAGGAACTTGAGATCACCCATAATGCCATGCAGCCAGCCAATCCGCTGGTAGCAATCCCGTGTAATGTCACAGCCGTGTAAAACCCTCATCCTGCGAGGTCTCTGCCATTGTCCTGTGAGCTGGGCATAGGGAGAGAAGTGCCAAGTGCACATGCGATAGGGACAGTGTCGCTACAAAGTGTTAATAGGACGATAATGGAGAAGGAGAGTGCAGGGAGCGTGTATTGACATGTGCATCACTGTGCAGTGCACCAACATTCATAGTTAATCTGTTCTGTTAAGGATACAGTTAGTGTGCCCCAGCATTAAAGGCAGCGGTCAAATATCACCATGTGCATCCCTGTGCAGTGCACCGACATTCATAGCTAAACCGCTCTGTTACTGAAACAGTTACTGTGTGTCACAATTAAAGGCAGGTCCAATATATAGCTGTGCAGTGCAGTGATATTCATAGCTCATTATGTTGGTCTGTATTAAAGACAGATGTAGTTCATCGCCCTGTACATAAGTGTGCAGTGGAGTAAAATTTATCATAGCTTATTCCATTCTGTTGGATGTAGCTTTACGTTCGGTCCGTAATACGGGCAGGTGTAATTTATTACAGTGTGCATCGCTGTGCAGTGGATTGAAATTTATCATAGCTAATCACTTCTGTTCGCGAAACAGTTACTTTGTGTCACTATTAAAGGCAGGTCTAATATATCAATGTGTGCATCACTGTGCAGTGGAGCGAAATTTATCATAGCTAATCCATTCTGTTAGCTGTAGCATTACACTGTGTCCGTATTATGGGCAGGAGTAATTAATTGTCCTGTACATAAGTGTGCAGTGGAGAGAAATTTATCATAGCTAATCCCTTCTGTTAGCTGTAGCATTATGTTGTGTCCATATTACTGCCAAGTGTAATTTATCCCCCTGTACATAAGTGTGCAGTGAAGCCAAGTTTATTATAGCTAATCCCTTCAGTTAGAGAAACAGTTACTGTATGCCACTATTAAAGGAATGTCTAATACATTATATCGCCGTGTGTAGTGGAGAGAAATTTATCATAGCTAATTCCTTCTGTTAGCTGTAGCGTTACATTATGTACATATTATGGGCAGCTTTACATAAGGGTGCAGTGGAGAGAAATTTATCATAGCTAATCCCTATTGTTAGCTGTAGCATTACGTTGTGTCCGTATTACTGGCAAGTGTAATTTATCCTACTGTACATAAGTGTGCAGTGAAGCAAAATGTATCATAGCTAATCCCTTCTGTTAGTTGTAGCATTACGTTGTGTCTGTATTACTGGCAAGTGTAATTTATCCCCCTGTACATAAGTTTGCAGTGAAGCAAAATTTATCATAGCTAAACCCTTCTGTTAGCTTTAGCATTACATTGGGTCCGTATTACTGGCAGGTGTAATTTATCGCCCTGTCTATAAGTGTGCAGTGGAGGGAAATTTATCCTAGCTAATCTCAGTGGAGCAAAATTTGAAATAGCTAATCCTTTCAAATAGCTGTAGCATTACGCTGTGTCCGTATTACTGGCAAGTGTAATTTATCCCCCTGTACATAAGTGCACAGAGAAGCAAAATTTCTCATAGCTAATCCCTTCTGTTAGCTGTAGGGTTACATTGCGTCCATATCATCGGCAGGTGAAATTTATTGTGCTGTACATTATTGTGCAGTGGAGCAAAATTTATCATAGCTAATCCCTCCTGTTAGCTGTGGCATTGCTTTGTATCTTTATTATGAGCAGTTGCAAATTATCGCCCTGTAAATAAGTGTGCAGTGGAGCAAAATTTATCATAGCTAATTCCTTCTGTTAACTGTAACGTTATGTTGTGTCCAAATTATGAGCAGGTGTAATTTATCACTCTGTACATAAGTGTGCAGTGGAGCAAAATTTATCATTGCTGATCAGTTCTGCTAAGGACACAGATGTTATACACTATGGCCAACAGACAGTTGCCTGGGCCCTCTAAAGGAATGGCCATGGGCAAAAATGTTGCTGCAGCAGCAGAAGTAGCAGCAGAAAAAGGACGGTTGGTAGCAGGCGAGGCAACAGGCCAGAGCTGCCATTGTTAACCAGCTGTACTGGAATGGTTGACTCGCTCTTCAACATCATCTCAAGCGACTACAGATACACACAGCCAGGAATCAATGGGTTCCTCTGACACCACGCTCATTTGGAATGGCCCAGGACCTGCCTCTTGCTTTTACTGCTTCTTCTGCTAGCCAAGTAATGATAGCTTGTCAATGCCAGCAGAGGGAAGCTGTTGCTCCTTCCCATAGAACACTGGCTGTCTCCTCGCCAACTGGAGATAGAAAACCATGGTTACTAATAACGGGCTGAGCATTTTGTCTGCTCTGCGTCAGAGAGGGCTGACCCATGCACTCTGCATGGTACACATCTTCAATATTGTTGTCATCCAGTTCCTCAAGCCTTCCACTGAGCTTGAAGAGCTGTTAAAATGCCTTCAGTAACTCTTACCATGCAAAACACACACCCCTTAAGCTCCTAAGCAAAATGCTGTTCCCCAACATCGCCTGATATCCAATGTTTCCACCAGTTGGAACTCCACGCCCCATATGTTAGACTGCCTGTACGAGCAGAGAAACTCAGTCAACGATTTATTAATGCTACCGACAGACAGGTCTACTCCCCAGTGTTACTTCCACATTAGTCAGTGGCAGTTTGTGTGACGTGACGTTTGCTCAGACCATTTGAGGATGCCACTTTATTTTTCAGTCAGCAAAAATAGGCGATGAATGATGTCATTCCACTCCTTCACATTCTGGAGGCGATACTGAGAAATCCGATTGGCAAGGGAACAGAAGAGGTGTAGCCTACAACTCACAGCCACCTGAGCCTTGAGGAAGAGGAACTGGCAGAGAAGGAGGAGGACGAGGAGGAGGAAGACATCAACGCCCAGGAATTTTATACACAACTAGGTGGTTTATCTGCCCAAGCAATAGGAGAGAAGCATGAGATATAGGAGGAGCTGGAGGGCAACAACGAAGACAGCGCAGATGACCCCGAGAGACCGTTGTAGTATGCAGTCAGGGAGGCTCTTCTAGTCCCTTGCACAAATAGCCAGATGCATGCTTTCTTGTTTTTGTAGTGACAGACGCATTGTCAGGATTCAGCAGAGGGATGACATTGTTGTGTTGCTACCAGTAAAAACTGGGGGCATTTTTTAGACTGTTTGTGCGGGATGCAAAAGTGGAGTACAATGGAGACATGCTTTGTAGTCGGTTGATCGCTGCCTTTGAGCACCATCTGCCATTCTCATGAAGGTCTGATATGAGGGACCCTCTGCACTCACTCTCCACTGCCATGACTGGTGGGTGGGGAGGCACGCCTGCTTCATAAACAGCAACTTAAAAGTCTGGAGTCTCTGATGAGCAGTTTTCTTCAGCAGTTGTCTGAAAAAAACACCCAGCAGCAGCGGGACATCCGGCAAAACCTCAAACAGCAGGTGGTGGCATACTTGGACTGCACCCTGTCATCCATGATCCAAGATCCCCTGGACTTCTGGGCATGAAAACTTGAAGTGTGGCTGCAACTGGCCGAGTTTGCCATGGGCATGCTTTCCTGCCCGGCCAGTAGTGTGGCATCAAAGCGGGTGTTCAGTACGGCAGGGGGCATAGTTACCTATAAGAGCCTTTCCACCACTGCAGCTGCTTGAGAAAGGCTCTAAGGTTGAGCCGAAACGTCCCATGTCCAGAAGGGTGAATAAACTTTTTTCATTTTTTCAACATTTTTAGAGTGCTGCCTTTTTGCTATTTTAGAGCAATAGATAGAGAGATAGACAGATGGCTATATAATACATAGAAGAGAAAAAATACAAGATACAATTTTGATCATCTTGGCTAGGGCTAATTATGTCAGAACTTTTGCAATAGTCGCAAAGTCACGTGCAACTTTTTTCACATTTCAGTCACATTTCAACCATTTTTACCATGAATTTCAATTGTCATATGACCATAGCCAAGTAACAGAATAAGTATTTATTTTTGTCTCATATCAGCTCTGCTTTAACTTGACAAACTGACAAGACAAAACTTAGTAATTATAATATATGGCTTATTAAAACAGCATTTAATTACCATAGACATTTTGGTCTCGCAGGCATATTGAATTTCCAATTTTCTTGTAACAAATCATAAGCCATGTCACCGAGCTGCTTATACGCAAATTAAAACCAGCCTATATGGAGCTCACACCAAGAAATGTATTGCCTGTTTCCTGCAACCTTCAACCTTTTAGTGTCTATCAGCAATGTGTCACATCGCAGGGCCAGAAAAAAAGACATGGGGTTTTAATAATACAACTTAAAACCTCATTTGTTTTTATGGGCTCGTCAGCACCAGTATATTACTTGCATTTTTGATGTATTGCAGTGGTTAGGAAGACTATTATCACCAATGTAATTAAAGTCTCTTTTGGAAAAGGTATGTGCCTTGGAGTTAAAGCAGAATGCTGCCACAGAACCTGCTTTATGTTCGAAGTCATCTAAAGCCTGATTAGGATGTTAACTGTATGCACATTTTAAGCAAAAAAAAAACCTCTTGTATTTATGGCACTTTTTTAGCACATGATCCTTTATTGTTCTTGAAAACCAACCTGGCAAAGCCTGTGTGCTTCCAGGTAAAATGAGTGCCTAAATTATTGTGACATCAGTAAACAAGTAATTGGTTTCGCATGCCATTGTTTCACACCTTCAATTCATTCCAAAAGTCTTAGTTCAGCTTCAGACCTTAATGACCTAGTAAGAACCAAAAGTACACTGCAAGCAGCCATGAATAAAACACAAGGCTGTCAAGCCGGAGACACCTGCTCCCAGCAAGAGTACTACTTAAGAACTGCCAAGTCTTTTGTTTCCAACTCAAGATTCGATGATGTTTCCATCTGGAAGATGCCATTTCCAGCAAGGTTTTCACCACTGTAAAACATGCCCTGAATAAATATGACATGCTGACTGCAGACAGCATCTGCTGATAAAAAGCCAAATAAAGTCAACTAAAAATTTGCTTTATGCTACTGCTTTATGTTCGATTTTTTTTCTGTACCACAGTTGACAAACAAAATATCAAAGCGGCTGAATTATTGTAGAACTGAAAGACATTTTCACCCCAGAGAGATGGAACTCCAGGTGTTGTTTCAAGTAAATCTGAAGTGCGTATTCTCCCCGCGACATTATGGAGTAGTCTAACATCAGCCCACTTTTAAAAACTAGACTTGCACCGTACAATTACATTCATTCATTATATTTCGCACTCTACTGGATAATAATGCCCTATGGAAAGCTACTTTTCAGGCTCGATAATTATGAAATAAAAATTCCACCGCCTCGCCTTGATAACAGTGTTTAGTCACTTATGAAGGAGTTGGTAAAATTAGTAGAGTTTAATCTGACATTTCTCAAATTCCGCCTTCTGTAAAATATGGATCCAGATGGCACAGAAACTATTACACTTTTTTTATTTCTGGCTATCCCACTTCAGAATATGCCAAGTGTTAAACGTCTGCTAAATATATATGAATACACATTTCTGCATTTTTGGTTCACATTATAACAATAATTAAAAAGAAACAATACATGCAAAATAACTGAGCTTATTTCACAAGAGCGTTATGGATTGTGTCAGGATCTGCTCAGGAAAAACTAATGGTTTTGCACTCAAGTTGAATCGGTTTTGACTGTGATCACGTTCAGTGTTTCAGTTGTTTCCGCACTGATGCAACCAGTTTTTGAAGCTTTTTTCACACGCATGAAGAAAAACTGAAGAATAACACTATTCAGTGCAGATCTTCTGGCTTGCTCTATTTGGCCACCTGTATCTGTGGTTTGCAGTATGTTGGAAAAACCACCCGTGAATTTCGCCGCAGAATCGGCGAGCATCTGAAAAATATCAGGAAGAATGCTGACACCCCAATTGCATGTCACATTAATTCATGTCATTCTGGTGATGTGCGATCGCTTGCGTTTCAGGGCATTGAGATTGTGAGACCATCTCCAAGGGGGGCAATTTTGACCAGCGTGTTCTCCAAAAAGAGGCCCAGTGGACATTTAGGCTGGGTACAGTTTGCCCATCCGGACTCAATGATCATGTTTAATATGTTTGTTTCATTGATCAATAAATTACTTTGAGTCCGCCCTATTAAGCATAACTGGTTATTGATTATAACCGGTTATTCGGATGGGCTTGATTTAATGATGGTAATTACATCAGATACCTCATATTACTTTACCTGGCATAATTGACATATGGTGGCCACTCATTTGATATGTTTCATGCTTTTGGCAAATTTTGTTCATACCGTTTGCTATCTATCTGTTCTATAAGCGTGATACATTTGTTTATATATGTAATGCTTTTATCGATCTGGCATTCTTTCTCTTGGTATGCTGATATATATATGACTGGTAATAGCGATTGCTGCCACTTATAATTATCTGTCCTGTTCCCTTGTCTATACTTTACTGCTGTAAGATACTCACTGCCTATTTATTCCATCTTCATTCATTCTAGTTTATATAAGGTGGGTGACTTATCTTGTGTGGCTGCTGGTAAGCCGGCGGGTTAATGAGTGGAGATCCACCCCGCCAGACTTCCATTGGCCACACGTCTGCTCAGCCTCCTGGAGGTGTGTTCATTTCTCCTATAGAAAATATATATAAAGATAGAAAAATGGTCTAAATCTTCACCAACATGGATGCTGCCATAGATTTAGACAAGTGTATAGTCCACCTAAGTTATATATAATTTGGGCAGATGAACTGCCAGCGCAGGAGGGACAAAGACAGGCGTCTAAATCACCAGTCTTCATAAATGTCCCCAATTGTATCCAGATTACATCCATTTTACTATGGAGCCAGGACTGCGTGAAAAATGCACAATATAGAACATGCTGCCCATTGAAGTGAACGGGTCAGGATTCCATCCGTTTGCTATTTGTTCACAAAACAGATTGCATCCAGATGGAAAATTCGATTGTGTGAAAGAGGCCTTTATATTGCCTATCCTTCTTAATTTTAGATTACATTTACTTACTTACATTTCTTTTTTGATAATTTTTTTTTTTCCTTTATACATTGTGTAACTTTTCTTCTCATGCTCTTTTTGGAGCTATTTGCCCTTCTAGACTGTACTATGGTTTACAACGTTATAGTTGTCCTCATTTCATTATTTCTGGACATACGCTCTAAGTTGGAACTCACTGTCAGTTTGATAAGTGGACAGCTCACTATGGACTTAATTTCGACGCTGTAGCCAAGCGCGCCTACAAGGAGAATATTTCCCAAGTGTTTTTCAGATCCCACTCTCCTGTGTGCCTAAGTGGAACACATGGCACAAGCACTTTCCTACTCTAACATTATTTCCTCTACACTGGCCGCTTCAAATTCTGACGCATGCCACACCTTACTTGCACCATTCCTATGGTGAAGGTTCACCTTCCTAGGCGCATGAATGTCTTCATCCCTAGTACAATGGCAAAGCGTAGGTGTATTGTCTATTGTTCATTATTCTGTGCTATACTTAATTCAATTTGGCAGCTATTACATGCTATACATTTACTTATTTCTATGTAGACTCTATTATATATCTGGACCTGGCTTCTCAGCCTGCTTTTTCTGGACTTTGTACTATATTACCATTAGGTTCCTTAACTTAGGTTCCGTTAGCTTTCCATTGGTATTCAATTTTAGCTTTTGTTCTTGACATATTATTGAATGATCTCACACTTATTCTATTTGGTTTATTCTGTAGCTGCCTTACATCTGGTGGCATTAGAGGCAGAGCTTCTTAAGACCTCATTTGTATTCCTTTCTTCCCAGAATTATAATAATACTTGTGCATGTCATGTACTTACCTCACTTGTGGCCGCTGCGCCGCTGGGGTCACTTAGTTGCCGCTGCAACCTGCGCCACTGTCGGGGGGGCTGATTGGTCTATCAGAGAGTAGGGACACTGGGCCAATCATTTAAACAGACAACTGCTGACCATGGTTGCCCGTGATTAGTCTTTTAGCATCACTAGCAAAAATTTTAACTATTCTTTGGATTTCTGGTATTCCAACTTTTGGATTTTCCTTGACCTTGTGCCTGACTGCCAATTATTCCTCCAATATTATCTTCTGGCACTGATTCAGTCTGGTTTTTGACTTGTGTTTCTATGTTGAGTGTGTTCTAACGTATCTCGCAATATTGACTTAGCTTTTGGATTTTGATACAGTTCTGGTTTTGACCTCTTTGTGTCTGACTACTCTTTTTTCCCCACTTGGTTTAGGCTCCTACACTTAATCAAGTTAGGGACTATCCAAAAAGGAGAAACAATGAGCGGCACTACTCCGGTAATATACAACTATGCATGCGGTTTCAGTGTGGCAGGATCCAGTCAAATATGCACGTCCGGGTTGTGCTCAGCAGAAAAAAATAGGAAGATACTTAATGTCCATATAAAAAGAGAAATGAAAAAGCCGCGGCACTCACCACATGCGTGAATCTTCTTTACTGATGTGTATAAAATAACATGAACGACATTTAGGCCGGGGCGGCACATACCAATACTGAGTGTACGATGAAGGTGACGGCCGTTTCGCGCCTAGCGGCGCCTCCTCTGGCCTAATCTCACCATAGCGCTGATTTAGCGCGTCATAAGTAGGCGCTATACCTGTGCATCACATAGGTAAGCACAGGACCCGCCTACCTAGTGCAAAGTAAAAGACACATGCCCGTTACACAATTACAATGTGAACACAAGCTGAAATACACATATTGATTATAAAAACCTACAGGAAAGAGTGCAACTCGTTTCTTTCATTAAGTCCTAGCAAACCAATAGCGTTGGTACGCACCATCCATGCTGCCTCCCTTCTCAATAGTTGGCAGTGTCGATCTCCTCCCTGCTCCGGGGGGGGTCGACTACCTCCAAACCTGCAAATTTTAAACAATTGACATTACCGGCATGCTTTTCACGGACATGTTCAATCAGCCGTGTACGGCCCGTCCCAGTTCTCACATAGTTCAAGTGTTCCCTGAAGCATACATACATCGGACGTATAGTCTTGCCGATGTAGAACGCCCCACAGGAACACAGGACCAAATACACCACGTAAGTAGTCTCACATGTAATGAACTGCTTCAGAAAATGCTCTGTTCCCCCGAAATGCAAATACTTTGTTTGTATCAGATATCGGCAAAAATTGCAATCACCGCATCTGTAATTTCCAACAATTCTCCTATTACTCAACCAACTATTACCTATTACTAGGACGTCTACCACTCACCAGATCCTTCCTAGCCAGGGTGGAAGCCCTTCTAAATCCTGGATCTATGACACTATCTGGGTACCCTCTTTTTTGCAACCTCTCCTTTAAATCAAAAGCCTGGGAATAAAAATACAGCCCCCATACACGGAGGTAAATCTCATATTCATTGTATTGGAATTGAGATATTGGACGAAACCATCGCACTCATGGACAGAACCCTGCCATACCACAAAAATGTCATCCACATATCTCACATATAATTTAATGTGGCTGGCATATGGATTACTCAAACTGAAGACATAGCGTTTCTCAAAAACTGCTAGAAATATGTTGGCAAAAGTACAGGACACCGGAGTACCCATCGCGGTGCCTGACACCTGCCTGTACCACTGATTGTTAAATATGAACACATTGTTGGATAGCACAAAGGATAGGGCTTCCTCAATAAAATCCATAAACCTGGGGCTATTGTGTGTATTTCAGCTTGTGTTCACATTGTAATTGTGTAACGGGCATGTGTCTTTTACTTTGCACCAGGTAGGCGGGTCCTGTGCTCACCTATGTGACACACAGGTATAGCGCCTACTTATGACACGCTAAATCAGCGCTATGGTGAGATTAGGCCAGAGGAGGCGCCGCTAGGCGCGAAACGGCCGTCGCCTTCATCGTACACAATTCCCCTGCAACCTGAGGACCTTCCGGGGAAGTCAGAGTAAGTGCCGCCGGAGAAATTAACTTTAACCGAGACTCACATAGCATAACACTATACTGCCCTATATTAAGTTGTCACAACGACTCTTAAAGGGCCACAAGCCTACAAAGTAATGGTTGCCCATAGCGACGCAACGCAACAAGTGAGTAAAACTGTACTTAACCTGCATTTTATTGAAAGCCTGTCACTGCCATGTCTGAGCAAGGAGATAGTGAGTAGCCTGACCTCAATAGGTCCCCTTCAGCAGCCGCGGCTGGTCCTAGTGCATCACCAGCCGCTGCAGCACCAAGCATGATGCCCTTAACAATGCCTTATTATTGTGTCAGCAGAACAGCAAATGGAAATCCTCATTGCACAACTGGAAGGAGCTGCCCTCAGAGAAGTGAAATCCTGGCCAAGCTCAGAGAGAAAAATACTGGAGCAGATATTTGAACGTCTTTACACTTTTGAACCCAGAACTGTGTCAGAGGTCAAGATGAGATTCTTCAGCAAGAGACAGCAGCCTGGTGAGTCACTCAGAGACTTTGCATTATCCTTACAGGAATCTCTGCGAGATGTTATACAGGTAGATCCCCATGAAGCAGAGGAACAAGATAAAACACTGAAAGAACAATTTATTGAAGGTGTTAGTGCAGAAACCTTAAAGAGATAGTTAAAGCTGCACAACACCCAAGTTCTACTTTCCTGGACTTCAAAGAGCTAGCTACCAGTATTTTGGGGAAAGACCCACAACCAGAACCTGCTAGACCTGCTTAAATGTCTGTGAATAAGCCAACTATATCTTCAAAATGTCACCCTATAGTCAGTCAGGAAGTCTAAGCTATGGTTCCTGATGCAGTTGCCGCCTTGACAGAGCAAGTCAAATTTCTAACCAAAAGTCTGGAAAAAGTATACCAAAAACTGGAACAGTGGGAGAAACCATTATTGATGGAGGATGAGACACCATTACCAAGGAACCACTTCCCTCCTGATTTTAAAGAGACTTATCCCAGAAACTCTGGTAGGCGTCCCACTGACTGCTTTAACGAACAGAAGTGACCCATTTGTACATACTCTCACAAGCCAGGCCATATAGAAATGATGTGCTGGCAGTTAAAAGGTCGACCCCGGAGTCCAAGGACCGCCCCTCGGGAGGTAGAACCGTAGGTCTAGATGATCCCAGCTGGACGCTCAGATATGTAGGATCCCATCCAGAAGTGGCTCTCCGAATTAATGTAGTTCCCTTTATTGCCTTAATGGATACCGGGTCTCAAGTCACAACTATGCAACAGACTGCATTTGCGGAATACTGAGACTACAGCCAGCTGACCCAACCACCAGAATCCTGGCTGAGCCTTATAGCCAGCAATGGCAAACCTGTGCCAGTGCATGGGTACTGGGAGCCAACTCTTCAAGTGGGAGGAGCCATATTAACCCAACAAGGTATCATTTTTGTGCAAGTCAGGGAAGATAACAAGCCTCCAGTAGTCCTAGGAATGAACGTCCTTAGGAACTGTTATACTGAAATGCTTGAAGCTTTGCACAAGCCTATGCCTATCGCTTCCTCTGTCGCCAAGAAGGTGATACAACAGACTATCCATGTATTAAGTGTGCAACAGAAATTTGCTAATGAGAAAGAAGAGATTTGTTGTGCTCGCATCAAAGATAACCAACCAGTAATCCTGAAACCCAATACTGAAACACTCCTTTGGTGCTGAGCTGCTCTTGGAATCCAAGGTCAAGACTACCAAGCCTTGGTAGAACCCATCAACCTAGAGGTGTCAAACCAGATCCAGAGAAGATAGCCGCAGTCCGGAATTGGCCTACTTCTACCACAGTAAAAGGGGTGAGAAGTTTTCTTAGTTTTGCAAGGTACTACAGACGTTTCATCCCTCACTTCGCCCAGATTGCTGAACAGATACAAGAACTCCTGACAGGACATCCTAAAAAGTACTAGAAAGCCCAGATACCAATCGAATGGAATGAAGACAAAGATATCGCTTTCCAACTCATGAAGAAAAAGTTGAAGAACCACCTGTCTTAGGCTATCCAGATTACCAACAGCCAGAATACCTAATTAATGAAACTTAAATGAAACACGAGACATTCCCTATACTAGGGGTCACAGTGTTGTGTTTTTTATTAAGAGGGACCCACACCACAATAAAATTTGTATTCAGATTTGTATTCAGATTGTTGATCAAAATCAGCGGTGAAATGCTTGCAGCTTTCCGTGACTGCCTCCTGTACTTGCTATTAAAAGCAAGTATGTAAGTACTGTCAGATGGTTGATGTGGATGTGCTAATTAGACAGCAGTTCTGACGAGCAGCTAATGGATGCTTAAATAAGATCTCCAGCACTAGGTACATTCCTCTTCTCTTTTATATTTTTTGCTGGGGATCCTCCCTGTACCTTATACTACACACAGTTTCAGACATCATTGTAAATAAGCTTGTGATGACAGAGACAATGCAGAATAAACATTCCTACTTTTGCAAAGATATGTCATGTAAAAAGTATAATCAAATCTCTGTTAAATGGTAAAGGAATCTACCGAAACAAATCAGTGGTTCTGGCCATATATATGGGAAATCGATAGGCTGATTGCTCATTCAATTGACAACTCTCTTCTAATCCCCCAATCTCGCTCTGCTCGGCTCAGGAATGCCCCTGCTAGACAACTCTGGAAGAGGCTCATCTCCCCAAGAACAAAAGGATCGGGCAATTGGACTCTGACTGTTTCATCACTATTTCGCCAACTTCTGCCTTTAGGAAAAGTTGGGAAACTCCAATACAGATGATATGGTTCTGCTGGTCTCACCAAAATCAGGCCAACATTTTTCTAATGTGTAGGCCCTCATTAGCCTACCAGGTCAAGATAAAGTTAGATGGCAGCCTCTGGTGAACAATATCTGGTGGGGGCCCCATCCTCTGTACCAGAATCATAAAACTAGGCTGAACCTTTGACCATCAACCATTAGTTATGCTTCTGAACTTAACTTCAACATAGATTATTTTCAGCAGAATACAATGATTTTGATATCATCCAGTAACAATACTTTTTAAGTGAAAAGTCAATGAAACATCTGTTGAATTGATGTGTTAAGGTGGATTTACACAGCCCGAATATTGGGCATAATATCGGGAACAAGCAATCTGCCTGTGTAAAGGTGCCACCGATCACCCAATGAACAAGCAAAATGCTTGTTCATCAAGTGATCCAGTTGTTCGTGCAAAAATTATAAATGATCATTTATGGGCAGTAGCTTGTGTTGTCTAAATAGTGATCTTCTGCCCAGAAACAGTGCAGCTGTATGGGGACACGCAATTGCAATAGCGATCCCTCGTTTTCATACATTTCATGTAAATGCAGAGGTCTCCTTCACTGAATGAGCAGCCGACTATCGGGATGGAATGCTTACCTTCTGACTACGGCTGTACATTGCATAGTGTAAACCCGCAAACCGTGCCACAGGAGTTGTGGCTCTTTACTGACAGCCAGTGTGTCTATGATTTGGAAACTTGTGTGGAGTCAGTGCATAATCCAATATTTCATTTGTTATATCAGATTGTTAAGTATAAAGTTTTTTCTTCCAAGCAAAGGCAGTCTAGATCAACTGTTTTATACACAGAATACATTGCACAACTGCTAACTAATATGTCAGGTTCTAGGAAAAATATATGTAAGTTTTTATCCTGTAATAACAATTAGATTTCCTTGTTGTTGTGATGCCAGAGGCCCATGCTCTCCCTGCTCCTGGTGGGCATGGCAGCCTGAACACTTACTCCATCATTGACTCCAGTGCCCCAGCAGTCAGTGCCTGTTGGTGCCTCCCTGCTCCTTCCTGGAGGAAACAGCCACCGGAGTGGCACTGCACCATCCACTCCACGCTGACAGCAGCCTACTCCTCTTGCCTGCAGTGCCTCAGTCTGTCCCTATGGCACATGCACACTTTCTCCATTTTTTTTAAAGGCCATCGTGCACACATTCTAATCTGTCCAGTCTATGGCTACCCTTCCTATGGTATTTAAGGAACCTTCCCTTGAGCAATAGGTACGTATTCTAGCATGCTAGTCCCTGCAAAGTTGCACTGTATTCCATTCTGACTTCCCGCGCTTGACCTCTGCCAAACTTACTCTCAGCTGCCTCGCCTGTCCTCTGCTTGATTATCGTGTTGGCCCTGTGCAGCTTTCCCTGAACTTTGAACTGATAATCAGAATGATTTCTTCCTGCCCTGACCTTGACTAATCTTTTGACTACAATTTTGTCTGCCCCGCCCCCCCATACACCAGTGTCTCCTAGTTCAAGAGGCAGCCGGCTGTGATTTCCCTGCAGCAGAGTCCAGATCCATGTATAGGTGTTAAAGCGTGAAGATCAGAGTGGCCCCTTGAATAACACTTTTAGATGTAGCCCCAATCCAAATATGTTTAGTGATGCAGTGAGTCCACACCCACTTCTTGACTGTTGGGTTATTCTTCTGTTATTCCTCCTGAAAATGTATGAAGAAATTGACAATTGAGAGTTACCATTTCCTTGTCAGCGGGGTGTGTTCCTATACACTCTAACATTTTCCAGTCAGTGCTAAAAGACTATGTAGGGACACACCCTAATGGCAAAAGGAATGGTAATACCTAGTTCTTAATTTATTTGAACATTTACAAGAAGAATAACAGAGGAATGGCAGAATGCAGAGTTCTAATAAAAGGTTCACCAGCATTTCTATTCCATAGGGGATGTCAGTATTTACCAGAACAACATGCTAGAAGAGATGACAGGTCCTCAATAAATGAATCCTTGCTGTGCTAATTCTAGGTCCTGGAAACACCATTAGGTAAGATTATGTATCCACCACAATATAATTGCTTCCAGAGCAAGGACGAAATCGTTTTTATAAGAGTAAAAGGAAGGGAAGTGCAAGATCTTCCATGTAAACTCTGTGCTCGAGTGTTCTTCTGACCTGAAAAGAGGTCATTCTAATGAATTAGACCTCTAAATAGGTAACCAGAACGGAACATAAAAAGAAGCTCACATCTTATATTTCACATGGGTGTAACACAGAATGAAACCCTGAGAATAACAGCTAATTTGGGATCTAGCATTACCCCTTAGCAGTCATAAACAGTTGTGCTTGACTAATTATCGTACTTATTTTTTAAATAAAAAAGCATAGACGAGCACTGGATTCAGAGCAGAGAGCAAATAATTTTAAATCACACATATGCAAATGCTACATTTACAGTTCCGGCTCATTGTCCAAATGTTGCCATTGCAGTTTCTACTATTTCTAAGTGAACATTAAATGCATTGGATGCATAGTGCTCTTGTACATTCCAGAGCAGTATTTCACTAGGAAGTCATTATTGTTTCCACATTCTCGTTTTTAGTTCCTAATTGTAGCCACAGGAACACACAGCTCTTAGCTACATTATAATTGTTAAATCACTTCTTAAGTACTGAGACTTCTAAATTCAACAAAAGTGCTTGTTTCGGCACCATTGATCACTTTCCCGGCCCTTACACCGTTCCTGAGCATTTACAATGATTCTGAAGGAAGAAAAATGAGCCGATACAGTCTAAAGTGGATGTTAAATATTTCCCATCAAGCCATTGATACATGCACCATTTTGCAATTGCTAGAGCACTAAAATCAGAGCTTCATACCAAGATTTGAATTTACAATTTCGCTGAGACTAAAAAACTTCATCATGGGTTTAAATAGCAGTAACAGGAGTATCATTACCCTCACTGACAGTGAAATCCATCTCTCCTTCCATTACTATCTGTTCTAAGCTATGGTGAGAAAATAAATAGATATTGTTCAGAACAGAGTTCTGCACGGAAGCCAGAGGCTATTTGGCCAAGAATAGATTGTGCTAAAATTCTGGGCTGTCACGTTTCATTTCCATCCATTTTCTTGGCTCTAACATACATATGTATTCTTTATAGCGCAGTTCTAAAACCATTACCTAGGCTGGAAGTGCCACACTGTTATATTGTTTGTGAAACTTTATAAATCACTTGGCTGCATTACCGAAGTTCAAAGTAAGTAGCATTTACGGACATACATTGCAAGTCTTCAGACCCTTTCACTTTTTCACATTTTGTTATGTTGCGGCCTTGTGCCAACATAAAAAAAAGTTCAATTTTACCTATCATTCTGCAGTCAGTAACTCATAATCACAAAGTGAAAACAGGAAGTTTGAAATTGTTGCTAATTTATTGAAAAACAAAAATTTTGCATTGACAGAAGTATTCAGACCCTTTACTCAGGACTTACTTGAAGCACCTTTGGCAGTGATCTAGTCTTCTTGAGTATGATACCACTAGGTTTTCACATTTGGGGATTTGGGGATTTTCTGCCATTCTTCTCTGCACTTCCTCTGAAGCTCTGTCAGATTGAATAGGGACCGTAGGTGGACAAATACTTTCAGGTCCTTTCAGAGATGTTCTATTGGGTTCAAGTCAGGGCTCTAGCTGGGCCAATCAAGGACATTCACAGTGTTGTCCCTAAGCCACTCCTGTGATGTCTTGGCTGTGTGCTTAGGATCATTGTCTTGCTGGAAGGTGAACCTTCGGCCCAGTCGGAGGTCCAGAGCACTCTGATCAGGTTTTCATTAAGAATATCTCGCATACTTCTGCCCTTTGCAGGGAGCCTGGTTGCACCATGGTGACGCCACTGGCGTGTCTCTGTTGGTAGAGCAACTGTCCCCACTGACAGTGGGGCTGGCCAACCGATCAGGGAGTAGGGATAGTTATCCAATCAAGCTTGATGCCAGCGTCACATTCTTCCTGAGGGGAGGCTATTTAAACAGGCATTAAGTACAAGGGGCGGCGGGTCAAGGTTTGACAATATATGGATATAGGTGCAACCAACCAGGTCTGGCTCACCCTGCCAGTATAAGTGACGCTATAAGTAATAAGAAATATGGGTGGGCACTCAAACTATGGACTAGGCAGAAAGCAATTTATTAATAATAAATGTATATATGTTTTTCTAAAGATCTCCAAAGAATTTTCCGCCATATTTTTGTAAAGATCTCCAAAGAATTTTCCCCCATCTTTTATAATTTATATGATCTTAATGTTTGAGAGATTTTATACTTTGAAATGGTAAAATTATACACATGAAAAAAGTAATAAAATCGCATATATAGAAAAAAACGCAAGAAAATCGCACACACATATGTATGGTGCCGCTAGGGATGTAATCTTATGTGTCCTATAGAGACATCTTAGGAATGCTTACAATAGTAGAAATACACATATAGTAAAAAAATACATCTTAAAAAATGCAATAAAAATGTATAGATAGAAAAAATGCAAAAAAAAATCGCATACATACATTTGGTGAAGAATTCCAGCCCAGGATTTACCAGTATCCCAAGATGGTGCCCTATAAAAGTGTCCTGAGAAACAGCATATTTTAGCCACTGATGAAGAAACTGGTTGTTTCGAAACACGTTTGGCGTGTAAAAATATGCTGTAGGAACTGCCAAGCCTTATACAGTTGATGGAATTAGTTTGAAGAATCTTCCAGCTGGAGCGGCGATATAGCCGAAATCAACGCTGCAAACTATTGTGAGACTGGTGCATGAAAATCGACCAGCTGAGCAGTGATTGCAGTCTGCTCCCCCACTACCACTGACAAGTGAAACTGCTGAATACTGGCGGAGAGGAGGTTAGCTTCTGAAACATACTAACATACGGACACAGAGGTGAGTCTACTGTACCGTCGATGCGGGACGCCGCACAGGAAGATATCGGTACGTAAGTAGTTACACTCCCTCTCGAATTTATCTATTTGCCGATTATATATAGGCTGGCTATTTGATCTATATGGGATTTATACACAAGGAATTCCTCTGATGGCTGTTCAGCCCTGCATTTACTGCCAGGATCTCTATGATATATACTAGAGACATTGTGCCACAATATACCACTACTAAATTCTCTGACCATTAACCAGAGACATTGCAATATATTTCATCAGTACTGGACTTTACTGACTGGTTGGATGTTTTAGGTAACTATATCCTCATACTGTTGCAAGCTTCAGTACTTGCGATTTGTATTGATAAACTGCACTAGGATTGTTTTATGTTTTATATTTTATATTTTATTGTAACATTTTTATATACATTTTTTTTATCAATTGTCTGTTGAATTTTTCCAATAAAATAAGACATATCTGGTAAACAGAAGTTGTGGTGTCACATTTCCAAAGTACACTTTGAGTAACAAAGAGCTCAGTACAATACTATGAATACAAATATACCAAAAAGGCCATAGAAGAAATTACAATGCAACAGTGTATAGCCAAAAAAAAAGAGGGTCAAGGCACTAGGAAACGTTGTGCCAATGTAGGCAATATATAAAACTCAACAACATCTATCAAAAGACAAGAGAACACAAACAAGACATGACACATGAGGGAACACTTTACAAGTAATATGTTTGGAGAATGGGCTAGACCAGGGTATCAGTGAATGTATCCCATGTTTGCAAAATTTTGTTAAATTTATCTAGTCTGTTGCCAATGGTCGCTGAGATCTGTTCCATGCGTCGAACATCGAGGATGCTAGAAATAAGTTCCTCCCTAGTGGGTTTATCCTGTCTCTTCCAATAGCTAGCTATGAGCCGCCTAGCTGCCGTGAGTATTTGAAGTATTAGTTGCAAGGCAGGTTTCTTCAATGGAGTTGGTGGCATGTTTAACAGGAGGAAATATAGATCTAGAGGGAACCTAGTTGTATACAATTGCGCCAGTAGTTGTTCCACATCCCTCCAGAACTGAGAAATAATAGGGCATTCCCAATAAATCTGAAATAATGACTCAAGGCCCAATCCACATCTCCAACACCTATCAGTCAGGGTGGGGTTGAGATGTCTAAGCAACTGGGGCGTATAGTACCACAGCATTAGAGTTTTGAAGGAGTTTTCCTTATGGGGAACGCACATGGATGTACCTGCAGCACGCTGCCATATAAGCCTCCAGTCCGCTGCCGGGATATCCCTACCCAAGAACCTTTCCCACTTGGACATGTATGAATGCCTAGTGATCTCGGGCAGGACGGGTGTAGAGAGGAGAATATATATTAGAAATAAGCCCCTTTGTGGTGGTATACAACTTGCACAATTTTTCAAACAGTGTCGGGGTAGACACCTCGGTGTCCTTAAATAAAGACCCAAACAGATGACGCAGCTGTATATATTGATATCTGGAGGTCTCCGGTAAAGCATACCTTTCCTTAAGAGGGTCAAAAGGGAGAATCCCAAGCGTTCTATAGTCTATAATGTCCACAAACCGGAACAGCCTATGGGTAAACCAAGTTCTAAAAGGAAGATTGCATGCCAGATGGGAATAGGGAGTTAAATAAGAACGGTACCATAGCTGACTTGGCAGATACCAAGGGGAATTTCCGTATGCAAATGGAGTATGTGAGGGACATTGAACCCAACAGCTACGGGACCTGTGCGGGAGGGAGTGGAGATCACAGCAGGGCATTTGGATGGATTGGAGAAAGCCAGAGCTTCTCAATCTCCATCCATCTGGAGTAGGCAAAGAGCGCTGACCAAGCTGGAATACGCCGAAGATGCGTCGTCCAGTATAATTTGGGTACATCTGGTACTCCAAGGCCGCCCTTGGATTTAAGGGCAGTAAGAGTATTACAGGAGATTCTGTGCCTCTTTCCACTCCAGATGAACCGGAGAACTGAAGACTGCAGGGCCCTCATATCACCACGAGGTATGGGGTATGGGCACGGGAAGGGTCTCTAATGCATACAAAAATTTGGTAGAATAGACATTTTTACTGCCGCAATATGGCCAAACATAGAGAGAGGTAAGGACGTAACATTTTTATATACATTTATTATTAATACATTTCTTTCTGCCTAGTCCATAGTTTGAGTGCCCACCCATATTTCTTCTTACTATTTAAACAGGCAGCTGCTGGTCACAGTTGCCTGTGATTGGTATTTCTGCCTCACTAGCTAGTTTTGTGTTTGTTACTCTGTATTACTGAACCTTTGCCTGCTGACTTTATCTCTGATGTTATCGCCTAGTTGCCCTCTGCTGTGTTCTGATACGGTCCTGGTTCAGCATGTCTTGTTTTGACCTCTGTCTGTCTGACTACTCTACTTTTACCTGTTTAGGTTTAGGCCCCTGCATTTAGTCAAGACAGGGACTCTAGACAAGTTGTGGGCCGCCATTTTGGGCAGCTCATGCAAGTTCAGTAGGTAGGGACAGTGGTGCAGATGCAGGACAGGGCTGCACTGTTCCCCTATGTTTTATGACAGAATATCTGTGTACTTTGCTCCATTCAGCTTTTCCTAAACTCTGAACAGTCTCCCTGTACTAGTACTGAAAAACACCCCACCACCCCATGCATCACTGTAAGAAAACACAACTCACTTATTGAATGGCCAAAAAGTTTAATCTTGGTTTCATCATACCAGAGAACCTTGTTTCTCACAGTCTGACAGTTTTTTATGTGCTTTTTTTAGCAAACTGTTGTGTATTCTACTTGGGAAAGACTTCCTTCTGGCCACTTTTCCATAAAGCCCAGATTGGTGAAATGCTGCAGTGATGGTTGACCTTCTCCAAGATTCTCCCATTTGCACACAGGATCTTTGGGGCCCAGCCAGAGTAATTATTGGGTTCTTGGTCACCTCTCTTACCCTGATGACTTAGTTTGGGGAACCAGCTCTAGGAAGAGTCCTGGTTGTCCCAAACTTCTTCTACTTTAAGAGGACCACTGTGCTCTTAGGAACTGTCAGTGGAGCAGAACTCCAGATCTGTGCCTCTACTCAATCCTGTCTCTGAGCTCTACAGGCAATTCTTTCCTCCTCACGGCTTGATTTTTACTCTAATATGCATTGTCAGCTGTGAGACCTTATATAAACAGAGATAATTTACCACGGGTGGACTCCACTTAAGGTCTAGGCTACGTTCACACGACGATATTTGTCGCGCTACAATAAGACGCGTGACAAATAGGGCACAACTTCACAATTCAGGTGAATTAAGGTCCATAGCTGGCGGTGGATCCGCTGAAGTTATGAAGAGGTGCCAACCTCTCCATAACTTCGGCGCATCCAGTGCCAGTTTTAAATGTAAGACTGTCTCTGAGCTGTCTTACATTTAGACCCTTTTCTAAATGTGTAGAAAAACAGGTGTAGAAAATAGTGAATGAGACAGGCCTACCAGCCCGTCCACTTCCTCCTGGCATGAGCGGTGAAAAGTCACAGATAACGGTGCAACTAACCTAACAGCCGTCATCTGCACCTGAAATACGCCTAATTTACGCGCATTTCAGATTAGTAAGTGACCCCCATAGTCTATTATAACATCACTACTTTATTATACTGATTATGAAAACATAGGGCCAGATTTATCATTAGCCTAAGTCACTTTTCTGGAGTTGAAAAGTCGCAAAAATTGCGCAAAAAGCCAAATTGCGCAATTTTTTGCAACTTTTTTGAGACTTACGCCACTCACTCCAAAACCAAGTTTATGGGCGTTTTGTCGTATGTAAATCACTTGCAAGACAGATTTATTATTGCAACTTTTTAAATAGTCGCAAAAAAGTCGCAAAAAATTGCGCAAACTCACTCCACTCATGACCATGCTTATGTTTGACAAAATCACTTTTTAAAATTGCGACTTTTCCAAAGACAAAGCCAAAATACAACTAGGAACCAGAAATACACCAGATTTATCAACCTCTGAAAGAGCCCATGATAAATTTGACTTGACTCAAATACACATACGCCTTCTTTGAAAGTGGAGTGAACTGCAAGAGTAATGATAAATCTGGCCCATAGTCTATTGTTACATCATCACCTTATAACACAAAAAAATCTGGGGTTGCAGTCGCGGCACATATTCGAGTCAGGCTGCGACCCCATTCATTTCTTTGCTAGCACCACTACACTGCAATCCTTCGGTGTGACATTTGTTGCACAACCAAGATGGCCGTGTAGATGAAAACTTCATGGGTCTAGAAGAAAAAGACACACCAGGACACAATATGGACTTCCACACATACCCACGTTTTTCAGACAACCTTATTCTCCATTCAAATTTCTACTCACTGCCATAATTCAGTGAAGAGGAACAGGGGGCTCAGGACCCCCATTCTATTGATTAGTTGAAGTCCCAGCAATGGAGCACACAGCAATCAGACATCTATCAACTATCCTGAGCAAGTGATAAATGTAATTTGTAACCGTTCATGAAGAGACTTAAAGCGGTTGTTTCGCTTCTGCAAAAGGCATTTATTATGTCGAGAAAGTTAATACAAGGAACTTACTAATGTATTGTGATTGTCCACATTGCTTCCTTTACTGACTGGATTCGTTTTTCCATCACATTATACACTGCTCGTTTCCATGGTTACGACCACCCTGCAAACAAGCAGCAGTGGCCGTGCTTGCACACTATAGGAAAAAGCACCAGCAAGCACGACAACCACTGATGGATTGCAGGGTGCTTGTTACTATGGATATGAGCATTGTATATCGTGATGGAAAAATGAATCCAGCCAGAAAGAAAGGAATATGGATAATAACAATACATTAGGAAGTGTCTCGTATTAACTTTCTCTACATGATAAATGCAACTTACTGATGTGAGACAACCCCTTTAAGATTAAACTACACAGATTAGATGTTTTCCTTGTCTCCTAATTTTATTCCAATGGTTTCTTTACATACTTGATGGTCTGCAAGTTTTAAATCTAGAACTGCTTCCTTGTGCGTTTCCATAATTGCTACACTGCACAGGTAGTTTAGAGTGTCATTACTCCAGACTGACTTTATAATTGCCAGCTCGGGTCCCAATGAGGCCCCTACTAATCATAGCTTCACATTTGTTGGCACATTGGTGATTCAGTCATCCAGCTGTCTATCAAACGTCTCCTCTTACGTGAAATTATAGAACACAGTTCCTCAGATCTTGTATCCCTATTTGTAGCTGAATCCTATTTTACCAAATATGTTTTTTATATTTGCAATAATAGTTTTTTAAGGCCCGTTTTTTATGTTTTCAAAAGGGGAGTAGTTAGAAATGATTTATGATGTTACAGTTACTGAATACACTTTGCACATAGTAGCGGAACATCACATAAAAAAAAGCGAGAGGTAATAATAAGTGATAAGCAAAATTAATAGAATAATATCACTTTTAATTATTTCAGCACGGAGGTTTAACATAATATTAATACTAACTGGTTGGAATATGCGTCCTAAGCATTAACCCCTTGGCACCGTAGTCATTTTTTTCTTTTTTCCTCTCCATCTTTCATGAGCCATAACTTTTAAAATTCACATAGCTGTATATCTGTTTTTTAGCAGGACAAGTTGTATGTTTTTAGCACTATTTAATTTGCCATATAGTATTATGTATTGAAAATTGAGAAAAAAAGAAGAAAATAGTGAAACTGAATAAAATGCAAATCTGCCATTGTTCTTTGGGTTTTAGTTTTTTTATGGCATTTTCTATGAAATAAGATGGACATATTACTTTATTTGTGCAGGTCGGTACAATTAAAGTAATATTAAATTCATATACGGTTTTTCTTATGCTTTACTACTTAAAAAATAAAGAACCTTGAAGAAAAATTTGGCTGGCCAGTCTCATCCAGTCTATGGCAGTTTTTGGCGTAGAAAATTATCTAGCAAGGGAGCCAGGTAGCTGGCGTAGATTTGGGCCGGCAGTGGATGCTCCTAAGTTATGTAGAGAACAGTCTAACTTAGGCACATCAAGTGCCAGCACAGGGTTATTAAGAATGCCATCTAAAATGCCAGTCTTAATAAATGACCCCATATGTGGGCATTTTAATGTTTTTTTCCTTACAGTGTTCACCATGCTGGATAATGGTGACACTAATTTTGTTATGTTTTAATTTTTGGGAAAGGAGCTGATTTGAAATAATACTTCAGAGTTTTTTTCATATTTATTTGAAAACAATGTTCTAATTTTCTTATTTCATCCTTTTAAAGAACATGTGATTGTTGGATCACTTATAATTCAGTATCACAGTCCGTAGTGAAAAAAAGATTTGTCACCTTTCCTGACATGTCTGTAACTACTTGCATTCCCCATGTAATACCAATTCTGGATCATCTATTCTTATGACTCTATTTTGTGTCATTCCTATGTTATTCTTGCATTTATGAGTGAAATCCAAGCAGTCTGCAATAAAGTGGGGGGGGGGGGGTTACCAGCTTGCATCACCGTCTGCTAATGGCAGCACTAATTTTATGCTGTGTGCAGGGACACCCCCTCCCCAGCTGGTAACACCCCCTTTATTGCAGATTGCTTGGAATTCACTCATAAACTTTTAGAAGGAGAATTAAGGAACTGCACAACATAGTCATAAGTCATAAGAATAGAAGCTCCATATCCAGAATTATTATTACATGTATAAATAGTTACTGAAATGGAAATATCAGGAGAGGTGACAGGTCATCTTTAACCCCGTCAGGACTGGGCCATTTTTCACCTTAAGGACCAGGCCATTCTTTGCAAATCTGACATGTGTCACTTTATGTGGTGACAACTTTAAAACGTTTTTACTTATCCAAGCCATTCTGAGGTTGTTTTCTTGTCACATATTGTACTTCATGACAGTGGTAAATTTGAGTCAAAATATTTCATTTTTATTTATAAAAATATATTCAAAATTTCAATTTCTCTGCTTAAACCAGATAGTGATACCTCCTAAAATAACTATTACTTTACATTTCCCATATGTTTACTTCATGTTTGGGTCCTTTTGTAAATTACATTTTCTTTTTTTACATTTTTTAAGAAATATTCCAAAACCCACTATTTAAGGACTAGTTCAGGTCTGAAGTCACTTTGTGGGGCTTACATAGTGGAAACCCTCCATAAATTACCCCATTTTAGAAACTACACCCCTAAAGGTATTCAAAACTGATTTTACAAACTTTGTTAACCCTTTAGGTGTTCCACAAGAATTAATGGAAAATGGAGATGAAATTTCAGGATTTAACCTTTTTGGCAAATTTTCCATTTTAATCATTTTTTTCCGTTAACAAAGCATGGGTTAACAGCCAAACAAAACTCAATATTTATTGCCCTGATTCTGTAGTTTACAGAAACACCCTATATGTGGTTGTAAACTGCTGAACAGGCACACATCAGGGCGCAAAAGGAAAGGAACGCCATATGGTTTTTGGAAGGTAGATTTCACTGGGATGCACCCCTAGAGTAGAAACTCTAAAAAAATGACCCCATTTTGGAATGTACGGGATAAGGTGGCAGTTCTGTTGGTACTATTTTAGGGTACATATGATTTTTGGTTGCTCTATATTACACTTTTTGTGAGGCAAGGTAACAAAAAATAGCTGTTTTGGCACCGTTTCTATTTTTTGTTATTTACAATGTTCATCTGACAGGTTAGATCATGTGGCAATTTTATAGAGCAGGTTGATGCGACAATACCAAATATTTTTAGTTGTTTATTTCAGTTTTACATAATAAAGAATTTTTTTTAAAAATTATTTTTTGTTTCTCCTTATTCTGAAAGCCATAGTTTTTATTTTTATTTTTTTGGGGGGAGGGGGCAACTGTCTTATGTAGGGGCTCATTTTTTGCGAGATGAGATGGCGGTTTGATTGGCACTATCTTGGAGGGCAGACATGGTGATCACTATTTAACTGCTGCCATTAGGTGTGCAGCATGTATAAACCTTTTGGTTATTATGTACTGTGGTCCATCTATTGCATTATATCAATTACACATACATTTCATTAAATACAACAGTGATATATAGAAAATATTATTATTAATATAACAAAATACTGGTGGCAGTTGTGATAATCCGGCAGTTTGTTATGATGATATAGTAGTCTGCATCGTTGCCAAATGCTAGTATTCTGTGGAAAGGTTATTTTTAATGTCCATACAAAGACACTGCCAACTCAAGATAGATTGTTTAAATATACATGAGAGTCCTATGTGTCCGTTCTTACAGTCAGTTGGACTATAATCATTAAATTGGGTGATCGTAAGAATCCAATAAGCTGTTGAACGTGATTATTCAGTGCAATAAGTTGGCCATCCAATATACTATGATCATGTGCTACACCACATTAGAGCATCAGGACTATACCCGCCCGAACTCTCTGCGCAACTTAGATAGTCTGCAAACTGCACTGAAAGCCGCACTGAAATCGCGACTATTTTGACTATGTTGCGTGCTTCAACAGTCTGCAGGCTGCACCAGGATCGCTGCTATTTGAATTGGGTTGCGTACCTCAATAGCTGACAGGCTGCATTGAAAGCGCAGCTATTTCAGATTGTATTGTGTGTTTCAATAGTCTGTGAGCTGCGCTGGAATCGCAGCTATTTCGATTTTACTGCGATATTATGTTTGAATGCCTAATTGGCATTACTCACAGTTCAGAAGCTTTCAATGTCTCAGTGCGGTTGTTCGTCCTGCGGCTGTTGATAAGGCAAAGCTGTGGCGTTCCACGTGGCTTTCCAGCGGTGAGCTGGATTAGTATACCATTTGCATTATGTCAGTTCCTTTTCCAAGCTTGTATGTAAATCAGGAGCGCTCCTTTTTTTGATAGATAATATCTATGCTGTATATATATGCGGGGGGCTTAATCCCAAACGCGTTTCGGAGATGCTACTGTCTCCTTCATCAGTGGTTTTTTGACCACACCTAATGGCAGCAGTTAAATAGTGATCACAATACAGGTGTACTGCGTTCCGTCATATACGGTTGCTGTACATTGAAAACCATCGATATTATTTGCATAGGGGGAGCAATCATATATGCATATATCTCCACCAATTCGCAACACACATGCAGTCTGACAGATGACCAAATTGCTAAATTATCTCAGGTGTATTGCGGTTCGATGCCGATTAAAATTTTTAATTTTTGAATTTTGTTTTTGTTCTTATCAAGTGATTTTTAGCGTTTTATAATAAAGAGTGTATACATTCCTAAAAGAAGCTGCTATAATCATCTATAATTATTTTCAAGAAGAGTGGTAAAATAGAACCAAGTTGTCACAATCGGATACAGACCCCACCATTTATTATCATATCGTATGCAGTGCCAGATGAGGTGTGCCCAACATAACGGTACATTTTATACATTCTATATGCTTTTATAGACAGGGTGAGTCTAATATTGTTGGAGGCACCCATTCTAATAGCCTGTGTTTAGGTGAGCCATCACAAATACTGTTTTTCATACCAGGTCATCTTTAACCCCGTCAGGACTGGGCCATTTTTTACCTTAAGGACCAGGCCATTCTTTGCAAATCTGACATGTGTCACTTTATGTGGTGACAACTTTAAAACGTTTTTACTTATCCAAGCCATTCTGTCTGCAAAAAAAAATTTCCCACGTAATCTTTTTGGTGCACTGATTCCGAAAAGGACCTCCATTTTGTCATAGGACATCATAATAATTTAGGTAACTATGTTAAATAAGGCAATACCTCAAAATAAATGGAAATAGACTATTTTTAACTGAAATGAGCTCACCTACACACACTAAACTCAATTCTTATTTCCTGTGAAGCTCCTCTTGGTGCATTTACGCTTGTGAGTAGCATCTGGAATGTCTCTCTGAAGCATCCAACAGTAGCCTGCCATGATTGCAATGCTCTATTTTCCCTGGTATCTCCTTTCCATCTCTTTAATGTCTTTTCAGGAAAGTAGTCAAGGTGGCACTGGAGGAAATGCACTTTCAAACTCATCAGGCAACCTAAAAGCTTGAAATGCTTTCAGCATTCGTCTGACGATCTTTTTGTAGTGAGGATCTTTATTATTGCCTAAAAATTTCTGTATGACTTCTTCAAATGCAATCCACCCTTCTTTTTGAGGATCCCTCATGGTATTGACAAACTCTTGATCAACTATAAGCCTTCTAATGTCTGGTCCGACGAACACACCTTCCTTCAATTTTGCCGCCGACAGGCCTGGAAACTTGGTGACTAAGTATTTGAAGCATTCTCCTTCTCTTGGAAGTGATTTTACGAATTGCTTCATCAATCCCAATTTTATGTGAAGAGGTGGTTGAATAACAGAATAACTTTATGGGAGGGTACCAAAGTTTCTTGGAGGACATCTTTTTAACCGACTGTTAGAACCCTCGGCTGCCAACTCTTCTTGGTCCAGTGATTCTGCTGTTGCTTCAACACTGTATATTCAACACAGATGAAACTGAAACTAGTGTCGAATTAATACACTTTTGCAGAGCCATAACATAATGGTTGAAAAATGACGAGCTAACACGACCTGCGATGAAAAAGTGTGAACAGCCTAGAACCAAGAACCTGATGATGATCCGTGCACAAGTGTGGACTGCAGGAGAGAGCAGCCCTGTGTCTGTACACGAGACGTCCCATTGTTGGCCACGCACCCTGCACTGACCGGAGCTGCTGCTATCTGCCCTGTGTCTCCCACCCACTGGATTCTTCAGGAAACATTAACCCCTTCTACCATTAGAAGGACATACTCAGGGCTGAGGCTTACACATACAGCATGCTGCTGAGTATCCCAGTATTCAGACATGTCACTCAGAGCAGCACTTGTATTCACCCTTTTTGCAGGGGGCAGAGATTGTTTACCTGCAAATAACAACAAAGGGCCAGAAGAGAACTAGGGAAATGAGGAAATTGAATTTTTTCCCCCTAAAACTTGTTTAGCTTCTGTATATATTGCTGACCATCGGATTTACAGTGCAATATTTTTTTTTACATAACTCGGACAACCTCGGAAAAATGCACTTATGTGAATTAATTAATAGTAATTTGGACTTTAAATTTGGTTAAAAACCCATAATATAAAAAAATACCAAAAATTTTAAAAAATTTATAAATGTGAAGACAATTTTTTAATTTTGTGGCAAATCATGACGTCTAGGAGTTTTTTCAATATTTATTTGTTTTTAGCACGTGGTATCTGATGGGTTAAGTGTCCATGATCAGAGATAACTCCAATCACAGACACTTAACCCCACAGATGCCATGGATCACCTGCTGGCTATGAGATGGGCGTCTGGTACTATATTTAAACTTTTGACATCCGCCATACATGTACTGTCGCTAAGGGCTTAAAACATTTAATACAGCAGTCTAAAGATTTTTCTCAGTGAGTTTTATGCTTATTGCGTGGCTTACTTTGCAACGAAATATTGTCCCAATTTCGAGACACAGTGATGTATCTTAAGCCCTTCACACTAAGTCAAGCACACTTTCCATTAAGCCAGAGGACATCTGTCAGCAGATTTGTACCTATGAAACTTGCTGACCTGTTACATGTGCACTTGGCAGCTGAAGGCAAATGTGTTGGTCCCCTGTTCATATGTGCCCGCATTGCTGAGAAAAATGTTTTGAAGGGAATCTGTTACCAGTTTTATGGTGTCCTAAGGGCAGCATAAACAAGTGACACATTCATTTACCAAGCTGTTTTGCCATTTTGCCAAAATCTTGCATTGAACATCTCCAGTGCATAATGATGAGTCCCAAATATTAATGAGCTCCTGGTTCTCCCCGCGACCTGCTGCTGATTCATATCAAAATTGTCAATCAGTGGTAGGTGGGCAGGGAGAGCCGTGAGCTCATGGCAGTGGCAGGACAGTAATACAGGACAGTAATACACTGGTGGCAGGACAGTAATACACTGGTATAGATCATACCAATGTATTACTGTCCTGCAGCGGCGGCAGGGAGCTCAAAGGCTTCATAGCAACCAATGACGCTGTGCGCTCCTGTTGTAAAAAAGAAATCCAGTCCTGGTTACCACGCACTGGTCACGGACTGGTCATGTCCGGGTTTAACGGACGTGTGCATCTAGCCTTAGGGTACTTTCACACTTGCGTTGGTGCAGATCCGTCTGTTTATTTGCACAGACGGATCCGCACCTATAATGCAAACGTTTGTATTCGTTCAGAACGGATCCGTTTGCATTAGTTAAAAGAAAAATGACAAAGTCCAAAACGGATCCGTTTTGAATTACATTGAAAGTCAATGGGGAACGGATCCGTTTTTAAATGCACCATAATGTGTCATTGAAAACGGATCCGTCCCCATTGACTTACATTGTAATTAAAAACTGATCCGTTAGGCTCCGCCTCTTCAGACGCACACCAAAATGCTGCATGCTGCGTTTTGGTGTCCGCCTCAAAACAGAATAGAAGCGGAATGGAGTTTAGAAGAGAACTGGGGAAATGAGAAATTGAATTTTTTCCCTAAAACTTGTTTAGCTTCTGTATATATTGCTGACCATCGGATTTACAGTGCAATATTTTTTACATAACTCGGACAACCTCAGAAAAATGCACTTATGTGAATTAATTAATAGTAATTTGGACTTTAAATTTGGTTAAAAACCCATAATATAAAAAAATACCAAAAAATTAAAAAAATTTATAAATTTGAAGACAATTTTTTAATTTTGTGGCAAATCATGACGTCTAGGAGTTTTTTCAATATTTATTTGTTTTCAGCATGTGGTATCTGATGGGTTAAGTGTCCATGATCAGAGATAACTCCAATCACAGACACTTACCCCACAGATGCCATGGATCACCTGCTGGCTATGAGATGGGCGTCTGGTACTATATTTAAACTTTTGACATCCGCCATACATGTACTGTCGCTAAGGGCTTAAAACATTTAATACAGCAGTCTAAAGATTTTTCTCAGTGAGTTTTATGCTTATTGCGTGGCTTACTTTGCAACAAAATATTGTCCCAATTTCGAGACACAGTGATGTATCTTAAGCCCTTCACACTAAGTCAAGCACACTTTCCATTAAGCCAGAGGACATCTGTCAGCAGATTTGTACCTATGAAACTTGCTGACCTGTTACATGTGCACTTGGCAGCTGAAGGCATATGTGTTGGTCCCCTGTTCATATGTGCCCGCATTGCTGAGAAAAATGTTTTGAAGGGAATCTTTTACCAGTTTTATGGTGTCCTAAAGGCAGCATAAACACGTGACACATTCATTTACCAAGTTGTTTTGCCATTTTGCCAAAATCTTGCATTGAACATCTCTAGTGCATAATGATGAGTCCCAAATATTAATGAGCTCCTGGTTCTCCCCGCGACCTGCTGCTGATTCATATGGAACAAAATTGTCAATCAGTGGTAGGTGGGCAGGGAGAGCCGTGAGCTCATGGCAGTGGCAGGACAGTAATACAGGACAGTAATACACTGGTGGCAGGACAGTAATACACTGGTATAGATCATACCAATGTATTACTGTCCTGCAGCGGCGGCAGGGAGCGCAAGGCGTCATAGCAACCAATGACGCTGTGCGCTCCTGCTGTAAAAAAGAAATCCAGTCCTGGTTACCACGCACTGGTCACAGACTGGTCACGTCCGTGTTTAACGGACGTGTGCATCTAGTCTTAGGGTACTTTCACACTTGCGTTGGTGCAGATCCGTCTGTTTATTTGCACAGACGGATTCGCACCTATAATGCAAACGTTTTTATTCGTTCAGAACGGATCCGTTTGCATTAGTTAAAAGAAAAATGACAAAGTCCAAAACGGATCCGTTTTGAATTACATTAAAAGTCAATAGGGAACGGATCCGTTTTTAAATGCACCATATTGTGTCATTGAAAACGGATCCGTCCCCATTGACTTACATTGTAATTAAAAACTGATCTGTTAGGCTCTGCCTCTTCAGACGGACACCAAAATGCTGCATGCTGCGTTTTGGTGTCCGCCTCCAAAACAGAATAGAAGCGGAACGGAGCCTAACTGATGCATTCTGAACGGATCCTTATCCATTCAGAATGCATTGGGGCTTAACTGATCCGTTGTGGACTGTTTGTGAGAGCCCTGAAACAGATCTCAATCAAACTTATTGCCAGAGAGAGTGAAGGGAAAGACTAGGATTCCAAAATAGAAGAAGAATTGTGTGTGTTGTGTAGAATAGGGACAAGAAGGGCAGCTGATAGCCAGGGAAAAATTAATAAAAAATAAACAACAAGAGATAACAAGTTTTCCTAAAAATTCTGAGTCCTAGGAAGCTAGAGTGGGTTATATACCAACTTTCAGGGCAACTTTTAGAATTTCAGTTTGGCCTGAATCGATTTGGGTCCAAACTTTTTCAAAAATTCAGCGAACCAGACCTGAAACGAATCTTGACTGGTTCGCTTATCTCTAATTACTAGCAGTACGTAGTGATGGTCCAGTTGAGTGTTACCAGTTGGGGGGGGGGTCCCTGCACAGTCTGACACAGGCAGCACTGGCTGGATAGTGTCAGACTATACAAGGACACACCCCCAACCATAGGCGTGCGCAACCTATTGCATTAGGGTGTGCACCCTAAAGCACAAACACACACACCGCGCGCACGTGTATGTATATATATATATATATATATATTATATATACATACACACACAAATACACTCTGCATACATACAGACCCACACTCATATAATTATCAATATAAACAAACATTTAGTTCTATTACCCCGCCCTGTATAATTTACCTTGATTTATTATATAACTGAGGGGTATCAGGGTACCTTATACAGGGCAGGGTAATATAACTGAGGAGGGCTATCAGGGTAAATTATACAGGGGGTAATATAGCTAAGGGGTATCAGAGTACATTATACAGGGGTTATATAACTGAGGAGTGCTATCAAGGACATAATACAGGGGTAATATAAGTTATATTACCCCTGTATAATGTGTGATAACCCTCCTCAGTTATATTACTCCTCATATACCCTGATACCCCTAGTTATATTACCCCCTGTATAATTTACCCTGATACCCCTCAGTTATATTATATTTCTGAGGGGTATCGGGGTAATACAGGGGACAACTGAGGAAGGGTAGCACTGTGGGACAGGGTACATACTTCTTTTTTATAATGCGTGACATGGTACATTATACAGGGGAGTGGGGACAACTGAGGAGGGGTAGCAGTAGCACTTTGGGACAGGGTACATAACATACTTCTTTTTCTTATGCGTTATATAACCGTATGGATGGGTCCCAGACCGGAGCAGCTGGGCAGTGGGCACCAAGTTCCTAGTTCCCTTCCAACATATCACGTTGTGCGGGGCACGCAGCGTTACGTGACGTCAACTCAGCCTGCGCAGCACGCACAGCTCTCTGCCTCCGCCGGGTCGCCCCCCTATGTGAATACTAGCCGCCACCTGCCCGCAGCCAAGTATTGTAAATTAGTTAACATTGCGGCGGGCGGCAGCGGCCAGCGTAACAGACAAGAGAATCAGCCGGGGGGACACCCAGGAGCTGGAGGTGACAAACCTATTAGGGTATGCCAAGGCACACCTGGCACACCCCCTGCGCACGCCTATGCCCCCAACTGGTAACACTCAGCTGGGTCTTCACTGAAAAGTCATACGTTTTTGCCCTTATCTGTATTTCCTTCATGTGCGCTGCCAGTTCCCCAAAATGTAAAACTTTTTCATATGATCCACGCTGCTCCTCTCTATATTTACGCACTACACACAAAGTTTCTCCTTCTTACATCTCACAGAAGCCTCCACTACACCACCTTCCCAGTAGCCCACATTTCTCTCCAAGAATAGATATATCTATATGGTGGAAATTAATATACAAAAGACTTTAATTATACTCACAAAATGCTTGTGTTAAATCGAATATCATCAGCCTCGCTTCCTGCTTGTTCACACTCGCAGGTTTGTTAAGGGTGTTGGCTCCATTGTATCCACAAGGAAACAGGGCAATACACGGAGATTCTCGGATAATGAAGCATCGTCACTTAAATGTCTTAGAACCACTTACATATACTCACATGTACACTAAAATCAAGTTATCATCCGACCCGAGTTTCGCTTTCACTTCCTCAGGGGTATAACTAAAGTGTATATCAATTTCCTCACAGTACTTCACCATATAGAAATATCTATTTTTTGGATAGAAATCTGGTCTACCAGGTGGTGTAGTGGAGGTTTCAGTGAGAGATGTGCACTGGCAATTGGTTGTTTCAATAAGGGCTCACGCATATGGCCATTGTTTTTTTCTGCATCCGATCTGCATTTTTTTGTGGATCAGATGCGGACCAATTCACTTCAATAGTCCCGCAAAAGACAGTACATCCACAAAAAAATAGAACATGTCCTATTCTTGTCCGTATTATGGACGAGGAAAGGACGGTTCTATAGAAGGGACAGACGTTCCGTTCTGCAAAATGCAGAATGCACACGGCCGTATCTTTGTTTTGCAAAACAGGCTATGTTCTTCTGCATGGGCCCTAAGGAGGAGAATCTTTATGTGCAGTGTAGAAATATAGAGAGGAGCAGCGCAGATCACATGAAAAAAGATTTACAAAATCCACAGTTGTTAACAGAATATTAAACAAGATGTCAGCACGGTGGCTCAGTGGTTAGCGCTGGGGTCCTAGGACTGAATCTGACCAAGGACAACATCTGCATGGAGTTTGTATGTTCTCCCCGTGTTTGCATGGGTTTCCTCTGGGTACTCCGATTTCCTTTCACATTTCAAAGACATACTGATAGGGACCTTAGATTGTCATCACTTTCTGTCCCCAATGTCTGTACATTGCTGTGGAATATGTCAGTGCTGTATAAGTGAGTAAATAAAATAAAAATGTCAGTGATGCACCGACGGTTAATAAAAGAAAAGTTCACCAAGATAGCTGAAATTTTGACTGATGAAACCGTTTTACCGCAATCACCAACGCGCTGTAGCAGACACTTGAAAAGCAGCTTACATAAGCATAAACCGCTGATTTCTGTACCCAATGTAAGGCGATAATATTCCTTTAATAAAAGATAAGCAGGATAACCAATCTGTTGTACTCGTGCATCCAAAGATGCAAAGCATCATGAGCTCGTCTGCAAGTTATTAATACAGGGAATGAATGGCACAAGATGCGCATCCAGAGAATTGGAGAAATTGAAATTAAATAACTTCAATAAATCTGAGTCATTCCTTCATCGAGTCCAATAAAACAATGTTGTAGATTGAGGCTGGAGAAACCTTTACAAAAGAAAAATGCTATATGATGAGCAACATTTTCTCCTGAATATAGTGGAGAGTGAGGTAATGAAATGCAGACATATTCCGCTCTATCTAAGGCAGTTTGCTTGACATTACAGGGACCTAAAAAACAACAGCATAGATATAATGTATTTATGTATTCATTCATTGAATTATACTCTACAAATTGTATCAGAGCCACATCTTGGTACATAACCCAAATTACCATATAAATTGGATAGTATTATAAAAGAAAAATTCCACAAACTTTTTTTTATTGTAAAAGTGGAATATGAAACAAAAGCATAGAGGCAGTACCATCTGGATTGTGAACTCAGTAAAACAAAATGGACACCAGATGCCAAAATACGGAAACACTACAGGGTCTTCTTAATTACCCTAAATATAGTGTGTGCATGCACTTTACTACAAAGAAGCTGTTCCAAAGCTGTTTCATATGACATTATGGAAAGTTCAAAAGATAATGCAACCCTGATGGACCAAGTCACAACAGAGTCAGTGGCACCAAGGAGAACCTCAACACTGTAGATGGGTTAGCAGAGCTGGCTCAAAGTATTACATATGATTACATATACAGTAAATTGAAAATTCAAGGTGAACATACCCTTTAATGGTGTTTTATCACACATACCATAGGACTTTTGTATGATTATATTTGACATTAGATACTTATATACACACAAAGAACATAAAGAACACAGAAACTATTTATCAAGTGTAACAGATAGACAATAAGATGTCCCTCACGTTGAGGGACATAAACCGGGTCCAAATCTGATAAATGGAGTAAAAACTATTTCAAGGCTGTCACCTACTCCTTGCAAGTCAATCTTTCTCTGTTAGGATGCATTCACACAACCATATGTATTTTGAGATTCGCAAAATGCAGATCCGCAAAAAATACGAATGACATCCGTGTTGCATCCTTTTTTTTCGTTCGGTCAATGTGATCAGTGATATCCATCAGTGACTGAGTCAAAGTCAAGAGTGGAGGCACACTGAGATTTGGTATAATGGAAAGCTTTTCACCTGTTCTGTGTCTTTAATCCGCACCTGGTTTTCGCACAAAATCACTGATGTAAATCATTGATCAAACACTGACTGTGTGAAAGCGACCAAATTTTTTTCTATATTCTATTTTAAATGCAATATCAGACAAAATAGCATTAAAAGGTAAGACTTTAAGGGAAGAGGTCAGGGTCAGACTGGTCCACCAGAGTATCCTCTGATGGGCCTAGGCTCTGATACCATAGTGCACCCTAAAGGTCTTGGAGCTGCCTTTAGAGCCAATCACTTGCTACTAGGGTCTATTTCTTTTACTCTAAATCTATAGGCTTTTTTGATGATATGGGGATTGGGCCCTAAGAATAATTTCCTCTGGTGTGCCCACACAACCCCAGTGGTGTTCTTATACTAGGCCCATCATTCTGATATCATGGAAAGCTGTGGTGATATGAAATGCTGTGATATCATGCTCATCTGCAGCTGTGAATCTGCTACCTTTTAAACTGTGAAATACCCTTTAATTACCTCCCAGACTGAAAACTTCCCACTCATTCGATCCTGTAGACACAATGCGAAAAAAAAACTAGATCAGCTGTTAGCTACTATATAGGCCACCATAAGGTGACCACACAGTGTACCTCATATCTTTGTATCTATCTCACATCTATCAATCTCTCTCATATTATCTATCTATAAATCTATCTTTCTTATCTAACTTATAGCTATCTATCTCCTATAAAGAATCCCCCCGGCGTGACCAGTGAACACAGAGGAAGCTGGAGAATCTCTGTACATACCTGCTGTAGCCTCTGACCATACAGCTCACCCTCCTGCAAAGGAATGAGGAACCCCAACAGTGTTTGGTTATACAAGGGCTATCATTATGATGTCATGGAATGATATGATGTCATGGAATGCTGTGAGGCCATGTGCTCATTTGAACATGCAGCTGGTAATCTGTTGTCTTCTAAACTTTCGAAAACCCCTTTTAATTCCTCTCCAAACTGTAATAATTTGGCCATACAGTGCATCTATCTATCTATCTATCTATCTATCTATCTATCTATCTACTGTATCTATTTTATACAACGCCAGCATTGTGATGTCATGGAATGATGTAATGTGCTCATTTGCATATGCAGCTGTCAATCTGTTATCTCCCCAACTTTGAAAAACCCCTTTAATTCCATTCCAGACTAAAAACTTCCCACCCAATGGATCCTGTGGACCAAATACAAAATAGGGCCAAGATCAGCTCTTAGCTGCTAGCTGGGCGTCTCAGTACAGTGCTCCTCCTATCCATCTATTTATCTATCTATCCATCTCATAGCCATATATCTATTTATCTCATATCCAGCATCAGACTGGCGCACCAGAATACCAGAGGATCCTCCAGTGGGCCCAGGCCAAGATTTAATTTTTTGGCCTCAATTCTAAGCGTCATATTTGGAGCAAACCAGGCACTGCTCATCACCTGCCCAATATCATCCTTACAATGAAGCATGATGGTGGCAGCATCATGCTGTGGGGTGTTTTTCAGCAACTGGGACAGGGTGTCTACTCAGTTTTGAGGGAAAGCTAAACAGAGCAATGTACTGAGATATCATTATTGAAAACCTGATCCACAGTATTCTGGACCTCAGACATGGCTGAAGGTTTACCCTCCAACAAGACAATGGCTTAGGGACAACTCTGGTAATGTCCTTGATTGGCCAGCCAGAGCCCTGAAGTGAACCCAATCTAACATCTATGTAGAGACTTTGAAAATGGCTGTCCACTGACTGACAGAGCTTGAGTGGGTCTGCAGAGAAGAATGGCAGAAAATCCACAAATCTAGATGTGCAAACCTTATGGCATCATACTCATAAAGAGTGGACACTGTAATTGCTGCCAACAGTGCTTTAACTAAGTCCTAAATCTGAATACTGCAAGATTTTAGTTTTTCCTTTTCAATAAATTAGCACAAGGCCGCAACATAACAAAATGTGCTAAAAGTGAAAGGGTCTGAAGACTTTTTGAATGTATTGTACTGTAACTAATTTATTTGCATTAAACTTGTTTCATAGGGGGCTTAATGTTTCAGATACTACAACATGCATCTGATACTGAACCCACCGTAACAACCCATGTACGGTATATTTCCTCCACAGAGTAGTTTCAGATATAGTCAAGTTTTCTTGTTCCAACCTGCTTTGAAGACCTCTGTCTAAAGCTTCAGCTGCTTCTATTTTAACATCTGAAAATTCCTGGCGATCAGCCAATTCCAAAGTAAATTGACCTTTGAAACTGTTTCTCATAAAAGCCAAATCATTGGGTATTCCTACTTGATGGCAGTTCAAGTTGGAACTACAGTGAATTACTGTACCATACAATTGTACAAGGTAGATATAGACATGGGGGTCATTTATTAAGACCAGCGTTTTATACGCTGGTCTTAATAACCACTGCGCTGGCAGTGGATCCACCTACGTTATGTAGAGGTGCCCTAACTTCAGCCTATCCACCACTGGTCTAAATCTATGCCAGCTCCCTTGAACATTTTCTACGGCTAAAACAGGTGTAGAAAATGATAAATGAGCCTGGTTAGGAGGCCCACGCTCGGGTTTGCTTCCAAGTTGTACCTTGGAACCGAACCCGAATTCGGTACCAAAGTTTTTCACAGTAATAATTAATTAACAAAGTTATTGTCACTACCAGAGCTTTGAGACGTTCTCACAGCTCTGTTTCTCCACCCCTGTGATGATGTAACTACTAGAGCTTTGAGACGTTCCCACAGCTCTGTTTCTCCGCCCCTGTGATGAGGTCTTTACTTTCTGTTTCCTTCCTCCCAGCTGTCCCTCCTGTGTTTGATTGCTCTGCCTTTAAATCACCTCTCTTCCTTTGTACGGTGCGGATTATACTACTTCATTTGACCTGTATCTCTCGCTTGAGTATCTTCACTGGTGTGATATCTTTTCTGGACTTGTGTTCTGCTGAAGCAAGTACTTCGGACATTGTCTGCTGACTTTGGATCTGTTTTCACTGCTGCTGCAGCTCCTTCAGTTAAGTGTGCAGACATTGTGTGTTTCTGTTTGTTTTGCTGACTGGATCCGAGGCGACCCCGGTTCCGTCCATATACTGAGCAGGGCACCGGTGGCCGTGCCCCTTCCACTACTGTAGGGGTTACAGTGGTCATCAGCCTTAGGTACGCTGGCATGTCTCGATCCACCATCTGGATCTGGACATGGGCTTAGCAGCATAGGGAGAGCTTTTAGGGTCTGACAGGGGTCACCCTTTATGTTCCCTAGTTTGGGTCCGGTCAGTAGCTAACTCACTGTGTATGCTCTTGTTGCTCACATACAGCCGTGACATTATAATCCGCCGAAACCGTCCTTTTGACATGGATCCGCTTTCTGACCTGGTTGACCGCATGCAGGGTCTTTCTTTGGAGGTAGCGGATCTCCATCAATCTATGATTCAGCTTCAAGCATTGGGCTCGGCTCCGGCCCATGGAGTCTGTTGCGAGCCAAAGGTCTCACTTCCGGAAACGTTCTCCGGGGGCAGTGAGAATTTTGTTCGCTTCAGAGAGGCATGCAAACTCCATTTTTGCTTGTGTCCCCGTTCCTCTGGTAATGAGGAGCAGAGGGTGAGGATTGTCATCTCCTTGCTCAGGGGTAATGCTCAGACTTGGGCTTTTTCACTGCCATCGGGGGATCCCTCCCTTCGATCCACAGAAAGATTTTTGTGGCCCTGGGGCAGATATATGATGACCCGGATCGTGTTGCTCTGGCTGAATCTAACTTACGTTTTTTATGCCAGAACAAACTGTCTGCTGAGCTTTATTGTTCTGAATTTCGGAGATGGGCAGCTGATTCAGGTTGGAATGATGCTGCACTCGGAGTCAGTTCTGTCATGGTCTCTCAGAGAGATTGAAAGATGCGTTTGCTTTCCATGAGAGACCAACATCTTTAGAGTCTGCCATGTCATTAGCGGTACGCCTTGACAGGCGTCTAAGAGAAAGAAACGAGACCTCTCGGTCCAGCCATTGTCACTCTAGGGGCAGTGGTGCGGACTCATTCAGTGTGCAGGGGTCTCATCCTGTCTCGGTCCCCTCTGAGGAGGAGCCTATGCAGCTAGGTCGACTTGCCCCTGATAAAGGAGGATTTAGTCCTCAGAGAATGGTGTGTTTTTGTTGTGGGGGCATTGGTCATTTGGCAAATGTTTGTCCCTCTAGGAGATTCATGAACTGTACTAAGAGTGATAATAAGAGAAAATCCTCAAAAGGAAAATCATCAAACTCTGCTTCATCTGCTACCTTGGGCAAAGTTGATGTAGGAATTGGGGCTTTTCCTCTGACCTGCAGTTCTCGTTTTCTCCTTTCTGCCAGGGTGGCGCTAGAGAGCAAAGTCATTTCTTGTGAAATTTTTGTTGATAGTGGAGCGGCCGTCAATCTTATTGACACTCAATTTGTAGCCAGGCATGGTTTTCGGGTTTGCACATTAGAAAAAGATATACCTGTTTTTGCCATTGACTCTGCTCCACTCTCACAGAGATCCCTGAAGGGCATTGTTCACAATATCCGGTTAGCTGTAGGTGACACTCATGTGGAGGATATATCTTGTTTTGTCCTTAACGGATTGCCTACTCCTCTAGTGTTGGGGTTACCCTGGCTCACTAAACATAACCCCACTATTGATTGGCAAGGAAGGCAAATAAATGAGTGGAGTGAGTTTTGTAGAGAGAATTGTCTCACAGCGACTTTTGCAGAGGTATCTACTAAAACTTTGCCATCATTTCTCTCTGATTTCTCGGACGTGTTTTCCGAGAGCGGTGTGCAGGAGCTACCTCCTCACCGGGAGTTTGACTGTCCCATTAACCTCATTCCCGGCGCCAAGCTGCCAAAAGCACGCCTGTACAATCTCTCACAACCGGAGAGAATCGCAATGCGAACCTATATCTCTGAGAGTCTCGATAAGGGGCATATTCGTCCCTCAAAATCACCGGTCGCCGCGGGTTTTTTTTTTGTTAAAAAGAAAGATGGCTCTCTGAGACCTTGCCTAGATTTTAGGGAGCTGAACCGTATCACGATTCGCGATCCCTATCCCCTTCCTCTGATCCCAGACCTCTTCAACCAAATTGTTGGGGCCAAGGTTTTTTCCAAATTGGATTTGAGAGGCGCGCACAACCTGGTCAGGGTCAGAGAGGGGGATGAATGGAAAACAGCCTTTAATACTCCTCGAGGGGCATTTCGAGAATCTCGTTATGCCTTTTGGCTTGATGAATGCTCCGGCCGTCTTTCAGCATTTTGTTAACAGTATTTTCTACCATTTAATGGGGAAATTTGTATTGGTGTATCTTGATGATATTTTGATTTTTTCCCTGATGTTCGGACTCATCAGGATCATCTTTTTCAGGTTCTGCAGATTCTGCGAGAAAATAAATTGTACGCCAAGCTGGAGAAATGTGTGTTTATGGTATCGGAGATTCAATTTCTGGGTTTTCTCCTCTCTGCTTCTGGTTTTCGCATGGATCCGGAGAAGGTCCGTGCTGTGCTTGAGTGGGAGCTTCCTGAGAATCAGAAGGCATTGATGCGCTTTCTGGGTTTTGCAAACTATTACAGAAAGTTCATTTTGAATTATTCCTCTGTTGTCAAACCCCTCACTGACATGACCAAAAAGGGGGCGGATTTTTCCTCTTGGTCGGAGGAGGCGCTTGCAGCTTTTTCTAAGATTAAAGAGAGTTTTGCGTCTGCTCCCATCTTGGTGCATCCCGATGTTTCCTTACCTTTTATTGTTGAGGTGGATGCTTCCGAGGTGGGTGTGGGTGCGGTTTTGTCCCAGGGTCCGTCTCCTTCCAAATGGCGACCCTGTGCCTTTTTCTCTAAAAACTCTCACCGGCAGAGAAAAACTATGATGTGGGAGATAGGGAATTGTTGGCCATCAAGCTGGCTTTCGAGGAATGGCGCCATTGGTTGGAGGGGGCCAGGTACCCTATAACCGTTTTTACCGACCATAAGAATCTGGCGTACTTGGAGTCGGCTAAGCGTATGAATCCGAGACAGGCCAGATGGTCTCTGTTCTTCTCCAGATTCAATTTTGTCGTTACATTCCGCCCTGGGATCAAAATGTGAAGGCTGACGCCTCTCTCGCTGTTTTCCGGGAGGAGGAAACTCCGAGGACCCGGGTCCCATTTTGGCGGAGGGGGTAGTTGTTTCTGCTCTGTATTCTGATTTGGAGGCCGAGGTCCAGGCTGCCCAGACTGAGGCACCTGCCCGTTGTCCTTCTGGAAAGTTGTTTGTGCCTCCTGAGTTACGTCACAAACTCTTCAAGGAGCATCATGATACGGTTCTTGCTGGTCACCCCGGGAGTAGAGCCACGGTAGATCTCATTGCTCGGAGATTTTGGTGGCCGGCTCTTCGTAAGTCGGTGGAGGGTTTTGTGGCTGCTTGTGAGACGTGCGCCGCGCTAAGGTCCCTCGCTCACGGCCTTCAGGTCCCCTTCTCCCCTTACCCATACCTTCCCGTCCTTGGACACACCTGTCCATGGACTTTATCACGGATCTTCCTCGTTCCTCAGGGAAGTCGGTGATCCTGGTGGTGGTGGACCGTTTTAGCAAGATGGCACATTTCATACCCTTCCCTGGATTGCCCAATGCTAAAACGTTGGCGCAAGCTTTTGTCGACCATATTGTTAAATTGCATGGCATTCCCTCTGATATTGTTTCCGATAGAGGCACGCAGTTTGTGTCCAGATTCTGGAAGGCTTTCTGTTCTCGCCTGGGGTTCGGCTGTCCTTCTCTTCTGCTTTTCACCCGCAGTCGAATGGTCAGACTGAACGCGTCAATCAGAATCTGGAGACATATTTGCGCTGTTTTGTTGCAGAGAACCAGGAGGATTGGTGTTCGTTTCTCCCTCTTGCTGAGTTTGCTCTGAACAACCGTCGTCAGGAATCTTCTGATAAGTCACCATTCTTTGGTGCATATGGGTTCCATCCGCAGTTTGGGACATTCTCGGGAGGGGCTCCTTCTGGTTTGCCTGAGGAGGAGAGATTTTCCTCGTCTTTGTCTACCATTTGGCAAAAGATTCAGACTAATCTAAGAAAGATGAGTGAGAAATATAAGCGTGTGGCTGATAAGAGACGTGTGCCTGGTCCGGACCTGAATGTGGGTGATCTGGTGTGGTTGTCTACAAGAAATATTAAACTGAAGGTTCCCTCCTGGAAATTGGGTCCCAAGTTTATTGGGCCTTATAAAATCTTGTCAGTCATCAATCCTGTTGCCTTCCGTCTTGATCTTCCACGGGTTTGGAAGATACATAATGTATTTCACAGATCTCTCTTAAAACCATATGTCCAGCCCACGGTACCCTCCTCTTTGCCTCCTCCTCCGATTTTGGTTGATGGCAATCTGGAGTTTGAGGTTTCCAGAATTGTGGACTCTCGCATTGTCCGCGGTTCTCTTCAGTACCTCGCTCATTGGAAAGGTTATGGTCCTGAGGAGAGGATGTGGGTTCCGTGTCGGACATTAAAGCCACTCGCCTCATCAGGACTTTTCATAGGGCTCATCCTGAGAAGGTGGGTCCTGGGTGTCCGGAGTCCACCCGTAGAGGGGGGTACTGTCACTACCAGAGCTTTGAGACGTTCTCACAGCTCTGTTTCTCCACCCCTGTGATGATGTAACTACTAGAGCTTTGAGACGTTCCCACAGCTCTGTTTCTCCGCCCCTGTGATGAGGTCTTTACTTTCTGTTTCCTTCCTCCCAGCTGTCCCTCCTGTGTTTGATTGCTCTGCCTTTAAATCACCTCTCTTCCTTTGTACGGTGCGGATTATACTACTTCATTTGACCTGTATCTCTCGCTTGAGTATCTTCACTGGTGTGATATCTTTTCTGGACCTGTGTTCTGCTGAAGCAAGTACTTCGGACATTGTCTGCTGACTTTGGATCTGTTTTCACTGCTGCTGCAGCTCCTTCAGTTAAGTGTGCAGACATTGTGTGTTTCTGTTTGTTTTGCTGACTGGATCCGAGGCGACCCCGGTTCCGTCCATATACTGAGCAGGGCACCGGTGGCCGTGCCCCTTCCACTACTGTAGGGGTTACAGTGGTCATCAGCCTTAGGTACGCGGGCATGTCTCGATCCACCATCTGGATCTGGACATGGGCTTAGCAGCATAGGGAGAGCTTTTAGGGTCTGACAGGGGTCACCCTTTATGTTCCCTAGTTTGGGTCCGGTCAGTAGCTAACTCACTGTGTATGCTCTTGTTGCTCACATACAGCCGTGACAGTTATTACACAAAGTCCTGCGAGACTTCGCGAAGTAATAACTTTGGCTCATCGGAGCCAATACATTCTAATACGGTATTAGAATTTGGCTCCATACAGTATTACAGCAAAGATTTATGCGAATAGACTTCGGGTGAAGCATCCGAAGTCGATTAGCTCATCCCTAGTGCCCATGTCACCTCCAACCTACTTCTCAAACTGACATTGCTGTGCAAGCTGTGACTTCTGTGAGAAAATCAGCTCAGACAACACCGAAGAGATAAACCATATGCATGTATAGAATTATGTCCTGTTCTGACTACAGGTGACTGCAGGATCAGACTGCAAACATGGTTTGTTAATAGTGGAGTAGTAGCTGCATTAACAATGTCCATACACGATAGCATAAGAACTGTATACATATAACTGCAACGAGGGGGGCTGGAGGGGTGTCCCAGACACACTTAAAGGGTCACTAGCTTTTCAAAAAACTTCTGAAATGTCAGAGACATATCAAAACTTTAGATTAGTGGGGGTCTGAGTGCTAAGACCCCCATCAATCCCTAGAACCAGGGGAGAGAAGCACATGCATAGCACTCTCTCTCTCTCCTCGTTGCTAAGGATGAAATCGAGACAGACCCATAGAATTCCATGAAGCTCCTCTCAGCACCGAGGAGAGACGGTGTGTTATGTGCAGACTCCTATTTTCTCGTTCTGAGACAATCTTTTGAAATGTCTCTGAAATATCAAAAGTTTATTGAAAAGTTAATGACCCTTTCAAGGGGCCGTCCAATGAATAATATTCTACAGATTTCAAACCAGCACCTGGATCTGAATACTTTTGTAATTGCATCTAATTAAAAATGTATAGTAGCTTCTGAGTTATTCACTGAAATCTATTTGTATAGCGACCTGCTGTTTGCTCTTTTTCCAATTTTTCTTTGTCTTGCTCACTGAGATGGTGTCACGACCGTAGACGGGGAAACACACTCATACGTAGAGCCCTAACTGGAACCCAACCTGCTGTCCCTGCCTACTTGCAGAGAAATATAATGTTCACGAAGTGGTGGGGGTGGCACTGCTCCTCTCTGTGTCATGTCTTTGTATGGAGAATAAATGGTAAATACTTGCAGAGAAAGCCCTAAGCGGCGACTCCACAACTGGTCGACTGTCCCTATGCTGGTAAATGCAGGAAGCCAAACCAAGCACCTGCGGTAAAAACTGCAGGGACTTGTCCACACAACTGGAAACCAAAACTGACAAACGCACAGAGAAGGGTCAAACAGAAATAAGTCAAAGCTGGGAGGTCAATACAGTACCAAATCACAGAGAGGAGGGTGGTCAAAAATAGCTAAGCCAAGTGTCAAAACCTGTCAGGAAACTGGGTACAAAATCGCAGAGCAGAGAGAGGTCCAAGTCAAGCTGAAGTCAAATCCAAATAGCAACAATCCAAACCGCAAAATAGCAGCTGGAGCACAGCACGAAAAACTTATACCTGGAAGGGAGCAGATAGGACACACCTACTGAAAAAGTGCAGCTTGAAAGAAGCTTGTTCTAGCAGAACAATTTTAGCAATGAATGGGGAGATCTCTGGATCCATGTGAGGTACAGGGCTGGCTCTAGCTTTGTTAGGGTACTTTCACACTAGCGTTTTGGATTCCGTTTTTGAGATCTGTTTCAGGGCTCTCACAAACGGTCCAAAACGGATCAGTTAAGCCCCAATGCATTCTGAATGGATAAGGATCCGTTCAGAATGCATCAGTTAGCCTCCGTTCCACCTCTATTCCGTTTTGGAGACGAACACCAAAATGCAGCTTGCAGCATTTTGTTGTCCGTCTGAAGAGGCGGAGCCTAACGGATCCGTTTTTAATTACAATGTAAGTCAATGGGGACGGATCCGTTTTTAATGACACAATATGGTGCATTTTAAAACTGATCCGTTCCCCATTGACTTTCAATGTAATTCAAAACGGATCCGTTTTTGACTTTGTCATTTTTCTTTAAAACTAATGCAAACGGATCCGTTCTGAACAGATACAAACGTTTGCATTATAGGCGCGGATCCGACTGTGCAAATAAACAGACAGATCCGCACCAACGCAAGTGTGAAAGTACCCTTAGGCTACTTTCACACCTGCGGCTGAATGTTCTGCGGATGCATATTTGCAAGGCAGTGGCTGGATCTCAGCCGGACCCCATTATAGTCAAGAAGCCAGGGAGGTGGTAGTTTCCAGCAATTCCAGATCCAGAGAATCTAGGTAGTGTGTTCTCTGCCACAGATATCTCTACATATTAAAGGGAGTGTTGAGGGACAGAAGTAATGCAACATTTGATGGGGCACTATTGTTCTGCTGTATGGGGGAGGGGGTTGTCTGCTTGTGGGGTCTGTATGTCAGGCTGCTTTTTAGTCCCACTCCAGCCCTGTCTCCCATGGTCACGTTCAGCAGCTGCTTGGCATACTTACATACGTTTTAATATCAATGATGGGAAGTTTCAAATGGAGGGAGGGGGTAAACACTGAATCTTTGTCCTGGGTGAAGAAAAGCCTAGTTTTGCCTCTACTGTAAGCTGTTTAAGTTTTGAAAAGTTGCCTCCTATTTCATATTCGATGCACTGGAGCAACGAGAAAATATCCTTTGGCACAAAATAGAACTAATTTGCAAGATTATTTTAATCCTAACAGTTATACACGTAACAAAGTCAAGCCTATTGAAAAAATGAATACTTATTCAGTAAAAAATATATTGATTGTCCAGACCAGAACCTGATTGCACAAAGTAAAAAAATAAGAAAAGGAAGAAAGAATCGAGAAACGCTTTTCATGATTAAGAGACCTTTTGCTCCTACTCAGAAGTAATGGAAAAAAAATCAGACACGAAGATAAAAGTGTAGATAATGACTATGTGTGGCAGTGTGGTGTAAAAACCCTTGATTACACCAAGTTATTTGATTAAACTGACTTTCAGCCCTCTCTTAACTATCCTCATAAGAGCTGATTTTAAACTGTCCTCTGCCACTGTCAAAGTGAATATCAGATTGTAACTAATGGAGTTCCTTTCCTTGTTACCTCTTGATTTCTGGAAATTTCATCATTTTTCCTGTTTTACTCTACAACCACAGTCTACTAAATCAGATTTTAGCTATCATTTTTGCTTTAAATGAGAAAAAAAAAAATATTGCGACTGGGGTCACCATGTCTAAGCTTTTAAATAAGAGGACATTGACATGAGAACACATTATGAATGTTTCAGTCGCATTGCCTATATAAATTATTACCTTACCAGTACTAGTAATTCACACACCGAGTTCAGACTTATTTACCGTATGGTATTTTTTTGACTACCTTTTAATCTAACCAATACTTAGGCTGGATTCAAACATCCAGATTCCAGGTGTGTGTCCCTGCCGGACCACAGGTTTAATGACCTATGGTGCTGTGAGTTCATCCCTATGGTGCTGTGAGTTCATCCCTATGGTGCTGTGAGTTCCTCCCTATGGTGCTGTGAGTTCAGCCCTATGGTGCTGTGAGCTCATCCCTATGATGCTGTGAGATCATCCTTATGATGCTGTGAGTTCATCCCTATGATGCTGTGAGCTTAGGTAATTTAACCTGTAGTCAGGCTGGGGCACATGACCAGAATCCTGAAGTCTTGAATCTGGACATGTGAATCAGACCTTAAAGGGAGTCTTCCACCCCAAATGTGCACTAACTCACACTAACACCATTGCGTCGATAACAGTCCCCACATTAAAATCCTACTTACCATAAGGTTGTCAGTTGCATAGTTCGTCTAAAAAATACTTTTATTGTATATGTAAATCAGGGTCTGAAGGTGCCCAGGGGCGGCGTTCCAACGGCCGGTGCCCAGGCCCCGTGCTGATTTCCATGTGCAACAACTCCCCTTTCACCCATTTGGCCCGCCCTTTCTCTGGCTGATTACCTCCTCTTCTTCTGAAATGCAGCGCCTGCGCCGATGACAGCCCTCTGATGCAGCATCGGCTGGAGCGTGACTTACTGGCCGGCACATGCGCACTGGATACTCTGAGGCATCTGCCAGTAATGGGTAGTACATTGCGCATGCGCCGGCCCATACGTCATGCTCCAGCCGACGCTGCATCAGAGGGCTGTCATCGGCGCAGGCGCTGGATTTCAAAAGAAGAGAAGGAGGTCAGCCAGAGAAAGGGCGGGCAAAATGGGTGAAAGGGGAGGCGTTGCACATGGAAATCAGCACAGGGTCTGGGCACCGGCCGTTGGAACGCCGCCCCTGGGCACCTTCAGACCCTGATATATACAATAAAAGTGTTTTTTAGACGAACTATGCAACTGGCAACCTCATGGTAAGTAGGATTTTAATGTGGGGACTGTTATCGACGCAATAGTGTGAGAGTGCACATTTGGGGTGAAAGACTCCCTTTAAAAAAGATTCTTACCATTGCCTTTTATCCCAGGACAATTCTATGAAAGGGGTTGTCTCACCATAACTATCGCTGTTCATATGTTAGGGCACCTGGACACTATAGAGGGAGATCCCCTACCTCTGAAAGAGTAGTTTATATGCAGACTGCTATCTCCAGTAGTCACTCTTGGAGAACAGATAGACAAAAAGGTAAAACTAAGATAATTTTTAGAAACCTTGATAGAAAAAGAAGTCAACAGTTGTTTCTTTAGTCTTAGTGGAAATGTGTTTGAAAGATGTTTCCAACATTTCCATTACAGTCCTGGTGGTATTAGTTGGTAACTAGACAGTCTAAGGCCATACACTACAAAAAGTTGGAAAACTTTTGGATGAAGTCATGCCAGATGCATCATGATATTGTTGCAGAAGATTCAAGGTTTTTTACTGTGCTTTGCTACACATCCAAGGGCGGACTGGGAACTTAAAGTGGCCCTAGAAAAAAAAAAACTGAAAGTGGCCCCATGTTGTGGGTGGGTGCAAATTAATGGAAGGCAGGACCAACACAATTAGCGGGGCCAGCAATACCATATTGCAGAACAAAATACCATCCCAGCAGAGCCAAATATCTAAGTGCAACACAATAAACTGCTACAGCAGCATCGAAAACCACATGGTAGCACAAAATACCTCCTTTGAAGATGTCCCTCTGTGGTGGTCAGCACCAGCTGCCACCTTCTCTCCTCCTACTCAAGTTGTCTCAGGATGGCAATACAGTTGAATTTAGGAATCAGAAGGGCATCTGTGGTCGTCGGCCAGGTTCATAACTACTTGACGCCCGCAGTTTTAATTAACTCTGGGAACTACACAGAGCATTACTTACCTGGCTGGCAGCTGTGAGGAGGGATCAGGCGGCCCCCTGGGCATTGGCCTTACAGCAAATTCCCTACATGGCCAATCCGCCCCTGTTCATATCACATTTTTGTCTCATGTTTAACGTATACAAAAAACATATACGTTAAACAGATACTTATAAATACAGTGGCATCTGTCACTCTAGAGTTTTACTGTAAGGAAAAAAAGTATACACTAACACACACCTATATAGGAGTATTTCAGGTTATTAAATAGTTTTAAAGGAAAAGATTCAGTGAAGATTCAGTAAAACTTGTAATTTACTCATTTATATCCATGCTCATTCTGGGCTTTGAAGTCAAGAAGGCGGACTTATCAGTGATTGACAACTATCTCAGTCATAGAGAAAAGGCTGTCAGTCACTGATAGGACCACCTCCTTGACTTCACAGTCCAGAATAAACAGGAATTTAAATGAATGAAATACAAGTTATACGTAATAATTTCCCACAAAACTATATATGAATTTGCTCAGTTCTTGCTGCTCTATAACCTGCTGCCTGAAGATCAGTTAGCATTCTCAGAGTGACAGGGTCCCTTTAAGGCAAGAGTTCAGGATTTGGCATAGTAACGTGCAAGAAACATATATCCTTTGGTGGGTGCAGGACTGATAAAACAAAATAGGAATGTGAAGTAAGCCAGTTAAATAATACAGCAGTCCAAAGAAACATGGAGAAGGCCCAGCAGTGTCCAGTTTGATGCTTAAGGAATCAGAGAGTCCAGTTTTATACTTGAGGACTCACAGAGCCCTATCTGTTACTTGAGGAATAGCAGAGTCTAGTTTGTTACTTGAGGACTAGCATAATTGAGGACTAACAGAGTCTAGCCGTTTCTCAAAGAATAGGTTTGTTACTTGAGGACTAGCAAAGTCCAGTTTGTTACTTAAGAAATAGTAAAGTTCAGAAATAACAGCGTCCAGAGCACGGCGGCACTGATGCAATGCACAGGGGCAAAGACATGAAGCACAGGGGCACAGTGCCTAGGAGATAGCAGGAGTGTCCGTTGTAGACCACATGTGGTAGCAGTAAAAACCAGGAGCAATGGCCAGGAATAGGTATTGGATGGAACCAGGAGATCCCTGATGCACCAATCAGAAATAGCCCTTGGACAGATCCAGGAGACACCTAAAACAGTGATCAAGAGCAGGCAGGGGTCATAACCAGGACTCCAGGAGATCCCAGGAGCTGGGTGAAGAGCAAGCCAGGTTCTGAACCAGGAAATACCAGGAGCAGCATCCAGAGCAAGCAAGGGTAGGAACCAAGAAAAAAACAGGAGCAGCACCTAGAACTGGATCACAAAACAGGATGAGGTCACAGCAAAGGCAGATGTCTCAGTCTAGTAGTCTCAGTCTGTTAGCGAGTAGTAGATCACAGGCTAGTTGCAGGACACAGGAGCTGGAGAGAATGCACAAAAGCTGGAGCACAGACACAGGAGTTGGAACTTGGAGATGGATGCAGTGGGCAAAGCAGTGACAAAGGGACATACTGTAGCAGAAACATAGTCAGCAGGACTTAGTCAAGAACGTAGCTGCGGGTCATAACCAGGAGAACAGATCAAGAACTAAACATAGTTTCCAAAGGACAAGGCAGGACATACTCAAAGATAGACAGTAGTACCGCAAATACCAAGAATAACTTGAAACTAGAGACAAACTTTGGCTTGAGGCAAAATCCACAAGAGCAAAGCACCATCCAAAAATACATGTGTGAAATGTACATAGATCCTCAGGTCAAATGCATGAGGAAACTGGCTGGATATTTATAGTACTTAAACACATCACAAACAGCACTGCAGCCAGACCAGGGAAGAGTTTAACCTCTGCTTTACTGGTATAAAAGACTGAACATAGACGTTCTGGTTTTGTATCCAGAATAGCAGTAGGAGCTGAGTTTAATAGACAACCTGGCTAAAATGGCATCCCGCCAGCAGGAAAGTGGTTAGCAGCAGTGCCAACAGCACAGGTTCATGCTTCACTACAAAATAATTAAGATAAAGGCTCATGTACACAACAGTGGCCTGTGCATAGACCTGTAGTATCATGGACCTGAAGGTATTCCGTGTGCCACTGTACTCTGACCTATCCTCTGGTCACAGGCAGCGATAAAACTAACCAGGAGAAGAAGCCAGAAGCAGAAGGCTCCATCCAATAAGTAGTGGTCATGACAGCCAGTACACGGTGAAAAGAGCCTTCTGCTTCCGTCTCCATCTATTGTTTCCAGAGCCAGCAGCTAAGACGCAAACAGCTGATCGGTGGGGGTTCCAGATGTTGTACTTCCACTGATCTGATATTGATTACCTATTTGGATGATGGTTCATCCATATATAAAAAGTTCCTTATGAAGCCCATTTATACTGGCAGAAGTCAGAAGCATGCCTGTGACCCTCAAGCAGAGCTGCATGAAGAAGTGTGGAGGATGGGGGCAGAATGACAGAACGCTACATACCTAAGAGGTCATCCAGCAAGTTGTTACAAACTCTTATGTGAACTGTTGATTGGTTACGTAGCTGCAATCTTTTCTTGAAGTATGTCATTTTATTTTTATTTCTTTATAAAGAAAAAGAATATGTCTGAAAGCAGCAATGACACGGTGCCTATGTTTGATCATAAAAGTGCCAACCCAATGTGTGCAAGTTAGCATTTTCATTTTTTATTGCTGGGGGTGAGCTGTTTTTTGTTTCATTACTGCATTTTCTGTTTTGTCCACTGGTATACCCTCTGTAACTGTACACAACTAAAAATGCAATCCGTCTCCATTAAACCACATGCCATAGTTCAAACAAGCTCTAACGCTGGGCATCGTAACCATCTTTACCTGCAGTCTTCTTTGAAGACATTTTTGAATAATGCAACAGCAGAAGGGTTGATTATGTGAACATTTATGTAAAAAGACACATTTTCCATCCTCTCTACGTCTTTTTCAAGAGGGTATATTTATGAGCGGTCTTTACAACTTAACAGGAACACAAAGGCCTAGTTTCAGAGAACATCAGTGTTAGCAAGGGCAATGTTAAAAAAGTAAGATGTTATCATACACAGCCGCCTGAAGACTTATTCTCAGATTAACATCTGCAACTGCAGACAGCTATAATCTATCTTCACTAGCATAGGTAGCTGAAGATGCTAAGACCAGAGATACAACGCGGCACACAAAACGACATGCTCTATCCAGCAATGCAGCAGCCAGACCTTTTGGTGGAATGCCCTCTTATGTTAGGTGTATCGGGCTATTTCTAAGAATCTCATCAATCAACCAAAATGTATTCCTGCTCATTTCACCTCTTTTCGCTGCACAAAATGAGAAGAAAAAAACACCAACGCTTGACTTTATTTTTACACTGATATTCTAAACTTATGAATGTAATCAGCATCTCCACAGTATACAATAGTAGTGTCCTAATTTCACGCTAATGTAATGTGGATGCGGTATTCTGTAAATGCAAATTACGCCAAAGACCCAAAAAAAACTCGAAAGACCAGAAAACAACATTTCAAACTAAAAAAAAAGTCATGGTTTCTAGTGCATTTTATATTTATTGACTTCCAGATGACATCTGGCTGCAGTGATTTTTTTTTTAAAGAAAAAAGGCATAAAAAACAGCTACAAAAAAAGTGACGCTTTTCAGCAAAACATCAGAAGGGCAGATTTATTAGTCTAGACCTGCACCAGATTTATCACAGTGGCTCACGCTGGATAATCAATTCGGCCCATGGCTAGACACTTTTGTCTGACTCTATACCCGCTATTGGTTGGCTTAGTTGGAGACAGAATTTTATGCCAGAAGTGTGGGACAATTTTGCTAATTAATGTTGTCTCGAGGGTGACGTTAGGGAGGCTCGTCCCCGTCATGGCCTGCTATTGGCTGCTCCCCTCATCGCCGGATGTTTTGATCCGAGTGACAGGGAGATGCAGAGGCAACCATGCAGGGATCGCGAGCGACGCGGGTGCCGGGGATCGGGTAAGTATAATGTTACGTATACAAGGCGCCCGGGCATTGGGGGGGGTCATTATAGGGGTTGGATAAGAGGAAAAGGGAACTACTTAGGGAGGGATCTAAAATATAAGACATATTCTGGTTTAACATATTTTTTGTTTTGTGTTTCCTCATCATTTTCATGTCTTAAATAAGAATCTACCATGTACAACAAAGAAATCATATAAAAAAAATTCTGCTATTTATTGATCATTTTTGCATGAAAAATACAGTCTAATATTTTTGGCGTGTTATCAATGTCCTTGTCCTGCTGGATGGACAGGCAGTACCAGCTAATGTATAGTTTTCTACAATGTATGTTTACAGAGACCATTTAATATCATCTCATATGCAACCCTAGCAGTTTTTCCCTTATAAAACACAGCAATGTGGGTTTCTTAACTGGAAGGTAAGTGATCTTTCTATTACTAGCCCTTCTTCCTCTTCTATTCAAGTAAATGATTAGATAAATCAAGTACAGTAAATGTCAGGAATACTTAAGATGGGAGTTTATAACTCAGGATGAAAACATAAACAAACCGGCTACTTCCAGAGCAGCTCACAACAAGAAAATGCTGCCACCTAGAGGTTGTTGGTGAAACAAAACGCAATTTGTATGTAAAATATAAGCAGTATATATATTGTTAGCTTTAATATATTATCTCATTTCAACAAGCAATAATAATCTACTCAATAAAAGTAATCCTAGATTGCACTAGTTTGTATATGCCTGTATCCTGTCACTGTATAACATCCCTATATGAATGTGAAACTTTTTGTATCATTAGATACCTCAATTTGTTGTAATTATATCTTACCACAATAACACAGAACAGTGCTGTGCTCTAATGATAGTAAGAGGCTTCTGGTCCACCCAATTTAAGAGATTAGTGGCATCCAAAGCCTATATCCACCCTCCCATCACTACAGAACATACAGGATAATACAGTGCCCCATACCTCTTACATCCAGTGACGTCTACTTTGATGTAGATGTTCTCTTTCCTCGTCTTCTCCTTTCAGACCAGACCGCCATTTTTCAGCCATTTCTTGTCTCTGCAGTTTAATAAAAAAATCTTAGTTTGCTACTTTTCCATCATCCTCCCATCTTCTGGACAAATGATCTTACCACCCCCAATACTGTGCCGCTGTGCTCCACAATATTATACTGCAGAAACATATAAACCCTCTGATAATACTAGTACCATGCAGAAAGTGCCCTTCAATAATTATTGGCACGCAGTGTCCTAAAATAACTGTGCTCAGCAAATACTGCCCCTGACACTAATAGTGTAAACATAACGTCCCCCAAAAATAATTGTGGTAAGCTGATACTGTGCCAAGGTGCCCCCACAGTAATAGTGCTCCCAAAAGTCCCACCAATAGTAATAATTCTCTGCTAGAGCACACATGGTAGAAATAGTGCTCCTACAGTGCCCCCAACATGTCCTCACTGTGCCCCATAAGTAATAATGCTCTCATAGTGCCCATACTAGTAATCATGTTCCTCATAAACCCTTCAGTAGTAATAATTCTCCTTATAATGTGACAGTACAAAAATGCCCCCTTATAATGTGTGCCAGTGCAAAAAATACCCTCTTTTAATGCCCCCAGTTGAGCTAATGTCCCCATAGTGCCCCCATAATGTGCCAGTATAAAATACCCCTATATAGTGCCCCCAGTAAATACCCCCATAGTGCTCCTCTCTACCCTTCCTCCATGCCCCCCATAATGTACCAGTATATAATGCCACATATATAGTGCCCCAGTAGATACCCTCAATGTCCCCCATAATTTGTAAGTATAAAATATTCCTTCCTAGTGCCCCCAGTAGATGACCCCATAGTGCCACCCAATAATGTGCCATTAAAAAGTGCCCCAATAATGTGCCAGTAAGAAGTGCCCCCATAGATCTCCCCAATAATGAGCCAGTAAGAAGTGCCCCCATAGATGCCCTCTAATAATGTGCCAGTAAGAAGCCCCCCCCAATAATGTGCCAGTAAGCAGTACCCCCATAGATGCCCTCTAATAATGTGCCAGTAAGAAGTGCCCCCATAGATGCCCCCCCAATAATGTGCCAGTAAGAAGTACCCCACAATCATGTGCCAGTAACAAGTGCCCCCATAGTGCCCCCAATAATGTGCCAGTGAGCAGTGCCCCGATAGATGCCCTCTAATAATGTGCCAGTAAGAAGTGCCCCCCCTAGATGCCCCCTAATCATGTGCCAGTAAGAAGTGACCCCCCCTAGATGCACCCCAATCATGTGCCAGTAAGAAGTGCCCCCTATTCATGTGTCAGTAAGAAGTGCCCCTCATAGATGCCTCCCCAATTATGTGCCAGTAACAAGTAACCCCCCACCCCCCCACCCCCCACCCCAATCATGTGCCAGCAACAAGTGCCTCCACAGTGCTCCTCTCCTATATTGTACCATATTAAAAAATAAACACTTATACTTACCTGTATCAGGCTGGCAGTGATGCGATGCAGGCCTCTTCCGGCCTGTGTCCTGCGTTGTACGGCTCAGGCGGCGCCGCCTGCATCGGCCTCTGATAGGATGCAGGCACTAGGCCTGCAGCTTATCAAAGGAATGGGGAAGGGAGATGCCTCTCCCCTTCCCCCCAGCATCCATCTGTATTGCTTTCCTGAGGACGGCGATACAGATGACTAAGGAGATGAGCGCTTCTGCAAAGGAAGTGCTCATCTCCCTGTGCCCTGGTGCTGCCGTGCCCCACTTGTCACCAGTGCCACGCCGCCTGAGGTGATCGCCTCACCTCGCCTAATTGGCAGTGCGGCCCTGCTGGCGCCCCCTGCAATTTTGCGCCCGGGGCAATAGAACTCCCCCCCCCCCACTCCCCCCAAAAGCTACACCCCTGCCTCAGGCAATGGAGAATATCGTCTCTGTATGACTGTAACCTCTGTACCCCTATTTTTATGTCCCTGTAACCTCTAGATGAATCCTACTTCTACCAAATGTGTGCATGTTTTGCGTATAGTTTTTCAAACCCAGTATCGTGTTTACATAGACATCAGAAGTGCAGCAGGAATATTAAACTGTCCAGTCAAGAGCTCAAAAATTATATGCAGGTCAGCACATATAGGAGATGGTTAGCTGCTACTTCTTTTCCACTGTACTTGCCACCTGACTGCAGAAGTCTGATCTGTGACTACAGTGGCTTTAGTACCTCCACAGAGTCTGAGGTAGTCTGGGACACACTTCCGTTCTCACCATTGGTTCAGACTGATGCTCTGTCCCTATAGATTGGCTTCAGTGTATAAACACAAATCACAGGCTCTTTAGGAAGCAAGGCCAGAATGATTATAAAGTGCAGAGTACTAAAGGATTAGTGCTAAAATTATGGACTGAAGCTTAGAAAAGGGGCATCTTAAGGGGCCTAGATATAGGGGAAGCGGCTGCTTTGGGGCCCAAACTCAGAAGAGGTCCGTCCAGAAAAAGGACTGAAAAATTTTATTGTCAGAGCCCCCTCAACTATATTATACAATGACATCATATACAGGCCCATCGTAGGAAATGGACGGAGCGGCTGTCAGGCCTCATCTGAGAGAGTGATCTTGACTAGCCACAGGAGTGGGGTTTGCACTGGAGGAAGGGGTTGCAAAGAAGTTGCTGGGGGGAAAGTCTGATTCACAACTTTGCTGTGCTGTGTTTGCTGTCCAGTCATTTCTAGTTACGCCCCTGCGTGTCTTGTTTTAATTTACTGGGAAATATAAGGAAAAAGGAAATATTTATTGCCTACAATGCCACTGTGAATTATTGTTATAAATACTGTATCTTCAGACTATAACAAACATTCAACATTGCAACTATAGGGTAATAAGCAGTATAGTCTTTTAAAGTTAAATGAAATATGACTGCTACTGTCTCCCTTAAAGGAACACTAAATCCATTTCTGTTGTCACAGCCCCACAAAGCAGCCCAAGAAATATATTAATATTATTTATATAGTACAGTCAATATACTTAAATTATTCATATCAATGCTCTTACACACTGAAACATAATTAAAAAGTCAAGCCTTGATGTATGCATTCCTCAAAAGGATCAACACATGAGCCCCAGTAGGCTTAAGGGGTTGTTCCAGTTTATAATTAATATAGTGCAGGGACAGGGATGTTAGGGTACTTTCACACTAGCGTTAGAAGAATCCGTCAGGCAGTTCTATTGCCGGAACCACCTGCCGGATCCGGAAATACGTATGCAAACGGATATCGTTGTTTTCCGGATCCGCATCCGTTAGACTTTTGCATTGAGATACTGGATCTGTCTTTCAGGTATCATCCAATACAACGGATGCAGTATTTAATTCTTTCATAGCTAGAAACAACTGCGCATGCGCAGGCCAGAAAACGTATCCTGCGATGCGGCAATTTCTGGAACACTTGGTACCGGATCCCGCATTAATACATTTCGATGGAAATTAATGCCGGATCTGAGAAGTTGGATAGTGATCCGGGATTTTGGCCGGAAAACTTTTTGCCAGGTCAAATACCCTACAAGGGACGGAATGGAAGACATCCTGATACATACTGAACGGATTGCTTTCAGTTCAGAATGCATTGTGACAAAACTGATGCATTTTTTTCGCTATTGAGACCCTTTACCGGATTTCAACACCGGAAAAGAATAACGCTAGTGTGAAAGTACCCTTAGCCATTTTTGTAATATACTTTATTAGTGAAAGATGTTTCTTTGTACTAGAAAAGTGTGTAAAGAGCCCTTTTAGCAAAGTTCTGAGTGTTGCTAAGGACAGTCTGTCTTCAGCGCTCTGCTGAGCGCTGAAGACGCCTGTGTGTAACAAGTCAGATAGGCAGGGTGATGGGCAGTCATAATTAGGGCACATGTATATAGTCAGGGACTGGGGTAGTAACAAGAGGCAGGCTGGAAGCCACTATATGTTACATGCAGGCGTCATCACTGACGATAGACGATAGACTCTCTTACACCCTATCTTGTAAGAAACATCTTTACCTAATAAAGTATATTACAAAAATGTTTAACATCTCTGTGCCTACACTATATGCTACGTTAGTAGCCAGTACCCACTGCTGCCCTACTACTGCAGGCAGGTACGGGCGCCACTTCACTCACCCTGTGTTTGTCCCAAGTTCCAGCACTCCAGCAGCGAATCCAGGAACCTATGTCCTGTGTCTCTATTGAAGGCATTATTCATTGAACCTTACTTTATTCTGTAGTATTGAAAGGGTTAACCCCCTTTGGTTCTGTGTGCAGCTGCTTCTAATGTGTTAATCAGCTCTGCTATATATGCTATTTTTCTCACTCACTGTCTGAGCAATACAATGACTAGCTTGTCTGCCTGTGTACCAGCATCTGATTACTGGATTTTGATCCTCTGCTGCCTGACCTGACCTGTGCCTGATCACTGTACTAACCCTGTGCTGCCTGCCCTGATCTTTGGACTGTATCTTGGGTTCGCAAGAAGTCTGCCTGCCTTGACCTTGGCTGGTTACTTACTACATGTTTTGTCTGATCTCTAAGGTCTTTGCACTGGTGTCTCTGACCCTCATGGGTCAGCTGTCAACCACACCATGACTACTCCATGAGGTAGCAGCCTCCTCTGCAGCAAAGTCTAGACCCCAGTATAGGGGTTAAAGAGTGAAAGCAAGGGAACTGCCAGGATAATGTCTTATGTATTAGCCTTAAGTCAAACCAGTTGGTTGGGAATTTTTGCTACTGTAGCTTTTCTATGGCTTTGGAAAAGACAGGCTAGCCTTCACTCCACACAAACATTAATGAGCCTTGGACATTCATGATCCTGTCACTGGTTTAACATTTGTCCTTCTCTGGACAACCTTTGGTAAGTACTAACCACCGCATGCTGAGAACACCCTAGAAGACCTGCTATTTTAGAAATGCTTTGACCTAGTCATCTAGCTATCAATATGCATCATACAGTAATACAGTTTTCAAATCTACATTCCACCAAGTTTTTCAGAAAAGGAAAGCTGATGTCCAGTTATCACATAAAAATTATTCATTTGGCCAATTGGCTTTAAAAAGTTGTTTCTTGGATTTAATTATTGGTGGCTTAGCCTCCGGATGGGCCATCAATATCTGATCAGCAGGGGTCTGATAGACGTCTTATATGGATGGAATGCCAACAAAAGTATACAGATCACTTTTCGAATCCAAGAAGTTCTTTGCTATTTGAGCATTTTATTTGGTTTTCCACTGAACTCAGGTAGCAGGAAAGGCTAGCCTCTAGCTTTATAAGACTACCTGTTATCACTGATTTCCTACTGCTACGTTGCTCAGTCCATTATCCTAGGAAGAAATAATTTTTATTATGTAAAGGTTGCAATATTAGAGATGCATAGATTTAACAGAAAATCTTTTAATATTAAGAATTACTTTCATAAATAGTAGACATGCCCCAACACTAGACCAGAGCAGCTGAGTAATCTCCTGATGCTCCTTCACAAGTCAATCAGAAGGCTTTAGACTATTTTGGAACAAAGGTCTGTGTACCATTTAAAGACAAATCACTTATAGACATAGCATAAAAAGGTTTCATAGTCTGTGTCCCGTTTACATGGATTATGGCTAAGTATCATAATTAAATGAACATCTATGTGTAAAGAAATTACTTGAAGTGACCTTCCAGCTCCAGATAAAAATTTCAATCAACTGGGGAATGCATAGTAAACGTACATCGTGTCCTCCACTTCACCGATTGAGCTGCAAATCTGTCCATTTTTGGGGTCTCTCTTCTTGCACACAAGATGGCCTTCTTAGACTATCTGATGCAGAAAGTGACCAGGACATTTCTTGCTTGTCCAGTGGTGTTCCTGAAATGGCAGATTGGCCAGTGCTGGACAATCCAAGAGCAGCAGAAAGTTCCCAGGACTACCAAAACGCAGTGTGCATTGGGAAGTCTAAGAAGCTGCATGGACTCTTAATAGGTCAAATGAGGGGCACAATGTAAGTATACTATGCATTCCTCAGATAACTGGCTGTTACCAGTCTGACACTATCCAATCAGTGCTGCCAATGGCAGACTGTGCAGGGACAGTAACAAGTTTAAACTTTATTGCAGACTGCCAACAATTCCTCTATAATCTTTTAATAGGAATAATAACATAGCGTTATCCGGTTACCCGTTCCAAGTTCAGCTCCAGTGTCAGCTAGTCCTTAAGGGCCCTGTTTTATTAGGGGTCCATTATTGTGTCAGAGCTTGGGCCTCCGGCGGGTTCGCTGGTGGGCCAGTCTGACCCTGGTAGCTACTGAAACAGGTAGCCTCTTGAATCTTATTCATTTGGTTGTTGAAGATTTCTAATACATAAAACATCACATTTTACTTGTTCACTTATCTATCTTTGTTTCCATGAAGCATTTAAAATGTCAGTAAAAACTGGAAATAAGGCTATCCTAAAAAATGACCGAAGAGATGTTGTCGCATCAATGTGATTTTTGACAGAAAACGAAATTACATAGAAAGTAAAAGGGCATAAGAGGGCATGTCATTAACTTTGCTAAAAGTCTCTTGTGCCCAAGTTGCCTTCACTATGAACATCCCGGTATCTTTGCCAGTAAATCAACCACCACTTATTATTCCTCTGTAGGTGGTGTTAGTCGATAAGATCCTTCAAAGCTGACATCCTAATTTTTATAGATTCCTAGTTGTTATCTTGCATTTCCAAAGTTCATCTGGTGCAACGATCTAAGAATTCGTCGGTTATGGGCTTTCAATGCATCAGTAAATCTCTAAAAAACCACAAGGAAGTCTCACGTTGAGAAGTAGGAAATGATAAATCTAAAAATATCATGTCATTTGGAGAGAAGCTTTTATACAGATGCAGACAGGAAACATAGTCTTCACACTGGCTCGCTAAATGTATCCCCTGCAGAATCACTAAATCTATTTTCCAGATATAAATGCTTGCTTTGGAAAATGGCAATTTCTCAAAATTAAGTCTACAAAATAATCACTGCAAAACAAGCTAAAATGTAATAACTAATGGCCCAATGCGTCTCTTCTCAACATGCTGAATGTAAATGACTGAAAAAGGAGAAAAACATACAAAGCCATTATCAAGTAAATTAACAGCGTTATTTGAGTTTATAATTCATAGTTTGTAGCATTATTAGGAAAATACAATTGCTTTTTGTTATTTTCTTTACGTGAATTATCATGGTGAAAAGCATAAAACCACTTTCTGACAAAAATGTTTAAAGAGGTAGTGCCTGGACCCTGAGCTTCTCTTCACATAAAACTAGTGATCCGTTCTCCACACCATGCCAGAGGGAAACTGAAGCTAGCTGGCTTAACATGTATGCATTTACTGTATATTTCTGTATGTACATAGTAATCAGAGGCTATATTCTTAGCCACCACCAGATGGGGCTGCTGTCACCCTTTATATAGGAGAAAGCTGAGCATTCTTGAATCAATTAATTCCAGTCTAAGGGCTCATGCACACGACTGTATTTTCTTTCCGTTTCCGTTCCGTTTTTTTTGCGGACCGTATGCGGAACCATTCACTTCAATGGGGCTGAAAATACGGAAGTTATTCCATGTGCATTCCATTTCCGTTTGTCCGCATGGCCGTTCCACAAAAAAGTAGTGCATGTCCTATTATTGTCTGCAAATAACGGTCTGAGGCACCATTCAAGTCAATGGGTTCGCAAGAAATACTGAACGCACACGGAACACATCTGTATGTCATCAGTATTTACTCCGTATTTTGCAGATGCATACTGTAAAAATGCTATCCCTAGCCCATATTGCTCAGGTGTTTGGTGATTAATAAGTTACTGTTTCCATATACGATCCGCAAAAAACAGATCACATACGGAAACCGTACGGATATGTTTTGTGCAATAACTGAACGGAAAAGAACTTAAATCAGAGGGAAAAAACCTCAGATGCGGAACAAAAGATCTGTTAAAAACGGACCGCAAAACAATAATGGTCATGTGCATGAGCCCTAAGCCAGTGTTTAGTTGGAGTCCAGCCTAGAAAGGGCTAGGTAAAGGAAGCACATGAGAAAATGGGAAGCTGACAGGCCAGCTCATCCTGGACCTGGCACTATCCAGGATAGTGTCAGAAAGCAGACCAGATGCAAAAGAGGTGTAGAGAAAGACCTGTAGAGGTGACCAGTCTTACAAAGGACTTTACTGACTCTATGGCACCCCTGAACGGCGTTTGAGCATGTCCACACAGTTTTGACCATCTGTGTATACTTCCACATCCCAAGATGAAAGAGAGGATTGGAAACCTGTATAAATAAAAAAACTTTTACTTTCACAAAAAAAATTATTTCCGCCAGAAAACTGATGTGTCAAAAAGTTGCAAACTGCATGTTTGCGATTTTTTTTCAACTCCATTTCTGCAAAAAAATTTGCACATGTGGCATTTCTCCACTGGCCTCTCTACTTTCCCAAAAAGGAGGTGTGACGAAGGTGGTGGCACGCGGAGCCAGTGTCCCCACCACATTCATCATCTTTTACACCAGTTTTCTGGCATAAAAGAACAATGAAATCTGGCTGGTGTAGATGTTTGTATAGGCGCACGGACTGCCAGATGCTGCACCTAATCCATCCAATGTGCTATGTCATGCTTTAGCGGAGCGGGCGCAGGCAGGACCAGAGATGTGCTATGCAGATCTCCTGCCTGTGCCCACTCCGCTATGCTGAAAGCCTTGAATACCACATTGATACAGGGTCTGTGGATAGCACATCGCTGATTCTGCCTGTGTCCGCTCTGCTAGAGTCTGCCAGGCTTTATCAGAGAGGTACTGACACAGGCAGGAGTAGTAATGTGTGCTCTTACATGTACATTGCTCACTGCTGCCCCACAGTGAAATCCGTACTCCCATACATGGCTGACATGTCAGGAGTGTACAGGTGTATGGATTCCAAAGTGCGATATGGACCTGAAATTCAGGTGCCTATTTTGTAAGGAAACGTGACAAAAAATATACTGTAGTATATTACAATAATTCTTTTTTATGGCATTTTGAATAGTTTTTAATAAAGTTATTCAAACGTTTAGGTATGGTTCGATAATTAATTTATGAAGAGTAAGCATTGTCCCTTATTATAACTCTATACTCAATCCTAGATCATAATATATCAGTAACCAATTAAACTTTGGTGCTTTTTTAATACAAAGAGTCACGGCATAACATAATGTATATTGTAACGTATTCATAGGTTCCCTTACAGGTATCCTTCTAGTGGAAGTGTGATCAATGTGCTTTATTGTACTGTTATTTTTTTTTTGTGTTTATTTTCCAAGTTGAACTATCCTATTATGTACAGGAAAAATATATTAAAATGTTTTTTTCTCCTTTTCTTTACAGTGAAAGTGATATTGAAATAATTAAATTAAATATTGCTGTATGCAACCTTCGTGTTCTAGAAATACATATCAGAACCATCTTCATTTTTATCTTTACTGGGCAGGCACTGAATATGCAAAGAGGCATCTCCCAAATAAGAGAACCACCTAATCAACATTGGAAGTGGCTCAAAATGAATCAAGATCCAACTTTCCAACAAGCCTTGGGATTTCACAAGGGAATATAGCCAAGCCAGATATCTGGGGGTGCTTACCCCTCATCAGTATGGAGGAGTATTCTGGCTGGCTCAGTGTGATGCCTTGCAAGCGGCTAAGGCAGGGTGCTAAATCTCCTTAAAGAGGCCAGCCCTGTATAAAGACTTACTGGAAGTACTCCATAGTATTGAGACTTACTGACAATACTCCACGGGAAACAAATATGCAAAGAGGTGTCTCCCAAAAAAGGGAACCATCTGTTCAGTTCCACCTTTTGAAAGTGGCTCCCTATGAGTCAAGATCTGACTTTCCGATAATCTTTGGAATTTGATAAGGCATTCATGGTGAACCTATTAAAGACCGAGTGCTCAAACTGCAACCCAGAACCCACATAGTTATCGCAAAGTGCCAAGACGGCAATTTAACCTGAATTCTAATAGAGTATATCTTCCATGCACTTTATCATTTAGCTACAATAGCCTGCCTACATTCAGTGCCCTGCCAGTCGCATTCATAGTGCGCCCTGCGCTGATGAATGGCATGAAAAGTCTAATGCATATTGGTACACCAAAGACTCTTTCCAGAGTGCAGGTGCCCACAGAGAGGGCTCCTGAGTGCCACCACTGGCACCCGTGCCGTAAGTTCGCCACCACTGTGATAAGGGAATATAGCCAAGCCAGAGTGGATATCTGGCTTGAAAATCAGAACCATATTTACATATACACAAGTAAAATTAACAAAAGAGCTTGAAAAAAGTCCCAATGTGGGATTGAAATGTCACATTGAACATGAATGAATCCATTTTTGAATTCTCACTGATATCCTGGAGTGCTGCAATAGTCTTTGCATATATACAGGGTTGGACTGGCCCACCAGCGTACCACAACATCCTCTTTTCGGCCCATGCTGGTGTAATACTGGGCCCTAAAGGGAGAAAGAAAACTCTTGTAGCTGACTTTGAAGTTAATCACTTTCTGCTAGGGTCTATTTCTGTGATTTAACACCTATTTGATTTTATTGATAAAGGGTTAGGTTGCTGCTACATGTTCAGGTTTATTAAGCAGTTTTTGAAGCCAAAACCAGGAGTAGATTGAAAAAGAGTGGAGAAGTTGTATCTGCTCTTAAAAATTTCAATCCTTTTATGATTCTTACCTGATTTAGGCTATAAAAACTGCCTTAAAAAGCCTAAACATTTGGCAGCACCCTTAGGCCTCAAGGAAAATTTCCTTCAAAGAGCCCACGTTACCCCAGTCCAACACTGCATATATACAAATAAAATTATTAGTTACTAGGATAAGTATTAGGATACCTTGCTTTCTGAAGGAGGAGTCCAGACTCAAAGGACACCAAATGTTGCCACATTTAACCTCCAATAACAAGCATGCAAAGAGTCAAGGAGGAAAATTACAGAGGTGCTACCCCCACAGGTTCCTGTATGCATCACATCTGCAGCAGAGAACTGCAATCCTTAAATGGCAATCTTCCCAACAGCTGTGCCCCTCTTTCTCAGGGTCCCTATGCAGATGCACAGGTGATATGCCCCCCAAGGGGTCACAGGACACATACAGAACATGGGGCACAGCTATTTATTGAGATGCACTTACATGTATTAGCAGTGGCGTAACTAGAAATGACTGGGCCACACAGCAAATTTTTTAATGGGGCCCCCTTCCCCCAGTAATTTTTTCACAACTCCATCCTTTCATGCCACCCCCTTTCCTGTGACTACTAAACATCGCTCTCTCAGACCAGGCCCGGCAGCTGTTCCATCCGTTTTCTACACTGTCTATACTGCCACTGTATATAATTTCATTGTGTAATGATGAGGGCCCCTGACAAAATCTTTTAGTACTTCTACTCCTCCTCTTGGATGGGCCCCTTCTGGGTCAGGGCCCCAAAGCAGCCGCTTCCCCTGCTTCCCCTATAGCTACGCCCCTGTGTATTAGTATGGAAACTGTAACCTTATTAAACACCTTTACAGCATTCACAACAAGACAAGAAACAAAGTAGAAACCTAATGTAAAAGGATAGAAAATACTTGATGTTCCATTGTGTTTTTCATATAAATACCAGCTCTCTAAATAACACAGAAATGTTCTTTCACTTACAGAGAGGCATCAGACCAGCCTTCTGCTTTTAGGATTTTAACAAAAAAACTGTTTTCTAACAACTAGAAAACGCCTTCATCAAATCACTAAACTAAAATTAAAAATATGAGATTTCTGTTCAAACTAAACTAAAACCCAAGATAACTTAATGTTCTCTGACTTAAGAATAAAAAAAGTACTATAAAAGTAGAAGAAAACGTATAAACTGATTTTCATGACACAATTGAACATCATTTAGTTTTTTTAATGTAAATACAGTAAGCTTAAAATTAATTAATATTTGTATAATGAAGAGAGCTTCTGTCATGGACTTACCGAAACATACGGACGTTCCAGTGACAGGTGGCAGGAGATCTGTGAGACTGGCAACACGTGGTTTGATCTGACATGTTTTCCTTTTGGATTAAATGACGTCTGTGTTGTTTATGGTGCTTGCCACACCTTCTGGTGCTTGCCACACCTTCTATCCCCAGGTGTGGCTATTGTGGTCATTTAACCTTCCCTATTTATTGTTGTTTCTCCCACTATACTGTGCAGTTTATAGCTTCTGTTGGACTTGTGGTTAGCTTGTGTTTGGTTCTCGGCTGAGTTACTAGTGCAACCAAAGCTTCATTGAAGATAAGTGTTTCTGCTCTCTTTTGAATTTTATTTTGGTATTTGTGTGTGTTGCTTTTCCCTGTTGTTTGTCATTAGGCCTGAGGGAGACTCCTGTTCGTCCTTCCCTTTGGAGGAACAAGTTGACTCAGTCATGACATTAGTTCCAGGGTCTCATAGGGTAAGATAGGATTCTAGGTATCCGGAGAATGAACTTGCCTACCTTTGGGGCCTGTTCATACTGGTAGTCAGTCAGTACTGGAGTAAGGGTTTTCTCTAGGAGGTGTCCATCTTCCTTCCCTAGTTTCCAGGCCTTATTCCTGTATCCCCTTTCCCTCCTATGCTCGGTGTGGTGTTTTTCTCCCACATACGAGCGTGACAGCTCTATTTTTATGATACAGAGCTCCAAATCCCCCACATAGCAATAGAGTTAACCCTTAGGATACCGGAGGTTTTTACATTTTTGCGCTTTTATTTTTCTTCCCTATCTTCCTTGAGCCATCATTTTTTTTATTTCCCCATTTACATATCCATAGGAGGGCTTATTTTTGGCGGAACAAGTTGTACTTTCTAATGCCACCATTTATTATGGCATACAATGTAGTGGGAAGCAGGAAAAAAATTCCAAATGGGATAGTGTTGAAAAAAAAAAAAAATTTACCCACAATTTTACCGATTTTGTTTCTACGGCGTTCCCTTTGTGGCAAAACTGACCTGTGCCCTTCATTCTCTGGGTCAGTACAATTACAACGATACCACATATGTATAGGTTTTTTATGTCTAACTAATGTAAAAATAAATAAAAACTTTTTTTCTTCACATCACCATATTCTAACCCCCATAACTTTTTTATAGTTATATCTACTGAACTGTGTGGGGGGCTCATTTTTTGTGCAACAAACTATATTTTTTTATTTATACCATTTTGGAGTGTGTATGGCTTTTTGATCACATTTTATTACATTTTTTTGGGTAAGAGAAACAATAAAAAAAATGGCAAATAGGCCATTTTGACCTTTTTTTCTGTTACGCCATTAGCCGTATTGGAAAAATATTTTTATATTTTAATAGTACAGGTGTTTTCAGATTTAAACTTTTATATTTTTTACATTTTTTATACAGTTTTTTTACCTTTTTTATAGTTTTGTAGCTCGTGTTTGAGGCTACAAAAATCTTTTGTATAAATTCTGTTCCATTATGTTTATAATATATCCATATTAGTACAGAATTGCTCATTTCTTAGGTATTATTATACTAACAAACTGTGTAGAATTATTAGAACTTTAGGCAGAGTAGCCTGGCTTAAAAACTGACTACAATAAATAAATCGCCCTAGGTTTCCAACTAAAAAATCCATATTCTTTTTTCCTATCAGCATTTGAAAGAACACTTATGTGTCTATCAATTAAGTGAGGATTTCTTTAACCCTCCAGCAAATAAAGATATTTCTAATTCAGAAAAATCTGTGTTGTATTCCTTAACAGCAGTATCATTGAAATTGGTAACAATCTCTGGTGGTCTAGGGCAGTGGAAATGTATGAAGGTAGTGGATATGGAGTAGCTGTAACTGTGCTCTCTACAAATGAGCAGAGTGATTCAGGAGCGCTGAGCATGATCATCATTATTGTAATGCTATTGCTATAGCTATAGCAATGGTGCCATTTATGAGTTGTTTGCCAGTTTCCATTATGTGGAGTCTCTTTACACTGCACTTGCTCTGAGTCTTGCTCAGTGATAGTACTTCTGTGCCCTAACTTACACTGCAGAGTTTCAGTGTATTTTATGTGATGCAGGTTCACACTGCTCTCCCTTGCCCCCTGCTTGTGATGGGCTTTCAGCTCTTACAAACATCCAGCCAGGAAGAAGCTAGAGATTTTGCACACATCACCTGCACATAGATAGTCAGTGTGAGTCTGAGTGGGAGTATTGTAATTCTTCAGATAATCATTCTATGGACTCATCTACTATATCATTGCACTCCTAGTCTACTCACGGAATGGTAAGACATACAGAGAAACAAGAAAGATGGAGCTTGTTGGAAAGTAGAGGTGTTTCAGATCTTTCAAGAGGGATTTAATGGCTAATGAAGTAATCTAGTTTACAGGAAGTCCATTACACAGGGAAGACTGACATCCTGTTTACATAGGACAGAAAACTCTGGACCAATGGTCAGACTGGGGATCACATGACACAGCTTCCCACAATTAAATGGTTCAAATCTATGGATGCCACTAATATGGGAAAATCTAATTACGCTGCTAGAATATTGTTTTCTCACAAGTTTAATTAATCGTGTAAATTCTAACCTTACTGTGAGTCTAATTATTCAAATTTACAGCATCATATTACAAAAAAGTGCTAGGATTAGGACAGCGTGAAACTAGCCAAAAGCTATATTCCTATCTGCATTTGTCTCTTCTTTTGTGTGATTTATTAAGGTTTTCATCACTTTTGATGACAAGAATAGTGCAGCATACAGTAGTATTTTTTATATCAAAACTAAGAAAAACTGTAATAGAACCTCACCAATGCCATTATAAGTCAACAGGGTCCGTTGGGCACCATTTGGCAGGTTGATATGCCACCTGTTATACACAGTAGTCATTGAGAGGATATGAACAGAGCCTTGTTCCATATTATACTGTATGAACAAATAAGAAATGTAATAGGTAATAAAGGCCAAGAAATAAGAGAAAATTAAATATCAAAATAAATAAATCTGTATTTCACATTACAGCTGCTCTGAACAAGTTATAACAAAAGTAAAGACACTTGAGTTTTAGCAAAAATAATCTGCCATATATTTCTTTTACCAGTATCCGTCTCTCAACACTAAAATCTACACTGATGTGCAGTAAAAACACATAAGAAAGTGTCGCTTCATTTGACCTTCAGCTTTCTAAAGCCTCCCAGGTGTTATGACAGTACTCCCCCATGCTCCACAGAGGAAGATTATTAAAAACCCCTGGCTGTGGGAGAGTTTCAGATGTGAACCATGGTGGCACGTCAGTGACTTCTGTTCAGCTGATTCTGTAATAGCTCTCTTCAGTGAGCAGAGATTGTTTCTGTGCAAGATGCAATATCCATCGCGTTTCAAACTTTAGCCTCTGGCAAATCTGTCACATCAGGAGCATTCCCCCATTTCTTTGACAGATCGGCCTGAGGCTGGAAGTTAATCTTATATGTCAGAAAAGTAGAGGGAAAGAAAGAACACAATTACTACACCAGGGCAACGTTATTAAAACAATGTTCCAGAGCAGAGGAACACAAATGAGTTTCAACATATTCTTAATGTGCTATGTTGCTGCAGCAGGGAATAATTAGAGTTGAGATGACAACTTCCAGGACTTGTAGGATCTCCACACTACAGCTACTTTTAGTTGACTATGCTGTTACGTGCAACATTGACTTGCATTTGGTAAACTTTAAAAGTGCACTTTGCGGCAAAATAACGATGGTATTTTTGTGAAATAGCTTTGTGTTCTGTTTGGTTTTGCTAACCAAATCCAGCATGCTTTGCTCTGTAATGTTTCACAGGGCTTGCTATGCCTAACATGAAGAGGGGAGGTGTAGGGAGCGTGACTGATGCAGAGAGAACAATGTGGCAGGCAGATAAAGTCATGAGAAACTTTACAGAGCAAAGCATGCTGGGTTTGGTTAGAAAACGCAGCAGGAAGTTGATGGAAACAGGAAGTTCTGTATGGAAACATCCAGCCAGAATGCAGCTATGCTGAGAAAAAGGCGAAGGAAAGTGCTGACATGAAAAACAAGTAAAAATAAGCAGTGTTTGGAGTACTCTGGGCAGATAAAAAATATCATATTTCTAGGAACATTCGATGCCCACCAGCTGTATTTCTATGTAGCAATCATCCTTGCTGCATGGGGATAAACAATCATTACTACGATCATTTGTACCCATACAGTTTCATTGTCTGTAGGCAACACGTCTCTGTTGATACACGGTGATGTACTTCTGACATTTTTTTGTGCTGTATGAACAATCGGATTATCTGGGCAAATGAGTTAGCCAATCATTATGGACATGCATTAGTACAAATGGTGATTCACAACAATTAACCTGACCATTGGCCAGTTTAAAAAGTCCTTAAAGGGGTTATCCAATGTCTCCAACAGCCCCCCCCCCCTCCCCCTCACAGGTAATAGCCTTACCCCGCGCCGCTCCTGGTTTCTGCACCGCCGCTGCTGCTTCTCCCTGTACATGGATAAAAACAATGGCAGGCGAGGACAGGGACGAGCCTCCCTAGCATCACGGGTGACGCTAGGAGGCTCGTCCCTGCCTGCAATTGGCTGCTTCTCCCTGACACCGGATGTTTTCATCTGTGTACAGGGAGAAACAGCAACCGTGGTGCAGGGACCAGGAGCCGCGCAGGGAGCGGGGTAAGTATATTACCCGTGAGGGGCTCAGCACATGGGGGGGGGGGGCTGTTGGAGACGATGAATAACCCCTTTAAAGGAAATGTATCACCAAAAATTTTAGCTGCCAATTAAAACCAGATAGGAACAATTTTTTTTTTCTAATCTGTCTTTATTTTCCAGTTGCAGATTTATTTATTCTATTTCCTGAACATGATTATGGGGGCGGCCGTCTTGCCTGAGCTGTTCTTAACAGCATTTACAAAGCATTTAAAAAATTGCTTTACGGCAGCCACATGGTCTATAGACACAATGGTCAGGAGGGGACATCATTGATTTCTATGGGAGGGTTTTCTAGGCATGCTCCATGACCTGTGCAGTGCTAAGTGTACCTAGTGTGGTGGATCCTGTCTTATCTGTACACAGAAGTGATATCATTACAGACCAGATTAGAAAGACAGATAAGCAGGTAACTGCAGTAAAGTGATCTGTACGGACCAAGAAGTGGCACTTATTATTAGGCATAGTGGCCAGTGCAAAAACTGCAGGATTTAATTTTATTTTTTTAAATATTGAAAATGACATGGAGAATTAAAAATATCACCAAAAATTCTTAAAAAATATGATAACCCCTTCCGACTGCCCACTGCGTATATACGTCCTATCTGCACATGCCCCGTGCAGATAAAACGTATATACACGTGCAGACAGCGCTTTAATCCCAGAGCTGATCAGCGCTGGAATTAAAGCTCCTGCTCCTGTAATCTAGCAGGAGCAGGTCGGGTCCCCGGTGACAGAAACGGCGGGGACCCTGAGGAGAAGACAGGAGCAGTTTATTACCACTTCTGCCTTCTCCTGTGCCGGCATGAGAGCGTTGCACGAGCGAATGGTGGAGGGAGCAGGAAGCAGAGCCGCTTCCTCTGTTAGCCCTGGTGGTCATGTAACCGTCGGGGGTATCTGGAGCAGGGGCAGGAGAAGAGCTGCAGGGTCTAAGCCCTAGACCGAAGTGATAGACTCTAAGGAGACCCTGATCAGCTCTGCCTGTGTGTCATGCTTGTTTTCCCCCCTGTAACTGGGGCTCCTGTGGATGCCCCAGTTACAATGGAAACCGTGAAGAAAAAATAAAAAGTCAGTGTCCTCTAGAGGTCTTTTAATGACCCCCTGGGGGACATATTATGTGCCAAAAATAAATTAAAATATAAATAAAAAATAATAATAATAATAAAAAATACAAATAAAAAAATGTAAAAAATAAGATAAAAAATGCAGTCGCTAACAGAAACTGTCACCATAGTCACCCCGTTTTCTCAAACCTATACATGTCATATATGAAAACGAAAAATAGGGAACCCATTGCAATTATAAATTTTTGCGTCATTTGTTATATTTAAGAAATAAAAAGCTATCATTAAAAAAAATTACTTTTAAAAAAAACATCCATAAAAAGTCCTAAGTGTCAAGAAAAAAAAATTATTTTGGTAGTCAAACTAATAAAAAAAAGCTACGGTCACTAAACCACCACGTGCACAAAATCACAAAAAGTTGCCTGGCCATTAAGGCCTTTTTTGGGCCCGGTCATGAAAGGCTTAAACATGAAAACGTGATTTAAACAATGGGTCATTTTCTGATGACGCATTCCCTTTAGGGCAATTCAGCTATTAAAATATGTTACAGAATTCCTAATAATGTAATGACAGTAAACCAGAGGTTTTACTTTTTTTTTACCCAACAGGTGTTGTTTATGTGCTGGATTTTTGTAGTCTTCTCCTGCATTTCGCTTCAGAAATACATAGACTGCTGGAAATCTGTGCGTGCTACATTTGGATACACTCAGGAGATCAGGTTACCTTCTCTAGTCTGCACACAAATCCAATAAATAAAGCAGACAGCATATCAGTAAGCTTTTGTAATGCTGGACCTACATAATAAAATAAACCTCTACGTTTGTAGTTTGAATAGAGATAAAAGAAGAATCTCCACCCTGTCCAAACCTGAGTGACGCATCTATGTTCCCACACACACCTGGCCACAAAGGATTACAATGGCAAGACATTAGAGATTAGAGAGCAGCAAGTGCCACCTACAGGGTACCCACCTGCAAACCATCAGATTAAGAAGACAGCAAGGTCTACGCGACGACATTTGTCGCGCGACAATTTTATAATGGAAGTCTATGGTGTCGCATTGCGACATATGACATGCTGCGACTACGGCACAACAGGCGCAAAAAATCCACCCAAGATGCGACGCAGTGCGACACCATAGACTATCATTACAAAAATTGTCACGCGACAAATGTTGTAGTGTAGTTCTGCCCTATGTGTCGCGCAACTTATTGTCGTCACGTAGACCTAGCCTTAACCCTAAGTTCGAAGTTCGAACGCGCTGTAAAACGCTCAACACATGCAAACCAATGCTTCCCTATGGGACTGGTTCACATTTTCGCGTTTTACAGCGCATTCGAACGTGCTGTAAAACGCCCTACGCATAAAGAAGTACTTGAGCTTTTTTTGGGGCGTTTGTCGCGCGTATTGTGATTGACACCACAGTAGTCAATCACAAGAACGCGCGTACGATGCGCGTTTCCTATTTGCAAAAACGCACTGTAAAACGCGCGTTTCAAGAACGCTCAGGTCTGAACCCAGGGTCATAGTATCAACTGCTGCTTCACTAATCACAGAGAAAGAATGGCCTTCTGCCTCAGATTAGTGGGTAAAGCATATTGAAGGCCATCATTTCAAACAATTAGAAAGTGCAGATTACCTGAAGTTGTGCACAAAATGTGATCTGCTAACTACAGCAAGTATCCAAATGCTCATATACTCAAAACCTTCAGCTAAATGCACCTACAAGATAAGTATGAGGAACCTCAATAACAGATTTAGGCTTCGTTCACATCACCGCTCAGCCTTTCCGTTCTCCTGCTTCGTTTAGGAGAAGGCTTATCAGTGACACTGAGCCGAACGGAGCCTAAGGACCTCATAGACTATAATGGGGTCCGTTATGTGTCCACTCAGAAGATGATTTTTAAGCGGAGACAAAAGTCCTGCATGCACAACTTTTGTCTCCTCTTAAAAATCATCTTCTGAGCGGACACCTAATGGACCCTATTATAGTCTATGGGGTCCTAAGGGCTCAGTTTGGCTCAGTTTGGTGTCAGTTATGTGGCTTTTCCGTCCTTTCCGTTCTCCTGCTTCTAAATGGAGCAGGAGGATGGAAAGGCTGAGCGGTGATGTGAACGAAGCCTTAACCCTGGGAACACACCTGAGCGTTTTTCAGCGCGTTCATACGCGCTGAGAAACGCTCAACATGTGAAAATCCATGCATCCCTATGTGCATGGTTCACATGTCGGCGTTTTACAGCGCGGACGACCGCGCTGTAAAACGCCCTACACGATCGCGTCGGCTGCCGTGACTATCGCGCGGCAGCACGCACGATCCAACCCATATTCTATTATGGGAGCACGCATATGACGCGCGCTTCCATAAAACAGCCACTTCGCGGCAGAAGCGCGCGTCATATGCGCGCCCTGGGAACACGTGAAGTGTGTTCCCAGGGTAATAGAATGCCAGAAGCTGTGGCAGTTACAGGGAGAGAGCTACAACTAAAATGACACACCCCATAAGAAAGGAAACGCCCAACGTGGAATAAATTTAGCATCACAATTGGAGCAATGAATGTGGAGATCTCTGGTTCCATGTCAGGTACAGGGCTGTGTTAGAAAGAGATTGTCATATAGTATATGATGTTTGATTTTAATTTTTTACATCAATCATGGCATATTCCCTTTAACAGGGTTTTCAGAATTTTAATATTGACGACCTATCTTCAAGATAGGCCATCAATGGATCCGTCTGGTTTCCATTATGCAGGATGGAAAACACAGTCCTGTCCTGCATAACAGAAACCAGACGGATCCGTTATGCTGCACGTAGACTTCCATTATGACGGAATGCAAAACGGAATGCCTCTTAAAGGCTTCTGTTCTGCACTCCGTCATCGAATTTAGTTATATTCTGTGCTAACGGAATCCATAATGGAATTCCTCCATCACCTGAACGCCGAACCCGAACCTGAAAATGTCGGGTTCACTCATCCCTACCTGTATTATTTGTGATATACAAATCAAATGTCCTCTAATACTAATAGCTCAGTGGTTAATCCTGCTGTATTATAGACAGAGGCATAGCTGGCAGTGGGGCATGGTGAGGGTGGTGGCCCCTGGTCTACTAGCATGGTGGGGCCCAACAGGGTTGGAGTAGCCTGGTGAACACCGCTATCAATTGGGACACCGGTACAGCTGAAGCCTATGGTAGAGCAGGGAACCACAGTGCCAAATTCATGTGTGTAAGTACCCATTGGGAAACTAAATTGTGAACCCCAAAGGGAACAGGAGTGATTTGGAGTGAGACAAATATACAATAAATGACTGTATGTATCATATTCAATCTGGAATAAGCTTATGAAGAACTTATTGAAGTGATTCCATTTCAATGGTAAGACCAATATCGTAATAATAACCCATAAAATTCTGCTGAATGATATAGTTCTATGACTACCTGAATCCTGCCAGATGTATGTGTTATTTCTTTAGATTGAAATATTGTAGAAATCAAGATTAACAGTTCCAACTGTGTATAAATGAAGATTTAAGCTCTGGATTTGTAAGAAGTGAAATGTTTTTTTATTCCCACAGAGCTCAGCTTCAGCCTTCGATTTAAGGTGGAGAAAATAACATAAAAAAAAGAAATAAAAATAGCATTTTGATAAAGTATATTGTTGGGTCATTATTACACATATTGACATTGTTTGTCTTCAGCTTTGGCATTTCAAGATTTTGTTCTGTCAGAATTCACATTCACCTTTAAAGTGACTTCATTAATCGTCTTCTGGCTTTGCTCATTGAACAAATAGACGGGTCTCATCTAGAAAATATGACCCTGTTTGGTTTTCCAACCAGTAAAGAATTTTGTATTCATACTAACCAGTATTTGTGCGCTGAAAATCCACACAAGAAATCTGTAGGGTTTGTTGGAGGGCATCTGTCAGCAGATTAGTACCTATGAAACTGTCTGACCTGTTGCCAGGGTTGCCAACCAGAATCTTTCTTTTTAGTGGACAAGTTATCCAAAAAGCACGGACAGATACCATTTTTTACTGACAAATTGGAAAACCATAATGAATAATTATGAATAATATGAATAATATAAATATTATAAACTATATCACTACTAGTGTTAAATAGAAACTGTGAAATAATACTAATAACTTCTTAAAGTACCATCAGCCTCAAAAGTAAATCACGGTCATATCAAATTTTTTTTTTTCACGAACACAGGAAAAAAAGTTGCCTATTTTTACGGACTGCCGATAAATTTCTGGAAGGCTGGTAACCCTGCCTGTTGCATGTGTGCTTAGCGGCTGAAGACTCTGTGTTGGTCCATTGTTCATATATGTTCGCATTGCTGAGAAAAATGAAGTTTTAATATATGCAAATGAGCCCCTAGGAGCAACGCAGTGTTGCCGTTGCACCTAGAGGCTCTGCTCTCTCTTCAACTGCTGCACCCTCTGCTTTTTTTGCATACAGTGTTACAGTTAAGCTATGCCTATTTGCCGTCATGCTACGCCTCCTTTTTACTAAGATCCGCCACTTTGTCCCGCCCAATTTTGAAAAAGTGTCTGAAAATGTCTAACACTTAATGGGGGTCATTTCCTTACAGTGCTACCCCAGTTTTTATCATAAAAAAGGCATAAGACCCCACTTTGTGACGTTTATAACGCTGTGAGAAAATATTTTGTCGCATGGGTGTTTTTACACTGTCTTTGTGACTCAAATGTATGACATTTCCGTAAAGTTGTCGAAAATCGACTCCACTCAAAGAGGGGAGTAGAATTTCACGCCAGGTGCACGCTGCTGGAGGAGGTGCCTAATTTATGACGAGTTGCATGCCTTTAAAGGCCGATGTAAAAAGAAGGTTTTTGATAAATGACCCCCCCAGTGTGTTGCAAAGCATGTACGTAAATTTTTGTTTAACAAATTGCACCAGAATTCAAGCAAATCGCGATTAGTAAATCTCCCCCATAGTGTTCCCTTTACTATTAACTGATTGCGGAGAAGCGAAATGCATTATATTTCTATTAGTAATAATTAGTTATATCAAGTGAACGCGCTACGTTTATGCCATGGTTTTGTGAAAATTGTGAGCAAAAAATCATCAGCTTGATCCTCATATATGAAAAGGATCTATTGATGGATCTGTCATAACACGCTGCAGAAGAAAATGTGTGAATACAGCTTCAATGTCGTAGCATGCTGGTTTTGAACCCAAAGGAACAGAGAAAACAAATCGGAACCTTCACTTTCATTTAAATGTCACAAAAATGATTAGAACCCATCAACTGATCAAAGCCTGAAAAGAAGTGTTATACAGATATAGTAATTATATTATTATTAATATAATAGTAATAATAATAACATACATTTGAAGTAAAACAAAGGTTTTAAGAAATACTCACATTATACAGCTCAGAAAGTCAGCTACAAACATGAATCAATTGTGTAACACTGGCTCAAAGAATATAAAGTTCAGTGCCAAAAAGAGAAGCTGCATTATTACCTTATCAGAGGGTATGCTACTGCTCAGATGAGTCCTAGGTGGGTCTGGACTGAGTCCTAGGTGGGTCTGGAGGGACTTGCCTGGACATGTACTGGACACCCAGCATCAGCAGCATAGACAGCAACCTTCAAAGAGAAGGCCATGGGGGAGATCTATCAAAACTAGTGTAAAGGAAAACTGTCTAAGGGTACTTTCACACTTGGGTTGGTGCAGATCCGTCTGTTTATTTGCACAGACGGATCCGCACCTATAATGCAAACGTTTGTATCTGTTCAGAACGGATCCGTGTGCATTAGTTAAAAGAAAAATGACAAAGTCCAAAACGGATCCGTTTTGAATTACATTGAAAGTCAATGGGGAACGGATCCTTTTTCAAATGCACCATATTGTGTCATTGAAAACGGATCCGTCCCCATTGACTTACATTGTAATTCAAAACGGATCCGTTAGGCTCCGCCTCTTCAGACGGACACCAAAATGCTGCATGCTGCGTTTTGGTGTCCTCCTCCAAAACAGAATACAAGCGGAACGGAGCCTAACTGATGCATTCTGAAAGGATCCGTTTTGGACCGTTTGTGAGAGCCCTGAAACGGATCTTACAAACTGAATCCAAAACGCTAGTGTGAAACTACCCTTAGTAGCTGATTTCCTTTACACGAGTTGTGATAAATCTTCCCTTATAAGTGATAAATCCCCATACATTTTTTCTTATCTATGTTATTTAAAGATTTTGGTTTTTTTTGGCTTCTTATGCATGTAAATCCAGATGATTTACTAAAGCAATACTGATCAGAATCTGGATTGTATATCATTTGTAATATGGATGGATTGAAAATACACCTGTGTGAAGGATGCCTTTAGGCCCCATTCATACGTCTGTGTGTGTTTTGCGGATCCACGGATCCGCAAAACACGGACACCGGCAATGTGCGTTTTGCATTTTGCGGACTGCACATCGCCGGCACTCTCATAGAAAATGCCTTTTCTTGTCCGCAATTGCAGACAAGAATAGGACATATTCTAATTTTTTGCGGAACAGAAGTGTGGACCCGGAAGTGTGGATCCTGAAGGGACAAAGTGTGTCCCCATGGGAATGAATGGGTCCACAATTCTGTTCCGCAAAATGCGGAACAGAATTGTGGATGTGTGAATGGGGCCTTACAGTGATACAGACCAGAGGTATGTCCTACCCTAACCAACATAATACAATTTATGTAGGAGTCAGAAATTGAATTAGAGGGCCTTTATATTCAATGGGGACCATATTTTCCATCCACTTCACTGGTTTCCACTGGTTGCATTGTCCATATCAGGTTTGAAACCTAATAGCTAGGTGATTTGTCTATAAGTGAACTTTGCTCAATGCCTCTTTTGTTCCAGAAGAAAATGTGAAAACTGTTGTTTATAGCCTACATCTGTGCTGGGTTATCAGCTGCACTACTGCTAGGTCGCTATCCCTCTATGTTAGACCACACAGTCAATATTTAGACATTATTTTGTATCTGCATTTGTAAGCCAATTCCAAGAGTGGAACCGACAGATACAAAGTATCATGGAAAAAATTGTACATCTTTATGTTCTGGAACCACTCATCTTGGCTTACACATACTGATGAAAAATACTGACTATGTGAAAGTGGTCTAAGGCAGGGTTTTCATTTTTACGTTTTCTGATTTAGTTTTTGGAACTAGGTTCTAATCTACCTTTACGATCCACAACTGGTTTTGGTTTCAAACACTGCATTAGTGGATGTGGATCCACAGTGCCAACCAACCAGTTTGACTGTGGGCTAGACCTTAGGGCATTATCCTGGCAGTCCCTAGGTAGTCAGCATTATATAGGAATCTGGACTTTGCTGCAGGGAAGATACCAGGCTGCTACCTCTTGGAACAGTGTGATTGGCAGCTGACCCATGGGGACGGAGACACTGGTGCGAAGTGCCGAGGGTTCAGGCAATACTCTCAGTCAGAACACAGGCTGAGGTCAAAGTGGGCAGAGATTATGTGAATCTGTGAAACTAGTCTGAGGTCTGGGCAGGCATCAAAGGGTCAATAACGGTTAAAAGGCAACAGTCGGGAAAGGCACCATAGGGTCAGAGTAAATAAACAGGCAGAGGTCAGTACACGGCAGACAAACAGAATAGCACACCTTCACTTGTAACTAGCAAGCTAGGAAACCTTACTCTAAGGCATCCTCCTCTAGGGGAAGGTGCCTTAAATACCCAGAAGTGACCAGCCATAGGCTGGGGAAGACTAGTACATGTAAACTGGACCTTTAAGAGCCAGGAATTTCATCCACACCCTAGAGGCACAGCTGGAAGGCCCAGGAAAGAAGTGGAGGGCGCTGCCTGCTGTAGAGAGGGCCATGTAGGATACAATGGTAATGCCCACTGCTGGTGGACAGAGGAAGTTAAGCAGGGTCAGACGACTGGCACAGAAGATACAGAGTAAGGACGTGGTGCCCATGCGGGTAGCAGTGCAGCAGTGGGCATAGGCCGCCAATGCAACTATCAGAAAACCTAAACATGGAAACCCAGCCTAAAATAGAATAAATAACTCAGCCTTAAAGGGATTTTTCACATTTGGGGGGCTTTTGGTAACCTCCCCACCCCAAGACAGACCTGTGAAGGGAAGGATAATTACTTGCATCCTGAAGCTGAGTCCTGCGCTCTCATGACAAATGGTCACCTGATCCTAGGGGAGCAACCACTGTGGCCAGCAAGTTTACATCCGGGGACCCGAGTGGAGAAATGAGGCCGGAGAGTGCAGGAGCCAGCATTGGGAAGCAGGTAAGTATGCTTCCCTTACAGGTCTGTCCAGGAGAGGGGGTCTGCCAAAAAAAAAAAAAACGTTCATAATATCTTTAACCCCTTCCCGCCATGCAGTGTACATGTACACTGGAAGTGACTTCCCGGCACGTGCTGTACATGTACGGCATGCTGATCAAGCATGTATAGCTTGTACACCTGCTAAATTAGCAGCTGGGGCTCGGCTGTTATGCTGTATCCACTAGCATTGCTGAAAATGCAGATGCCGGTGGATTAACACCTTTTAAATCCCGCTGTCGATGCTGACCATGGTGTACAGGTATAGGAGGTTCACGCTGTGATGGCAGAATCCCGATTGCAAAGGCCTTGGGGCTTGACGGCTATGGAGGCCTATGAGTACAGCATGTATTGTACTGCATTGAAACAGGGATCAAATCCTGAACAGTTGAAGTTCCATACTGGGACAAAAATAAAAAGAAACAGGAAAAAAACTTTTTTAGAAATTAAAAGTTTCAAGTTAAAAAAAGGGCCTTTCCCCTCATCAAGCCACATACAATAGAAAAAAAAATGATTAAAAAAATTAATAAACAAGACATATTTGGTATCACCGCGTCCATAACGATCGCCTCTATAAAAATATTACATGATCTACCCCATCAAGTCAACACCATAAAACAATATTTAAAAACGGTGTCAAAATAAAAAAATTTTGCCCACATTGTCTTACAAAAAGTTTAATGTCGAGTGATCAATAAGTACTATGTACCTCAATATGGTACCAATGAAAACATCAACTCCTCCCGCAAAAAACAAGCACCAAAATAATACCATCGGCAGAAAAGTAAAAAAAAAAAAAAAACTATGGCTCTGAAAAAAATGACAACACAAAAACAGGATTTTATTTTCAAAAATGCTTTTATTGTGTAAAACTACCAAAAAAAAGACATATTAGGTATCGCTGCGTCTGTAACGACTGTCTCTATAAATATATCACATCATCTACCCCATGGGTGAACGTCATGAAAATAAATAAATAAATAAAAACGGTGCCAGGACACCTCACCTTACAAAAAGCATAATATTGAGCGATCGAAATGCTGTATCTAGCCCAAAATGGTGCCAATAAAAATGCCACCACATCCCACAAAAAAAACAAGCTTCCATAGCCATTAAAATAGGCTTTCAGATAATAGTAACGCAAAAATATATTTTTTTTCTGTAAAAAATGCTTTGTGTAAAAGTGGTAAAACGTTAAAAAAACTATATAAAATTGGCATCTCTGTAATCGCACTGATCAGCAGAATAAAGATAACATGTCATTTTTCCTGCACAGTGTTCGACACAATAACAAAACCCAAAAAGCATAGCTGCCTTTTCTTTATTCTGCTTCCCAAAAAGCTAAATAAAAGTGTTCAAGTCTTATGTACCGCAAAATAGAACCAATGATGATGGCAACATACAGGTCGGTCAAGATGTGAGGGCGTCACCGTCTGGGGCCCCCAATATGAGACAAATGATACCCCATTTGAATATATCTGTGACTACGTTGAATAAGCTATGAGTTGAGATAACACGCAGTTTGTGTGACTGGCCACTAGAGGCCCTTAGTCAGGCAGCGCCCTAAGAACTAATGGAGCGAGATGTTGACAATTAATATCAAAAGAAAAGTAATCTTATAGCTGCACAGGATTTGGTTTCTTATTGAAATGGACTGTTAAAAGTAGCTTCTTATCTATTTTGGGCATTTTGTTATTTTGTTGCCATGCAGGGGCGGATTAAGTGCATGATAGGCCCGGGGCTGTCTACCAAACTCGGGCCCCTCCCTCCATTTTAAGTTTACGTTTTCTGTATGAAGAGGCTGCGGTGCTTTGTGAGCGCTACAGTCTCTTCCTATGCCATAGGACATAACATTCATTGTTCACATGGCCTAGCTGCAGGCGCAGCTCTGTCTCCTCTGAGTGATTGGGGCTGAGCTGCAATACCAAGCGCAGTGCTATCAAATGGACAGCACTGAGCAAAGAGGCTGCGGCGCTCACTGGGACATCGCGGTCTCCTCAAACAGCGGATTGGCAGGGGTGCCAGGAGTCGGAGCCACACCATCTCATAACTCTCTGAGTACAGATGTTATAGATGTTACCTGCAGTCCTATGTAAAACCCCACATAACACAATAGTTCACTGTGTTATGGGGGGGTGTGTGGGGGGTGTTACATAGGGAACATCTACTACATTATCTGCACACAGAAAGTTATCACTGTTATCTGGGCTGTTACATAGGACTGCAGGTGACAAATTACAATATGATTATAATAAAAAAGACTTAGGGGAGAGGATGAGATGTAGGTCACAGCAGTGAGAATACAGCACCACATACCTCTTACATCCAGGGATATCTCCTGTCATGTAGAACTTCTCTTTCCTCTTCTTCTCCGTCTGACCCAGACCGCCATGACAAATTCTTTCAGCCGCATCTCGTCTCTACAGGGTTTGTTACACAGACATGTTAGGTTTCTCATAATTGGGGTCATTTATCAAACTGCTGTAAAGTAGAACTGGCTTAGTTTCTATGGACAACTAAGCCAGTTCTACTACAACAGTTTGATAAATTATCCTGAAAGGTCCCTATAGTGTCTACAGCAGTTTTAATGTCCCCTAGAGTGCCCCCAGTAATAATAACACCCTATATTGTGCTCCAGGTAATAATCCCTGTATAGTGTCCCCCAAAATAATGTCCCCTAATAGCAACACCCCCACACTGCCCCCATATAGTAATTTCCCCCACACTACCCCCATATAGCAATTTCCACCACACTGCCCCATGCAGTATTTCCCCCGACACTGCCCCCATACAGTAATTTCCCCTACACTGCCCCCATACAGTAATTTCCCCCACACTGCCGCCATACAGTATTTCCCCCCACACTGCCCCCATACAGTAATTTCCCCCACACTGCCCCTATACAGTAATTTCCCCTACACTGCCCCCATACAGTAATTTCTCCCACACTGCCCCCATACAGTATTACCCCCACACTGCCCCCATACAGTAATTTCTCCCACACGGCCGCCATATAGTAATTTCCCTCACACTGCCCCCATATAGCAATTTCCCCCACACTGCCCCATACAGTAATTTCCCCCACACTGCCCCATACAGTAATTTCCCCCACACTGCCCCATACAGTAATTTCCCCACACTGCCCCATATAGTAATTTCCCCACACTGCCCCCATACAGTAATTTCCCCCACACTGCCCCATATAGTAATTTCCCCCACACTGCCCCCATACAGTAATTTCCCCTACACTGCCCCCATACAGTACTTTCCCTCACACTGCCCCCATATAGTAATTTCCCCCACACTGCCCCATATAGTAATTTCCCCCACACTGCCCCATATAGTAATTTCCTCCACACTGCTCCCATAAAGTAATTCGCCTCCACACTGCCCTCCCATGAAAATATTTGCCCTCACACTGCCCCCATGAAGTAATTTTCCCCCACACTGCCCCCATGAAGTAATTTGTCGTCACACTGCCCCCCATGAAGTAATTTGCCCCCATGTAATAATCTGCTCCCAATGAAATTATTTGCCCCCATGTAAAAATCTGCACCTATACTGCGCCCCACACTGCCCCCATGTCCTCCTCTGGCCCCCAAAGGCACACACAGAAAAAAAAACTACAACTAAAAGCTAATACTTACCTGGGTTCGGGATGGTGAGGCAGGCAGCAGGCGCGCAATCCTCATTGTCCTGCGTCCCGGCGCAGGCACATGATGATGTCATCACGCACGCCTGCACCGGGAATATACTACCACATAGGCCTCAGGCCTACTAGGCCTGAAGCCTATGGTGTTGATCGGCGGCGGGGCAGGGAACTATGCGCTCCTGTGCCCCGCCGCAGTATGTGGCCGCTCGGGTCGGCATTGGGCCCCCCAGTGATGCCGGGCCCGGGGCTGCCGACCCGAACGCCCCTATGTTAATCCGCCACTGTTGCCATGTCCTGACTTCCTGGGAAATGCTAGAGGGGCTGGGGAGAGGAGGTGGCTGGAAGACAGAAAGTCAGCAGTTGGAGAGCAATGGATTCAGACGTGTCTGCTAAGTTGTTTGCCCGAGGTGTCCTGTGATCAGCCAGAGATTGAAGGCTTCATCCACAGTGAGCAAGGAATGGTTGTTGAAGATCTGCTGCCTGTTAAAGAGGATCTGTACAATCAGGAGCCTGCCTGCCCTGAAGCCAGCGTTGGATTATCCATCAAGAAAACCAAGCTGCCATTCAGGCCTGCACTGGAGATCTCAGTCTGAAGCATTTTCCGTTCGGTTGGTGCGGACTTAAAGGGGTATTCCCAACTCAGACAATGGGGGCATATCCCAGCGGTGGGACCTGCACCTACAACGAGAACGAAGCGGGAAGCGCTGTGGCTGGAGGACCCTGGATTTCTCGAGGTCCGTCCACCTCCAAGCGCTGCTCCCTGCTGCTCCCATAGAAGTGAATGGGAGCGCACCGAGCATGGGTGGCCCCTGGTCCCATTCATTTCTATGGGGCAGACGGAAATAGCCGCGCGCTCGGCTACTTTCGGCGGCCCCATAGAAATGAATGGAGGGAGGCTGTGCATGTGCAGTGCGCCCTCAATTCATTTCCCCACTCCGGGACCCGCAACTATCAGACAATGGGGGCATATCCTAGCGATATCCCCCCATTGTCCGAAGTGGGAAAACCCCTTCAAATCCTGAGCTCAGGTCCCTCCCTGCAATTATGGTGAGGACAAGTTTTGGCACCGCTGCAGCAGTTAAAGATCCACATCCCGGCTCTGGAATTACAAATAGCCACGTGGGAGTTCAATTAAGTCTAGCTGAGGTGGGGTGGTGGGCATTACCAGTATCCGGGAGGGATAGCGTGGGATTTTTTTCTGTGTTTGGCCTCTCTGAGCCACAGTGCCCCTCAGCCAGGATCCCAGGTACACAGACCCCAAATTTGGTGTTGATTCCTAGTGGTTCCGGTTTTCTGTGTTTGGTTAGGAGATCCTGCCATATTTAGCGGCATTTAGGCAAAATATAAATCCTTCAAGGTAAAATTGCGATAAAATTGACCAGTTAATTTCATTCTACAGGTCAGTACAAATCAGGTAATACCTTATATCTATAAGTATTCTTGCATTTTGATACCAATTAAATAATAAAAAACTCAGTTTTATTTTTTTTCGATATTCTGACCCCTAGAACTTTTTTGTGTGTGAGGGCACATCAATTTTGTGGGCAATGAAGCGACCAAAAATGGCGAATCGGTCATTTTGACTTTTTTCTTCAGTTTCGCTGTTTGCTGTATGGGTAAGATATTCTAATATTTTTATAGTGTGGGCGTTTTCACACGTGGCAATACCCATGATGTTTTTTCTCTTCTATTTTTATTTTGGGGAAAGAGGTGTGATTTGATCTTTTATATTTCTTTACATTTTAAAAACTTAATTTTTTACACCGTTTTTATAGTTCCCATAGGGAACTATAAAAAACAATCATTAGATTGCTATGTCTGCCCTCATAGGCAGGGCCCTCTCTCCTTCTGTACCAGTCTGTAACTCAGCTTGTTCATTCTTAGTGCAATTGTCTGTATTATGTATGTACACCCCTTATCATATGTACAGCGCCATGAAATGAATGGCGCTTTAATAATAAATAATAATAATATTCTTATAGACTCCAATGCATTCCGCCCAGGAGAGGGCGCCATCGTTAAAGACCCAGCCAGCGCAGTACTAGTACGGTGCTTGTCGAGAAGGGGTTAAAGCAAGTCTGGGATAAGCATAAATCCCTCATAAGACAAAAAGATAATTCAAAGCACATACAAAACAGAATAAGTAAAAATTATTTAAAAAAATAAACACATTAGGATAGACGGAAAGGACAACTTAGCCTTTTTCTGTTGTCACAGTTCCATGTTTCTATGGAACAATGCAATATTATTTTGTGATAAAATGATAATCATATTAACAAGTTTTAATAAAAATCACAGAAGACATATGGACAGCAAAACGTTCATTAAGGTTTTCCATCTGTCTCACAATTCTTCTGTGGGTTTGGAATGTCATCTTATTTAACTATGTAAAGTTTTAATAATGACATAATGAGACGGAAAATATAGTGTTGAGCGAACCCGAACTGTAAAGTTCGGGTCTGTACCGAACTTTGCGAGTTCGGGGACCCGGACCCGAATCCAAACTTTGGGCACTTAGAAGCCATCCTAGTAATGGCATGGCTGTGATTGGCTGGTGCATCATGTGACCCAGCCTCTATACAAGCTGGATCACATGTATCACCGTGCATCAGCTCTGAGTACTGCAGGGACAGGAAGCAGGCAGCTGAAGCGAGGGAGAGTATTACAAATCTGGCTATTTGTTTTGTGGGTGATCTATAGCGATTTTTGGTGGGTGCAATGTACTATCTTTGTACCCCTGACACAGAAATATAATAATTAATCTGGCTGTTAATTCTGTGGGTGACCTATAGTGATTTTTTTGCGGGTGCAATGCACCATTTTTGTACTCCTGACACAAAAATATAATAGTTAATCCGTCTGTTAGTTCGATGGGTGACATATACCCATTTTTGGTGTGAGGTACACGTGCACTTTATACATGGAAGGGAAATTAATATAGTTAATCCGTTCTGTTAGTAATCTGTTAGTTCGGTAGTGTTATGCAAGTGGGTGTGGACCCACTGTGCTACTAACTGGCTGTACTCTGGAGGGGCGTAACTAAGCAAATACTTGGTCTTCACTAGAGCCTCTGATGGTGAGGATAGGCTTGAGCCATTTGGGTAGTTGCCAGGTGGCACTCAAGAGCAGTCCCCGAGTCAGTGGCAGCTGACAAGGGGGTCAGACTACCTGGTGCAAGCACCGAGGGGACGTGCGTGGCCAGGAGGATCCGTGTCTGAAAAGGCCACGATCAAGAAAGTTCAGTAAGCAAAGTCCGAGGTCAGAGGCATGCGGCAAACAAAGTCCATAAACGAGATCTGAAGTCAGAGGCAGGCGGCAAACAGGCAAAGTCCATAAACGAGATCCGAGGTCAGAGGCAGGCAGCAAACAGGCAAAGTCCAGGAGTTCAATAAGCAGAGTCGGGTACACAGTGAAGCAGACAAGAGAAACACCTTTGCACTTGAAGCTAGAGACCATGAGGTTGCTCAGGCATCTTCCTGTGGTAGGAAGCGCCTTTAAATATCTCCTGCAATCCAGCCATAGGCTGGTGAGACAGAGGGCATGTATTTGCTGCTTCATAGGTGAAGAGAGACACACCTATGTAAGCTCAAACACCAGTACAAGTCTCCAGCAGGAAGGAAACTCTGGCATGGAACACAGATACCATAGTTAAGCTACCTGCTGCCTGTGCTTGTCAGTACGGCACATGGCGGCAGGGAAAGAGGAAGCCCGGTGCCCTTGCCCGCGGTTAGTGCCAGCAGCGCTGGCACAGATCGCTGGGCTAACAGTGGATGACATATTCCCATTTCTTGTGTAAGGTACACCTGCACTGCACAATTGAAAGGGAAATTAATATAGTTAATCTGTCTGTTAGTTCGGTGGGTGACATATTCCCATTTTTGGTGTGAGGTACACCTGCACTGCATATGTGACAGGGAAATTAATGTATTTAATCTGTCTGTTAGTTTGGTGGGTGACATATACCCATTTTTGGTGTGAGATACACATGCACTTTATACATGACAGGGAAATTAATATAGGTAATCCGTCTGTTAGTTCGGTGGGTGACGTATTCCCATTTTTGATGTGAGGTACACCTGCACTGCATCCGTAACAGGAAAAATAATATAGTTAATCTGCCTGTTAGTTCGGTGGGTGACCTCAAAATATGAGGAGACCATCAAATAAGGGATGCATCCCTGGTCGTGGTTCTGCTGGTGCTGATGGAGCTCCTGTTGCAGGGAGAGGACGTGGTCGATCTGTGCCAGCTACATGCTCAAATTAAACACCTTCCTCTGGTGCACGTAGGCGACAGGACGTTCAGCGTCATTTTGTAGGCCTGAATACCGGTGTACGAATGGTGAATAAGTACAGGCGGTAGTAGATTGGATGGCTCAGAGTGCCTCCAGTTCCTTCCCATTGTCTCCCACCCGGTCCCCTGCTGAAACTGCAGAGTTGGTACCTGCAGCCCATGGACATCTATCTTCCAAGTCACCCCCTTGCAAATCAGCCAAGCAGTCTGAGTCCCAAGTCATGCAACAGTCTTTTATGCTTTTTGATGACTCTGCTGGCAGGGTTTCCGTGGGCCATCCACCTAGCCCTGCACCAGAAGTGGAAGAGATCGAGTTCACTGATGCCCAACCACTTATGTTTCAGGATGTGGACATTGGAGTACCACGGCAGCACGTCTCTCATGATGATGACAAAACACAGTTGCCAACTGCTGCAGCTTTCTGCCGTGTGCAGACCGGCAAGGAGGGCAGGGGTGAAGAGTGGGTGGAAAATAATGTGGAGGATGATGAGGTCCTAGACCCCACAAGGAATCAAGAACATGCGAGTGACGTTCGGAGTAAGAGGTGGTGGTCACACAGCGCCAGCTGCACAAAAAAAGAGGGAGCAGAGTGGCCATCCCCTAGCCAGTATGCCTGCTACTGCCCACCGCACTCAGCCAGCTGCCCACTGAGCACACCAAAACCAGCTCCAAGGCGTTCCCTGGTGTGGCAGTTCTTCAGACAATGTGCTGACAAGACGTGAGTGGTTTGCACACTGTGAAATCAGAGCCTAAAGCGAGGCATAAATGTTCTAAACCTGAGCACCACCTGCATGACCAGGCATCTAAATGCAAAGCACGAGCTGTAGTGGAGTACACACCTGAAAAACCACAAAAGATCTCAGGCTCCTCTTGCTCCTTCTTCTGCTGCGGTCTCAGCCTCTTCCTCCCACTCTGGAGTGACAGTAGCACCTGCCATGTGACAGCACAGGCGCAGCCCTATGAAGTGCCTATTGCGCTGTGGCATTAGAAGAATTTGATAACTTTAACGCTTCGTTAACATCACCGTTCAGCCTTTCCGTTCTCCTGTTCCGTTAAGGAGCAGGAGAACCAAAGGGACGGATTCGGCACATAACGGAGCCGAACGAACCCTAAGAACCCAATACACTATAATGGGGTCTGTTAGGTGTCCGCTCAGAAGAAGATTTTTGAAGCAGAGACAAAAGTCCTGCATGCACTACTTTTGTCTCCGATCCAAAACCATTATAGACTATTGGGTTTTTAGGCTCCGTGCAGCTCAGTTATGTGCTGAATCCGTCCTTTCCGTTATCCTGCTCCTAAACGGAGCAGGAGAATGGAAAGGCTGAACGGTGATGTGAACTAAGCCTTACTTTTTAGTCCAACCAGACTGTCTATTACTCTGCCTCAGTCTTGTTTCTTTTAAACTAATTCTTCTAGTGCCTTTCTATGGAAACAGTAGGCTTAAAGAGCACACCAAATGCTTAATATAACTTCTTTATTGGCTTAAATTTTTCTTCCATATATAGCACTGCCACCTCCGCAACATATAGTCCATGCACAAACACGTGTTGCATAAAATATCACAAAATGGCGGTATGCATAAAATGGGGGTTTAACTGTTCAATCTTGTCATTCAACATAAATGGTGGATATATTTCGCTCTTCACCAATAATTTGATTTAGTTTAATTTGCTCAGTTTGCACAGTTTGTGCATAGTTTGGTCGCAGTTTGTGAGTAGTTTGGTCGCAGTTTGGTGGAACTGTAAACAAACATATACAACTGGTCTTAGTATATAGTTCTGATCACAGTATTAACAATATGAACATTATATAACCGTTCTAAATACCTATTTGGCCTCTTGTTCCCATAAAACACAGCTCCGACTGGATGTGTCTGTTCAGCTCCACTTCTCTCTTCTATACTGACTCCAGAAGATTCTGCTAGGGGATTTCCCACACATACTCAGTGTGAGGTTGGCTGTGATTGGTTAAGACTCCTGGGCAGTAACAACAGTTTAACTCTATGCTTTCTGTTGATAATTTTGCTGTGTCCTTGAGCTTACCTTACATTAATTTAATGAATCTTAAAGGCATATTATCTTTTCTGCTTCTGTGAACACAATATATAACTGTTATATGACATCCAGAAACATTAAGTCACTGTAAATAACTCTCTTTCTGTCTCTAAAATATAAACATAGGAACTGTATTAAATGTATTGGCAAGTTTAGCTATATAAACATGTAAGTCATATTATCAACCTAGGACAGGTCTTAGTTGGCCAGCTACATGCCACCCCGCAAACAGAGGATGTGGCAGCAACACCACCACCTCCACCATCGTCACCGTCACCCAGCATGTCCACACTGTTCCATGGAAGCGTTCAGCTGTCCACCCCCCAAACACTGGAGAGAAAGAGGAAGTACCCCTCTACCCACCCGCGATCCCTGGCCCTGAATGCCAGCATTTTAAAATTGCTGGCCTGTAAAATGCTGTTATACTGTGTGGTGGAGACAGAGACTTTTAAAAACCTTATGGCGATGGCTCTCTCACAGTACATGGTTCCCAACCGCCACTACTTTTACAGGCGAGCCATCCCTGCCCTGAACAACCAAGTGGCGGACAAAATCGCGTGTGGACTCCGCAACGCCATCTGTGGACCAGTAAGCACGGGCAGGGACGTTGTATCTCCCTAATTGCACACTGGGTAAATGCAGTGGCGGCTGGGCCTTAGGAGGATAGCATGTCCAAAATGTGGAAAAACTTTGTCAGCACGCCACAACAACTAGCACCACCAGCTGATATGAAACGTTTTAGCAGGAGGCATCATTTCAGCAACATGGTGGAACAGTACGTGTGCACATGCCTACATGTACTGACTGATGGGTCTGCCCCATTCAACTTCTGGGTCTCCAAATTGGGCACAGGGCCTCAGCTTGCCCTTTATGCATTGGAGGTGCTGGCCTGCCCTGCAGCAAGTGTATTGTCTGAATGTGTGTTTGCATGGCAGAGGGAATAATCACAGACAAGCGCAGCCGCCTGTCCACAGCCAATAGATCCCACAGGACTTGTCCGTACATTGCAGTCATTTCCCTATCCACATTTTTTTGCAGGGCAACTGTCCTGCTCTAACCCCCATTTTGCTTCCTTTTGCAGCCCTCTAGCCCTTACTACGACTATTTTACAGCCATTTTAGTGCACCAAAGTTCAGGTTCCCATTTGACTTCAATGGGGTTCTGGTTCGAGGTCGGGTCAAATTCGGGTTTTGAACCCGGACTTTGACCCGAAGTTCTACCGAACCCGGTGAACGCGAACATCCATGGGTCCGCTCATCCCTAGTAAAATACAAATATCCTACTATATATAAAAGAGAAATATGTATTGAGGGGTTCAGCCCCTATATAAAAGCATCTTTTGGCCCTGGGTGTTATGCGTGGCTTCCCAGTCTAGGATGGTGGAAGATATCAGGATGAAAGTTTTAACTTCACCAAGGCAAACTTAAAGCGGTTCTCTGGTCCTACCTAAAAAATTACAGTACAGTACAGTATTAGAACGTATTGGCTCAGATGAGCCGAAATTATTACTTCGCAAAGTCTCGCGAGACTTTGGGTAATAACTTCAAAAATGAATTTCTACTATTAAAAACCTTTTCCCGAACTCGGGTTCAACTCCAAGGTACCACTTAGAAGTTAATTTTTGAAGTTATTACCCGAAGTATCGCGAGACTTCGCAAAGTAATAACTTCGGTTCATCTGAGCCAATACATTCTGATACTGTACACGGAACACTCACTCTGTACAGTATTCTAACAAGGTTTTATGCGAATCGACTTCTGATGTTTCATCCAAAGTCAATTCGTTCATGACAAGTTATAGTGCTCACCCTGAAGTTCCCCAGTATTTATATCATCCCCTTCTGTTATAATGCCCCTACAGTGCCCCTATATATAATATCGCCCCCTACTGTTATAATGCTCGCCCTGAAGTGCCCCCAGTATTTATAATGCCCCCTGCAGTGACCCCTCTATTTATATTCCTCCATTTTGTGTCCTCAGAAATTATAATTCCTCAGCCCCTCCCATGTAAATAACATTATTTCCCTCCCTTCGCCATAGAATCCCATGTAAATACTATCACACCATCTCTCCACCCCCCTCCAATATACGGTCCCATGTAAAGAACATCCCTCTCTATCTACAGCCTCCTCCAAAATACTGTCACATGTAAATAACATCATACCATCTCTCCTGCCCCCTCTAATATACAGTCCCACGAAAAATAACATCACACCCTCCCCAGCCGCCTTCAACATACAGTCCCATGTAAATAACATCACCCCCTCTTCAGCCGTCTCCAACATACAGTCCCATGTAAATAACATCACCCCCACAATAATCTGTCCCATGTAAATTACATCACTCCCTCCCCCAGACACCTTCAACATACAGTCCCATGTAAATAAAATCACCCCCTCCCCAGCCACCTCTAACATGCAGTTCCATGTAAATAACATTACTCCTCAACATTCAGTCCCATGTAAATAATATTGCTCCCTCCCATAGCCGCCTTTAACATATAGTCCCATGTAAATAACATCACCCTGCCCCAGCCACATCCAACATGCATTCCCATGTAAATAACATCACCCCCTCAACTTTCAGTCCCATGTAAACAACATCACTCCACCCCACTGTCCCATGTAAATAACTTCCTCCCTTCAGCCCTAACACACAGTCCCAGTTAAATAACTACAACTCTCAACATTGCTCTGCCTCTCACACTGAGTAATCTACCCATTTACTTACCTTTCCTCATGTAGCAGACCTCACCACAGCTTCTTTCCAGGACTTCTCTTCCTTGCTGAGCGTCATCCTCTCCTGCACTGTTCCCATGATGGTGACATCATCGCAGGTCCTTTTCAGCTACTAAATGATCACATGGACCAAGATGTCATCACTGGTCCTTCAGCTCATGCAGGGCATTAGATTCAATTGTATTGCCATGCAGAGGATGGCAATACAGTTGTATTTATCTGACAGGCAGGAAATTCGGGCCTGGGACAAAACATCAGGGGCACAGGCCCCAAATGTTTTAACCTAGCAACGCCCCAGACTGGAGGTACTGTGGATGGCAATGGGGTCACTGAGGATGGCACCTGGGTGTCACTGTGTATGGGGTCACTGTGGATGGCACCCAGGGGCACTGTGGATGGCAATAAGGATACTGTGGATGGCAATATGGCACCGTGGATGGAAATGGGAGCACTGGATGGCAATGGGGGGAACAGGATGGGAATGGGGGGAACAGGATGGCAATGGAGGCAAGTTCAAGTCCTGTGATAATAGCAAAAGACTGATTTATTTAGTAATCACACAGAGATCAGAGACAGCATTAAAATGTATGGGCACTGGCAAGGCCAAATGAGATATCACGGATGTCTCCATAAGTTTGGCATTTGATTATTAAGCTTGAAAAACATTTTAAAACAGGTATCCATAGTCAGCTTCTGCACCAACTGGTACCTAAGGTACCGAAGCCAACTTTGGAACCAACTTTTAAAATGGTTTTCAAGTTGAAAAATCAAATCCCGAAGTAGTCTCATGAGACTTCGGTGATAACGAATTTGCCTTGCCAGAGCCCAAACATTTTAATGCTGTACAGAAACAAATCTCCATACAGCATTAAAACGAAGTTTTAAATGAAGCGACTTCAGACCTAGGATCTGAAGCTTGCTTCGCTCATCCCTAAAATTCACATCCCCAAAATTCACAACAGGTGTTTGATCTATGAATCGCCCAATACATTTCCTGAATCAATTAGAATTGGTATTTAAACAGTCCTCCTCATCATAATGTTCACATTTTGACATCATGAGACCAAGATGACACCTAACAATTGATCAACAGTATGTCACCATTGCGAGGCTTCAAGCAGGATGTTCTCAGACGGAAGTGGCCACTGAGCTTAGAGTGTCACCGGGTGTCATGAGCAGGTTGCGACAGAGATACAAAGAGGCCACTGAGCTTGGAGTGTCACCGGGTGTCATGAGCAGGTTGCGACAGAGATACAAAGAGACTGGAAGTGTCACAGAAAGGCATAGAAGTGGATGTCCCTGGCCACATCCCACACAGATGACCACTTTATTGTGAACAATGCCCTGTGGAACCGGATAATGAATGTCACACAACTCCAGACACATTTAAGCGAGGCGAGAGGCACCCAAGAAGTGTCCCGTCAGATCATTCGAAAGAGTTTACATCAGCGTGGTCTGAGTGCTAGACGACCTGCAAGAGTACCTGACCACACCACCAGGCACAGGCGTCAATGTCTTTTATGGGCCAAGGAGTATCTACGCTGGATAAGGGACCAGTGGGCCTCAGTGCTGTTCACTGATGAAAGTCGATTCACGCTGAACGGTAATGACGGCCGCCAGACATCAAGGAGAGCGCTATGCATCAGCCACTGTTGTCACCAGACAAGCCTTTGGTGGTTGTAATGTTACAGTGTGGGCAGATGTGTCACAGACCTAATTTCATCTTCATCGTCAGCAATGCGCCAGCTCATCAAGGTATACTTTAAATGGAGTGGCCTGCACTTCCTCCAGACCTGAATGCCATTGAAATGCTATGGGATCAGCTGAGTCATTGTGTAAAGGTTCGTAACTCTGTACTCCAGAACCTTAATGACCTGAGGGCCGCCCTTCAAGAAGAGTGGGATGCCATGCCTCAGAAGACAATACGTTGACTTGTGAATGGCATGAGACGTCGTTGTCAAGCTGTAATTGATGTTCGAGGCCACATGACAAGTTATTAAGACGTTTTTTGTGGGGCTATCCCCACCACTGTTGTTGGCTTTTGTTTCAATAAATTGTTTGAGATGAGGAAATCACTACTGCATGCTTCTACTTAAATGCCCTACTTTCATGACATAATATCATTGTAGCGTGAACCTTTTCCATTTCCCCTAAATTTCACCTAAAACCAAATATCCCTAACTATATATATATATATCTGGGCTAGTCAAATAAAGCATATAGATATTTTCTGAAAATACCTTTTTGAAGAATGTTATCTGAAAACATTAGCCTAGGTATATAGAAATATAAGGATAATCAAGCACCTCCAAATCGACCGTAGAGGCTTTTAGATAAATACAGTATAAAATCACAACTATGTCCTCATGACTATGAGAAATACATTTAGGGTGCAAACATGACAGAAATAGTATGAAATAGGCTACCAATGGGAGGAAATAGCAACACTGGATTATATAAGAAAATATGTTGTATCATAAAAATAACACAGAGTGAGAAGCAGGTGAAAATAAAAGACTTGTAATTACAAGCTAATTATCTCCAACAGATATGTAGGAATATATATTAATTAAGGGTGCAAGTTGTCCACCATTTTTTTATTTTTATTTTTATTTTTTACTTTTTTATCATTTTTTATATTTTACATTTGCAATATTTTCTGAATATTCACAGTTTTATAGTGCCATAATTAACTATGTACAAACAGAAAGGAGATTTGAAAGGACTAAAAAGAATCAGCATCTTACGTATATACAGGGGAGACACATTGATAAAGATTTACATTGGACAACATGATAAATCTGATCCACCTCCGGGATGGATCTAGAACGGAGATTCCACCTGAACCAAGACACAACTGGTTCCAGACCAGGTCTTTGAAGCAACAGACATCGGAAGGGTATTTAAGGAGATAAGGCATAACGGGGGGTACCCACTGAAGAAGGGGAATCTAATCCCCGAAACGCGTCTGGGAAGTACACCCCTGTACCACCATTGGATTAACCATTGCATGCGAACATAACTAATCGGAGCGCTCCGACCGGATCCCAGCTTATACACTCTCCCCCTCCCGACCTCTCCCGCGGACGCCGAGAGGAATCCACGTGCACAAGTCTAACACGCGACTATAGGCGCGCGGATGCTGAGGGAAGGAGAGCGGGGATAGAGTCACAGACCGGACTACAGGACGGCTGAAGCAAACTTGAACGGGACCAGAAGAAGATAGAGGTACCTCTTCTTTTCCCCTGCAGGTTAACGGCGTAATACTTAAGAATGGAGAGCTGGTATAAATAATAAGAACTGTGACTGTGCCAGCCATATGTTTAAGGAGTACAGCTACGCTCTTCTTTTTTCCCTATTGGACCATGGAACTTTAATTCAGCATCTCCCCCCAGGAATAGAGACGGACTTTATTAAGTGGGGTTATCTAGCTGCACCACAGTTTTTTACGGAGTTTTTATAAAGCTTTATACAGGTTTCACAGTTTTTATGGCTGATATATACAATTATAACTGATGTGGAATACCTAGATTTTTCTCTAGGACAATTATAAGAATAGAAGAAACCTGTATGAACAGTTATCCAGTGCAATAACCTGATTATTTCTATGTAGGAAATAGCACATCAATTTTATTTGTGAAATTTTTTATTCTGTGTTTACTTGATTATAGTGATTTTAATGGATTAAGTGATTAAATGAAAATGTTCCATAAAACCCATACGTCAAGGAGTCGCCAGCCTATTTTTTAATATTTTTAATATATATATATATACACACACACAGTAATACTAGTAACGATTTTTAGTAAGAGAAATTGTAACCACACTAAGCTGTGAAGTCTGTGGCTCAGATAGTAAGGATTTTGCCACTGATACAGAAGGTCCCTCGCAGTGCCTGCCCAACGACCACCGAGTTGCCCTCAGTCTTACAGGGGCTGATTACTGGGGGGCAACCCTGTTGGATCCCCGCTACAAGGACAACTTGCCATCCTTACTTCCGTCACTGGAGCGCAATCAGAGGATGACCAACATCCAGCACCACCATCTGATACGGACTGTATTAGCAGGAGGCAGCGTCTCAGCAACATGGTGGAAGAATATGTCTGCACATGCCTACACGTACTGACTAATGGGTCTGCCCCATTCAACTTCTGGGTCTCCAAATTGGGCACATGGCCTGAGCCTGCCCTTTATGCCTTGGAGGTGCTGGCTTGCCCAGCATCAAGTGTATTATCCGAAAGTGTGTTTAGCATGGCAGGAGGGGTGATCACGGACAGACGCATCCGCCTGTCCACAGCCAACGTGGACAAGCTCACGTTCATTAAAATGGACCAAGCATGGATCCCACAAGACTTTTACTTACCTTGAACATCCTGCTCATCATTAGTTATTAGAATTTCAATTAAAATAAATTTTACCTTAAAATATTATTTTCCTTACCTCCTCCTCCACTCGGACCTCAATCTACTGGCACAAGAATATAATTTGTTATATTGGAAGAGTAGAGAAGTATACCGGCTGCACCCTAAAAAATGGCTATAGGTCACACACCTATAGGAGGCCTCCTCCACATACACCGCCATGTTCACAGCCTCCTCAACTTCGACCTCCACCTCCTGGTTCAAGATTTTAATTTTTTATTTTTATGTATTTTATGTTATTTTAAGTCATTTCCCTATCCACATTTGTTTGCAGGGACATTTGCCTATACTCTTACCCATATTTTGCAGCCCTTTAGCCCTTACTATGACTTATTTACAACCATTTTTCAGCCCCAAAGTTCGGGTCCCCATCGACTTAATTGGGGTTCAGTGTTCAGGGTCAAGTTCGAAAACCGAACCGAACTTTTAAACAAAGTTCAGTCGAACCCGCCGAACTTGAACATCCAGCGGTCTGCTCATCATTAGTTATTAGAATTTCAATTAAAATAAATTTTACCTTAAAATATTATTTTCGCAAAGCCGAAACAATGGCATCACATGTCTCAGGAATTATAATCGACATTGTTGTGGTGAAACACAAATCATTCTGAGACCTTCCCACTGCAAGAAAACGCAAAGTCGCAATTAGTCTTTGCTCTGGGTAAATTGTTTCTCTCATAATAGTGTCTTGTCTCCTGATATATGGAGTAACCATCTCCAGCAACTTAACAAATATGAGAAAAAGTGTAATTTTGTGGTGACAGATCCTCTTTAGCTGCCAAATCCGCTGCATGCTATAACTTCCTCCATTGATTATGTCATTACTAAACTACATTGCCAAGCATGACTTTTTGGCATTTGTCACTCATGAGAATATTTAACTATGTCCTATTCGGTCATGTAGGCACTGGAGAGTAAGGGTTCCCCACTCCTTGCCTCCCTCTATTATATGCCAGCAAGGTGAGCAGTTGCCACTCTGTAGGACTTAGTACTGTAGGCCATTTGAATAAGCACCATGTACGGGCTCATTTAGACACGCTCCGACTCATGCACTTGACAGAAAAAAAAAACATGATTTTGGAAAAGGGCTGAACACAGATGCGGTCCAAGTATGATCCGTTTTTGTAGTGTATTCACTAGAATGGGCGAGTCTTGCAGGAAAATCAGACATAAATGGTGCGGGTTGCCACTTTCTCTGCATCAACAATGGAAAATCACACGTTACCTGGCCCATTTACTATACAGTATCTCACGAAAGTGAGTACACCCCTCACGTTTTTATAAATATTTTATTATATCTTCTCAGTGTTCAGTCTACATGCGTTCTACACTTGGGCAGCCCCCAAAAATGAACATTGCTTGTCTGAATCAGCCCTCATACATACAGGGCCAGATTTATCATTACACTTCCATCTTACTCCAATTTCACATAAGTCCAAAGTCACTTTTGGCTCAGTCAGATTTATTAATGGTCCTTTAATACTGTGATAAATGTGGTTTGATGGCAGCAGTTCATCCTTCAGTAAGCGGCTTTACAAAAGTCGCACATATTTACAAAAAAGTTGCATGTTCTATTAAAAAGTCGCATAAGATAAGCATGGTCCTGACTGGAGTGAACTTGGGACTTTTTTGCGACTTTTTTAAAAAGTCCCAATGATAAATCTGGAGTGACACTCATTAACATGGCTAACCACGCCCATTTTTACAAAGCTGGAGTGAGTGGTATACACATGTAAAAAATTCGCAAAATTATGCGCAAATGAGTGTGAAAAGTCGCAAATGCCCTATTTTGGGACTTTTTGATGCCAGAATTCTGGAGTTAAGGTATGATCAATCATGGCCACAGTGTATACTCATGAATGTCTGCCATGTACTTCAGCACTAGAGCTCTGATGAAGCACCATGATCTCACCTTATTTCTTGTTCTACATACTTTATCTACTCTTATACTCGGTAGGTTTCTGGGACCTGCCACATAATCAGTATCAGTGGAGCAAGAAGAAGGTCGAGTAAGTAGACGCCTAGAGTTCAGCTGTCTCTTTTGCCTGGAAATGGAATATTAAGATCCCATTGGGATAACAACACTCAAACAATCTCATATTGGTTCCTAGTAAACCATGAAATTGTTGTTGCAGGAGGATTTTAGCAGGAGTAACACAGGACTGTATAATGGTTTTTACTTTCTCAAGACTAGAACCAGGACAAAGAGCAGAGATGTCAAAGTGGCAACAACATATTGTGTGTGAGACTTTCATTTGGATTTGTCTTCCTAGAGGTTTTCTACCCAGACAAGTTCCGGTACATTTACATCACTACAACTGTCCAATACTCTACAATATCTCATAAAACCCAATCAATTAATCCATATCACTTTTCTATATGCTATAATAATACCTTATAAAAATGTATTTGCTTAGAATTGAAGTTTAGTATCCAATCTGCAGCAGTGTCCAATTATGCAAACACAGATATAAGGCCCAGTTCATACCATGTTTTACCAAAAGTACTCTTATTTTCAAGAAAGATGTGCATTTTATCCTTTAAAGCGAAATGTGAGAGAATGACTATCCAGTTTTATCTTGTTGCCATTGACTTTTATTTTATAAAAACAGGGGAGAATGAATCCCCCTGTATCATTTTGTGTACTGTTGCATCCTGCTCATAACTACAAATCGCTTAGACACAGGCTAGATTTGAAGAGGACATGTCACTACTTCAAGAAATGAAAAGTGTAAATAGTATATTGCCTGCAGCCAATGAACAGTTCCTTGCTTGTTTGGAAGGGATCTAACCCCCTCACCTTGTTCCAACGACATTACCCCCGATACTCTGTTAGCGCTACTTGGAAATATACCAAAGTGGTTTGCCATGGAGGCAGCAACCACAGCTTAAATAGAAAGAAAATCAGCGGCTCACTCAGAACTGCTGGCAGGACAGGTGCTCACCCCGATGGATACACCCAAATCCCAAGGAAAAAACTATTAAGAAAATATAAAGCTGCCGAGGGGCACTCAAAATATCCAGTAACACTTGGTAAAGTAACAACACAATTTTAATAAAACTACATAAAATATATAAAAGCCCGAATGTAGCTCCAATATATCATGAGAAGGTATGGTAATGGTACCTAGTATATATATAACCCCATGTTGCTTTCTATATGCACAACACGATGTAAAATAAAGTTCCACAGGGATATCAAATATAACGAATGTTCCACGGCTGGCGAGTCACAGATGGTGAGTGTCAGGTATTGAAATCCCGCAGCTACCAAATATCATATGTGACAGTCCGCGATAACATGTATCATCCTTCCTGTATGGGAACAAAACACCGATGCAGGCACTAAAACATGAGGGTCAGTACATTACCCTTCCCGTTGCGCTGGAGTTGGAAGCCGATGCCGGAGCGTATACTTGTTTCTTCACCGCCTGGACTCACATCAGCGTCCCGTGTGGTCCCTAGGTCAAGAGCGCGCCGTCCCATGTGACCCGGCGGCGTGCCACGTGACTTATGTGGCTACTTGTGAATGGATATGCTGTGGGTAAATGCTGCGGGTAAATGCAGATACGTTGGGTCATAGAGTCCGGACCAACAGTAAGCAGACTTAATCCATCCACTAGTATCGTTCCCGGCTTCTCTCACTGATTTCAAACGAACTGCTTGCTGTCTCTTCATCAAATGCGTTTCGGGGATAACACCCCCAACCACAGCTTGTCTCCTAGGGTGGAGACTTCTTCCTACCTCTGACGCTGTCCAGTCATCACTGGAGAACATCAGTGTGGTCTGGCACAGCATGATCTTGCATGATCTGCTTTATCTTGCAAGATTATGCTTTACCAGGCCACTGTGACACTGGCCAGCAATGAATGAACAGGGTCTGAGTTGGGAGGAAGCTTCCACCCCAGGAGACAAGCTGTGGTTGCCCCCTCCATGGCAAACTATTGTATATTTGCATAAAGGGCACACTAAATATCAAGGGGGCGATACCTCTGGAACAGGGAGTTGGATAACCTTCAAACTAACACGCTAGCTGGCTGCAATGTGGTAACGTGAACACTCCATTATTTGATGTAGGACAAGCAAATGGGTTTTTTGAAAAAATTCTTACTTTATTCCTAGTCCCAGCGTCTCCATTGAAGCTGCTAAATTTCATTTTGATTCTACAAAATGTAGGCAGGCTCCGCACTACCCCTTACATGCTACTGCTTTCCCACAATACTCACCCTATTAACTTCACATGATTCCTACAGTATTCTATACAAAGAACTGGTCTTGCCCAAGCACAGAGGAGGTGTCGGTGTGGGAACTGCCGGGTGAACACAGAGCAACATAGAACTGCTCATGCATGACCACTTAGTTTAAGTGCTGCTTTCTAAGCAAAACTGGGACACAGTGCAGAGGTAATTTAATAAATGTAGAACAGTACATTTTGTAAAAATTCATTGAAATGACAAGAATATTTCATGATGCTCTGATGAATTAGATACATTTATCTTAGTAGTAATGCACTTTAATGGTACGGACCCATGTAGTGAGACCGTTGAAGATTTTCCGCAGATAAAAATCCTTAGTGTATTTGGACAAAATCCAAATGAGCTGTTTTTTGCGGCAGCATTGATTTTGGAAACACAGCGGGGAATTCCACCTCTTTTAACTCCAGCACTGCAAAGTTTGAAAGTGCTGCAAGCCCTGGAGAAGCAGAGCAAATGAGGAGAGTGGTAGTGGCTCTGGCTGGAACAGTTATTCATAGTGGCAATCCTCACACCGATACTTCCTAGGGCCAGGCCGTGACAGAAGGGTGCACCTTTTCTGCCTCGGGGCGCACCCTGATTTTGGGGCTCCTACCTGATGGTAGTTAGAGTGAGGGTCTGGAGTGGATGCAAGGCAAGATATGTAGGTGCTGTGGTTGGCGGTTGGTGCTGGAGTCAGTAACCAGGCCAAATATAGAAAATAAATAAGTCTCTTTACTAAAGTGCAGAATTAGAGTTGTAGTGCATCCAACAGTATCAAACACAGTTCCAAACAATTAACAGGGCAAATCTTTCCAGATAGCCATGTATTGATATAAGCAAGGATAGGGATTGTAGTACTCCTTCCCTCTATCTCTCCAAAGACTCTCTCTCTCTCTGCAGATTCCAAGGCTGGCAATAAGGTTCTTGCAAACTCTGTAAATCCCAGGCTGAGGGGTACATGATACGGCTGGCCAGGACCATATCAAAGTGTGGAAGGGTGTCCCTCTCACTGCACTAAAGCCTTAAACTGTAAATACCTTACTGACTGACTCCAATGCTCAGCCATTCAGGTTCTGGACTTTCTAGTTCTTTCTTTCTCTCTTTTAAGTACTGTAAAGTAGAAATGACTTTCTTGATGTAGGGCTCCAATTGTAGTGTCCAGGAGTGTAAGGCCGGGCACTACCACAGGGTCACTTGGGTGCTGTCGTTCCCCTCATCTGTGGGGAGATTGGTTATGTATATAATGTGGTGTCATTTTCCTTTAAGGTGCTTCCACATACAGGCCTGCAAGGGTGTTATTTAGTTATAGGCCACCAGGGGGAGCTAGAGAGCCAAGATATATATAGTTAGACCAGAGCAGGCTAGAGGGGAGTTCAGACCTTGGAGTCTGTTGGGGTCACATGTCTTAGGCCTAGGCAGGTCAGCAGGAGCCAAGCTGCACAATTCCAGGAAGCAAGAGGTACTGCAAATACCAGAGGAGGTACTCATAACTATTATAACCAAGGATATAAGCCAGAGATAGGGCATTGGGGCCTTGGAGAATATTTTCCCTGTCCAGGATCAGTCAGGAAGAGAGTGCAAGCCGCCTGTACTGCAGCCGTCCTGTGTTAAACTTCTGTGAATCACCTTGCTGTATAAGCACTTGCCATATATGTGCTGTAATTTCCAATCTGCTGAAACCAATTGTCTTCTGAGGAACTGTCAAGAGAGTGTATGCTGTTTCTACTGTTCAGTAAAGAAAAGTTCTGTTTGCATCATACAAGTCTGCACCTCAATTATTCCTCCTATCAATCAGTGTGCCACCGTTACCGGCACTGGCGTCACGGACATCAGGGACACTTAGCCATAGGCACCTCACACTACACCTGGCTGTGTCCCTCAAGAACCCAGAGAGTGCCCCAGAGGATCCACGTGCCAGCCTCTCCATCACTGGCATCCCCCAGGTCAGTCTCTCATATTCCCCTGACTTGGGGATGCTACACAATGAATAAACACATGTAGCTCCTCTTACTTTCTCACCTAACACTAAACAGACTGAACTAGGAGAGGAACTTAACTCCAATCTCTAGCTTCCTACAGGAGCAGAGTCAGGATTGTTAACCCTGACTAATCCATACAAAATGGGTTATACGATATATCAAATAGCATTAAATAACAATAACAGTTTGCAAGTACCCTATTTGGAGTACTGCAAAAGCTATGGGCAAAACCTGCAGCATAAATTGATATGATGTGGGTTGAAAACCTGCATAGCAAGTCAGTTTACCGTGTGGATTTTCTCTGCAGTATGTGGATTAAATATATTAAATCTCATCCACTTTGCTGGTAAAGTACCCCAGAAGGACAACTGCAAGGTGTTAAAGGGGTTCTTTGGTCTTTTAATATTGATGACCTATCTTTAGGATAGGCCATCAATGTCAGCTCAGCTGTATGAAGGAAACAAGCGCAGTGTGCACGTGCCGTCTCCCGTCTCTCTTACTGCTCACTGCTGCTTTGCCATAGACATAGCAGCAGCGAGCAGGAAGAGAGAAGGGAGACAGAACGTGCACACTGCGTGCGCTTTCCCTCATACAGCTGATCAGCGGGGGTGCCGGGTGTCAGACCTGGCCGATCCGATATTGATGACCTATCCTGAGGATAGATCATCAATATCAAAAGCCCGGAGAACCCCTTTAATTACTATTAAGATAGTTAATGCAACGTTTAATGCATTTAATGGCATTGTATGGACAACACATGGTTAACAACTTGGCATATTATATTAGGTTGTCAGGGTGATGGACCCAGGTCACCCCCATGTTTTGTTAGTTAGAGGACTCTAGTCTGAAAAGAGCAGCAATACATGTGTGAGAGTAGCTGTGCAGACGAGGCCTCAAGTTCTAGAGAGCTGCTATCTCTGAGACTTAAATTTACCAAAGTACTGCTCTAACACTAAGTATTATTATTATTATTTATTTTTAGAGCGCCATTCATTCCATAGCGCTGTACATATCATAAGCGGTGCACATACATAATATAGGCAATCGCCTTAAGCATGAACGAGACAAGTTACAGACTGGTACAGAAGGATAGAGGGCCCTGCCCGTGAGGGCTTACAATCTACATGGTATGGGGGATGGAGACAGTAGGCGAGGGTGAAGCTGGTCATGGCAGTATAGAGGCAGCGGTGTCACTGGTCGTAGGCTTGTCTGAAGAGGTGGGTTTTCAGGTTGCTTTTGAAGGATTCCACTGTAGGTGAGAGTCTGATATGTTGGGGTAGCGAGTTCCAGAGTATAGGGGATGCACGGGAGAAATCCTGGAGGCGAGTGTGGGAAGAGGTGATAAGAGGAGAGGAGAGAAGGAGGTCCTGTGAGGATCGAAGATTGCGTGTGGGGATGTATCGGGAAAGTAGCTCAGAGATGTAGGGAGGGGACCGGTTGTGGACGGCCTTGTATGTGTTGGTTAGTATTTTAAACTGAATTCGCTGGGCAATGGGGAGCCAGTGCAGGGACTGGCAGAGGGGAGATGCAGAGGAGTAACGAGGGGAGAGATGGATTAGTCGGGCAGCAGAGTTTAGGATAGATTGTAGGGGTGCGAGAGAGCTAGATGGAAGGCCACAGAGGAGAATGTTGCAGTAGTCTAGGCGGGAGATGATGAGGGAATGTACAAGCATTTTTGCAGATTCAAAGTTGAGGAAAGGGCGGATGCGGGAGATGTTTTTGAGTTGGAAGCGGCAGGTGGTGGAAAGGGCTTGGATGTGTGGTCGGAAGGAGAGGGCAGAGTCCAAGGTCACTCCAAGTCAGCGGACTTGGTTGACCGGGGACAGTGTGCAGTCATTGATTGTGATAGATAGGTCTGTTGGGGGGAGTGAGCAAGATGGGGGAAAGATGATGAATTCTGTTTTATCCATATTAAGTTTTAGAAAGCGAGAGGAGAAGAAGGAGGATATGCGAGATAGGCATTGTGGGATTCTGGATAGTAAGGTGGTGATTTCTGGACCAGAGAGGTAGATTTGTGTGTCATCAGCATATAAGTGATACTTAAAGCCATGGGACTCTATAAGCTGTCCCAGGCCGAAGGTGTAGATAGAGAAGAGCAGGGGTCCTAGGACAGAGCCTTGCGGGACACCAACAGAGAGGGAGTGAGGCGAGGAGGTGGTGTGAGAGTGGGAGACGCTAAATGTCCGGTCTGTGAGGTATGATGTGATCCAAAAGAGGGCCAGGTCAGTGATGCCAAGAGATGAGAGAGTTTGTAACAGAAGGGAGTGGTCGACAGTGTCAAAGGCAGAGGACAAGTCAAGGAGAAGGAGGACAGAGTAATGTTTTTTGGTTTTGGCAAGTAGTAGGTCATTGGTGACTTTGGTGAGGGCAGTCTCGGTTGAGTGATGGGGTCGGAAGCCAGATTGTAGCCGGTCAAAGAGGGAGCAGGAGGAGAGGTGAGAGGACAGTTCAGAATGGACATGTTGCTTAAGTAGCTTTGAGGCATATGGAAGAAGTGATATGGGGCGATAAATGGACAAAGAAGATGGGTCAAGTGAAGGCTTTTTGAGGATGGGTGTAATGGTAGCATGTTTAAAAGCAGAGGGGAAGAGACCAGAGGTTAGTGATAGGTTGAAGAGATAGGTTAGGGCTGGGATAAACACTGTGGTGAGGTTAGGGATGAGGTGGGATGGGATTGGGTCAAGTGCACAGGTGGTGAGATGGGATTTGGAGAGTAGAGTGGAGAGTTTTTCTTCTGTAATAGCGGAGAAGCTGGTTTTGGGTGAAGAGGACTGAGCAGCTGTGTGGAGGGTCTGTGGAGACTGTGTGCTGAAGCTTTCTCTGATGTTGACTATCTTTTGTTTAAAGAATGTGTCGAAATCCTCAGCCGAGAGGAGAGGGTGGGGCGCTGGTGGACGGAGAAGAGAATTAAAGGTGTTAAAAAGTTGTTTTGGGTTGTGGGATAGGGAAGATATGAGAGATGAGAAGTAGGCCTGTTTTGCATCAGCAAGTGAGGATTTGAAAATGAGGAGGGATTGCCTGTATGCAGTGAATTCATCTTTAGAATGGGATTTCTTCCATCGCCGCTCTGCAGCCCTGGAAGCTTGTCTGAGATTTTTGGTCAGGTCGGTATGCCAGGGTTGTCTGTTGATTTTTCTGGTTTTGTTGTGTGTGAGGGGGGCAATAGTGTCCAGAGTTGCACTTATTGTGGTGTTATATAGGGTGGTGGCAGTATCTGGGTCTTGGAGGGAAAAAATTGAAGAGAGCGGCAGAAGAGAGTCGGAGAGCAAGCGAAAGTCAAGATGTTTAAGATTCCTGCGGGGGTGTGCTAGTGTGTGGACAAGGGGCGCAGCAGCAGAGACGAGTGAAGAGAAGGTGAGTACTTCTGAGGGAAGGAGAACAGATATCTTGAGAAGGTCTAGAACCTGCAAGACTGCGTGACGTAACACCAGTAAGGTATAGACTGTTTATAGCTGTGGGAGGCAGACTGGTGTAAATTTATCAAACTGGTGTAAAGTAGAACTATGTCAATTTCCCATAGCAACCAATCAGATTCCACCTTTCATTTTTCACAGCCCCTTTGGAAAACGAAAGGTGAAATCTGATTGGTTGCTATGGGCAACTGAGACAGTTCTACTTTACACCAATTTGATAAGTCTCCTATAATGCTCAAGCACCTGCCACACTTTGATACGGACTGGCCATTCGTGTCTTAATCTGCACCCCTCTGTTTGGGAACTGCAGTTGGAGTTAAGAACCTAACTGCATGCCTATGATTACTTTGAGCGACTGTAAAAAGTACAGAGAGAGAAAGAGACTGGAAGTACTTCTACCCCTATAATTGTGTTGCCGATATATTTCCACTGGGAAAATTGTTGCCCTCTAAGATACTTCTGAACTGTGCTCTATTTATTACAACCCACTGGCCTGATCATTGTTTCCATAGTTCGCCAGCCCAACATGTACCCTCCTGCCTTGCACCCTACCCAAACACCTACCATCAAGGGCACCCTAACTGAACCATATAGGAGCCATAATACCAGGGTGTGACCTACTTTCTCTGCACAGCAGTAAGAAAAGCTAGAGTGAGGACTACCACCATGAACTAAGTACGACTACCCCTCTCATGGCCACAACTACCACTACCAACCTCCACTCACTCCTTCCTGGACTTGCCGTACTGCTACTGTAAGTGCTGCAGATTTTCCATGCAATTCCGCTATGGAGAATTTGCATCATTTATGCCACCCTTGAAGGAGTTGTCCCATGACACCAATCTATCCCCTATCCACAGGATAGGGATAAGTGTCTGGTATAAGGGGGTCTGACTGTTTGGGCCCCCACTGATTACTAGATCAATTAATTCAACTCTATGGGACTGCCAGAGATAACCAACTACAAGGGACAGTCCCATAAGGACCCCTGCTCTAGTGATCATGGGGGCACCAGAGGTCGGACACCTGACGATCAGACACTTATCACCTATCATGTGAAAAGGGGATGAGTTGTTGTCATGGGGCAACCCCTTTAAGGGTCTATTCACACGTCTGTTGTTTAGTTCCGCATCTGATCCCGATTTTTCGGACTAGTCACGGAATAGTTACGGACAGAATTCGGACCCATTGATTTTCAATGGGTCTATAAAATATGCGGACAGCACAAAGAGTGCTGTCCGCATAATTTTCTCAGTACAGAGTGTCCGTAAAAAAATAAAACATGTCCTATTCTAATCCGAAAATTGTGGTCCGTTGTGCAATGCAATTTTATTCTTCTATCCGTTTTTTGCGGATCTGCAAAAAACAGATGACAAACGGAAATAATTCTTGGAAAGTAGGATCCGCAAAAAAAAGTCCAATTTTCGGATTATAGAAAAACATGGACCCTAATAGTCAGTTTGCCCAACAAGAAAAAAGGATCAGTACCTTTCAACAGGGATGTGAACATAGTCTAAATCATCTTTGGTTACTAAGGTGTTTTAAGTTTATTTTCTACTATTTATAGATAAAGTGTAGGAAGTTCTTTATTTGTCTGTCACTGCTGTCATATCCTGATTCTGGCATTTTTAACAAAATTAGCATTTCCTGTACATGTATTTTCTTGGCACTAAACAGTTTTCTTGTAAAGTCTTAGAAACCATTTTCAGAACATAAACACATTAACCTTTAAGCATTGCTCTTTTGAGGATCCCACCTTTCTTACTTTAAAATACTGATAATTTGCATTTCGGGTGATGAACCTTAAAGGGTACAGAATGCTCGGCTTCAAGTGAGTTACCAGGAAACTCATTGCCTTGTAGGGCTAGCTCATCTGAATGCAATGATAATTTTCATGTACTGATCTGTTGCTTCATTCTGGAGAAAAAGTGCTTTAAATCCATATACAAATGATAAGTTGTGTGCACAGGGCGTGGCCCAAACCACTCTGTGCACCCTTGCTCCTCCTCCTTTCTCTGTCAGCCCCTCCCTTTCCTTCTTGATTGACAGGGCCATGTGAGGTGATTATGCAGGACCCTGGCCCTGCACCCTGGCCCTGTCAATCAATATGTTGTCCCATCTAGCCATTTCCATGATGAGATGGGACTAAGCGCTGAGCTCAAGTGGTTAGGCTCACAGAAACGGTCATGCGGGCCATTGCCCCGCTTTGTTTTTGTAGATACCATTGCTGTGAATGGGAGCTACACAAATAGAGTAGCAGAACAAGCTATACTGTTTCCATCACTCGGAAGTTATGTAAGCAATGTATCTTGTTCTGCTATGCTGTTTACATAGCTTTCGTTCACGGCAAAGGGGATTACGGAGCAGTAGAGCGCGAGCCTGCTTAGCAGTCTCCGTAAGCCCAGTCCAGTGGGGATGACACTTAGGCCCCTTTCACACGGGCGTCATGTTTGACGCCCGGATAGGAGGCGAGGTGCGTTGCGGGAATATGCGCGATTTTCCCGCGCGGGTGCAAACGTTTGTAATGCGTTTTGCACGCACGTGAGAAAAATCGCCATGTTTGGTACCCAGACACTGAAGTCCGGTTTCGGGTCTTCTGGAGAATTCATTATTTTCCCTTATAACATGGTTATAAGGGGAAATAATAGCATTCTTAATAAAGAGTGCATAGTAAAATGAAGTGGAAGGGGTTAAAAATAACAAAAGTTAATTAACTTAGCCACTTGATCACGTAGTCGCGATCTCTCCTCTCTTTCCCAGCATTAGCTAAGAATTAAAGGACCTGTGATGACGTCACATCACATGGTCCAATCACATGGTCCATCTTACCATGGTGATGGACCATGTGATTGGACCATGTGATGTGGCGTCATCACAGGTCCTTTAGATCATAGATGCTGCAGGGAAAGAGAAGACAGATCGCAACTACGCGATCAAGTGGCTAAGGTAAGTAAGTTTTATTATTAGTAGTAAGTTTTATTATTTTTAACCCCTTCCTCTTCATTTTACTAAGCATTCTTTATTAAGAATGCTATTATTTCCCCTTATAACCATGTTATAAGGGAAAATAATAAAGATCGGGTCCCGTTGCTAAGCAACCATGTGGGAAAATCGCAACGCATCCGCACTTGCTTGCGGATGCTTGCGATTTTCCCGCAGCCCCATTCACTTCTATGGGGCCTGCGTTGCGTGAAAAACGCACAATATAGAGCATGCTGCGATTTTCACGCAGCGCAGAAGTGATGCATGAAAATCACCGCTCATGTGCACAGCCCTATAGAAATGAATGGGTCCGGATTCAGTGCGGGTGCAATGCGTCCTCCTCACGCATTGCACCCGCGCGGAAAACTCGCCCGTGTGAAAGGGGCCTTAGTCCTATCTTGTCGTGGAAACAGCCAGATGGAGCAACCCTTTAAAGGGGTTCTCCAGGTTCAGGGTTGAACCTGGATATAAACTCCTCTTTATTCATTGACCACATATGAGTGGAGCATCAGAGCATTTCCGTGTTGCCATGCTCCCCCTTGTCATGCTGCAATGTGCAAGGTCTGTTTGTTTTTCTGCTGGTGATGTACCGGGCTCTGCATCAGTATGACAATCAGAGACTTCCATCTAGCAGTGAGTCCGGTGATGCCACCGACACAGATAGGTGGCTAATCGCGCTGACCGAGACTGTTTTGGAGGTTTTGTGATGCGAAGCCAAGTACATCTACAGGCAAAGAAAATTATAAATGAGATGGGCCTACTGGCCCACACGCTTTTTTTTTAAGACCTGGCATGTGGGGAAAGCTGGTGAATATTATTTAGTAAATGGCCCCCATTGTACCTGGTTTGGGGTTTTTTCACACATCAGTGAATGATGGACGTGTGCCCATTGATTGTTACCATTGATTTCAAAGTGTTTATTCACTCATCCCAGTTCTTCCACTGACTGCAGGTTAATGGAAAAACAACAGAGACGTGCACGACTTTGGTCCATGATGTGAACCAAGCACACCCATGGCATCCATGTTCTACCAGAGGTTTTCACTGACCATTGAAGGAGATGCTCTGGAAATCCCTTTTTTAGCCTAGCTGTCCATATGGCATACAGATCACACAGGGGAGGTGACAAAACCGACATACAGACCAACAAAACACCCTTGGAAGCATTGGAGTGAGGATTGCCACCGTGAATAATTAGTGCAGTCAGTGTCACTACCACTCCCATCCTCCACTCGCGCTCCTTCTGGGCTGTGGCAGAAACACTAACCGTCTTGTTATGTACAGTGGAGGAAATAATTATTTGACCCCTCACTGATTTTGTAAGTTTGTCCAATGACAAAGAAATGAAAAGTCTCAGAACAGTATCATTTCAATGGTAGGTTTATTGTAACAGTGGCAGATAGCACATCAAAAGGAAAATCGAAAAAATAACTTTAAATAAAAGATAGCAACTGATTTGCATTTCATTGAGTGAAATAAGTATTTGAACCCCTACCAACCATTAAGAGTTCTGGCTCCCACAGAGTGGTTAGACACTTCTACTCAATTAGTCACCCTCATTAAGGACACCTGTCTTAACTAGACACCTGTATAAAAGACACCTGTCCACAGAATCAATCAATCAAGCAGACTCCAAACTCTCCAACATGGGAAAGACCAAAGAGCTGTCCAAGGATGTCAGAGACAAAATTGTAGACCTGCACAAGGCTGGAATGGGCTACAAAACCATTAGCAAGAAGCTGGGAGAGAAGGTGACAACTGTTGGTGCGATTGTTCGAAAATGGAAGGAGCACAAAATGACCATCAATCGACCTCGCTCTGGGGCTCCACGCAAGATCTCACCTCGTGGGGTGTCAATGGTTCTGAGAAAGGTGAAAAAGCATCCTAGAACTACACGGGAGGAGTTAGTTAATGACCTCAAATTAGCAGGGACCACAGTCACCAAGAAAACCATTGGAAACACATTACACCGCAATGGATTAAAATCCTGCAGGGCTCGCAAGGTCCCCCTGCTCAGGAAGGCACATGTGCAGGCCCGTCTGAAGTTTGCCAATGAACACCTGAATGATTCAGAGAGTGACTGGGAGAAGGTGCTGTGGTCTGATGAGACCAAAATAGAGCTCTTTGGCATTAACTCAACTCGCTGTGTTTGGAGGAAGAAAAATGCTGCCTATGACCCCCAAAACACCGTCCCCACCGTCAAGCATGGGGGTGGAAACATTTTGCTTTGGGGGTGTTTTTCTGCTAAGGGCACAGGACAACTTATTCGCATTAACGGGAAAATGGAGCGGAGCCATGTATCGTGAAATCCTGAGCGACAACCTCCTTCCCTCTGCCAGGAAACTGAAAATGGGTCGTGGATGGGTGTTCCAGCACGACAATGACCCAAAACATACAGCAAAGGCAACAAAGGAGTGGCTCAAGAAGAAGCACATTAAGGTCATGGAGTGGCCTAGTCAGTCTCCGGACCTTAATCCAATCGAAAACCTATGGAGGGAGCTCAAGCTCAGAGTTGCACAGAGACAGCCTCGAAACCTTAGGGATTTAGAGATGATCTGCAAAGAGGAGTGGACCAACATTCCTCCTAAAATGTGCGCAAACTTGGTCATCAATTACAAGAAACGTTTGACCTCTGTGCTTGCAAACAAGGGTTTTTCCACCAAGTATTAAGTCTTTTTTTGTTAGAGGGTTCAAATACTTATTTCACTCAATGAAATGCAAATCAGTTGCTATCTTTTATTTAAAGTTATTTTTTCGATTTTCCTTTTGATGTGCTATCTGCCACTGTTACAATAAACCTACCATTGAAATGATACTGTTCTGAGACTTTTCATTTCTTTGTCATTGGACAAACTTACAAAATCAGTGAGGGGTCAAATAATTAGTTCCTCCACTGTACGTGTGAAAGAGGCCTGAGCAGTGAATTTCCTGGTCACTGATTCCCTTTAACCCCTTCCCATTCTATGACGTAATCTTAAGGCAAATAGTGCAGGTAGAATATGTTAGGGGAAAAAACTGTGAGGTACAGTATAGAAGGCTGCCCTAGTACAGATCCATACCAAGCAAATACAGATAGTGTCAATCAGAATATGCACATAACTTGTTAATTTACGTTGCAGATTTTAAATGCAGAAGGTAAAATCTGCGGCAGGCAGAGAATCTGCCACAGAATCCGTAACGGATCTGCTGGAATTCTGCTTAGACAAAATCTACACTTAGGGTACATGGCAACAAAGGGGTATAACTACATTGTGACATGTGTCGTGTGACATATTTTGTAATGCTAGTCTATGCTGTTGCACTGCGACATGCCAATTGCAAAAAATCTATCCATGATGGATTTTTGTGCGACTGTCGTGTCACAGTTGCGGCATGTTGCAGTGCAACACCATAGACAAGGATTATAAAATATGTTGCACGACACATGCGCCATGTAGCCCTAGCCAAACGGTCCTCTTAGGCTACTTTCCCACTCGCGTTTTGGGCCGATATGTCATGGATCCGAAAAAACGGATCTGTTACAATAATACAACCGCATGCCTCAGTCATGAACGGATCCGTTTGTATTATATGTATCATAGCCAAGAAGGATCCGTCTTGAACTCAATTGAAAGAGATTGTGTCAGAGAAAACGGATCCGTCCCCATTGACTTACAGTGTGCCAGGACGGATCTATTTGGCTCAGTTTCGTCAAGTGGACACCAAAACGCTGCAGGCAGTGTCTTGGTGTCCACCTCCAGAGCGGAATGGTGACTGAACGGAGGCAAACTGATGCATTCTGAGCGGATCCTTTTCCATTCGGAATGCATTAGGGCAAAACTGATCTGTTTAGGACCGCTTGTGAGAGCCCATGATGGATTTCACAAACGGAAAGCCAAAACGCGAGTGTGAAAGTAGCCTTACATAGACCAGTGATGACAGTTTATCGGAATGAAGCCGACACTCCCGATCACAGTTAGATCATCTGCAGAGATGACTGCTGCATTTACAGTTAATGCAATTAATGTCTAAGCTGCTGGAAACCAAAGTAAGTACACCCCTAAGTCAAAATGGCCAAATTATGCCCAATTAGCCATTTTCCCTCCCCGGTGTCATGTGACACGTTAGTGTTACAAGGTCTCAGGTGTGAATGGGGAGCAGGTTTGTTATATTTGGTGTTATCGCTCTCACACTCTCTCATACTGGTCACTGGAAGTTAAACATGGCACCCAGGGGCGTAACTATAGGGGAAGCAGGGGAAGCGGCTGCTTTGGGGCCCTGACCCATAAGGGGCCCACCTAAAAGGAGGAGGAGGAGAAGTACTAATAGATTTTGTCAGGGCCCCTCAACAGTATTACACAATGAAATTATATACAGTGGCAGTATAGACAGTGTAGAAAATGGATGGAACAGCTGTCGGGCCTGGTCTGAGAGAGCGATCTTTACTAGCCAGTGCCACAGGAAAGGGGGTGGCATGAAAGGAAGGGGTTGTGAAAAAATTACTGGGGGAGGGGGCCCCATTCAAAAATTTGCTGTGGGGCCCAGTCATTTCTCGTTATGCCACTGATGGCACCTCATGGCAAAGAACTCTCTGAGGATCTGAAAAAAAGAATTGTTGCTCTACAAAAAAATGGCCTAAGCTATAAGAAGATTGCCAACACCCTGAAACTGAGCTCCAGAACGGTGGCCAAGACCATACACCGGTTTAACAAGACAGGTTCCAATCAGAACAGGCCTCCCCATGGTCGACCAAAGAAGTTAAGTTCACGTGCTCAGCGTCATATCCAGAAGTTCCCTTTTGTAAATAGACATATGAGTGCTGCCAGCATTACTGCAGAGTTTAAAGTGCTCAGTCCTCTCAGTGCTCAGACCATACGCCGCACATTGCATCAAACTGGTCTGCATAGCTGTCGTCCCAGAAGGAAGCCTCTTCTAAAGATGATGCACAAGAAACAGCATATCGAGATGACAGGTATCAGGACACCTTTTATTATTCCCTTAGTAAATTTCCGTCACCACAAAATAGGGTCCTTTTTAAATAAAACTTAGCTTTTAATGTTTACTGTCTAATAACCGATACACACTGGGGTATCTAAATCCCCCAATCAAAAAAAACTCTGACCTAATCATAGAGTGCTCCTCAGCAGATAAATCTGATAAAATTGCGACAAAGTTGATTCTGACCATGACAAAGATCCCAACTTTGGATAAGGACTCAGTGAGGCACGGAGGTGGTATAAACAAACTTCGTAGGGTAGGATCTCAGGACTAGTAATCCGGCTTTCCCTATCCCGGTCCTAACTACCCTCAGCCCAGGGACCACCCCTGATGGTGGGGCTCCCCTGTCCTCGAACCTTTCCTTCGTGTCCCTACTATGGCCCTAGTGGTGTAGCAAAATATAGTAATCAACAGATGTCATTTGTGATATCATGCCCCAACGCGTTTCACCCTTATGTGTTCCTCAGGGGGATGATAGTTAACATTGCCCAGTACACCAAAATAATAAAATGTGGTCAATGTCAGATATTATACGACCTAGTTTGATATCTTCGTTACAGGGTAATTTGCCTGTCCAGGACGGGACATTCCTCTGATGCCCTTTAATCCTCATAGATACAGCAGAAGATACCTATAAATATGGACATCAAAAGGTGCTTCTATTAGTCCCTAAAAGTTCATAGTTACATAATATACATATATCAGCAGCCTTAGGAGAGAACTTACTTTTTATATATCTGCCCGTCCGTGTCGCACTGCCTCCTGTCCAGATGCTGCAAAGCGGCAGTGAGTATGAAGGGCTTTTTAAACCAGCGCGCTGTGTAACCCCACCCTCCGGAGTTTCCGGCCGGTGGAAAGCACGCCGCATTATTTCCGTCTTGTGAGGCCCTCCAGCTGCTTCCTGACATGCGCAGACTCCTGTTTGTACGAACCGGCCGGTGAACCGTATCTATGCCATCACCTCCAGTCCGTGGAACGCTCAAGTAGCTTCCGGTCCTGCGCATGCCGCCTAGGTCTCATTGAAAGCACCTCCCTGTAGATAGGGGAGGCTTGGTCAGTAGTCATGGAAACCACTTGAGAGTTTATACTACCTGAACATGTCCCCACAGTGCAAGACCACACATCGGAGGGGAAAATAGGGCTGACAAAGCTGTAGCGTACACATCAATGGCTTATCCAGGGATAATGAAATTAATCACACAACCAGACTTCTCTGGTCAGGATTAGATATACTCGCTGGTACCCACCACAATTGACACAAAATAATAATTATTGGGTGACCAATTAAAACTTAGCGTTTATTCTTATACAAGTTTAAAGATAAGTGCCCAAAAGTGTATGACAAACTACAATATAGAAAACCAACAGTGAGTCGGTAGTGCTGCTCACTGTCTTTGACACATATTAGGATGTTATGCGCCACAAAGGTAAAACAACAAGGTGTATCAGAGGATAGGACAGGATTAGAGACAGTTGCACTGGGTCTCTTGCCCTGTCAGTCCCTGGCTACCTAGCCACAAGACACCTTGAGAACCGTCCCTATAGACAGGACAGTGATTGCCCAGCTTCATCAAGATGAAAGGAGAAGGAAAGAGAGTGATAGGGATATAGACACAGGATCAATAGTGTACCATGCGTCTACTGTACAAGGAAAACTGTACCAACGCGTTTCATCGGCTCACGCCGAGTCATCAGGGGACAAATAGATGGATATCCGCAAGTGAGTGACCACATTGGTAATGATGGTCAGACACACTGATAAAAGTACTACTTAGCTATCCAGTAGTTGCATCGAAGGGTAGGCTAGGTGACCCTTTGATGGCAGGATATTCTTATCCCAATCTCCTCCCCTCGGGGAGGGAGGGATGACTTCCAAAATTGAGAATTTTATGGCCCGGGGATCACCCGCATGATAAGTATGGACGAGAGAAACTTATTTGGTTTAGATGGTGTCACGCATGTGTGGTGGCAACCAGGTAAGGAGTACAAAGACAAGTGTGTCTTGCCTATAGTCAAGCATGGTGGTGAGAGTGTCATGGTTTGGGGCTGCATGAGTGCTGCCGGCTGTGGGGAGCTACAGTTCATTGAGGGAACCATGAATGCCCACATGATCCTCTCCCTTCAGAAACTGGCAGGGCAGTATTCCAACATGATAACGACCCCAAACACACCTCCACGACCACTGCCTTGCTAAAGAAACTGAGGGTAAAGGTGCTGGACTGGCCAAGCATGTCTCCAGACCTAAACCCTATTGAACATCTGTGGGGCATCCTCAAACAGAAGGCGGAGACACGTCCATGATGCCGTCATGGAAGAGGATTCCAGTGGCAACCTGTGAAGCTTTAGTGAACTCCATGCCCAAGAGAGTTATGACAGTGCTGGGAAAAAATGGTGGCCATACAAAATATTAAAACTTTGGGCAGAATTTGGCCATTTTCACTTATTAATGGCTGTGTGTGAGTTATTTTGAGGGCACACCCAACTTACACTGTTACACAAGCTGTACACTGACTACTTTACATTGTATCAGTGTCAGATCTTCAGTGTTGTCCCAGAAAAAGATAGAATAATATATTTACAAAAATGTGAGGGGTGTACTCACTTTAGTGACATACTGTACATGCAGCTTGTCCCCGCTGAAAGTCACTGGGGCACATTTACTAAAGTGTTTTCACCTGTTTTTGGTCTAAAAAATGCTGTCTTATTCTCAGTCGCATTTACTTCTGAAATTGTGCCTGTCTTTGAGGCTTTTTCACTTCTTTTGATTTTTTAGACTAAGGGCTCATTCACACAAACGTGCCGTGTTTTGCGGTCCGCAAAACACGGATGCCACCCGTGTGCTTTCCGCAATTTGTGGAATGGAACGAACCGCCCTTTATAGAAATGCCTATTCTTGTCCGCAAAACGGACAATAGGACATGAGTTATAATTTTTGCGGGGCCACAGAACGGAGCAACGGGTGCGGAAAGCACACGGAGTGCTGTCTGCATCTTTTGCGGCCCCATTGAAGTGAATGGGTCCGCCCCTGAGCTGCTCGGATGAGGAACCAAACCACGGTGTGATTGAGTCCTAATTCAGAGGTTTTCTAACCCCTTTTTCCGACCTATTTATGTAGGTAGACCTTTTTTTGAGCCTGAATTTGTCGCAAAAACAGGCAATTTTTACTCCACCGCAGGGCTGGCGTACTTTTCTACGTCTGTTTTCAGTGGTGAAGCGCACTTTTTTTTTGCATTGAAAGTCACACTTTCTGGTAGACATGCAGCTTTACTCTACAAAGATGCGGCTTTTTTCAGGCGCAAATAAGATCATTGTAAGTAAATATGAGGCTACATTCACACCAGTGTTTATACAAATGCTCATCCGCAATAATTTGCCTGATAAATCGGTCCATGTAAAAAGGACCTTTCGTGTACGCCATCAATAGGATTCGTAAATCCGGTCCACTGTGTGAAAAAAAAGTGTCACAAAAACCACAGCAAAAATGCAAGTGTAAAAAAAACACGGTTCTGGCATTTTTAATCTAGTGAGAAAATAAATACCAGAGCGTAATCCATGTTTGTCAGGGCCCTTTCTACAGATGTTTTGAAGATTTGTCTCAGACATAATGGGGGTCATTTACTAACAGGTTTACGCCTCTTTTTGGCATAAAATTGTCACATTACCCCTGACAATATTTATCACATGGGTGATTTTGCGCCACTTTAGACACATAGGAGTTGAGGGTACACGGTTCGTGTTATCTAAGAATGCCGCTATGGATTCTGCTACTACGGACAATAATCTGTGGTAGCGGAATTCATAACGGGATTCTTAGATAAACCGAACCGTGTACGCCGAACTTGAAAACACAAGCCCGCTCTTCCCTAGTGTTGAGGGATTGACAGGGGCAGGGACTCTGCCCCCAGCAAATTTACTAATTTTACACCAGAAAAAAATGGCATAAAAGTTGCCAAAAAACTACACCAGTGGGGGCCGCGGTAGATTTTCCAGCAGGAGCACTGACTACCAAATATGGGCCTAATTTATGAAATCGCATCTTCCAGCAGCAACGCGGAAATAAAAGAAACTAAAAAGATCGCCAATTAATATTAACATCAGCGAGTACACAGCAGCACCGCTGGACTAGCAATTCCCTCAATATTGGGCTCTCCTCATCAGAAGAGCAGCTGATGTGTGCACAGTGTCCGTCTTCTTGACATCAGGCCCCGGGAGAAATAGTTCTCTGAGGTCTCCACATCCCGTGATCCGGCATCATCTGAGTATAACTGTTCCCGGCTTTGTTCTCACTGCCTCCCTTTAGGGGTTTCTTCATGTCCCACCTCAGTCTGACTCTTGATGTAACCCCCCAGAGGGGGATAATTGGCGCGGGACACCCTGCCTCACATGATAGGGATTAACGTGGTTTCCCTCTTAGTACATGGCCCTCAGTGAAGAGATCGGAGGGAGAACATGGAGGCTGCGGGGAGTAAAGGAGGACGGAGGAACAGACGGGCCGGCAGGACTGCACTGGCCGCCTTCACCTTCGTGTTACTTCTATGGGCGGCTGTGCACCTGCTGTACCAAGCGGCGGCCGCGCAGGGTGTGAGTGCACAGCGCCGAGTGAGGAGAGCTACAGGTGAGTGCACAGCGCCGTGTGAGGAGAGCTACAGGTGAGTGCACAGCGCCGTGTGAGGAGAGGGGCAGGGGAGTGCACAGCGCCGAGTGAGGAGAGCTACAGGTGAGTGCACAGCGCCGTGTGAGGAGAGGGGCAGGGGAGTGCACAGCGCCCTGTGAGGAGAGCTACAGGTGAGTGAGAGCAGCAGGGGAGTGCACAGCGCCCTGTGAGGAGAGGGGCAGGGGAGTGCACACTGCACAGCGCCCTGTGAGGAGAGGCAGGAGTGCACACTGCACAGCGCCTGTGAGGAGGGGCAGGGAGTGCACAGCGCCCGGAGGAGAGGGGAGTGACACTGCACAGCGCCCTGTGAGGAGAGGGGCAGGGGAGTGCACACTGCACAGCGCCCTGTGAGGAGAGCGGCAGGAGTGCACGTGCACAGCGCCCTGTGAGGAGAGGGCAGGGAGTGCACACTGCACGCGCCTGTGAGGAGAGGGGCAGGAGTGCACACTGCACAGCACCCTGTGAGGAGAGCAGCAGGGGAGTGCACACTGCACAGTGCCCTGTGAGGAGAGGGGCAGGGGACTGCACAGCACCCTGTGAGGAGAGGTGCAGGGGAGTGCACACAGCACAGCGCCCTGTGAGGAGAGGTGCAGGGGAGTGCACAGCGCCCTGTGAGGAGAGGTGCAGGGGAGTGCACAGCGCCCTGTGAGGAGAGCTGCAGGGGGGTGCACAGCGCCCTGTGAGGAGAGCTGCAGGGGGGTGCACAGCGCGGTGTGAGGAGAGCTGCAGGGGGGTGCACAGCGCGGTGTGAGGAGAGCTGCAGGGGGGTGCACAGCGCCCTGTGAGGAGAGCTGCAGGGGTGCACAGCGCGCTGTGAGGAGAGCTGCAGAGGGTGCACAGCGCGCTGTGAGGAGAGCTGCAGGTGGGTGCACAGCGCCGTGTGAGGAGAGCTGCAGATGAGTGCACAGCGCCTGTGAGGAGAGCTGCAGATGAGTGCACAGCGCCCTGTGAGGAGAGCTGCAGATGAGTGCACAGCGCCCTGTGAGGAGAGCTGCAGATGAGTGCACAGCGCCCTGTGAGGAGAGCTGCAGATGAGTGCACAGCGCCCTGTGAGGAGAGCTGCAGATGAGTGCACAGCGCCCTGTGAGGAGAGCTGCAGATGAGTGCACAGCGCCCTGTGAGGAGAGCTGCAGATGAGTGCACAGCGCCCTGTGAGGAGAGCTGCAGATGAGTGCACAGCGCCCTGTGAGGAGAGCTGCAGATGAGTGCACAGCGCCCTGTGAGGAGAGCTGCAGATGAGTGTACAGCGCCCTGTGAGGAGAGCTGCAGATGAGTGCACAGCGCAGTGTAAGGAGAGGTGCAGGGGAGTGCACAGCGCCCTGTGAGGAGAGGGGCAGGGGAGTGCACAGCGCCGTGTGAGGAGAGGTGCAGGGGAGTGCACAGCGCCCTGTGAGGAGAGGGGCAGGGGAGTGCACAGCGCCCTGTGAGGAGAGCTACAGGTGAGTGCACAGCGCCCTGTGAGGAGAGGGGCAGGGGAGTGCACACTGCACAGCACCCTGTGAGGAGAGCAGCAGGGGAGTGCACAGCGCCCTGTGAGGAGAGCTGCAGGGGAGTGCACAGCGCCCTGTGAGGAGAGGGGCAGGGGAGTGCACAGCGCCCTGTGAGGAGAGGGGCAGGGGAGTGCACAGCGCCCTGTGAGGAGAGGGGCAGGGGAGTGCACACTGCACAGCGCCCTGTGAGGAGAGGGGCAGGGGAGTGCACACTGCACAGCGCCCTGTGAGGAGAGGGGCAGGGGAGTGCACAGCGCCCTGTGAGGAGAGCTGCAGGGGGGTGCACAGCGCCCTGTGAGGAGAGCTGCAGGGGGGTGCACAGCGCTCTGTGAGGAGAGCTGCAGATGAGTGCACAGCGCAGTGTAAGGAGAGGGGCAGGGGAGTGCACAGCGCCCTGTGAGGAGAGGGGCAGGGGAGTGCACACTGCACAGCGCCCTGTGAGGAGAGGGGCAGGGGGGTGCACAGCGCCCTGTGAGGAGAGCTGCAGGGGGGTGCACAGCGCCCTGTGAGGAGAGCTACAGGTGAGTGCACAGCGCAGTGTAAGGAGAGGTGCAGGGGAGTGCACTGTCTCCTGTATACAGGTTATAGCCGCTTTACCCTGCTGCTGAGTGTGAATTCTGCCTCTCTATATGGGTGTATAGGGCGTTGTACTCTCATGGACGTTTTTAGCGCACCCTATTGGAGTCTACCTTCTGACATGGGAACCACTGCACAGCGCGGTTGTGACACAAGCAGTCTCCAGTACGCGAGCAGTCTCCAGTACGCGAGCAGTCTCCAGTACGCGAGCAGTCTCCAGTACGCGAGCAGTCTCCAGTACGCGTGCAGTCTCCAGTACGCGTGCAGTCTCCAGTACGCGTGCAGTCTCCAGTACGCGCTGCACTGTTCAGTCTAAAATACTAATATGAAAGCAGCACCAATGTCCCTTCCACATATCCTCAGCGATTGCTCCATATACAGCACCAAGCGTTAGTAGATGGCAAGCACGTCTCTCCAAGGATTCTTTATTCAAAGTGGGTCCATAAAATCGACCTGAAAAAGACTGTTGTAGTCGAAACATTGCACTATTTTTGGAACTTTTTTTGCCATTTGTATAATTTTATGGACCCACATTGAATAAAGAATCCTTGGAGGACGTGCTGCATTGTTAATGGTTCAGCAGTTTTTGCAGATGCCGCAGGACTATTAGCAATGCAGACTGACTAAGGGAGTGTTCACGCTGGGGGTCATTTACTAACATTTTTATGCCACTTTTTGGCTTAAGAAAGACGCAAGACCCAGTTTTACGTCTTTTTAAATGCCTGTGCAATAATATTGGCGTTTTTATGCCGACCATTTGGGAAGGGCCGGGACCTTGACCCCAACATTTACAACTGAAAACAGGTATAAATCTTGAACAAAAACTGCTCCTGTCGGGGGCTGGCATAGTTCTTACATCAGGAGAGCAGCAGGGGAGTGCACAGTGCCTTGTGAGGAGAGGGGCAGGGGACTGCACAGCACCCTGTGAGGAGAGGTGCAGGGGAGTGCACACTGCACAGCGCCCTGTGAGGAGAGCTGCAGGGGAGTGCACAGCGCCCTGTGAGGAGAGGTGCAGGGGAGTGCACAGCGCCCTGTGAGGAGAGCTGCAGGGGGGTGCACAGCGCCCTGTGAGGAGAGCTGCAGGGGGGTGCACAGCGCCCTGTGAGGAGAGCTGCAGATGAGTGCACAGCGCGCTGTGAGGAGAGCTGCAGGTGAGTGCACAGCGCCGTGTGAGGAGAGCTGCAGATGAGTGCACAGCGCCCTGTGAGGAGAGCTGCAGATGAGTGCACAGCGCCCTGTGAGGAGAGCTGCAGATGAGTGCACAGCGCCCTGTGAGGAGAGCTGCAGATGAGTGCACAGCGCCCTGTGAGGAGAGCTGCAGATGAGTGCACAGCGCCCTGTGAGGAGAGCTGCAGATGAGTGCACAGCGCCCTGTGAGGAGAGCTGCAGATGAGTGCACAGCGCCCTGTGAGGAGAGCTGCAGATGAGTGCACAGCGCCCTGTGAGGAGAGCTGCAGATGAGTGCACAGCGCCGTGTAAGGAGAGGTGCAGGGGAGTGCACAGCGCCCTGTGAGGAGAGGGGCAGGGGAGTGCACAGCGCCGTGTAAGGAGAGGTGCAGGGGAGTGCACAGCGCCGTGTGAGGAGAGGTGCAGGGGAGTGCACAGCGCCCTGTGAGGAGAGCTACAGGTGAGTGCACAGCGCCCTGTGAGGAGAGGGGCAGGGGAGTGCACACTGCACAGCACCCTGTGAGGAGAGCAGCAGGGGAGTGCACAGCGCCCTGTGAGGAGAGCTGCAGGGGAGTGCACAGCGCCCTGTGAGGGAGAGGGGCAGGGAGTGCACAGCGCCCTGTGAGGAGAGGGCAGGGAGTGCACACTGCACAGCGCCCTGGAGGAGAGGGCAGGGGAGTGCACACTGCACAGCGCCCTGTGAGGAGAGGGCAGGGGGTGCACAGCGCCCTGTGAGGAGAGCTGCAGGGGGTGCACAGCGCTGTGAGGAGAGCTGCAGATGAGTGCACAGCGCAGTGTAAGGAGAGGGGCAGGGAGTGCACAGCGCCCTGTGAGGAGAGGGGCAGGGGGTGCACTGCAGCGCCCTGTGAGGAGAGAGGCAGGGGGTGCACAGCGCCTGTGAGGAGAGCTGCAGGTGGGTGCACAGCGCCCTGTGAGGAGAGCTACAGGTGAGTGCACAGCGCAGTGTAAGGAGAGGTGCAGGGGAGTGCACTGTCTCCTGTATACAGGTTATAGCCGCTTTACCCTGCTGCTGAGTGTGAATTCTGCCTCTCTATATGGGTGTATAGGGCGTTGTACTCTCATGGACGTTTTTAGCGCACCCTATTGGAGTCTACCTTCTGACATGGGAACCACTGCACAGCGCGGTTGTGACACAAGCAGTCTCCAGTACGCGAGCAGTCTCCAGTACGCGTGCAGTCTCCAGTACGCGTGCAGTCTCCAGTACGCGAGCAGTCTCCAGTACGCGTGCAGTCTCCAGTACGCGAGCAGTCTCCAGTACGCGTGCAGTCTCCAGTATGCGCTGCACTGTTCAGTCTAAAATACTAATATGAAAGCAGCACCAATGTCCCTTCCACATATCCTCAGCCATTGCTCCATATACAGCACCAAGCGCAGTAGATGGCAGCACGTCCTCCAAGGATTCTTTATTCAAAGTGGGTCCATAAAATCGACCTGAAAAAGACTGTTGTAGTCGAAACATTGCACTATTTTTGGAACTTTTTTTGCCATTTGTATAATTTTATGGACCCACATTGAATAAAGAATCCTTGGAGGACGTGCTGCATTGTTAATGGTTCAGCAGTTTTTGCAGATGCCGCAGGACTATTAGCAATGCAGACTGACTAAGGGAGTGTTCACGCTGGGGGTCATTTACTAACATTTTTATGCCACTTTTTGGCTTAAGAAAGACGCAAGACCCAGTTTTACGTCTTTTTAAATGCCTGTGCAATAATATTGGCGTTTTTATGCCGACCATTTGGGAAGGGCCGGGACCTTGACCCCAACATTTACAACTGAAAACAGGTATAAATCTTGAACAAAAACTGCTCCTGTCGGGGGCTGGCATAGTTCTTACATCAGGCGCATGGAGTGCCGAAGGTGCACCTCATGTATGACAGCGCTCTCACCTGGTCATCAATTAAGTGCACCTTCGGCAGCCTGTGCACCTGGTGTAAGAACCACACTATCCCAACTGGTGTCGTTTTTGACCAACATTTACGCCTGTTAGTAAATTAGTTGGAGCCACTGCCCAGCGCTGTCACTCCCAAGTTGGTGAGGATGGTGTAAAAACGCCCGTGCGGCAGCAGTTTAAAATGTCGCACAAAGTGGTCTTGCAACTCAGTTCCTATTAGTTTTTTTTGTGTCTTTAAAAAAGAAATCACCAACCAAAATTTGTGTATGTAGGGTCCCTGTGGGTTCCTGCACACGATGCGGATTACGTGCGGTCTTTCAGTAATACAGTACCCGCAAAATGAGATCCGCTGTGCCCACCATTCTGGTTTCCCGCCCTGTATGCAAATCAGTAGCATCGGTACAGGGAGGAGGAGGCGGGCGTGTTTCTGAGGGGGCGTCTCCTTCTCCATGGGCTGCCGAATGGCAGTGTAGAGCCTCAGGGAGAAGGTGAGCGGTTTTTCCTCAATGGCTGTGACGTAGTCCACTGTGATCGGACAGCTCACGGCCACGGAGAAGGAGACGCCCCCGTCTCCTCCCTGCTCCGATGCTATTGATTAGCATACAGAGCTTCTGTTTCCGTGTCTTCCGTTTTTTTTGCGGAAAGGATGCACACCCATTTATTTCAATGGGTCCGCAAAAAATGCGGATAGCACACTGTGTGCTGTCCGCATGAGTATGTCCATTTTGTAGCCCCGCAAAAAAACCAGAACATGTCTTATTCTTTTCTGTTTTAGGCATTGTTACGATTGATCCGCAAAAAAAACTGATGGCATACGAATGTCATCCGTTTTTTTTTTTTTGTTTTTTTTTTGCGGACCGCAAAACACGTATGGTCGTGTACATGTAGCCTAATACAATACCAGCAGAGTGGATGAGATCTGCTTGTGGCCATATGACTGGCTTCAGTGGTGGTGATCTGCTTGTGGCCATATGACTGGCTTCAGTGGTGGTGACCTGCTTGTGGCCATACAACTGGCTTCAGTGGTGGTGACCTGCTTGTGGCCATACAACTGGCTTCAGTGGTGGTGACCTGCTTGTGGCCCTATTACCGCTGAAGCCAGTCATTGGCCATGCACGGTTTTCAGGTCAGAACATATCCTTAGGGGGATCTATCATTCTACCTACGCCAGTTCTCTTGCACTAGAAATTCTCTAAACCTGGTTTTGCGACTTTTTATTTTTTTATTTTTTTTTGCCGCAACTCTCATTTTTACCCCACCCTCGCCGCTTCCCAAATAGAGTGCGGGCAAGGATACTGGTGTAACTAATGACTGAAATCTACAGCTGCTCTGTATATTTCAGTTTGGCGGATGGAGATGCAGATGCATTTAATTTATAAAGAGGTCCGTGCCTCGTCATAAATGCGGCCCAGGCCCCATCAGGACCGCCGTAGCACACGCTGGTCAGTAAGGAAGCCGGGCTTCAGGTCTCTGTCAGGATTGTTCAGGGAAAAACTGATCAGTTTTTTCTGCAATAGCGCTCAGTGTGGCACATTTATCAAGCTTACCTGTCAGGCGTATTTGCTTCGTCTGACAGTATTTTGCCTATTTATAAAGAGAGCCCAGCATGTCCTGAATTAGAGTAGGGGTACTGCTATTAGTCAGACCTCTGGTGATTGTTTTGACAGGTTCATATTCACTAAGGGCTCATTCACACAAACGTATGGGTTCCGTTTCCGTATTCCGTACTTCTGTACCTCAAAAAGATAGAATGTGTCCTATCTTTTTGCGAAACGGAGGGATGCGGCCCCAATGCACGGAACGGAACACATACGTTTGTGTGAATGAGCCCTAAGACTGAAAATGCTGCGCAAGTGAGCTGATAGTAAGCACACATTTCCATGAAAGTGCGAATTTTTAGGCAAATTTTGCACAAGTCGCCACTCAAAACAGACCAATAAAAGTACAGTACGCCAGCCCTAGATTGGGGTAGAAATTACACTGTTTTTTGCGACTAAATCGGGTACAAAAAAAAGGTGCACCTACATAAATAGGCACAAAAGTTAGAAAAGTTCTAAAATAGGAGAAATGCCTCCAAAACAGGAGTAAATGCAACTGAAAAAATAAGACTGTCTAAAACAGCATTTTACACAAAAAAAAACAGGTGCGGATACTATAGGAAATGTGCCCAAATCTGTGCGTTTTTTCCGGCCGGATTACATGCATTTGTCACGTTCATTTAAGAAAAACTGAAGAATAACCATCTACATCTCCTAGCAGCCATCCGTGAAAAATGCATTGCATCCGGATGCCTTCCGTTTTTCACACAGGCCCCATTCACTTTTATGGAGCCAGGGCTGCGTGAAAAACACACAATATAGAACATGCTGCGATTTTTCCTGAACGCAGAGATGATGCATGAAAAACGAAGCTCATGTCATGTGCACAGACCCATTGTAATGAACGGGTCAGGTTCAGTACAAACATCAAATCCGGACGGAAAGCTCGCTCATGTGAAAGAGCCCTTAGTGTCGTCAGCCTCTGGACACTCATGCTTGTGGTTAGAATGGTTAAATTAGGTTTGCTAAGTGTATTCACATGCCGGAGGGGCGGGCATGGCCCTTTCACTGCCTCCATGGTTTAGTAAATGTGACTCTTATATAAGCAGGTAATTTTATTGAGTTTTTTTAGCTGTTCATCCATTCTGAGCAGAGACCCCAGAACAATCCACATCCCAGGCATCTTGTTACAGTCTTGATCTGATATATTTGGGTTTTGTTTGTCTTTTATCACAATGCAGTTGTGTATGTAATATGCACATTAGGAACATGAATCGGTATAAACACGTCCCCACACTTTCACACCAGCGTTTTTGCCGGATCCGTCATAGATCAGCAAAAACACTTCCGTCACGATAATACAACCGGCTGCATCCATTCTGAACGGATCCGGTTGTATTATGTCTTCTATAGCCATGACAGATCCGTCTCTAAAACCATTGTAAGTCAATGGGGGACGGATCTGTTTTCTATTGTGCCAGATTTTGTCAGAGAAAACGGATCCGACCCCATTGACTTACATTGTGAGTCAGGACGGATCCGTCTTGCTCCGCACCACATCGCGGACAGAAAAATGCTGCTTGCTGCATTATTCTGTCCGCAATTCTGCAATAAGGATGCAACCAAACGGAACACAATGCATTCTAGTGCACTCCGTTTCATTCGGTTAATTTTTTCTCCCTTGACGGACCTAACCCTAACCCTTACACAGCTCAAGGCCTGGGCTCCCCCCGACGCCGCCCCCTCCCGACACTGCCCTAGTGGCAGGTCCAGAGCCTGGTCTTTGAAGGGGCACTTCCCCCAGGAATAGGAGATCATGGGGCCCCTGTGTCCCCGTCCACCCTCAAGCCACACCCACATACAGCCCCAACTCATATATTGCGCCCATACCTCTTACATCCAGGGACGTCTCCCACACGGCCCGCCATTATGTAGTTCGCCAGCCACTGCCCCCCACTGAGGAATTTTCCCCCCAAAGTTAATTTTGCCCCCAAACAGCCCTGCATTATGTAATTTGCCCCCACACTAAGTAATATTGCCCCCACACAGTCCTCCATTATGTAGTTTGCCCGCCACACTGACCCCACACTAAGTAATTTTGCCCCCACACGGCCCTCTATGTAGTTTTCCCGCCACACTGACCCCACACTAAGTAATTTGCCCACACACAAGTTAATTTTGCCCCAGACAGCCCTCCATTATTGCTTCCCCCCCCCCCCCCGTACTTGTGTTGCTAATCCCGGCTAGCTCGCTCCCCAGCACCGCCTGGAGGAACCCCTTCCTTAAATCCAGTCTCTGTGCGGCAATCAGGCTTTCAACTGCGCGTCCTATGCAGCCTCAGCCTGCGCTCGGCAATCTCCTTCGGTTACTGCGGCAGTGACCGAGGGAGATTGCCGAGAGCAGGCTGAGAGACTGCGCTGCACAGGACGCGCAGTGGAAAGCCTGCCTGACCTGACCCATCGATCAGCTGAGTGGCGGGCAGGCCGGGGAGGTAAGGGACGGGCCGCGGAAGGGGGAGGAGCACAAAAAAAATAAAAGCCTCGGGACTGGACGGGCCCCTTACTGGGGTATGGGCTGTACCCCCCTGATGGCAGCTCTGATAATCCCTAACAAGTAGAGCAGAGAGGAGGATGAGGGAGCTCTTTACCTCAGTGTTGTGAGGTAACTTGTCCTGCTGTGTGATTAGGACAGGTTATGTGTGTGCTAATAGGATGGTGGACATTTTATTTCTCCTAACGATTGCTCCCCAGACAAAACAAGACATTCTCCGGGCTTTTAGTATTGATGACCTATCCTCAGGATAGGCCACCAGTATCAGATCGGCAGGGGTCTGACACTTGTCACCCCGCTGATCAGCTGTATGAGGGGAAGCGCGTGCAGTGTGCACATACCTGCTCGCTGCTGCTATGTCTATGGATAAGCACAGGATAGGGCAGGGCTTGACAAATTTCCTTGGAATCTAGGAGCCAGCTAAAAAAGTTAGGAGCCAGGCGGAGCCGCGTCATAAAGCTCCCTATAGATGCCCCCATAGTGCTCCCCCCCCCCCCACTTCTCTATAGAGCCCCCCAATAATGCATGCCAGTACATAGGGCCCCCAGTAGATGCCCCCATAGTGTTCCTACCACTGTTTTCCATAGTGCCCCCCATAATGTGCGAGTATATAGGGCCCCCCATAATGCTTCCCCTTTTCAATAGGTTATATGACACGTCAGATGCTGCCAGCGTCTAAGTGATCGCCACTGCGGCCGCCATGACATGTGGAAACCCTTACAAGGATTACAGGGTCGGAGGAGGGCAGAGGGGTCCGGAGGAGAGGGCAGATGGGTCCGGAGGAGAGGGCAGAGGGTCGGAGGGAGGCAGGGTCAGGAGGGCAGAGGTCCAGAGGAGGGCAGAGGGTCCGGAGGAGGGCAGAGGGTCGGAGGAGGGCAGAGGGTCGGAGGGTCGGAGGGGAGGGCAGAGGGGTCCGGAGGGGTCGGAGGAGGAGGCAGAGGGGTCCGGAGGGAGGCCAGAGGGTCCGGAGGAGGCCAGAGGGTCGGAGGGGAGGCCAGAGGGGTCGGAGGGAGGCAGAGGGTCCGGAGGGAGGGCAGAGGGTCGGAGGGAGGGCAGAGGGGTCCGGAGGAGAGGGCAGAGGGTCCGTCTTGTCAATCTCTTTCCCCCTTGTCATTCACTTTCTCACCCCCTTGTCATTCACCTCTCCCCCCTTGTCATTCACTTCTCCCCCCTTGTCATTCACTTCTCCCCCCTTGTCATTCACTTTCTCCCCCTTGTCATTCACTTTCTCCCCCTCCCTTGTCATTATCTTCCCCCCTTCCTCCCCTGCCTCTAGTGTAGCGTGGCCGAGCTTTGTATAGTCCCACGGGTACAGGAGCTTTAGTCTCCTGTACCCGGGCGGACTGACAGGAAGTGCACACTGTGTGCGCACTTCATGTCAGTCCGGCCGGGTACAGGAGACAGATGCTCCTGTACCGCGGACCACTGAGGCTCGGCCACGCTGATGAGAGACTGACAGGAGGGCGCTGGCGCTTCCCTCCTGTCAGTCCCTCTCTCATGCTGTGCCCGGGCGGTGCGCCCTCATGGACGCGCCAGCCCGGGCAGTGCTGCAGCCGCCTGAGGCTCTATACAGAGCGCTCGGGCGGCTGCAGCATGAAGGGGGCCGGCGCTCCTAGTCCGCGCCGGCCCTGCGCCCGGGCACCTGACAGAACGGGCTGACAACTACCCAGGCGCCAGGACCAAATTCCTGGCGACCTGGCGCCTGGGATTTGTCGAGCCCTGGAATAGGGGATAACTATTAGATTGGTGGAGGTCCTTCTGCAGGGACCCCCACTGATCACAAGAACGAGGGCTGCAATACACCCTGCAGCCCCCCTGAAATGAACCTGGGAACATAGAGAAGAAGACACAATCCCTAAGGGTATGGCTCACCCATGAGGCTGACCACATGAGGCCAAGCCACACCTATCCACAGCGGTCAATGACCAAACGATTTTACCACAAAATCATGTGGCCATTGGCTGCCACAGGTGGGCGGGGCTTGGCCTCATGGGTGGGCCATATACTTAGGGATGGTGTCTTCATCTGCATGGACAGCTTTCCTCTATCAGAAAATCTCCCTATTGCTCTCTACTCCTATAAAAGAGCGAGATAGAAATGATCCATGTGAGTGCAGGTCAGCTTCACAGTCCTCGGTGGATGTTGTCACCATGCAATCCACATATTCCAGATAGTGTGGATTACTGCATCATGTTACAGGCAGATCAATGATCTATCGGTTGATACCCAATACAGTTATACCAAATGGGTATGTTTGTTATTTTAAGTCTTATTGAGGAAAAAAAGCTGTTTTTTTTTTATCCCGTTCTACAGGGTGGCCCATGAAAAAATTAGCCCGTCTCCATCGATAGTATGACAAGATGAACGAGCACATGGATTGTTTTTTGTTTTTTTTATTATCCAAAAGTCACGGAAAGTGGTCCCGTCCAGGTCTGTGTATCTTTGGGCACGTCGGATTATGTTGGCTGATACTGCTTGCAGCTCTTCAGCAGTGATGCTGCAAAAGAAAAAAAAGTCCTGCTTTTCCCAACAAGATGGGGCCACACCTCACGAAACTCACTGGCAAGGGTTCATGAACTGGGGGCCACCACATTCTCCAGACTTGTCCACATGTGATTTTTATCTGTGGGGAAATTTAAAACAAAAAGTGTCCGCTAACAATCCACATCCCCTGGATGAACTGAAGGAAAACATCACAAACACTATCTGCAGCATCAGCCGACATAATCAGACGTGCCCAAAGATGCATAGATGTTAACGGGAACCATTTTCAGCATCTTTTGTGAGTTGTGGGTATTAAAAAAATAAATACATTCCCACTTGCCCGTTCATCTTGTAATACTATCACTGGAGGCGGGCTCTTTTTTTATGGGCCACCCTGTAGCCTCTTTACTCACAATTTCCGCAGCCGTGGTCTCTTCATGTTCTGTAGGTGGCAGCAGCCCGTCACTTATGACAATCAAGCACCTACATCTCCCAGAAATGCATTGCAGTTGGCTGCCCCAGCAATTCCATTAATAAATAGCCCTATGACATGTAATGCTCCCTCAATTTCCATCTTCACTGTCTAGAGAGAGGTAGCTACATGTTGAACAGATGGATCCTGGCCCGCCTCTCTGCAAGTTCACTATGCCTGCAATGATGGCAGGAAAGGAGCAGTGAGGCTACTGAGTACTCTGGTCCACCTCTGAATGCAGAGAAGATGGACCAGAATCTCAGCCACAGAGAAAAAGCAAGTACATAAAATTGTTACAATATTTTTAGTGCATGTATATTGTACTATTGCCTCATCTGAAACGCCCTATTCGTTGCACATTTGTTAGGCCAGTGTTTCCCAACCAGCGTGCCTCCAGCTGTTGCAAAACTACAACTCCCAGCATGTCCGCACAGCCAAAGGCTGTCCGGGCATGCTGGGAGTTGAGTCTTAACAGCTGAGCAGCTAGTTGAAAGCTACTGTGTTAGGCTACTTTCACACCAGCGCTTCCGTCATGATAATACAACCGTCTGTAGAGTGGTTTTCCCCACAGAGATCAATTTACATAAACAGACAAAACGCACCAAAAACCGGTGCGGATTTCTTGCAGATTTTCTGCGCACAAATCTGCACTGTTTTCCGGTACCCTTAATATGTTTCACCTATAAAAACTCCACCCACATGAAAACCGTAACAAAAAAAATGCAGGTTTTTCAGATGCACTTTTAATCTCTTAAGGCCACCTGCACACTTTGCGGATTCTCGTGTGGAAAAACCGCTGTGTAATACAGTACCAGCAGAGTGGATTAGATTTGCTTGTGGCCATATAACTGGCTTCAGTGGTGGTGACCTGCTTGTGGCCATATCAGCGTGCATTTCTGGTGCATTCAGTTTCGTTCAGTTTTGTCCCCATTGACAATGAATGGGAACAAAACGGTAGCGTTTGGGTAAGCGCAAATGTGAAAGTAGCCTTAGGAGTATGTGGAGTCAGCACAAGAGCTGAGTCTAGTCTGTACGTGGTCGGTGTAGGATGTGTTGCAGAGCTGACATCTGCCTGCAGCGGCCAAGATAGCGACTGTGGGATCTGAACAGTTAGACAGAGGGAGGGGGCTCTCTCTGTTCCCCGTTCACCCCTCTAGTGTAATTCTAGGTTGCCAAGCGGTTGTTATAAACAAACAAGAAGAGGTAAGTAGGGACATAACCACACTGCTGGTTCCGTGAGGTCTTCAAACTAAGTTCATCCAAGCTGGAGGCTTTATTGGGAGTACATGTTTTGGCCCTGAACAATTGTGGCCTGATGAAGACACTGGTCAGTGCCGAAACGCATAGTCCCAAATAAAGCCTCCGTCTTGGATGAACTTCATTTGAAGACCTACCAGCAGCACGGTCAAGTCCCTACTTACCGCTTCTTGTTTATTTGAATCTTTACCCAGATGACTATGCAGCAACTGGGATTCAGCTTGTCTACACCAGGGTTGTGCCGACTGTTAGCACAACCACCCAATCACCTGCATTTGAATCATCCAACGAACTATACAAACGATACTACCCAAGGTGTGCTGGCCTACTGAAGACCTCCAGGCCTGCCATGTCCTTTACCAATCTCCTAGGAGGAATTTAATTTTAAAAAAAGTAAAAAAATATAAAGTTAAAAAAAAATATTAAAGTAACTTTTTTTTTTCTCATTTAGGGTAGTTTCACACTAGCGTTAGAAGAATCCGGCAGGCAGTTCTGTTGCCGGAACTGCCTGCCGGATCTGGAAATCTGTATGCAAACGGATATGATTTGTTTCCGGATCCGTCTGACAAATGCATTGAAATACCGAATCCATCTCTCAGATGAACACCATCAAAAAAATAAAATAAAAACGGTGTGAAAAAAGGCATTTTTTGTCACCTTGCATCACAAAAAGTATAATAGCAAGCAATCAAAAAGTCATATGCACCCCAAAATAGTGCCAATCTAACCGTCACCTCATCCCGCCAAAAATGATACCCTGCCTAAGACATTCACCTAAACGATAAAAAACTATGGCTCTCAAAATATGGAGACACTAAAACATAATTTTTTTTTGTTTAAAAAATGCTGTTATTGTGTAAAACTTAAGTAAATAAAAAAGTATACATATTAGGTATCGCCACGCCCGTAAGAACCTGATGTATAAAAATATCACATGACCTAAGCCCTCAGATGAACACCGTAATTTTTGTTTTTATAAAAATGGTGTCACCTTACATCACAAAGTGTAATACAAAGCAATCAAAATGTCCTATGCACCCTAAAATAGTATCAATCAAACCGTCATCTCATACCGAAAAAAATGATCCCCTACAAAAGACAGTCGCTCAAAAAAATAAATAAATACGGCTCTATAAAAATACCACATGACCTAACCTGTCAAATGAATGTTGTAAATCAGGGCTCGACAAAGCCTGGGTATTTGTCAGCCCGTTTTTAAAGGTGCCCGAACGAAGGGCCGGCGCATCCTATAGGCGGACTAGGAGCGCCGGCCCCCCTCATGCTGCAGCCGCCCGAGCGCTCTATATAGAGACTCAGGCGGCTGCAGCACTGCCTGGGCTGGTGCGTCCATGAGGGTGCACTGCCCAGGAGCAGCATGAAGAGAGGGACTGACAGGAGGAAAGCGCTCAGCGCTCACTCATGTCACTCCTTCATTGTAGCGTGGCTGAGCCCTGTATGGTCCGCGGTATAGGGAGCATCTGTCTCCTGTACCCGGCCGGACTGACAAGAAGTGCGCACACAGTGTGCACTTTCTGTGAATCCACCCGGGTACAGGAAATAAAAGCGCCTGTACTCACTGACCATACAGAGCTTGGCCACGCTACACTAGAGGGACTGACAGGAGGGAGGGGGAAAGAGAATGACAGGAGGGAGGGGGAAAGAGAATGACAGGAGGGAGGGGGAAAGAGAATGACAAGGGGGTGGGGAGGAAGAGAATGACAAGGGGGTGGGGAGGAAGAGAATGACAAGGGGGTGGGGAGGAAGAGAATGACAAGGGGGTGGGGAGGAAGAGAATGACAAGGGGGTGGGGAGGAAGAGAATGACAAGGGGGTGGGGAGGAAGAGAATGACAAGGGGGTGGGGAGGAAGAGAATGACAAGGGGGTGGGGAGGAAGAGAATGACAAGGGGGGTGGGGAGGAAGAGAATGACGAGGGGGGTGGGGAGGAAGAGAATGACGAGGGGGGTGGGGAGGAAGAGCATGATGAGGGGGGTGGGGAGGAAGAGAATGACAAGGGGGGGGGAGGAAGAGAATGACAAGGGGGGGGGAGGAAGAGAATGACAAGGGGGGGGAGGAAGAGAGTGACATGGGGGGGAAAGAGAATGACATGGGGGGGAGAGGATGACAAGAGGGGGAAAGAGCTGGACTAGTAGTGATGCGAGGACTGCAGAGGCTGAGCCCCAGCTGGGGGTTGTAGTGATGTGGGGACTGCAGATTCTGAGCGCAAGCTGGGGGTTGTAGTGCTCAGTAAAGTGTCATGGTGCCCGCTGTGTTTCTGCCCTCCGGACCCCTCTGCCCTCTGCTCTGGACAGCATCGGATCCCGATTTGCTTTTTAATCGCTTGCTATTACGCGATTTGTTATGTAAGGTGACAAAAAAAATCCATTTTTTTTACCGTGTTAATCTAAGGGGTTAGGTCATAGGGTATTTTTATTGATTATTACGGACGTGGCGATACCTAATTTGTCTACTTTTTTAATGATTTTTTTTTATTTATTTTAGATTTATAAACTATCATTTTTGAAAAAAAATTTTTGCTGTTTTAAATCGGAGAACCATAGTTTTTATCCGATTGTCGGTGGCTACATGGAAAAGGGGATATTAAATTTAGTACTCTATGGAAGTGTGGTACTCCCTGAAGCAACCAATAATGCAGAGGCCCGGATGATCGGGGCACGTGTCACACTGAGTGGTGGTGTCCTTCCATATCCCCCTCCTGTGACACACTCTGCACCTTTTTTGGGTTTGTCCCTTCTTTCCAGTATGGGGGACCACACCTAGAAAGTGTTGGCCACGGACGATCCAGGCGCCTCCAGTTCCCGAGGTACTACGGCCTGCTCTTTCCCTGTCAGAAAAGATCAGGTCCTTGAGGACTGCCTCATAGAACTGAAGGAATGTCCCTGTGTTGCCAGCGCTCCGGGACAGCACAAAAGAGTTGTACATGGTAACCTGCACCAAGTAGACCACAACTTTTTTGTACCATGCCCGGGTTTTGCGCATGGCATTATATGGCTTGAGGACTTGATCAGAGAGATCAACTCCTCCCATATACCGATTGTAGTCGACGATACAATCGGGCTTGAGGACCGTTGCAGGGACAGGGGTGATGCCGTTTCCGTGAATTGTGGTCAGTACAAGGACATCCCTCTTGTCTTTATATCTGACCAGCAACAGGTTTCCACTGGTAAGGGCACGGGTCTCACCCCTGGGGATAGGTACCTGGAGGGGGTGGGTAGGGAGGCTGCAGTGATTTTTCCGCATGGTCTCACAAGCGGACGTGGATCTGGCGGCGAGGGACTGGAACAAGGGGATACTAGTATAAAAGTTATCTACGTACAGGTGTTCAGTCTTCAAAGCAACGAGAGACTTATCAACCGCAAACTCCCTTCCAGGTACATAGGCATTCACAAATTTGGCCCCAAAGTGATCGATGACCAGTCTGATTTGTACAGGCGGTCATAGGCAGGATAACCTTGGGGGGGGGGGGTGTATGCTGCATTATCTGCATAATGCAGGCATTTTCGGATGGCCTCAAACCGGGAGCGTGTCATGGCCGTACTGTAAAGTGGGGTCTGGTAGAGGACGTCCCCACTCCAGTAATGGCTGACACTGGGTTTCTTGACTAAGCCCATGTGCAGCACGAGGCCACAAAACATCCTCCTCTCGTCTGCACTGACCGGCCTCCAGCCACCGGACCTAGCCAAAAAGGAGCCCGGGTGTTGAGCAACAAACTGTTGGGTGTACAGATTTGTTTGCTCCACCATTAGATTTACAAAGTGGTCACTGAAAAAAAGAATAAAGTAGTCGTATTCAGTGAAGCCCACTGTGGAAATCTGGATTCCTGGTTGGCCTACAAAATCAGGAATCACGGGCTCAAAACTTTCTGGGGAGCACCATGCAAGTTCACCATAGGAGGCTCAGGTGAACTTATCTGGTGGGCTGTGCTGTGGACCCCAGACACACGATTTTAGGGTGATGCAAGAAAAACTTTTTTTTTTCCACTAACTTTCCCTGTATATCCCTGCCTAACCTAACCTGTCCCTAACCTTTCCCTAAATACCTGGGTGGTGGTGCTGGGGCACAGATGGGGGTGCTGGGGCACAGATGGGGGTGCTGGCTGCAGCTTCGGAGATCGACATGCAGCAATTTGAATCGCCCAGCCGACCAATGACAGGTGATATCACCATCACCTCTCAGGATCGCAGGATGGTGATTGGTGGTGTATTATCACACTACTGATCACTATCCTGTTCCGGGTTATCGGGTCCCCAGAGACCCGAATAACCGGGAAATGCAGCAAACCGCAGGTCTAAATTGACCTGCGGTTTGCTGCGATCGCTGACATGGGGGGGGTCACATTAGCCCCCTGGGCATTGACCCAAGGTGTCTGCTCAATGATTTGAGCAGGCACCCAGCTCCGATCGCCGCCCACCGGAACTATACATGACGTACCGGTACGTCATGTGTCCTTAAGTACTGGAACAACATGCCGTACCGGTACATCATGTGTCCGGAAGAGGTTAAAAAGTGGGTTTTGGAAATTTTTTGAAAAATTTCAAGATTTGCTTCTAAGCCTTCTAACGTGCCCAAAAAATAAAATAAGCCAAACATGAAGTAGACATATGGGGAATATAAAGTAATAACTATTTTTGTAGGTATTGCTATCTATTATAAAAGTAGAGAAATTGAAATTTGGAAATTCCTCAAAATTTTTGGTAAATTTGGTATTTTTTTTATAAATAAAAATTAAATATTTTGACTCAAATTTACCACTGTCATGAAGTACAATATGTGACGAGAAAACAATCTCAGAATGGCTTGGATAAGTAAAAGCATTTTAAAGTTATCACCACATAAAGTGACACATGTAAGATTTGCAAAAATGGCCAGGTCCTTAAGGTGAAATATGGCAGGTTCCTTAAGGGGTTAAACTCTTCCCCCAAAAGGCAAGCCCCCATACTGCGGTGTCAACAGAAAAATACAAGCATCTCCAAAACTGGCAGAATGGCTGATAAATTTGGCGATACAGCATTTTATAATATTTTCTCATTGTCTCCATGCTGAGTTTTCTTTAAATTATTACCTAATTTTCCTAACAAAAAATATAAGTCTTTATTATCTTACTGATGAGTTATTCTCTGGATAGATCATCAGCATCTGATCAACGGGGCCAAGACCCCCACTGATTAGCTATTTGAGAAGGCAGCAAAGCTGTCAGTGCCACAGCCGTCTCACAGTTTCCCGCAGGCCTAGAGATGTGACGACTAGTATAACTGGCCTGGGCGCAGCTAAGCTCCGGATGTCCCTGCAACAGTGGCTGACAGAAGATTGGTGAGACTGGCAACACGTGCTTTGATCTGACAGGTTTCCTTATGGATCAATAGGCGTCTGTGTTGTTTCTGATACTGGCCACACCTCTAACCTCCAGGTTTTGCTATTGTGGTCATTTAACTTTCCTTATTTATAGTTGCTTCTCCCACAATGCTGTCCGGTTTATAGCTTCAGTGCTATCTGTAGTCTGCTGGTGTTTGGTTTACAGGTGAGTTCCTGTTGCTGCCATAACTACTGGAAAGTTAAGTGTTTCCTTTCCCTTTTGCATTTTGTTTTGGTTTATCTGTGTGTTGTTTTTCCCCTGCCCTTTGTTGTAGGGATACTCCTGATCGTTCTTCCTTTCTCGAGGAACCGGTAGTCTGAGTCCTGTCACTATTGCCAGGGTCTTATAGGGTGAGTTAGGACTCTAGGTACTCCTGCATATGAACTCGCCTACCTTTGGGGTCTGTTCATACTGATAGCTATTCAGGACTGTGACTAGTGATTTGACTAGGAGGTGTCCTCATTTCTTCCCTAGCTTTCAGGTCTTGTTGCTTATTCCCTCTCCTTCTTCCTCCGGTGTGGTGTCTCCCTCCAACACAGCGGCGTGACAGGGGCTTACCCATGCCCAGGTCAGTGATACTAGTCCTGACATCACTGGGCATGCGGGGAAACTGCGATAAGGCCGTGGTTCTACTGCCTGTGCCAATGCCTTCTCAAACAGCTGATTGGTGGAGGTACTGGGTGTTGGACCCCCCTGATCAGATGCTGATGATCTATCCAGAAGATAACTCATCAGTAAAAAAAACCTGCAGAGCCCCTTTATGTGCAATATTAAATTCATGTTAAATTCCTAATGGATTATTATTGTACATTCTGTGCTCCACATGAGTGACCTTGTGTTGGTGTTTAAAATGCTATCTTTATCAAGCAGTTAGTCCTCAATATGCCGATGAGACAAGATCATCTGCACACTTGTCAGGAATTAGTGCAGCATTTTATTGAAGTCTTATTAATGCACAATTGCATTTTATGTTCATTTATTACTATTAAATACCTAAACTGTAAAGAAGAATAACAGCGCTGGAACATGTACATTGAGCCCCTGTTAGTGATTATATTACAAATTTCATCTATTACTTCCAGATATAAGAAGGCAGAGGATAGCAGATGAAACATGGTTACCTTGTGATTTGTTGTCTTCATTTGTTCTAAAGAATATGGCATAGTTAACTTTGAATTAAAAAAAATACCCCCTTTGATACTCTATAAATTACTAAGGCTAAATATTTCCTTAGGACTTTATTCACATATGTTGCAGATTCCATTACGAAAAGGTAGACAAAAGGTGTGGCATGCATGCTGAGCTATTTTGTGTAGTAAAATGATACAGTCCCTGGTAGAAACCTGATGAATGGATCTGGCACCTTAGTTATTTTCATAAGTCTTCTCCAATAGCTGAGCAGAACAATGGGAATAAATAGCATCAGTGTAACATAGTAACATTGTTTATAAGGCCGAAAAAAGACATTTGTCCATCCAGTTTGGCCTGTTATCCGGCCTGTTTTTTTGTTTTTGTTTTGTTCTTTCTGTTATCCTATTCAGTTGATCGAGAGAGAGGCAAAAAAAAAAACTGTGAGGTAGAAGCCAATTTTCCCCACTTAAGGGGAAAAAAATTCCTTCCCGACTCCAATCAGGCAATCAGAATAGCTCCCTAGATCAACGACCCTTCTCTAGTAGCTATAGCCTGTAATATTATTACACTCCAGAAATACATCCAGGCCCCTCTTGAAATCTTTTAGTTAACTCACCATCACCACCTCCTCAGGCAGAGAGTTCCATAGTCTCACTACTCTTACCGTAAAGAATCCTCTTCTTTGTGTAGAAACCTTCTTTCCTCCAGACGCAGAGGATGTCCCCTTGTCACAGTCACAGTCCAAAATAGATAATGGGAGAGATCTCTGTACTGAATCCTAATATATTTATACATAGTTATTAGATCTCCCCTCAGTCGTCTTTTTTCTAAACTGAATAACCATAATTTTGCTGATCTTTCAGGATACTGTAGTCCCCCTATTCCGGTTATTACTTTTAGTTGCCCTCCTCTGAACCCTCTCCAGCTCTGCTATGTCTGCCTTGTTAACAGGAGCCCAGAACCCAGGTCTGACTAGTGATTTGTAAAGTGGTAGGACTATGTTCCCATCACGGGCATCTATGCCCCTTTTGATGCAACCCATAACCTTTTGGCCTTGGCAGCAGCTGCCTGACACTGTTTTTTACAGCTTAGTTTGCTGTTCACTAAAATTCCTAGAACCTTTTCCATGTCGGTGTTACCCAGTGTTTTACCATTTAGTATGTACAGGTGACTTGCATTATTCCTTCCCATGTGCATAACCTTAAATTTGTCAGTGTTAAAGCTCATCTGCCACTTCTCTGCCCAAGCCTTTAATCTATCCAGATCCATCTGTAGCAGTATACTGTCCTCTTCCGTGTCAATTACTTTACCCAGTTTAGTGTCATCTGCAAAAATTGATATTTTACTGTGCAAGCCTTCTACAAGATCATTAATAAATATATTGAAGAGTATAGGGCCCAGTACTGACCCCTACACTAGTGACAGTGACCCAATCCGAGTTTATGCCATTAATAACCACCCTCTGTTTTCTTTTACTGAGCCAGTAACTTACCCACATACAGACATTTTCTCTCAGTCCGAGCATTCTCATTTTATATACTTATTTCTATATTTTTATGTGGTACAGTGTCAAATGATTTGGAGAAGTCCAGATATACCACATCCATTGATTCGCCGCTGTCAAGTCTAGAACTTACCTCCTCATAGAAACTGATTAAATTAGGTTGACATGACAGATCCCTCATGAAGCCATGCTGATATGGCATTATTTGCTTATTTTCATTGAGGTGCAACAAGATAGCATCTCTTAGAAAACCTTCAAACAGTTTACCGACGACGGATGTTAAACTTACCAGCCTATAGTTTCCAGGCTCTGTTTTCGGATCCTTTTTGAATATTTGCACCACATTTACTATGCACCAATCCTGTGGAACACTCCCTGTCAGTATAGAGTCCTTAAATATCAGAAATAAGGGTCTGGCTATGACATTACATAATTCCCTTAGGATACGGGGGTGTATGCCATCTGGTTCTGGCGATTTGTCTATTTTAATCTTTTTAAGACGCCGCTGTACTTCTTCCTGGGTCAGACAGGGCACTTTTCATGGGGAATTTACTTTTACATTCTGCATTTCATCTGACAGTTTTTTTTCCTCAGTGGATACATTGGAGAAAAAATTATTTAATAGCTTTGCTTTCTCCTCGTCGCTCTCTGCAACTCCCCCCTCATTACTCTTTAAAGGGCCGACACCTTCAGATTTATACTTTTTACTATTTAAATAATTGAAGAACATTTTAGGGTTAGTTTTACTCCTCTTTGGTGTTTAATCTCTTGGTCTTTAGTTTGGCCGCTTTTATTAGTTTTTTTACATGTTCTATTTTTTTCCTTTTATTATTTTTCCAGTGCTTTCTCGCTACCCTCCTGTTTTAGTGATTTAAATTCTTTCTTTTTGTCATTTATTGCTTTCTTTACAGTTCTTTTTATCTACATTTGTTTCTTCTTGTTCCTTAACCTTTTATTCCCATAAGTTATGTACCTCTCACAATGAGATTTTAAGATGCTTTTTAAAATATCCCGTTTTGTGGCTGTATTTCCATTTTTGAGGACTTTCTTCCAGTTAGTTAGGCCTATGGCCTCTCTTAGTTGGCTAATTTTAGCTTCTTTGAAGTCTGGTATTTTTGTTCCTCCCCGAAGAAACACTCTTTTGAATGATAATTGGAAGGTTATTACTTTGATCACTATTTCCCAGGTGTCCCCCGACCTGCACATCTGTTGTTCTGTCCGGTCTATTGGTTAATATTAAGTCCAGTATGGCCGCCCCTCTAGTCAGGTCCTGAACCAGTTGGGAAAGGTAATTGTTTTTGGTTATTGCCAAGAACCTGTTTCCTTTATGAGATGTAGAGGTTTCAAGATATTCAATGGACTCTGGTATATTAGGTGGTTTATAATAAACTCCTATTAGTATTTTATTATTGTTTTTGCCTCCATGTATCTCTACCAACAGTGACTCCACATGTTCATGTCCCTCACTTATATCTTCTCGGACTGTGGGCTTTAGACAGGACTTCACATAAAGGAAGACCCCCTCCCCCTCTCTGGTTTTGGCGATCCTTTCTAAACAGACTGTAACCCTGTACATTAACTGCCCAGACATAGCCATCATCCAGCCATGTCTCAGTATTCCCACTATGTCATAGTCCTCCTCACACATCACTAATTCCAGTTCCCCAGTTTTATTAATCAGCCTTGTGGTATTAGTATACATTCATTTTAGAGGTTTATGTATATTTTTTTACCCTACACCTTTTATTCTCAGCTGCTCTAGTCCCTCCTTTTAATCCTCCCCCAGTCATACTACCTCGCCCCTGGTCTCTATCTGCACTATCTTCCCCTCCTATAATGTAATTACCCTCCCCCCCAGTCCCTAGTTTAAACACTCCTCCAACCTTCTAGCCAACTTCTCTCCCAACACAGCTGCCCCTTCCCCATTGAGGTGCAGCCCGCCCTTATGATACAGCCTGTAGCCGACAGAGAAGTCGGCCCAGTTCTCCAGGAACCCAAACCCCTCCTTCCTACACTAGTTATAGAGCCACGTGTTAACCTCCCTAGTCTCCCGCTGTCTTTCTTGTGTGGCTCGTGGTACAGGCAGTATTTCGGAAAATACTACCTTTGAGGTCCTTGCCCTAAGCTTTTGACCTAAATCCCTAAAATCATTTTTAAGGACGCTCCACCTACCTCTAACTTTGTCATTGGTTCTGATATGGACCATGACCGCTGGATCTTCTCCAGCCCCTCCCAGTAATCTGTCAACCTGATCCGCGCTGTGTCGAACTCAAGCGCCAGGAAGACAAGACACCGTTCGGCGATCCCGGTCTTTGTGACAGATCGCCCTATCTGTAACCCTAATAATTGAGTCTCCCACTACTAGCACCTGTCTGGCCTGCCCTGCTCTCCTGGTCCGCTGCTTACTGGAGCCAACATTCCCCTGAGAAAGTGTCCGGCTGCAGCAGTGCTGTCTCTAAACTGTCACCCCCCTCATGTGCCAACCTTAAAAACTTGTTGGGGTGTGTCAGATCAGGGCTAGCCTCTCCCTGGCACACTTCCCTCTACCCCACTTTCTAACTGTTATCCAGCTAGCTACCTCTCTTTCCTGAGCCTCCTCGCTACCACCCTCCCCCCACATCTACCCCATAGAGTGCTTGCTCAGTGAGCAGCAAACTCTTTTCCAAATTGTCAACGCCCCTCAGTGTTGAAATTTGCCCGGCTAGATATTCGATGTGCGATTCCAAACTGGCAATTTGCTCACGTTATGAACAAAGATATACACCCTCAAACGTCTGTTCCAGGACTGTATACATCATACAAGATGTGCACTGGACGGCGCTGTCAATATTGGAACACATACTAAATGGGAATTACGCAAGAAAAGAGAAAAATACAATATAATGCAGTGATAAGAAAGTGTGAGCAGAGACTCGGGGCCCCTTTACACTGTCCAAACACAGGGCAGATTATCGCTAATGTATGAATGCTAGTTAGCGATAATCTGCCTGTGTAAAGGTGCCACCGATTACCCAATGAACAAGTGATAGGATGGTTCATGCAGACACCTAAATCCTCATTTTCCAGCAGCAGATCAATCTGCCTAAACAGCACTCTGCTACCGGAAAATAATTATTCTGTATGGGGACGAGCTATGGCATTAGCGATCGCTCGTCCCTATACTGTGTAGGAGAACACTGCATGTAAACACAGAAGCCTCCTTCACTGATGAGCAGGCGATTGCTGGTAAGGAACGCTTCCTTCCCAACAATCATCTATGAGCAGTGTAAAGGGACCTTAAAGAACATGTTTTTTTCTTTTTCAGACTTGCATTTCAAATAGATATCAAACCTCCTTTTAGTAATAAAGTTACATTTTTAAATGCTTAGTTTATATAGAAATTCACATCTTCATTTTCAATTACTGCATCTTGCGACTTAGATAGGACTACCGTGTTGCGGTATTTGTCCGGCCACCTCTCTCCATGTTTGCCATGCTGCCGCCAGAACTCCGGCCCGCCCCCATTATAGTCACACGTGCACTAGTGGCAGCACGGATCCGGCAGGCTGTTCACCCACCGGAACAGCCTGCCACAGCTCCTTGCCGCTAGTGTGAAAGTAGCCTAAGCTTCCATGACGTACAGGTTTGTCATGGCTGCAAACTGTCACCATATCTACAGACATGGTGACAGCGCTGGAACCCCAGCTGTTATACACAGCCAGAGATCTTAGCTAACCGACCCGGGACAAATGAGGCCGGTACCGAGCCAATGATCACTCTGATTGTCTAGTCTGTACAGACTAGCCAATTGGAGGATTCTAATGCAGTGAAAGATTCTAATCCCCACAGTGGGTATGTATGATTACCACCCCTGCAGCCCCAATGTGCCTGTGCCTGATCGTGCCCCCAATAAACTTCAGGATGGATATTTGGTATCACCGCATCCAAAACAACCGGATCTATAAAAGGATCACGTTAGTTTTCCCGCACAGAGAACGGCATAAAAAAAATAAAAAAAACGATGGTGAAATTGCAATCTTGCCTACTTCACTTCCCAAAAATTGTATAAATAGTGATCAAAAAAGTAATATGTAAGTACCAATTAAACCATCACCTCATCCTGTAAAAATGAGCTCCTACATAAGACAACCGCCCAAAAAATAAGTCTTTCAGAAAATGGAGACACAAAAAGATTTTTTTTAAATGCTTTTATTGTGTGCAACTGAAATAAAATAAAAAATATTTACATACAGAAAATAAAAACTGCGCCAGAACAGCCATTTTTTTGTTACCTTGCCTCACAAAAAGCGTAATGTAGAGTGATAAAAAAAATCATATTTACCCCAAAATATCAATAAAATGGTCACCTTATCCCATAGTTTCCAAAATGGGGTCACTTTTTGGGATTTTTTACTGTAGGGTGCCTCAGGGGGGCTTCAAATGGGACATGGTGTCTAAAAACCAGTCCAGCAAAATCTGCCTTCCAAAAACCATCTGGTGCTCCTTTCCTTCTGAGCTCTGCTGTGTGTTTCTGTACCATGCAGAATCAGGGTAATGGCTATTGCGGCTTGTTTTGCTGTTAACCCTTGCTTTGTTAGAGGAAATAAAATGAATAAAATGCAAATTTTTTCAAAAAAGTGAAATTTAATCTCCATTGTAAAATCAGTTTTGAATAACTGAAGAGGTGTAGTTTTTGAAATGAGGTTATTTATTGGTGGTTTCTACTATGTAAGCCCCACAAAGTGACTTCATAACTGAACTGGTCCTTAAAAAGCGGGTTTTGGAAATTTTCTTAGAATTTTAGAACCAATTTAAAAAAATTAAGCCTTCTAATGTCTTAAAAAAATAAATTAACATTTACAAAATGCCAGCATAAAGTAGTCATATGGGAAATGTAAAGTAATAACTATTTTGTGAGTATGACTATCTGCCAGGAAAAAGAAGAGAAATTAAAATTTTGAATATTGAAAATTTTTCCAAATCTTCTGTAAATGTAGGATTTTTTTTAAAATTATAAATAAAGGTGATTTATATCGACTTAAATTTACAACTAACATGAAGTACAATGTCACAAGAAAACAATCTCCGAATGGCTTGGTTAAATAAGTGTTCCATAGTTATTACCACATAAAGTGACACATATCAGATTTCCAAAATTTGGCCTGGTCCTTAAGGTGAAAAATGACTTGGAACTGAAGGGGTTAAACAATATTTAAATAATTGTTTTGATGTTTGGAAGTCTGAAAACAGGGGTCACATGACCGAGTGACATCATAAGGTCCTGTCAGGACAGTAAGAAAACAGACTGCCAGGGGGAGGATCAGTGGTTGGAAACAACATTATGGAGGAAATGGCTGCCCTACTTTATACTTTATAACCCCTTCAGACAGCAGTATTATGGGACTTGTAGGCAACATAGGAAGGAATTTTGGAAGCGCAGCAGCCATTTTTAATAAATATAGTAGAGCTGGGTAGGCAACCTCCGGCAACTCTCAGCATACCCGCTTGCTCTGCTCCTCTTAGAGCTCCTACAGAAGTGAATGGAGCCTGCTGGGCATTGTAGTTTCACAACAGCTGATCCCTGTAGTAAAGAGAAAAGGCAGATACAGATGGCAGACCAGCACATGAAAAGCAGAAAGGAGACCTTTAGCAGGGATAAAGTAACAGTAAGAACTGTTTTGAGCCATATCTTGGGTTGAGAGGGGAAAAAAATGATTGCTGAATACTTTTAATGAATACTTTAAAACATTTATTTATCTTTAAGGGCGTTCTCCTGGAATTAGGAAAATGAAAATACTTAAATATTACTTTATTATAAATATATTCCGAAATACCTCTCATTTGTTATAATAGCTCGTTTTGTCTGGGGAGCAATCATTAGGAGAAATAAAATGGCTGACGTCCTATTAGTGCACACAAATCCTGTCCTAATCACAACACTGAGGTAAAGAACGGCCTCATCCTCCTCTCTGCTCTGCTTGTCAGGGCTTAGGTCCTAAATACATTTTAATATGATCTTCAGCTGAATCTCTGTAGGAATGGAGTTCATGACGAGACATGAAATGCGAGGTTGGGGTAATTAGCAGCAGTCTCCATTACCACAGTCTGTGCTGTACATCCTCTCTGTACTTCATGTCTCATCATGAACTCCATTCTTGCAGAGATTCAGCTGAAGATCTTATTATCTGTATTCAGAATCAGAATCCCTGACAAGCAGAGCAGAGAGGAAGACGAGGCAGTTCTTTAGCTCAGTGTTGTGAAGTAATTTGTCCCTCTGTGTGATTAGGACAGGTTTTGTGTGCACTAATAGGACGGCGGCCATTTTATTTCTCCTGCCCCCCAGACAAAACGAGCCATTATAACTAATCAAAGGTATTTGGGAATATATTTATAACAAAGTAATATGTAAGTATTTTCATAATTCCCAGAGAACCCCTTCAAGTTAAACCATCCCGTTCCTATGCTGTAAAATCAGATCTTAAGAGTTTTATTTTTTATATGTACCATAACTGAATTTTGTCATTTAATATGTGATTATAGAATCCTATTATTACATATTAATTCGAGGCAAACTGATACCTATTTTGAACCGGCTTTGAAGGTCGGAGTGGAGGGGTCCACAGCTGGTCTTCATGTGCTCTGGACCCTGTGGCCTCCCCTGACCACCACCACAGGTCACAGCTTCTATAGTGGCTATTATTGCGTTAGGAACATGGCTTGTCAGTGAACAGTCCAGCCCTTCAGGGGTCCAGTGCACAACTATTTGTAAAAAAAAAAACTTGAGCCCAACATATAATATTTTCTATCTTGCAGGTTCTACAGTAGTAGAAACTAGAAAGCCTACTGTATATGGTTAAAGTACATAACCGGAAACAAATGGCTTAAATGTTCACTTGGACATTATTGAAATGAAAGAAAAGCCGTATCCGTGTAACAGCAAAGTAGATTTATTAATTCTCCGTCAGAAGACAGTACTTGAGTCAGAGCCGTTCTCACGGAGGGTTGTATATCAGAGCAGCCTGCATAGTATGACTGCTGAGTACAGAATTTTATACAGATAACATGTTTTATTGTTTTCAACCCACTGTAACTTTACATATCATTTACTGTCTATGCTCAGACACAGAACGACGTCGCTTTGTGGTAGTAAAATACATCAGTACATATATTTAATACCATCAGTTATTAACATACCACCCAACATTTTGAAACAATCTAGCCCATACGGCATTTCTCTTCCCTATGTATTGCTTTAGCAACAAGCTGACTCTTCCTGCAGAACATAATTGTCAGAGGCAAATAAGTGTCGTTTATTCTAAGGTGCTCTCTGTATTAAGAGGAATCCAGTTAAAGGATTCCTTCATGAATTCTAAAAACTCCAAAGGCAAACAGGATATACTGTTGGGCTGGAAACTTAAAGCGCCCTGGATAAAAGGTCACTGTGGCCCTAGGTTGTAGGCGGTTCCAGATTGACAGAAGGCAGGGCAGCATTTGTAAGCAGGGCCAACACATGTAGAGTGGGAAGGCAGGTCCTGCACTACCATAATGCAGCACCAAATACCACAGTGCAGCACAAAATACTGGCACCTCTGCCGCAGTATTCAACTTTATCACCATCCTGAGGTTGGTAATACAATTGAATTGAGGAGAGCACCTGCAGCCTCTGGCCAGGTACATAAGTACCTGATGCTCATAGCATTAATTATTGCTAGGATCATCAAATCGTTACGTACCCAGCCACCAGCCATGAGAAGGGCTCAGGCAGCCCACTGGGCATCGGCCCACCAGGAAATTTCCCTGTAGAGTCTATAGCCATGTCCATCCCTATGCACTGGAGGATTAAGACTGAACTGAACAAATGGTTTGTCTCATATGCTATCTTGTAGGCTGCCAAACATTCTCACCTCTCCCCTAGACTTGACGGGCTGGCTGGCTTTCCCCCAAGTGCCAATTTTATAATATTCCTGGCGCTCCTGTGCACCACCAACGTGCCTTCCAAAAAAGGAATCCCTTCCTTTATCCAGGCCTCTGGCATCCACTGCACTAGGGGTACACAATGCCACCATACTATCTGCCTGCCAATTCTAGCACAGGACAGAGCACTACACAAGATGCCGGATAGAGGCTGCACGGCCACAGGATTCATGGGGGAAAGCCCTCCTGGAAGTGGGCCAGAGTAAATGATGGGCTTCTCTCTAGGAGAGACTTACACCCCAAACGTTATAGGACCATTACAGTAAGTAAACCTGGTCCTTCACCAGCCCCAGGTGTTAACAAGGTAGCTCCAAAAGAGAGCAAGACACCTGAACTGAGGTGTGGAGGTGTAAACCGTTTTATCTCCTCAGGTTTCCTGTCCTGGATGGTACACCAGGCATCAAAGCAAAGTGAATTTTCTTTAACCTAAAGATACATTCTTCAGACATAATTGCCATATTAACTCATACTTGCATAGCGCTGAGTACCTAACAGTGTAGCATGTACTGTAACTGTGACACGTGGCCTTAAAGGATAACTGTCACATTTAGACCCTAATTTCAGTTTTCATATATGTAGTTACTAATATGATAATATTCCTGAATCGATAACTATTAGACTTACTTACCCTTATTTAATAAAATTCAGCCCTTAGCAACCAGTCTGCATAAAACTGCAATTTCACTATTCTGTTAAGATGGCCGCCCTCAGCCCTGAGGCTAATCCATAGGACACCTGCAGTGAAGTTAGTGAAGACCAGCTCTTTATAGGGGGGTCTTGCAGTGAAGTTCCCAGGTCTGGCTGAAGCCTGTAGTCCTTCTACAAGCTCTCCTCTTATCAGATAAGGCTGTCATTTATACACTGAGCAGCCACATTGTCCTGCACTGCTAAGGGAGTGTCTGCCAAGCACAGGCATGTGGAGAAGTTCACACACACAGCCCAGCACTGTTATCTCCTGTCAGGAAGAACCTGGCTTTTTATACATTTCCTTACAATGCTGACTCACTATCAGTTCCCAGTGCACGCAGCGTGCTCCGTCCTCTATCTGGTAGACGGAAGGAGCATAGCAACCTGATTTTATCTCAGGTAACAATAGCCAATACTGGGGACTTTTAGGTGGCTTTTAGGGGTTATTTATTTAAGAATCAGAAATTAAAACAGGGCCAACAAGGTGATATTAATCACCAGAATCCAATAGTAAAAAAAAAAAAATTTGACAGTTATACTTTAATGTAATATCAGTTTTTTTAGCTTCCATTTACTATGAATATAACTTATGTTTTAGACTAATTCATCATCAATATTTACCTAATATAATGTAAATGTCACATTTTTACCATCCAGTAGTTATAAAAGTAGTTTTCTTTCTCTGCTACCCACTGTGTTTCCTCATAAATTACCATGGCATCGACCTGTAGTTCTGAGCCTGTTAGGTCGAGCATGCTCAGTGTGCTGCTATCAATTCTCTAGCTAGATGTCTTGTGGAACAAAGGGCGTGTTAGTGTGCTGCTAATTAGTGATGAGCGGCAGGGGCTATATCCGATTTTGCGATAATTCGCTAATATATGGGCGAATATTCGCCCTAGAAGCTCCGTGCGGCAACCTGCTGGCACGCCCCTTCTTTGAGTGACAGTGCTGGGCAGCGATCCTCCGGCACTGTCTCCTTGTGAAATCCAGCGCCTGCACGGCGCACTCTGTATTCGGCGCAGGCGCGGTGAGCAGAGGACAGCAGGCACCAGCGTCCTCTGCTCACCGCGCCTGCGCCGAATACAGAGCGGCCGTGCAGGCGCTGGATTTCACAAGGAGACCGTGCCGGAGGATCGCTGCCCAGCACTGTCACTCAAAGTAAGAAGGGGCGTGACATAGCTAATGTCAGACAGCTTATAATGTCAAAATGTGATGACAGAAGCCCTTTAACATGCATTGTAATTTATTTGCTTTTTAAAAGATTCCTTAATAGACCTTGCCTGTCTGTTTCAGAGAATGAAACTCTCTGCGTCTTTTCACCATCATCTGAGTTTCCCGGAGGACTGTTTACCGAACAGGAAAGGAAAGATGGAGGAATCGTCATTCATTTCCTAGTCATCATGTACATGTTTCTAGCGGTGGCCATTGTCTGCGACGAGTATTTCATCCCTTCCCTGGAAGTCATCAGTGAACGTAAGTACTAGATTTTGGCGCCAGGAGCATTTTGCTGTGGCAGATTACAGACACACCTGGGAGCTTCTAGTCTGACTGCAGCCTTTCATCAGAGCTCCTTCGCACACAGTGTTTGCTCTGGTGTTTTTTGGGGAGTTTTTGCTGATTTAATATTACCTGCCGTCTTTTTTTTAATGGTGTTCATGGTATGCCTGATTTTTTTACAGTTTTTTTTATGCCTGTTTTACAGTATAATGCATCATGTCATGTTCCCTTTAAGGTTGACTGTAACTCCTTTAAAGTGTAGACAGTAGCCTCCAGCACTGCAGTCCTCTTTGGCAGAGTGTAATGAACATAGCCATTTTACAGTGCTATTTTTTAGCTGAACGTTGTGTGTCTTAGGAAAGCTTCACTTTTTCCACAACCTCATAACTATGATGTCATTTATTTGAACCGTATAATTCCATATAACTGTATTACAAGATTACATAGGAAGTTTATTCATTTATTTCCATGCTGTGTTGATCCTCCTGACTCCACGTAGACAAATCTGAATAAATCCCTGGATCAAACACCAATATGAAATTCTTCTTCTTGTCAGGCTTGAGATTTGCCTGCCACGAGACTCCAGCAATGACTGTTGCTGTTAATATATTTGTCATATAGTTTGTGAACAGAACTTCATGTTTTTTTTTGTCTTGTCTCTTTGTGACACTACAAGGTCTTGGCCTCTCCGAGGATGTTGCAGGAGCTACCTTCATGGCAGTGGGAAGTTCTGCCCCAGAATTAGTCACATCATTTCTAGGTATGTGGTGTAAAAAGGGTTACCAAAATGTTAACAGTATTTTCCGAGACTTTATAACTGATGACCTATACTGAGGCCATCAGTATCTGATCGTTGGAGGTCAGACCCCTGCTGATCAGCTGTTTAAGAAGGCACCTTTAAGCACTGCGGCCTTCTCTCTGCTTTTCCTAGGACAATGACGACACGTTCATCGGTCTTGTGGCCTGGGAGCAGCTTGGCCCCATATAAGTGACTGGGGCTGAGCTGTGATACCCAGGACAGCTGCTATACAATGTACGGCGCTGTACTTGGCAAGCACGGAGGAGGCCACGGCGCTCACAGAAGCGCAGGTGCCTTCTCAAAAAGCTGATCAGTGTGGGTGTCGGACTCCCACGATCTGTTACTGATGACCTATGCAGTGGTCCTGACTAGTGTCGCTTTGTTCAAAACTTTGGAATAATACAGTATAGAGATCAGTCTCTGTGCACTATTAGAATATATGGCTCCGATGAGCCGAAGTTAGTTATTCACAAAGTCGCTCGTGATTTTGTTGAATAACTTCGGTAATTCATTTTTAAAGTGGAAAACCACTTTAAAACTTGAAACAGAACTCTGCTTCAGTTCCGAATAGTACCTTGGAACTGAAGCCCAGTTTGGTTCCAAGTTTAAAGTGGTTTTTCACCGTAAAATCAACTACCGAAGCCATGTGTGACTTCCTGAATAACTAGCTTCGGCTCATCGGAGCCCATACATTTTAATACTGTATAGAGACGGATCGGTTGTGGGAGCACAGTGGAGGTATTCAAGCGAGTATGAAGATGATAATTCCATAACTTGACTCGGCACCACTTACACTACACAATGCTTACTTTAGTTTGGTGTTTTTGACAGATTCCCTTTAACTGAGAAAACTAAGCATTACACACTGACCATTCAGGTCAGTGGCTTGCCTGTGTAATACAGGACAGGTCCACCTGAGCGAGAGACGCTCTTTATAACCAGTCTCCACTCTGGCCAAGGGATGAGGACCCCTCTGTTTACTCAGAATCCCTTAATAGGGAATGTGAAAATGGGTTTTCTTCATTGGACAGGCCCTTTAGGGTACATTCACGGATTTGTGGGCAGAAAATTAACAGCATGTTACAACCGTAGGAAGGTGGCTGAGATTTAAAAAAATCTCATCCACTCACGGTAAAAATACCGTCATCCTTAGCTAATATTGACACAGGTTGCAGATTTTAAATTTCACATACGTTATACGTAATCATCATGATTTTTGACTTTGTTTTGCAGGTGTCTTTGTCACCAAGGGGGATATAGGAGTGAGCACTATTGTTGGCTCGGCTGTGTATAATCTCCTTGGGATATGTGCTGCTTGTTGCTTATTAGCTGAGGTACAGTACTCACTACAGCTTTTCTCTTCAGCTTGTTGTATATTTTTATAGAATGTTTTATGCATACAAAAATACATGGTCTTTTAGGACACATTTTAAAGGTGACACATTTCATTACTTAGTGATTACACAAATGTTCTAGGTTATTGAAAAATCAGGTTTTATAATCTGCTATGCACAGTAAACTGCAGCAGTTCCTGAAGCAGAACCCTTATATCATTTGAGCTAACAGCGGTTTGGAATGGTTCAGGCAGTAGTTTGATATTCCTCTTCGCATATTCCACTATTTTTCACTGAGGTTCTGCTGATGCTTTTGGTGTAGGCTGCCAAAAAACAGTATTATAGCTGTATTTAAAAACAGCATATACAAATTATATGGAACTACACAGACAAAAGTCAGTAAAATCCTTCTGCTTCTTAAAGCGTACCTAAACTTTTAGATAACTGTTCAGAATAAATTAATGACTTGTATATGACATAAAGCAGTTTTCTCCTTTGTATGTTGCCTCTACTTCCCAGTTGTCTCTGAGCTGGTGGGTCTAGAGTGTAATGATGTCAACACACAGAGTACAAATAGAGACAGACGATTGTGCTCCCTAACTCTCTTACTCAGAATTGGCCAGAAGCACCATAAAGGACATTATAGAAAATTACTGAGCAGTGTAGATGTGAATAAAGCACTTGAGGTGAGATGTTTTGTCTTTGTTTCTCTCTGCCCATCCACCTCCTCATTCCTTTCTCCATAGACTTCTATGGGATGACATAATCAAGGGCAGCCTGTCTTGATCCCACAAGACAGATTTCTCACAAATTTCAGAGACAAAGTTTAGATAGGGAAGGGGGCCTGCTGCAAGGGACTACATGTGCTGGCATAGTGGCTCAGTGAAGAAGGGGAGAATTCCTATGATACGGCATTTGTTGGAGAATGTGTAGACCATAGAGGTACGGGATGGGCCCACAGTGGGTTATGACACCATATTATGGATAGGTATGACAAGTATGTACAATTACATGCTTTAGCTTTACTATAACTTGGGTCTTGCCCAGATTTGAGAACAGCAAAGCTGCATTGCAATATTAGTAATCTTCTTAGTTCACTTAATACATTCTATCGCAGTCATGGTGGAGCTCACTGTATCAAGTATATGGTGATAAAAACACAATTTATTATGAAGATGTATGGTATTGGCCAACCATTGAGAATGTTGCAGAACTCATTATTGTTGCTGTCACTGTTTGGTTGGTCTAGTACCCTGTCAGTACATATGCTCTTTTTAGACAAGACACGTTGAACTTTATTGTATTCCATTTCTCACTTGCTAGAATACTTCCTTTTTATCTTGCACAGATCTGCAAGTTGACTTGTTGGCCCTTGTTTCGTGATTGTGTTGCATATGCTGTCAGTGTAGGAGCTGTAATTGCCATAACATTTGACAATAAGATTTTCTGGTGAGTAATTTTTTACTAGCAATTAAAATGCTATTTCCTGTATGTGTAAATAGGCTGATTATTATAGTGTAAGAGTTACTGTAATTGAACAGGAGAATGTTTTAACCCCTTAGTGATCACCCATACGCCTTTTTACGGCAGTCACTAAGGGGCCTTAGGCTGGTCCGCCGCACTTTTATGGTGGCCCTGTCTAAGGGCAGCACAGGTGCCACACGCAACAGAGAATGAGGGCATTGCTGTTCCATGTTAGCCATTTTCCTGCTCTTACACCATGGACCAGCAGGAGCATAGGTCTGGGCTGTTTAACCCCTTATATGCTGCAGGCAATGGTGCCCACCCGCATGTAAGTGGTTACAGAGAGAGCAGACTTCCTCTGTCTCCCATTGATGCCCTGCAAATAAGATTGCGGGGTACCGATGTCAGTGCATTCAGGCTGGGCCCTATTGTAGGCCCCAAGCCTGCCTCCAGTTTCCCTTTCCTGCGCAGCCTATGTCAGTATAGCACTGATATTAAAATAGAATGCATTATAGAAATAGGGGAGGTAGATTTATCCATAGCAACCAATCAGATTCCACCTCTCATTTTCCAAAGGAGCTGTGAAAAATGAAAGGGGGAATCTGACTGGTTGCTATGGGCAAGTAAGCCAGTTCTAATTTACACCAGTTACATCTCCCTCAGTGTATTGTATTTTAGAAGCAATCAAAAATATCGCCTATTATAGTCCCCTTGTGGGACTATTAAATGGTTAAAAAAAGTAAAAGAAAAACTAAAAACATTTATTAAAGTGTAACTGCCATTCTATTTTTATTTGTGTAAAGTATAGGGTCAGTGATACTAACCATTTTTGTAATATACTTTAATTACTGAAATCATACATTTCTATTAGAAAAATAGCTCTAAAGTAGCCCATTTTGAGACTCAGCAATGCTCTTCTGTCTTCCTTTACATAACAGTCAGTGTTAGCAAGTCCTCCACTGTTATGTAGACGGACGATTGTTGCTAAGGTTCAAAATGTATGATTTCAGTAATTAAAGTATAACAAAAATGGTTAGTATCACTGCCCCTACACATTATAAAAACAAAAGTAGAATGGCAGTTACAAAAAAACTCCATTAAAAAAATATGCTTTTTTCCATTGAACAAACGCTTTTCAATGGAAAAAATTGCAAAAATAAAATCTTCACATATTTGGTATCGCCGTGTCTGTAATGAAAGTGTTATGTACCCCAAATTGATACCAATAAAAACTACGAGGTGTCCGTCAAGCCCTCACACAGGTCCGTAAAAATAAAAATAAAAAAGTTACTGGTCTTGGGATGTGGAGATGCCAAAACATTTTTAAAAAAAAGGGGTTTTATTGTGCCAAAGTAGTAAAATGGTATCGATGTAATGTTATCATGTTATTTACGCTGAAAAATGAATGTTGAAAAATGTATAATCTATAATGTAAAAAACTCAGTGGCAGCATTGCTGTTTTTTCCGATCGCCCTCCCGGAAAGAGTCAATATAAGTTAATCAGTAAATTATCCTAAAACAAGCCCTCTTATGTCTACATGGACGGAAAATAAAATTGTTATAGCCCTTCGAAGATGGTGATGAAAAAATTTAAAAATCGCTTGATCAGTAAAGCCCAAAACAGGCTGGTCACTAAGGGGTTAAAGGGAATGTATTGTTACAAAAATGAAGACTTTCCAGCATCCACCTGTATATTGAACAGCTCCAGATATCAGCTTGCACTAGAGCTGTTCAATACAGATTTTAGCAAAATGACTTCGTCAGATCAAGTAAGTGACCCAGCATTTTGCTAAGGGTATCAGTCACCAGTATATGGCACCCTTTAAATTAGTCAGATTTTTCATTGGAAAAAAAAATATGAAAACTTGCAGTTTTTATACTTCCAACAGAGCCTCAAAATGGACTGACACAACCTATTCTGTAGAGATAACTGTTGAGAAGTAACCACATTATTATTAGAGGAGGGAATCCAATATTACCTATATATAGGTAATACAGGATCCCCAAATGATAACAGGCAGTGGGCACAGCTCACCTCCTTCCCCCTCCTTGTACAGTAACCAGGCGATAAAACATGTCTAGAGAACTCTCCTATAAAAGTCAATGAGTCATCTTCAGACACCAGTTTTGTATGTCCATATGGTTGCTGTAATGCAGGCATGCTCAACCTGCAGCCCTCCAGCTGTTGCAAAACTACAACTCCCAGCATGCCCGAACAGCTATCGGCCTACAGCAGGGCATTGTGGGAGTTGTAGTTTTACAACAGCTGGAGGGCCGCAGGTTGAGCATGCCTGCTGTAATGCATACCTCAGAACTGCTGTTAGAGCAGAGCAGCAACTCTGGCAAAAAGATGGCGGTCCTCATAATCGTATACAGAAAATGCACTCCTCAACATTGAAATTGCAACACCAAGAAGGTCAAACCATAAGGTTATGCAAATGGAGAAAGGGGCTGGTGTCGCAAAGATCTGCAAATGATCAAATTTTCAAGCACCTAGCTCCAATTTGTGGCATGTGGGAGTGACATAAAAGTCAGATTGAAAGCTGAGAAGTACAGAATCCTTAAACTGAGAGAGCTTGGTTTATCACTCTGGCGGATCACTATATGTCTAGGCTGAGATGTAAGCAGTGTTCCCACATTGCGTGTCCCATTGGCTGGAAGAACAATGACGAAGTGGAATGACAGCAAGAGGTTCACAGAGGCGAACCTCTGCATGGATGGATCATCTGATTAGAACAATGGCACGTAGTCATCCATTCTGTACACGTGAAATGGAATGTTGCATCCCAAGCCTAGGGGCAAAAAGTGTTTGCACAAACAATCTGATTGGAAGGCATTTTCACAACATTGGTCTACAAGACCGGAAGTCCAGCTACCAGTTCCACTGACCTCACGGCAGGGCTCCAAAAGGATATCATGGTGTACAGCAAGATGGCAGTGGAGGCCTATCCTCTTTAGTGAAGAGCTCTGCTTTTGTCTTGGACGCAATAATTGCCAGAGATTGATTTGGAGACCAAATGGGCAATGCCATAAAGATAAAAATCAACGGCTAAACCCACCTTTCGGTCATGGATAAGAGGTGCTCGCCTCTAATGGCCTCACCCTAAGGCCTATATAGTGACCACAATGTAAAGGAATAAATTTAGAGGGGCACTCTCTACATAAGGAAACACATGCAAATTCACCTGGATATAGATAAAGTTTTAATAACGTAATAGCACAATAATGTAATTCCACTTGGTGTCCAAAAAACACAGTGCAACACAGTGATACCAAAGGATAAACGAATAGCTAAAATAAACCTTATAGTAAAATATAAAATATGAATACTAGAATAGCACCAGCAATGTCCATATAGCCTATACGCTCCTATAGAGTGAATAAATCTGTATACGTGCCGGTGAAGTTTTCAAGTGAGTCCAGACAGTCTGTATGGTTTGATTCAAAAGTACATTTTGTTAAGATAATCAACGAAGATAAACAGTAAGCAATAGAGCCCAAGTTTGCAACTTCTCCCTTTGCAAGTTGGAAGGGAGCTATTTAGGTCACTTCTGTACACTAGTCAACAAGGGATTCCACCAACCTGGCGGCCGTGCGATATGCTGTTTCTCCGGACCCCACCTGTGAATCAAATAGCGCTTCTCTTACCAGTCTCCCGATGTAGAGCATAACACCACGTGGGACGCCGCGTGAGTTGTGAGGTACACAGCAGCAGAGGCCGCTCTACACTGTGTTTTTTGGACACCAAGTGGAATTACATTATTGTGCTATTACGTTATTAAAACTTTATCTATATCCAGGTGAATTTGCATGTGTTTCCTTATGTAGAGAGTGCCCCTCTAAATTTATTCCTTTACAATGTCATAAAGAGGCCTTCACAAGGGAACGTCACACTGGTCCCTGAATTATGGTGTGGGGTGTCATAACGTATGGTAGCTAGTCTTTATTTCAGCATTACAGCACTGATGAAGAGATGAGCGAAATGCGTTAAGATTCTTGGGTCCACATTGCTGCTTAGTATGTCCAAGCCTGTAAAAAGAATCGGTGTTGTGACATTAAAACGGTGTTGTAGAGAGTACTAGGAGCACAATCAGATAATCAAATTATAGCACAGTGACGGGTTGATGAAGGGTATGACAGCTTGCTACCACAGATTCCTATTATGCTCCCTTGTCTGCTTTATTATAATATTATCCCGAGTTCACAGCCCTGCCTGTCAGTGTGTTTTTTTTTTTTTCTTCAATAGGCTTAATAGCCCTTATGGTCGCCCTTGTGACTGTGTATGGAGGTCCCCAAGTGCTGCCCAGGACCTGGGATCTCTCTCTGCAGGACTTCATGTCTTCAACCGACACAGGGAGAACGAAAGCCCACATATATAGCTTCCAGCCACCCCCAGTGAGTCCCCGAGCACTGCTCAGGATTCCTATGATCTCTCACCGTGGGACTTGACGTCATCAGCCAGCGCCAGCGCAAATCTCTCGACGTCCGAGATTAAGGCTTTCCTTCTCCCAAAGCCCAAATCTCGCGAGATCTCGGATGTCGCGAAATATGTGCTTTACTTCTCCCTGAGCCGGCTGATGACGTCAAGGCCCGCGGTGAGAGATCAAATGAGTCCTGAGCGATGCTCGGGAACTCACTCTGGGGGCCATAAAACCTATATTTGGCCAACTTAGCTGTGGGACCGTATCAGTCTGGAACGCGGGCCGGACTTTGGACATGCCTGCCTTATTGCATACTCACTTATCGTTTAGTTCTCATAATTTTTGCACTTTATTATTATAATATTTATTTCATAGTATTTATAGTTTTTATTCAATTTATACAGAATTTTTTGCACAGATCTATAGCTAAAGTGAAGCATAGAATATAATAGTTACGGGATATTATAATAATCATGGCTAAAGGACATTATTTTTTTTATTATAGTGGACTATAGTTATAAAATATATATATCTCATTGAGGAATTACATTTTATTAGTGTAATCATATTAACTTTATTAATAAAATTATATTTTAAATTAAATTTAAAGGATTTGTTTAGGTGCTTTTTCTTTTTTTCTTCACACTGACCACTAGACTTCATGTTCTTTGAGAGCAGGAACATGGGCCATAGACACAATGGACAGGAGGGGTTCTCTGACTTCTTTGGGAGAGTTTTCTAGGCATGCTCTGTGACCTGTGCAGAGGTCAGGAGTAGATAATCTGTGATATCACCTGTTGTTAATGGTAGATCATTTGTTATCTGTACAAAGGTGTCATTGTAATACTCCCTGTGATGTTAATGAGATGACTGCTGAAGCATTACCTGTACAGAACAGGGCGTCTCAACACATTTTAGGACTAGTGTTCAATGAGAAAATTTCAGGTAATTTTAAAAATATATGATGACATGGAAAATTATAACAAGTCTTAAAACATTCTAAAAAAAAAAAGGTTTAACAAAAAAAGTGATTTTAAAAAGTAGGTTATATTCTGATCACACATTCCCTCCTCACTCAGTGTCATTTGTTAGACAGCAATTTTATTCATGAACAGTGCACAAGTGCAAAATCCAACTTACATGATCCGTTTTTTTTCCAGTGTGTGTCTTTGTGTGTAGCTAGACAGATATACATTAAAATATATTTTTTTTTTTTCAACACTCTGCCTTCTTTCACTTTAGGTATGAATCTGCCTCATTGATTTTTATATATGGGCTCTACATTGTAATGCTGTGCTTTGACATTAAAATGAATCAGTATATGGTTAAGAAGTTTAGTCCTTGCTGTACATGTATTGCTGAAGTGCTGGAAGAAAACCATGACCAACAGCCCTTACTTGGATGGAAAGAAGAGAGCATACGGGTTGTTCGTCAGCGCTCCCGATCTGATAGTGGCATCTTTCAAGAAGATTCAGATTATTCTCAGCTATCCATAAGCATGCATGGACTTAATGAAATTTCAGATGGTCAGTAATGGTTTTAAAATAGATTATTTTATTTCCTATTAAAGACTGTGGGAAAGCCATCCAAAAATGATTCCCTTATTTCAGAAGATCAAATCGGTGAGCTTTGACCACCACTGATTTGCAGCTATAGCGGTTCATAATGCCCCACTTTGGGGCTCCTCAGAAATGATGGTTCCTGGAAGTGCCTGACACGGCATTCTTCCAGTGCCATTGTTTCAAATGACGCTTTCTTTAGAATATTGTCATTTTCAGGTATGCCTCCAAGCTGAGCCAAGGGGGTTCGGATGCTCTATGGTTTTTGCTAATGAACTCTACCAATTTTTTTTTATCTCTATTGCATATTGAATAATCATGTTGAGTAGATTTCCTCTTTAACACAAGTAATGAAAGTGATGCAGAGGTTTGCCATCCACTGTCATTTTTTTATTTTTAGATCCTTTTATTTTTCTTTAACAACTTATTAACCCTTCCTCAACTTTTTGTTCGTACTAGTTTTGACTATCCCTGCCTTCAGGCATTCTTTAAATTATACTTATAGTCTGTGTATATAGAGCATCATACGGAGACCATGTAACCTCGCAGTAGGGAGTAAAAAGGCATCAGTGCACTGCCCTACAGGTTCCATAAAGGCAGCTCCGCCATGTGCCCTAAGTACCGTGTTTTTTGCCCTATAAAACACTGCTGATAAGATGCACGTAGGTTTTAAAGGAGGAAAATAAAAATAAAAATTTCATCAGCTCCTCAGAACAGACCCTCAATCTTAATAGTACCACAAATCAGACTTCAAATCAGGCCGCCAATGTCTCTAAGACCCTTGATCAAACCCCCATGTTAATGAGACCTCAAATGAGAAAAATATAAAATCAACTTGCCTCTCTTTCTCCGGACGCCGATGTTCCCGAGATTCAGCTCCTGCTCTTCTTGCCATGCTGTGCCCTGATGTCACACAGCGTGATGTCAGAGTGCGCCAACGTCCTCACGCTATGCGCAGGTCACAGCATAGTGTGTAGCCAACGAAGACCAGGAAGCGTTGAGTACAGAGCCCGCACGGGGAGCGATGAATGCAGTCCTCCTGTACTAATAAGTGCTTCCATAATAGTAGTGCTCATTAGTATTTGCCTTATAAGACTCACTGACCTTCCCCCCCCCTACCAAAAAAAAGTGCGTCTTTAGGGCAAAAAATATATGTAATTTTTTTATACCTGTCTATAAGGCTAAGTTTGCCCCATATCTTTGTCCTACGTTAGATACTTTATTCCACTAAAAGTGATGAAGGATCCAGTGTTGTTACCTTTATGATTACTGCCGCCTGTATGCAGACAGCACTTATAGACACATGGTGAGAAATAAAATGAGAAATTTACAGATATAGAAAAAAAAACTATAAAGGCAGACTGGGCCTCTCTGTTGTCCACTATTCTGTCTTTCTAATTCCATACAAATTTGCGACTTTTAATGATTATGATGTTTAAATGCTTTTTTTTTTTCTTTTATATCAGATCCTCCAAGCGTGTTCACAGTGCCAGAGGATGACTTCAAAAGAGTTCTCTGGGTTCTATCACTGCCCATCATTACATTGCTCTACTTGACTGTACCTGACTGCAGAAAAAGGTGGTGGAAGAAATGGTTCATTTTGACCTTTGTTATGTCGGCAGTTTGGATCTCTGGAGTAACCTACATTTTGGTTTGGATGGTGACAATAGTAGGTAGGTGAATTTTAGCATGTATTTTATTTGTAGGGTTTAGTTTACAACACAGATGGTAAAAACGTAGGTTTGGGATCATGATACAAAGTGCCAGACACCCGCATCTCCTATTTAGGTCAGGTACACAAGGCATTCTCTATTTTTGTTTCCATTTTTATGGTAGGGTTATACAAACCTTGTCCTTTCAACCTCAGATGTCTATTTCCTGGAAGTCTCTTCACTGATCTAAAGAAATATTTGGCTGTGAAATAATGGTAAGATGTAAGTTTCTTCTAAGGTATAAACTTCTTATCCTTTCCATCTAGGCTGACCTAACACTCAGTGTGGTCACTTGGGCTCTCGGCACAGTGACCGTGTAGTTACTTTAGGAAGCCGTGTAGCCACCCTCTGCTAGTACACCTCTGAGTTACTTTTTTGCCACATGACTAGAAGAGACAGATTCTTCTTTTATTTGTTTCTCCTGAGTACGACTAAGGTGTCTGTAGAAATTCAGCACGCCTGTGACATGTACACGTGACAAAAATGACCTCTGTCTTCCCATTGGAATACAAGATTGAGAAGCAGCAGAGCATATTCCTTCCTGTCAGAATAGATAGCGATTCTTATTTAAGCCTACGATCACAGCAGACGTACATCAGAGGATACTGCAGTCTGTTTGAGTATTCTGGTAAGACACATGTGGCATATCAATTGTTTACGGAAGGGTTGAAACCTAGAAATATTAATTTAAACTTGTGTTCTATAAACTCTGTCCGTACGGTAGCTGAAGTCTGTTTATGTTCCCTCTGGCCTCTTATGTGGATGAATATCATAATCAAACCGATGATTTGCCAAAAACCACATAGTTGAAATTCTTCGAGAGACCCATGTCTTTAGTTCTTCTCTGAGGGATTACTGTCACATGCCCTTACTTTGAAAAGGGGATGATTAAAATGGGGTTGTCACATGACTTGAAGTTGATATGGACAGACTCCCTAGGGATACAGTAAGATTAATATTCTGCGTACAGATCAGATATACTCACAAGGAGGGTTTGTTTTAAGGAAATCATACAAGAAATGTTATCTATTTTTGATGGGGTTGAAGGAGGTAGGGTTCTTCTGTACATGTCAGCGCTAGGGGAGATGCTGAATTACTGAGACTGTAAACACATTTACAGGAATCTATAGGTAGCTAGTTACACTTTACTGGGTGTAAACTGGGAACACAGCAAAGCACTTGCGAAAAGGTATGTCTTTTATAGCGGCAAAGATTTCAGGAACTTCTAGCTCTCCTCTGGCACATGGAGTGTTATCTCTTTGCTTCTCTTTAGAGGCATCCTTTAATAGCCTATTGCTCATGTGCATTTTACTTTAGGTTACTTCATACTCTCTACCCTTTTTTCTACCAGAGGAAATGAAGATGCATTACGTAGGTGCTAGACATTTGCTCACTAGGTGTCCAACACTGTCAGCTCTCCTCACGTCTTTTTTAATATTCACTATTATTCTTCATAATTCTGTAGCATCTTTTTCTAACCTTTGCATTATGCAGTTTTTCTGTTAATATCCTGCTGGAAATCTATGAATACATTGACAACTAGGTGCTACCATTTTGTCTCTACACACTCTGATACTGTCCAGTCGCTGCAGGGGAAATAACGGGAATAGCACAAGACAAAGTTATGAAAAAAGGTGTAGCAGAATCATTACCTGATGGAGATACAGCTATTCAGTAAAACAGGCATGTTAGGAGAGCTAACAGAGCCGACTTCTCTGTTCCAAAGCGGTGGTCTGCCATGTCTGACTATACAGCATGGGCTGCTGCAGAAAGAAAACATATGGACTGGTTATGTGGGAGACTTGCAGTTACATGTACTGTATGTCATACCTTACCTTTGGCTCTGTTCACATGTGCATTGGAGGTTCAGTTAAAATAATGCTGGATATAAATGCCGCAGCATGCAGCACAATTATTTTTTGTAAAATGACGGACATATGCCTGAAATCCAACAAACCCCATTATAGTCAACTCGGTTGCATAGTTGCTGAGACAGAGCTGCTGTGACAGATCGGCCATTGCCATTACATTAATTTGTTTATTCCTAGGACTGAACAGAAAAATAGAAATTTTGAATACAAATATGAACCTAAGCATTAAAGGGCATCTGTCAGCAGATTTGTACCCATGACACCAGCTGACCTGTTACACGTGCACTTGGCAGCTGAAGGCATCTGTGCTGGTCCCATGTTCATATGTGCTCGCATTACTGAGAAAAATTGTCTTAATATATGAAATGATCTTCTAGACAGTGATGGCTAACCTCCGGCACTCCATCTGTGGTAAAACTACAACTTCCAGCATGCTCCATTCATTTCTGTGGAGTTCTGAGAACAGCCAAGCAAATGTGCATCTTGGGAGTTGTAGTTTTACCACAGCTGGAGTGCCGGAGGTTAGACATCCCAGCCCTAGGAGCAACGGGGGGGTCTGCTGATAGATGCCCTTTAAAGTCACCAATCTAAATAGATTTAACAAATATTTGGACACTTTGGGTGGACTTTAGACTTGCCAAAGGAGGAAAGTACTAAGTGTTGACATAACTATTATGCAATAAATTAAACATATGTGATTCTTTTGTATCATTAATGCTTCCAGGTGAAACGCTGAGCATTCCAGACACTGTTATGGGCCTTACTCTGCTAGCTGCAGGCACAAGTATACCAGACACTGTTGCAAGTGTGCTGGTGGCAAGAGAAGGTAAGTATCACTATATTTTATTGGTGTGGCCATGTACACACTGTACATATATTTGCTGGCAAACTGTTTTCTATCAATAACAATCTACTTCATGGCATTTAAAGAGTACCTCTACATACAGTCTCCTGCCCGATCTGATATTGAGCATGAAGAGAAACTGCTGCATGCTGGATGCTAACTTAGTACGATGCCCAAAGAGTGCCTTGAAAGGTTCTTGAATTCAAATAAGACCCATGCACCATGCTTTCCGGCAGCTGTACTACTCTCCATACACCATGCCAGATCAGGTGGAGAACATAAGTCGAGGCACTCTTTTATATCTATCGTGCATGAGTTTCCCATTTGGGTCTGACAAAAACAGCAGCTGTTCTGACCTGAAGATTTATAATGTAAAAACTGGGTGGTAGTATTGCTGTTTTTATTCCATCTCTTTCTCAGAAAGACTGACTAAAAGTTAATAGGAAAGTTATGTGTACCGAAAATGGCACCATTAAAAACTACAAGTTGTCCCGCAAAAAAAACAAGCCCACAAATTACATTGAGGGAAAAAAAAAAAAAAAAGCTATAGCTCTTACAAGACAAAAATGACAAAAATTGCCAGATTATTAAGGCCCAAACAGGCTGGTCATGATGGGTTTAAGGTTGTGTCTGACAAGAATGTTGATGGTTTCCTGTGACAAGTAGCAGAATTGGGAAAACCGTTGTAGCCCAGCGTGACGGATCAGTAGAAGATCAGCACAACTTTAGAGAAATATATAGCGGGGTGGCAGGGGAGTGCTCTGCTCATAAATATGCAGACTTGAGACCGCTGTATTCTCTGATAGCCAGTAGTAGCTGAATGGTAGAGTATCGCGTGGGCTGATGTTTCCCTGTAATAGGCTTGCTCTATATAGGACAGCATATGTTTTCTTTTCTTGGCAACCTAAATTCTATGTGACTCGAAATAATGAGGTTAAGTGTTGTCTTTTTGTTTTTGTAGGAAAAGGTGACATGGCCATGTCAAACATTGTGGGATCAAATGTATTCGACATGCTTTGTTTGGGACTTCCCTGGTTTATTAAGACTGTTTTCATAGACCGGTCATCACCGGTGGAAGTGAGCAGCACAGGACTAACCTATACTACCATCTCCCTATTGTTCTCAATCATCTTTATATTTGTGGCAATACATGTAAATGGATGGAAGCTGGACAAGAAGTTGGGAGTCATCTGCCTAATCATGTACCTTGTTTTTGCTACATTGTCCATTTTGTACGAACTAGGAATTATAGGCGGCATGCCTGTACGTTTCTGCGGGGACTAATAAATGTGACTTTTGACCATCTTATTTACTTCTCATCTTTGATTTATTCATTTCTGGGAAGAGAGAAAAACTGATCAACATTAACTATTCTAGGAATGAAATTTGGTTTAAAATAAAAATAAGACTTACAAGTTGTTCAATAATATCACATTACATAATTAACCCTTTAACGCTATGTAATGTGCATGGAGCAGGCTTAGGAGCTGATCCCGCTCCTCACATGGAGGGTGTCGGCAGACTCCTGGCTGCAATAGCTGAGATCAGAGATAGCTCTGATCCTCGCCTGGTAACCATTCAGATGCTGTAGTCAATAGTGATCATGGCAACTGTGGGAATAAACTGACCATATCTAACCAGTCAGTTTATTTATACATATCCAGGAGGAATAAAAATGGAATGGTACAACACAGAGTAATGAGAAAAGATGCTCTAGAATTAGGTAATGGGGAATGCAAATAGTTAATAAAACAGGCATGTCAGGAAAGATCACTCTTCCTTTTTAAGAACTTGTGCACATGGTAGAACCGAGTGAATTGCTCCGAAGAATGGACCTCTCTAGAGTCTGTCAGATTCGGTACAGAGATGGTCACCATACTCTTCCCAACCCCCTTCCCCCAGAAAAAACAATTGGGTGCATGAGATGATATTTTTTTTTTCTTTTCCTTGTCAGGTTTGAAATTGAATAAAAAAAACTTTTATTCACTTCAGTGTTTCATTCTTTATACATATGTATGGCATCAATATTAAAGAGAACCAACTGGCAATCCTGACATACCTGCTTCAATAAATACTCATATTTACTATAAAATAACTATAATACATTTTGGATCCTTCTTTTCTTAATAGAAGCCTGCTACCAGTCAACTATTTTGTTTCTTTTTTTTACTTCCAATAGCCAAAGTTTTATTTTTTTAATTCACATAGCCATATGAAGGCTTGATATTTGGAGTACAAGTTGTACTTTGTAATGGCATCATTCCCCAGTCATCTCCATGAGGGCACACCTCCTCTCATAGGACAGGAAAACAGAGGTTAAATCCCCACCCGTTCTCCACTTTCCAGTGTTTTTCTCTCCTGTCGGATAGTAGGCAGACCAGAGAGGTGCTGGGAGTCTTCTGAGCTCCTGGCAGGATTATTGTACACTTACCAGGAGGCTGAAGTCAGAGTCTGTGACTATTGAGTACTTCCCTTCTAATTTGCTTCTGCCCAAGTGCTGCATATTGTAGATTCCCCTGGCGGCGACTTTGATGGGTTTAATGCCAGTCTTTCTGGTCTCTCAGTGATGAGGCCAGACGTCTTGAGTCATATGGAACGTCAAGCATTGCACCGCACGTCACTTCTGGCGAGGTGCATTAGGAGCATATAAGCGTGGAAATACACTCAGGATGGGGTGGATCACAGCTCTTCACTGCAGAAGATACTCATCTCTTCCTGTGTGGCGGTGGTAAAATGTCTTCCCTGGCTAAGCCAAGCTCAGATTCAATATTCCACTTACAGAAAAGAAATAGCGACACTCGCCACATATCTTCAAGTTGCAGCCTGTTGCGGCACACAACACAAGCAATTCAGGCAACAGCCGTTTCGTGCTCACTAACGCTTTGTCAAGCGTCCAGATTCAGCTGAGCCTACCAGGGCCCAGTGAGCAGACTAATTGCTGGTTTACGAACACTGGCATTTTTTTTTGAGGGGTACTGTGGCTGATCTTCCTCTACAAAACCCAGATTCATGAAATGTGCGATCTGTACTATGTTTATCTTCCGCTTATATTAAAACTGTATGAAAAGAGTGTACTTCAAATGTGGTGTCAAAGGAAACCTCAACATTCATTGGCGATATTAGTCTTTTAAGGCGGAAATTCCGTTCCCCCTGGCTACCAGGTCCTTTTTAGTCACCCCTACTAGTTCAGGTGTATCCTCAAAAAAGCACTCAGAGTTTGACTTTGATGTTGGTCTAAATGTAACTGAAACTGAAGATGGTGAAAATATTGACATTTTCTCAGATGAGGATTTTGACTCCAAAAAATTTCTGGTTAATCCCGATGAGTTTATTAAAGTTTACAGAGCAAATATTAAAATTTCCTTTCCAGGATGTCCACCATGACAGCACATGGAAGGATGTCCTTAGGGGTCACTGTAGGGACAGGAAATGAGACAGCTTAAAAGGCCCCTCCCCACCCCCTTTCACCAGTGTTCTTCCTGTCCCTACAGTGATAGGGAGTGAGAAGACTCCCAGATTAACAGTTGGAGCAAGGAAACCTTAAAGGCTTTAGATGTGTTTGGGGATGCCTGGTCTCTCCTCACAGCTCTAGGTCATAAGCCCTGCTAGCTACCTCTCCGGAGGTTCTCTAGCCTTCCTTACTTACCCTATGGGCCGTGGTATTTGAGGTGCCGACGCCGCTTCTCCTCCAAGGGCTCTCGGCTTAGTCCTCCTCCTTCACCTAAGAGCATTAAGTATGGTCATAGCCAGACCCTTATTTCAGATATTTGCAGACTCTATACTCATAGGGAGTGTTCCACAGGATTGGCGCATAGCAAATGTGGTGCCAATATTCAAAAAGAGTCCAAAAACAGAGCCCAGAAACTATAGGCCGGTAAGTTTAACATCCTTCGTGGGTAAACTGTTTGAAGGTTTTCTAAGAGATGTTATCTTCGAGCACCTCAATGAAAATAAGCAAATAACGCCATATCAGCATGGCTTCATGAGGAATCGGTCATGCCAAACTAATTTAATCAGTTTCTATGAGGAGGCAAGTTCTAGACTTGACAGTGGCGAATCAATGGATGTCGTATATCTGGACTTCTCCAAAGCATAAAAGGTTAGTATATAAAATGAGGATGCTCGGACTGGGAGAAAATGTCTGTATGTGGGTAAGTAACTGGCTCAGTAATAGAAAATAGAGGGTGGTTATTAATGGCATAAACTCGGATTGGGTCACTGTCACTATTGTAGAGGTCAGTACTGGACCCTATACTCTTCAATATATTTATGAATGATCTTGTAAAAGGCTTGCACAGTAAAATATCACTATTTAGATGACACTAAACTGTGTAAAGTAGTTGAAACGGAAGAGGACAGTATACTGCTACAGAGGGATCTGGGTAGAGAAGTGGCAGATAAGGTTTAACACTGACAAATGTAAGGTTATGTACATGGGACGGAATAATGAAAGTCACTCGTACATACTAAATGGTAAAACACTGGGTAACACTGACATGGAAAAGGACTTAGCAATTTTTAGCGAACAGCAAACTAAGCTGTAGAAACCAGTGTCAGACAGCTGCTGCCAAGGCCAGTATGATAATGGGTTGCATCAAAAGGGGCATAGATTCCGTTAATGAGAACACGGTCCTACCACTTTACAAATCACTGGTCAGACCACACATGGAGTACTGTGTACAGTTTTGGTCTCCTGTTAACAAGGCAGAGTTGGAGAGGGTTCAGAGGAGGGCAACTAAAGTAATAACTGGAATGATGGATCTACAATACCCTGAAAGATTATCAAAATAAGGGTTATTCACTTTAGAAAAAAAGATGACAGAGGAAATCTAATATCTATGTATAAATATATCAGGGGTCAGTACAGAGATCTCTCCCATCATCTATTTATCCCCAGGACTGTGATGAGGGGACATCCTCTGTGTCTGGAAGAAAGGTTTGTACACAATCATAGAAGAGGATTCTTTACGGTAAGAGCAGTGAGACTATGGAACTCTCTGCCTGAGGAGGTGGTGATGTTGAGTACAATAAAGGAATTCAAGAGGGGACTGGATGTATTTCTGGAGTATAATAATACAGGCTATAGCTACTAGAGATGGGTCGTTGAGGGAGTTATTCTGATTGTCTGTTTGGAGTCAGGAAGGAATTTTTTTCCCCTTAAAGAGGACCTTTCACTGGTCCAAAGTTTGTTAGGTAAAGCTATGAACATGCAGAGTGGCACCCAGGGATGTCCCTGCACTTATTATCCCTGAGTGCCACTCCGTTCGTCCGCTGTAACCGCCGGGAACAGTGCACGTGCTGCTGATAATTTTGCTGTGGGAGGAGACATCCTCTTTTGCCCTGAGCGTTTCCTTCTCCCAGGCTGGAGCGCTGGCCAATCACAGCGCTCTGCTCATATCCTGGGAGGTTGCAGAATATGAGCTGAGCGCTGCGATTGGCCAGCGCTCCAGCCTGGGAGAAGGAGACGCGCAGGGCAAAAGAGGATGTCTCCTCCCACAGCAAAATTAGCAGCAGCACGTGCACCGGTACCGGGGGCTACAGTGGACGAACGGAGCGGCACCCAGGGATAATAGTAAGTGCAGGGACATCCTTGGGTGCCGCTCTGCATGTACATAGCTTTACCTAACAAACTTTGGACCAGTGAAAAGTCCTCTTTAAGTGGGGAAAATTGGCTTCTCAGTTTATTTTTTTTTGCCTTCCTCGGGATCAACTTTCAGGATAACAGGCCGAACTGGATGGACAAAATGTCTTTTTTTGGACTTCTATACTGTTAGTAAATCAAATAAAACACTATTGGGCAGTGGAAGTAGTGTTTTATTTAATTTGAGACATGTTTTTAGGCAAGATTGGCTTTGTGAGTACAATAAATCCTTAGTGAAACACTGATTGTTCCGATCATAAATGTCAGTGCGATTTTTTTCAATATCCCACAGGAGTGTGTCAGAGGAGAGGAGTGCATTGATTTGTGATACGCTTTGAACCAAGAATAGCCCTGTGAGTATAATAACTCCTGTGTATTGGACTGGAACAAACAGTACTTCAGTATTTGTGCAATCTCTCGATATCCCACAGGAGTATTTTGGAGTAAAAGATATAGAGAGACTGGAAGATTAACAGAAAGGAATAGAAGAGAACATCCTTCAGCCACATCTCACACTGATGACCGTTTTATAGTGATCAATGCCCTGCGGAACTGGATGATGCATGCCACACAACTCCAGGCACATTTAAGGGAGGTGAGAGGCACCCAAGTGTCACATCAGACCATTTGAAACCATTTACATCAACGTGGTCTGTGTGCTAGACGACCTGCAAGGGTACCTGACCACAGGCGTCATCTTCTTGCATGGGCCAGGGAGCATCTACGCTGGACGAGGGACCAGTGGGCCTCAGTGCTGTTCACTGATGAAAAGCAATTCCCACTAAGCAGAAATGATGGCCGACAAAGACGTTTGATACGTCAAGGAGAGCGCTATCCATCAGACAAGCCTTTGGTGGTGGCAGTGTTACAGTGTGGGCAGGTGTGTCTAGTCAATACAGAACTGCCCTACACTTAGTGAATGGTAGTGACAAGCCCATACTACTTGAATAACATCACTAATCCAGTCATTGTGCCTCTGCATGAACAACACAGGCCTGATTTCATCTTCATCGACAACAATGCAGCAGCTCATCGAGGTCACATCATGAAGGATCAGCTGCTGGAGACTGGAGGACCTCAAATGGAGCGGCCTGCACTTTCTCCAGACCTAAATCCCATTGAAAACCTACGGGATCAGCTGAGATGCCGTGTAGAAGTTCATAACTCTGTACCCAAGAACCTCAAGGAGGGCCACCCTTCATTCAAGAAGAGTGGGATGCCATTGCCATGCCTCAGCAGACCATGTCAACTTGTGAACAGCATGAGACACTGTTAAGATGTGTATGATGCTCAAGGCCACATGACAAGTTGGCCACTGACATTTTTAGCAGGGGTATAACCTACCACTGTTGGCATTTGTTTTAGCCTCTTTTACCCCAGGCCATTTTTTGCAAATCTGACATCTGTCACTTTATGTTGTAATAACTTTGGAACACTAGTTTATCCAAGCCATTGAGATTGTTTACTCGCGACACATTGTACTTCATGATAGTCATAAATTTGAGTCAATATATTTCACCTTTATTTATGCAAAAAATCCCAAATTTACCAATTTTTTTAAAAATTCACAATTTAACATTTCAATTTCTCTGCTTTTATAATAGAAAGGGATGCCTCATAAAATATTTATTACTTACCATTCCCCACATGTCTACTTTATGTTGGCATCATTTTGTAAGTGTCTTTTTTTTTTTTAAGGACGTTAGAAGTTTTAAAATTTAAAAGCAATTCTTAAGAAAATTTCCAAAACCCACTTTTTAAAAGTAACCCTTTGTGAGGCTTGCATAGAGGAAACCCCCCCATAAACAACCCCATTGGAGAAACTACACAGCTCAAGCTACTCAAAACTAATTTTAAAAATGTTGTTAACCCTTTAGGTGTTCAACAAAAATTAAAGGAAAATGGAGATGAAATTTCTAAATTTCACTTTTTTTTGCAGATTTTCCATTTTAATCCATTTTTTTCATTAACACAGAGTTAACAGCCAAACAAAATATTTATTACCCTGATTCTGCAGTTTACCCACATGTGGTCGTAAACTGATATAAGGGCACAAGGCAGGGTGCAGAAGAAAAGGAGCGCCATATGGTTTTTGGAAGGCAGATTTTGCTGGACTGGTTTTTTAGATGCCATGTCCTATTTGAAGCCGCCCTGATGCACCCTTACAGTAGAAACTCCCAAAAAGTGACCCCATTTTGGAAACTAGGGGATAAAGTGCCAGTTTTCTTGCTACTACAGTATTTTGGGGATACAGTATTCTGGTTTTTAATTGCTCTATATTATGTTTTTTGTGAGGCAAGTTGACAAAAAGGCAGTTTTTCAGTTTTTATTCTTTACAACATTCATCTGAGGAGGGTAGATCATCTGCTATTTTTATAGAGCAGGTTGTACGCAATTATATCAAATATGTCTACTCTCAGTTTTACACAATTTTTTTCTTCAAAAAATGCTTTATTATGTTTGTCTCCATTTTCTGAAAGCCTTTTTTATTTCTCTGCCACTCATCTTGTTCAGGGGCTCGTTTTTTGCAGGAAGAGTTGACGTTTTATTGGTACCAATTTTGGGTAACCAAAAAATGTGGTTATTTTAGCAGTTTCTATTTATTTTTACGGCGTTCACCTAAGGGGTTAGGTCATGTGACATTTTTATAGAACAGATCATTACGGATGTGAAAATACCTAACATATACCTTTTCTTATTTGAGTTTTTCACAATAGCATTTTTGAAACAAAAAAACAAAAACAAAAACACCTTTTAGTGTCTCCATAGTCTCTATTTTTTGACCGATTTTCTTAGGTAGGGTCTCATTTTTTGTGCGATGAAACGCTTCCTAGAAAAGTTTCTCCCTTCCTTGCAATTTGTGAGCTGATATATGATCATTTAACAAACTCACTTATACACCAGTCTTGATCTCCCTGTGCTGGCATTAGATGCACCCAATTTGAGAAAAAAAAAAATTCTCTTTTTTTTTCTCCCAATTTGAGAAAGACATTTTAATTTTAATAAATTAATTTGCATCTCTGCCCCTCTGAGCCAGAAACTAAAGTCTACACCAGCCAGGAGCTGACAGACTTCAGCTATAACTTGTGCCAGTCTCTGGCATAAGTTCTAGTAAACCCAGAGAGACATGTAAAGCTCCGCCCCTTTCTCTTACCACTTCAGAAAAATGGCCAGAAGCCCAAGTCAAAGTATGGTGCACATATGACATGCGGCATTAAAAAAAAAAAAAAAAAAAAAAAAGTCACATTATGCCACAATAGGATTTAGCAGACTGAGATCGACCAAGTCCCAATGGCGGTCACGTTATCTTACCTGCTGAAAATACAAAAATAAAATCAATATGTAAGCAAGTTTCCTAAACAAATTACCGTATTATAATTTTCCCTTTATAAAAGACACACCTAGGTTTTGAAGAAGGAAAATAAAAAAATATATATTTTTTTTAACCAAAATGTGCTTTTGGTGGGTTTTGAATTAATGGTGATCTGTGGGTGACACTTATGTGGGGGCAGATCTGTGGATGAGATATATATAGCATCTTATGCTATATATGTGTCATCCACAGATTCTCTCTCCCCCCGAAACCCCTTTAATACCCAAAAAGCCTGATGAGAGTCAAAAGGGCAGCAAACTCTGAAGAGCACTTCTATCCCTTCATTTTTCTTCAAAACTTTAGTTACCCTTTAACTCGTCTCTAGTCGCCAAGTTACTTTTACTACACAAGTAAAAAAAAAAAAAAAAACTGGAGAAAAAAAAAAAACACACACACTGACCAAATTTTACCAGTTTCACTCAACTGAAACATTTTATTTCGTCAATATGGGGCATTTGGACTGTGCTGAAGAGATCAAACAAGGTACACATGAGAACCCCACAATGTAGACTTTCAAACTAGCTGTGAGAAATTGGCTTTATTAAAAACATTAAGTCAATTCATATAAATTGAATGACCAGAGACATGGTGTTTAAAAATCAAAATATATAACAAAAATACATTAAACACCACACTAGCAGAGGTTTGCATCTAAAAGCAAGCCTTCCCTGCTCTAACAACATTTACTAAAATGTATTTACCGAAAGGACTGAACAAATGCAGGAATGCCACTGGCCAAAATAAGGAATTACGCATTGCGATCTAAGCGGACATCAATTTCTCTACCATTGATTTTTATTCCATTCATCAGTCTGCATGCCTTCTCTGCAGTTTCTGGGGCGTCGTATCTTACAGTTCCACAGCCTTTAGATTTACCGTTTTCCATTTTTATCTCTGCAAACATAACCCGACCTACAGAAGACAGTTGAGAATTATTAAAAAATATTTTACATTAAGCAAAAATCCTTGCACTACTTACAGTAAAGTAAAAAAAATTATTAAAATTAAAATTAAAATATATATATATATATATAAACACACTTACCACACTGACTGAACTTCTCTTTCAGCTTTTGCCAAGTTAAGTCAAATGGAAGCTAAAGTGGAGAAATAGAAAAGTTAGAACCGGAGCATAACCCGTATTTAATAATTATTAAACAAACCGCTGGCAAATCCTCACATTTCTAACAAATATCTGACATCCTTTGTTTCCACGCTCTCTTAAGCCGCTGCCCAGTGGAGTGGCGCCAAACCCTCCAAATCCCCGGTCCATGTCCATGGGTCTATCTAGGCCACCTCCAATACGATCAAAACTGGAGCTCATTCTGTCCATGCCAAGCCCCATGCTCATGCTATTCACAGCATTCATTCCGGAACCTAAAAAGATTACAAAATTGTTACTTAAACTGTACAGTTATTTTTAATCTATATACATTTGAAATACGCTTCCCATTCAATTACAGCTATATTTCACTAGTTAGTGTCCATTTTAGCAACTTTTACTTTAAAGGGCAGGCTTGTGTCCAAGGTCCAAAGGCAGAAGGGTTCTGACCAATCGGATTCCATGCAGCTAGCTCAGGGTAGGTTCATATCTGCGGCACTTTTCTGATACTCTGTCCCGGAAGAGGACTAACGGAGTTACCGTATCCGCTCTGCAAGGACCGACTACCAGAGTTAGCTGCCAAAAATGAGAACCTACCCTTAGCAGAATTTGTGTGGTCATGTGCCAGCTGGTGAAGTTTGACTAGTCAACAACTCAGTGGAGGGCAGGACATGGCCGGATACCCGGAATATATTCATCAGTGGCCAATTTATTAAGATGTAGACAATTCTGGATAGATGCAGTTGATGGAAGAAAGCCTGGGAAAGAGAAAAAAAGCCAACTTACTCATGCCAGATCCTAGAGGACCGAGTGAGGAAGAGCCCATCCCACCAAAGCCGCCAACCATGGCACTACCTATTGAGAAAAGCACAATGTAAAATTACCAATAAAGCAGAATCAAATAGCAGGATGCACATACAAGACTACCAAGGCTAGGACATGCTGGGGAAAAAAAAAATTCAAATGGAGTGGAATTAGGCTAGGTTCACACGACAACATTTGTCGCGCGACAAATAGGGCTTCACTGCAACATTTGTCACGCGACATTTTTATAAAGGGAGTCTATGGTGTCGCACTGCGACATGCTGCGACTGCCACAGTCGCAGAAAAACCCATCTTAAATGGATTTTTTGCGACTGTCGCGTCGCAGTCGCAGCATGTTGCAATGCGACACCATAGACTGCCATTATAAAAATTGTCGCTCGACAAGTGTCGTTGTGTGAACCTAGCCTTAAGCAATTCAATCGAGTGTTCCCTTCACTCTCTGGACCAGTATTACAGCAATACCACTTTTTTTATAGTTTTTTGTAAAACTGAAAAAAAAAAAAAAAAAACTTTGAAAAGACCGATTGATTAGCATGGCCATAGTCTGATAGTTTGTTGATACCATTTTGGTGCATACAATGAATGGCAAAGGGGTCATTTAGATTTTTATGATGTTTACCGTGTGGGATAGACAAGTTTAGATTTAAATAAGTTTGGAGATCTTTAGATGTGGCAGTGCTAATTATTTTTTATTCTGGGGAAAGGGTGATGCTTTTTATCTTCAAAAATTCTACTTTTTTCACCACTTCTATTAAGCCCCCTTAGGGGACTTGAACAGGTGCTCTCTTTTCCCATAGATTGCAATAAATTACCATTGCGGTCTATGAGACATTCAGGATGTTCCCATGGGACCTGCCCCATAGGAACAATTGCTGAGGTAGCTTTGGATCCTTCAAAGGGACCAAGGCTACCACATGGAGCAACCCGTTCCCCTTATCGTCACACAAGAACTGTTCAAGCCCTGGAAACATTATACTTCTGGGGAAAGCTGCCTCAGATGCCAAGGTCACAATTGACCATGGCATTAGAAGAGTAAGAAGTCCGCAAACAGCGGTTTCGCCGATTCAGTTTCACAAAGGAGATACCCAGCTGCTATAGTGCCTGCTCTGATCCACAGCAGTCACCATCTTAAAAGGGCAGCATTCCACCATACATGTATAGCAGATGTCCTAAAGGGGTTAAAAGGAGAAGAACTGTCAACATTTGTAAATGACAGTCTTTGACAGATTTGCCAAGGCCAGTGACTAAAGTGCCACAGCCAGGAGGCCAACCATGCTACATATTCCGACTGGCATTTTCCTGAAGATGGCCATCCACAGAATTATTTTCTTCTTTAAAAATGTATTCTTTGGTAGATGCAAGCAAGAGATTTTTACTGTGTTAATTTTTTTTTTAGAGACCACAGATGAGAATAGAGTTAGTGACTTTTCCCTCATGGTGCACCATTTATGACTGAATGGCAAATACTACAAGAGGATAGACATGGATTCTTCCACTCACAATGGCATCAAACTTACTCATTCCTCCAAATGAATCTCCAAAGCCACGGCTTAAGCCAATGTCGCTTCGACTGAAATCTCTGTCCATGCTGCTTCCCATGCCTCCTCTGTACATGTCTAAATTAAAACAATGTGCTTTACATAAAGCAGTTTGTGCATAAATCAAAGTAGCCATCTTCACATTTGGGCTCCTTACCTCCCATGCCACTTGCCATGCTTCCCATGCCTGCCATGCTGTTTGACATGCTTCCACTCATGCCAGATCCTAAACTGCCCCTGAAGTCATCAACACCACCCATTCCTATAGAAAAACAATGCAAGGAAAAAGTTCACCTACTACAATATTGTTCAGTGACTAAAATATTAATGCATACACATTTCAAGACAACAACACAGTCATACTTCAGTTTCACAATTTATCGTATTTATCTTATAGTGCTTCAAAAAGTCAGCAGGGAAAATGAATATTCAGCTTTTACCACAGAGAACACTGTCCTAAACCTGTAATGATTTGGAAGAAAGGGGACATGGCAGTGGATCTCCCTGACATTGAGATTTAAAAGGGTGGTCTATTTTCTCAATTGCAATGCCAGTCTGTAACCCTGTGCTATTCTTCAAAGGATGATGCTTTCACCGACTTGTTTGTGTCTTCATGTTTCTTCCTGTCCTTGGCAGCATCATCCCCATCTATTTTACATGAACAGGAGGCATCAAATCTCTTACACTGGAGAGTACAGATTTGATGATGCACCGACTCTTACACCCATGGATGCAGCCAGGACCAGGAAGAAACATGATGTAATAGCAAGCCAGTGGACACGACGTCACCAGAAGCAAAAACGGGTTTAGATGGGGCCACGTGACTGCACCACAATCTTAAGACCAAAGGGAGTACAGGGGAAAAAAAATAAAAAATAAAAATTGGGGATTGAGGACAGTGATTTGAGGAGAAAAAAAAATAATAATGAAAACCCCTTTAACATGTTTGAAAGATGTAGCGCTCGGCTTGACTAAAAGTGGAGTTTTCAGCTTTTGTTGGGAGTTTATTAAAATCACAATTTAGAACTTAAAATGTTTAAACCCTTTCACTGACAGACATATGCAATACACCCAAAAATACATACATGAGTGCAAGGACTCGAGAGCCTAGATTGGTATCACATCCCTGAATCTTAAAAAGGTTTTTTTTACCGATTACCTTTCCTCTGGATAGGTAATGGGTATCTGATCAGTGGGGGTCCAACACCTGGGACACCCATCAATCAGCTGTTTTGAGAAAGCAGTGTTGCTTGTGAGCTCTGTTGCATACCAAGCACAGCATCTGCTTGGTATTGAAGCTCAGCCCTATTTACTTTAGCTGCTCCTAGATGTGAAACATGGTATGGTCATTTGGCCCAAGAAAAGCGAAGAGAGGGCCGCTGCCTTTGCAAACAGCTGATTGGTGGGGGTCCCAGAGGATAGGTCAGAAAAAAAAAAAATCTAGGTGAACCTCTAACTTTCAAATGCCCAGTTACAGTGATCTCATCCACTGTAAAGCCTTTACGGACCCCTAAAGGGTTAATCAGATGTGCGTTTGCACATCTAAAAGCCTTGGACAGTCTGCAGGCCCTTTCACAGAGTTGGTTGTGGCCGTGCACTAAAAATCAAATATTTATACCCAAGAAGAATGGAGGCTGTAATCAACACCAAAAGTGCTTCAACCAAGTACTAAGTAAAGGGTCTGAATACTTAAGGCAAAGATTACTTTCATTTCGCACTCATTATAGGGGATTGAGTGTAGAACAGAGAAAAACGGATTTTTATTATAGAATAAGGCTGCTACAGAAAATGTTAAAAAGCGATAGGATCTGAACACTTTCCAAATGCACTGCTCCTATTGGAAGCATTAGTAGACGTCATAACTTAAATGTTCTCTGGCATCTGGATACGGAGATTTTTGGTCTTAGCTTTCAGATATATAGCCATTAAAGGGGATCGTCTCACTTCAGCAAAATAGTTACTATGCAGAGAAAGTTAATACAAGCCACTTACTAATGTATTCTACATATTGCTTCCTTTGCTGGCTGGATTCATTTTACCATCACATTATACACTGCTTGTTTCCATGGTTATGACCACCCTGCAATCCATCAGCGGTGCTTGCGCACTATGGGAAAAAGCGCTAGCTTATGTGCGCTCCCATAGTCCTGACCAGCAGAGACAAGTGCCTTGTATTAACTTTCTCTACAGGATAAATGCCAGTTGCTGAAATGAGACGACCCCTTTAACCGCTTGCCGACCGCCGAACGCACGGATGCGTCCAGGCGGCGGCAAGTTTGTTCCTCCTGGACGCATCCGTGCGTCATCTCGCGAGAGCCGAGATCTGCTGTGAACGCTGCACGCTCACAGCAGAGCGCGCTCTGCAGTTAGACTACAGCCTGCCAGCGATGATCAATCGCTGGCAGGCTGTAAATGTAAAATAAATGAGATCAGTGGTATATCAGACGCTGTGTTGCTAACAGCGCCTGATATACTTAATACCTGGTCCTCTGGTGGTCCCATTTACTGGGATCGACCACCAGAGGACCAGGTAACAATGTAAAGTTGCACCAAACACTACACTAACCCCACCCCCACCCCCTCACTTTATAACCACTATTAACCCCTTGTTAACCCCTGATCACCCCATATAGACTCCCTGATCACCCCCTGTCACTGATCACCCCCTGTAAGGCCTCTATTCACATGTCCATATGTGTTTTGCGGTTCCGCTGATCCACAGATCCGCGCTACGGATCCGCGGCGCGGATCCGCAAAACACGGACACCGCCAATGTGCTTTCCGCATTTTGCAGATCCGCACATTGCCAGAACTATATAGAAATGCTTTTTCTTGTCCGCAATTGCGGACAAGAAAAGGGCATGTTCTATATTTTTGCGGAACGGAAATGCAGACTCAGAAGCGCGGATCCGTAATTCGATCCGAGCGGGACAAAGTCTGTCCCCATAGAATGAATGGGTCCGCAATTCTGCTCCGCAAACAGAATTTCGGACGTGTGAATGGGGCATAAGGGTCCCTTATCACCGCCAGTTAGTTAGCTACTTGTTAGGTAGCTAGCGCCCAGCCCACCGCACCGCAGTCACTGATTTGGCAGAGATTTTTTCATCCACATTGATTGATGCGAATGAAAAATCTGTGCCGCTTCATTTTTATTTTTTTTTCAGCCCAGAGGCTGAACGGAAAAAATCTCATTACCCGTATGCTCAATATAAGGAGAATCGCAGAAACTCCTAATGCTGGCCATACGTGTAATGATTATGGAGACTCAAATGCCAGGGCAGTACAAAACCTCACATGTGACCCCATTTTGGAAAGAAGACACCCCAAGGTATTCCGTGAGGGGTATGGGGAGTTCATGTAAAATTTTATTTTTTGTCACAAGTTAGTGGAATATGAGACTGTAAAAAAAAAAAAAAAAAATCAATTTCCGCTAACTTGTGCCAAAAATTTTTTTTTCTGTGAACTCACCATGCCCCTCACGGAATACCTTGGGGTGTCTTCTTTCCACAATGGGGTCACATGTGGGGTATTTATACTGCCCTGGCATTTTAGGGGTGCTAAAGCGTGAGAATCCAAATGCGTAAAAATGCCCTGTGAAATCCTAAAGGTACTCATTGGTTTTAGGCCCCTTTGCGCATCTTGGCTGCAAAAAGTGGCACACATGTGGTATCGCTGTGCTCAGGAGAAGTAGGCAATGTGTTTGGGTGTATTTTACATATACTCATGCTGGGTGAGAGAAATATCTCTGTAAATGACAACTTTTTAAATTTTTTATACAAAGTTGTCAATTTACAGCGATATTTCTCTCACCCAGCATGGGTATATGTAAAAATACACCCCAAAACACATTGCCCTACTTCTCCTGAGTACGGCGATACCACATGAGTGACACTTTTCGCAGCCTGGGTGCGCAAGGGCCCAAATTCCAACGAGTACCTTTAGCTTTTACATGGCTGCTCACAATTTAGCCCCGCCCAAAATGCCAGAACAGTACAAACACCCCACATGTGACCCCATTTTGAAAGAAGACACCCTACGGTAGTTCGCTGAGGGGCATAGTGAGTCCATGAAAATTTAACTTTTTGTCAAAAGTTAGCAGAAAGGGAGACTTTTGAGAAAAACAATAAAAATCAATTTCCGCTAACTTGTGCCAAAAAATCTTCTGTGAACTCGCCATGCCCCTCATTGAATACCTTGGGGTGTCTTCTTTCCAAAATGGGGTCACATGTGGGTATTTATACTGCCCTGGCAATTTAGGGGACCTAAAGCGTGAGAAGAAAAATGCATAAAATGCTCTTCCTAAAGGTACTCATTGGTTTTAGGTCCTTTGCATCTTGGCTGCAAAAGTACACATAGTCGTTGCATAGTGAGAAGTAGGGCACATGTTTGGGGTGTATTTTTACATATACCATTACTGGGTGAGAGAAATATCTCTATAAATTGACAACTTTGTATAAATTTTTTTAAAAGTTGTCATTTACAGAGATATTTCTCACACCCAGTATGGGAATATGTAAAAATACACCCCAAAGCACATTGCCCTACTTCTCCTGAGTACGGCGATACCACATGAGTGACACTTTTTTGCAGCCAAGATGTGCAAAGGGGCCCTAAAACCAATGAGTACCTTTTAGGATTTCACAGGGCATTTTTACTCATTTTGGATTCTCACGCTTTAGGGCCCCTAAAATGCCAGGGCAGTATAAATACCCCACATGTGAGCCCATTTTGGAAAGAAGACACTCCCAAGGTATTCTGTGAGGGGCATGGCAAGTTCACAGAAATTTTTTTTTTTTTGGCACAAGTTAGCGGAAATTGATATTTTTTTTTTTTTTTTTTTACAAAGTCTTATATTTCACTAACTTGTGACAAAAATAAAATTTTACATAAACTCACCATACCCTCACAGAATACCTTGGGGTGTCTTCTTTCTAAAATGGGGTCACATGTGGGGTATTTATACTGTCCTGGCATTTTAGGGGCCCCTAAAGCGTGAGAAGAAGTCTGGAATCCAAATGCGTAAAATGCCCTGTGAAATCTCTAGCAGTATCATTGAATTTGCCTTTGTACCAGGCTGCAGAAGTCACCATGGTATCGCCAGCTCAGGAGAGTAGGCATGTGCTTGGGGTGTATTTTATATATACCCATTATTTTGTGTGAGAAATATCGCTGTAATCGACAACTTTTTAAATTTTTTTAAACAAAGTTGTCAGTTTACAGAGATATTTCTCTCACCCAACATGGGTATATGTAAAAATACACCCTAAAACACATTGCCCTACTTCTCCTGAGTACGGCAATACCACATGAGTGACACTTTTTGCAGCCTGTGCGCAAAGGGGCCCAAATTCCAACGAGTACCTTTAGCTTTTACATGGCTGCTCACAATTTAGCCCCGCCCAAAATGCCAGAACAGTAAACACACCCCACAAGTGACCCCATTTCGAAAGTAGACACCCCAAGGTATTCACTGAGGGGCATAGTGAGTCCGTGGGAGATTTCATTTTTTTTGCCAGAAGTTAGCAGAAATGGAAACTTTATTATTTTTATTTTTTTCCTCAGAAAGTGTCATTTTCCGCTAACTTGTGAAAAAAATGAAATGATACATGAACTCACCATGCCCTCCATGAATACTTTGGGGTGTCTTCTTCTAAAATGGTGTAATTTGGGGGTATTTATACTATCCTGACATTCTAGCACCTGAAGAAACATGACAGGTGCTCAGAAAGTCAGAGCTGCTTCAAAATGCCGAAATTCACTTTTTTGCACTATAGTTTGTAAACGCTATAACTTTTACCCAAACCAATAAATATACACTTATTGTATTTTTTTTTATCAAAGACATGTAGAACAATAAATTTTGCGAAAAATTTATATAGAAATGTAGTTTAAAAAAAAAAAAATTACAACAGAAAGTGAAAAATGTCATTTTTTTGCAAAAATTTCGGTAATTTTTGATTAATAGCAAAAAAAGTAAAAACGTCAGCAACAATGAAATACCGCCAAATGAAAGCTCTATTAGTGAGAAGAAAAGGAGGTAAAATTCATTTGGGTGGTAAGTTGCATGACGGAGCAATAAACGGTGAAAGTAGTGTAGTGCAGAATTGTAAAAAGTGGCCTGGTCATTAAGGGTGTTTAAGCTAGGGGGGCTTAAGTGGTTAAGTGACACTAATCTCATCCTGAAATTTTAATTCCATCAAGCATGTGCGTATCAGGCTCTGTGTCAGAGTGACACGCAAACAATGCTTTTTTTTTTTTTTTTAAACAATTTACATTTTGATACTATATTGGCCAAAAGCAGCCACAAATATAATCTGCTTTGTGGCACTTACAATAATTTTAAGTGACCTCTTCGGAAAATATACGGGTAGAGGAACTGAAGGATATTTATTCTCATCTTATAATTTAAGTTCATTAGTTGGGTTAAGTGTGAAAAATGTCCAGGCACCAAAAGTAAAGCGCATTACATTATGACAGAGGTGCACAAACTTTTCTGGGCTGAGGGTCACCTTTTCATACTGGAGCTGCGATAAAACTAAGTGTATTACCATCTGACACATCCGTACCAAATACGTTTTAGGCCTTATTCACACGTCCATTGCGTTTATGGATCCGCAAATTGCGGATCCATAAACACACCCGGCCAGCAGCCCCATAGAAATGTCTATTCTTGTCCGCAATTGCAGGCAAGAATAGGACATGCTCTACTTTATTGCGGAGCTGCGGCCGTAAGATCGGCAGCGCGCTCCGCAAAACTGTGCTCTCCGCATCGTTCCGTGCCCCATACAGTCAATGGGTCCGGATGTATTCCGCAGAATTGCGGAATACATCCGGACATATATGCGGACGTGTGAATGGGGCCTTAGGGATAGCACACCAAGGCTAATAAAATGTTTGCATCTTTATTTATTCACCAGTGGCTTGTTACATTTATTGCTTTGCAATGTTTCGGGCCCATAATAGGCGCCCTTTTTTAAACTGGTGCTAAGAGGGATGTTGAAATCCACGGTGTTTATTATGGGCCCGAAAAGTTGCAAAGCAATAAATGTAACAAGCCACTGGTGAATAAATAAAGATGCAAACATTTTATTAGCCTTGGTGTGCTGTCCCTAAAACGTATTTGGTATGGATAGACTAGACCTCTAAGGTGGAAGAAGTCATCCAGGGACATGCACCCATAACAGCCCTTGTGAGGCGTGTGTTGGGGTCCTACTTTGAGTAAAAGCATCTGACACATCTATGGCTTATCAGAAGTACATGTTCCACTGCCTGCACTCCAGAGAGTAGGAACCCGTACATGCACACGGCCCTCTGTGGCTAGCATTTCACAAATCCTATTAACAATGGAGAGAGACAAGCATGGAGCCCGCCACCAACTCACACACCCCTTTCTAGAGCACAAAACAGGGGTCAGGAGCCCTCTTTGCCTGACGACACAGGGGTCTAGATCAGTGTTTCCCAACCAGTGTGCCTCCAGTTGTTGCAAAACTACAACTCCCAGCATGCCTGAACAGCCAAAGGCTGTCCAGGCATGCTGGGAGTTGTAGTTTTGCAACATCTGGAGGCACACTGGTTGGGAAACACTGGTCTAGATGATTAGAGGCCTCACAGAATGGCATCATAAGACATAGGTTGCATTATAATAAAAAAATAAAATGAATCATAGACTACATACCTGTCATTCGGCCTACTCCACTAAATCCGGACATGTTACTTATTCCATCCATGCCACCAAATCCAGTAGCTGCTGGAAGTGGGGAGGGGAAAAAAAAAAAAGTTTAAAATGTATATTGTTTGAAAACTATAAATAGTTATTAGAAGTAGCCAGATGTTAACTCACCTCCCATTCTACTCATTCCACCGAAGCCTGGCCCGTCCATACCTAAAAAAGGAAACCCAAAATATATATTTTTTTCCTCATTTCTACAAATCTTAAGCAAGGTTCACATGTGCGACAGAGGTAGTGTTGTTGGCCTTCTTTGCAGATTCTGCACTGGCATTTTGACCAGCAGAATAACCGCTGACCAACCGCTAAGGTCCACCAGATGCCAGATCCAAAGATTTAGTTTGGCAAATTATACCGCAGTTGTGAACCTGGCTTTTGAGTATTTAAGGTGAACAGTGATCTGTACTTGCCTGATGGGCCCATGCTGCCCATTCCACCACCCATTCCGATCTGTGTTGCACTAATTGGCTGTCCACCAGGCCCAAGTCCCATACCTATACCTCCTAGACCACCTAGAAGGGGGAAGAAAAAAAAAATGTCAAGAATGTTAAGAAGAAAGGTTAGATTCACGGGTTTCTAGTGGAGTTTCTGCACTTTGAGAGCTATTTCTTGCACCTGCAGTTTCTCATGTTCTTTGCTGAAAAAACGCCAGCTGCAGATGTTAGCTGACGGTCTATGGGAAATATGAACTGCAGGATACAAGCAATTTTTTTTTTTTACTGCACGTTTTTTTGGGTCCTTGGCCTTAAGTTTTGAAAAATTCCACTTACGAGGTAGCTGAGGTGCCTTTTCCATGGCATGGAAGTCATCCGGAGGAAGAGATTTATCATCCTAAGAATAAGAATAAAAATTTGAAGATGACAGACTAGATTTTAAAGCAGTAAAATCTTAAGTTAGGACATACGTACCATTTTTACATGCATAGGCCGGTCAAACAAAAACTGTCCATTGAACATAGCTGTGAGAAACCGGTTAAGGAACAGCTACACTGCAGTTATTTGTGGTTCATTTGTCCAGTTAAAATACACATTCAGAAGCTTCTAGTAACAGGCAACCTATACTTATCCTGCTGATCAGCTGTCAGTTTTCCTTAAGGCAGTGACATGTTAATCACTTGGCCTAAGCGCAGCTAAGCCCCATAGAAGTGAATGAGGCTGAGCTGCAATACCAAGTACAGCCGCTATACTATGTACAGCTGTGCTTGGTGAGCTGCAAGAAGGCTGTGGTGCTCACAAGCCCCAGTGCTGATCTGTGTCAGACCCCCACTGATCAGATACTGATGACCTATCCAGTGAATTTAAAATATCAGAAAACTCTTAAAATACTAAACACACTTACTGTTCTACACAGAAAATTAGGTGCAAAACAGGTAAAGTACACACCACATTAAGTTTAAACTGTACTGTTACCAGGCAAAACATGCTTTAAGTAGGAATTGAAAAAAATGCCCCTATGACACCCATTGATAGTCTTGACTCCCCCTTACTACATCCACCACTACAGTCAGACCACTCTTGCTATTGTGCAGGTAAGCCAATAAAAACTGTGCACTAGAAGCAGCTTCTCACCAAAACTGGAAACTGCAAAACATTAGGATGCCCTAAGGTGGTAACCAACAAAATGAAACTTGTATGATATTACTGTAAAATATTTAGTCACCCTATTTAAATAGGACCTTTCACAGGCCCTGATCAGGGATGAGAGAACTTCGGATGCTACATGCAAAGTCGTCTCGCTAAAAACTTCCCTGAGAAACACGGCCATCGCCTCCTCCCTGTACCAATGATATGGATTAGCATACTGGGCTTGAAACCAGATTTGCATAAAACTTCATTCTAATGACAGGCAGGAGCTCTGTAAAGTATTAGAATGTATTGGCTCCGATGAGCTGAAGTTATTGCTTGGAAAAGTCTCGTGAGACTTCGCGCAATAACGTCATAAATAAATTTGTAATGTAAAAAAAAAAAAACTATTTTCTGAACTCTGGTTTGGTTCTAAGGTACCACTTGGAACCGAACCAGAGTCCGGGAACTTGTTTTCTTACAGTACAAATTCATTTATGACGTTATTGCGCGAAGTCTCACGAGACTTTTCCAAGCAATAACCTCAGCTCAGAGCCAATACATTCTAATACTTTACAGAGCTCCTGCCTGTCATTAGAATGAAGTTTTATGCGAATAGACTTCAGATGTGTCAGCCGATGTCTATTCGCTCCTCTCTAAATACTACTCACAAAAGAAAACACTTTACATCCACCACAACAGTTTACCCATTATTGAAATAACATATTAAAGAAAGGATACAGATTGCTTGCACCGCTTCTATCGATTGTTCAAAGGTAACCGTCCCCATTCCTCGGCTTTTGCCATCTTTGTCCTCCTTTATATCTGTCCTCTTCACATTTCCAGCAATGCTGAATACTTCTTTCAGTTTCTTCCAACCAACTTTAAAATCAAGCTATAAAAAAGGGAAGCAATCAAATGGTAAGAATTGTTTAAACACTTTTGAAAGAGCAGAGTTACTAGACAGCCTTATTTCAGCAAAATAAAAGGTTTTTCGGTTTCAGACGCTCACATGAAGTCACTGATGCCTTTATATGAAGAAATGTACATCTAGACACTTAGATGTAACATCTTAAATCAGGCCTTCAGTGCAAGAAGTGTGAAGATGAGCAAATTACATGTACATTAAAAGCAACAGGAAAGAATGCACCTACATAAAAGGAGTATGAATGGAAAAAAAACTAAAATGCATCAGAGGATATGCGCCAGTTCCTAATACAACCCTATTCTAAGTATAAAGAAAAGCAGCCATGTAACATACGTTTGCAACAAAAACAGTTGTTCCAAGTCTTCCGGCTCTTAACGCACTGATTATTTCAGGTGGGATGTTAGGATTGTTAACAATTGAAGGAGGGAGGTTCATTATACCAGGACCCATCTCTGCATTATGACCCCCAGGAAACGGGCCTCCACCACGCTGCAGAACTCTGCGTGCATGCTCTCCATCTGGATCCTGCAAACAGAAAGGTAGAAATTCTTTACACGTTCAGGCACAGATAATGTCAGAAGTTTATTGGGATGGACAACACTAAGGCCTCTTTCACACGGGTGTCATGTTTGACGCCCGGATAAGAGGCGGGTGCGTTGCGGGAATATGCGCATTTTTTACCGCCCAGGTGCAAATGTTTGTAATGCGTTTTGCATGCGCGTGTGAAAAATCGCCATGTTTGATACCCAGACCCGAACGTCATCACTGAAGTCCGGTTTCGGGTAGAGTATTCTGGAGAATTTATTTTTTTCCCTTATAACATGGTTATAAGGGAAAATAATAGCATTCTTAATAAAGAATGCATAGTAAAATGAAGATGAAGGGGTTAAAAATAATAAAAGTTAACTTACCTTAGCCACTTGATCGCGTAGTTACGATCTGTCCTCTCTTTCCCAGCATCAGCTAAGAACTAAAGGACCTGTGATGACGTCACATCACATGGTCCAATCACATGGCCCATCACCATGGTAAGATGGACCATGTGATGTGACGTCATCACAGGTCCTTTAGATGATGCTGGAAAAGAGGACAGATCGCAATCATCCGATCAAGTGGCTAAGGTAAGTTAATTTTTATTATTTTTCTCATCTTCATTTTACTAAGCATTCTTTATTAAGAATGCTATTTTCCCTTATAACCATGTTATAAGGGAAAATAATAAAGATCTGGTCCCGTTGCTAAGCAACCATGCAGGAAAATCGCAACTGCATCCGCACTTGCTTGTGGATGATTGCGATTTTCCCGCAGCCCCATTCACTTCTATGGGGCCTGCGTAGCGTTTAAAACACACAATATAGAGCATGCTGTGATTTTCACGCAACGCAGAAGTGATGCGTGAAAATCACCGCTCATGTGCACAGCCCCATAGAAATGAATGGGTCCGGATTCAGTACGGGTGCAATTCGTACTCCTCATGCATTGCACCCACGCGGAAAACTCGCCCGTGTGAAAGGGGCCTAATTGTTACCTTTCTAGGAGGTGTACAGCCTTTCTGAAGATGTAAATGGGTTCTCACTTCAAATGCCATTTATCATGTACAGAAAGTTAATACGAGCCACTTCCTAATGTATTATCCATATTGCCTCCTGTGCTGGCTGGATTTACTTTTCAATCACATTATACACTGCTTGTTTCCATGGTTAAGACCACCCTTCAATCCAGCATCGATGGTCGTGCTTGCACTCTATAGGAAGAAGTAGCCTCTCTTTTTTCTATAGTGTGCAAACACAGCCACCACTGATGGATTGCAGGGTGGTCGTAACCATGGAAATGAGCTGTGTATAATGTGATGGAAAAGTGAATCCAGCCAGCAAAGGAGACAATATGGACAATCACAATACATTAGTAAGTGGCTTGTATTAACTTTCTCTACATGATGAATGCCATTTGCTGAAGTGAGACAACCCCTTTAAGTTCTATAAACTGTACGTTTAGTGGTGCACAAAACACAATACATGAAGTACAGTCCCCAAGGACCAATACGGACACCTCAGTGTCTGTATATCTATATATTTTCGTGGCAGTGCAATGTACTGCAGCGTGTAATATTGATAACCTATCCGATAAGGGCATGTCGAAATCCCAGGTTCAGCTGTTTGAAGAGGAGGCAGCTCTCTGAGCGCCACTTCCTGTTCAAGATTATACTGCATGTTGTCTCGCTTGCAGCAGTGGTGCCGTGTAATCACAAGTGCTCGTCCCATTCAAATGAATGGAGCAAACACTCGGAATTACATGTCAACAGTGAGACTTCCAAGATGGCTCAGTGTCATCTTGAAGAGAAAGCAGTGCTCGTACGAGCGCCGCCTCCTCCTCTTCAAACAGCTACACCTGGATACTGGGAGTTGTACATCCACCGGATATTGATCCTTAGTATAGGTTACCGATATTACTGGCTGCACAACCCTTTTAAGGGTACTTTCACACTAGCGTAACTGCCTGCCGGATCCAGAAATCCGTGTGCAAATGCATACCATTTGTTTCCGGATCAGTCTGACAAATGCACTGAAATACCGGATCTGTCTCGCCAGTGTCATCTGGAAAAACGGATATGGTATTTATCTTTTTTACATGTTTAAACTTCTGCGCATGCATGGTACCGGATCCGGCATTAATACATTTCAATGGAAAATAATGCCGGATACGGCATTCAGGCAATTTGCGGTATTTTCTCCGGGCAAATACTGTAAAAGTGACTGAACTGAAGACATCCTGATGCATACTGAACGGAATGCTATCCATTCAGAATATATTAGGACAAAACGGAAGGGTTTTTTTCCCGGTATTGAGCGCCTAGGACAGAACTCAATACTGGAAAACTTTAAAGTGTGAAAGTACCCTAAGTGGAGGGGTTGAAGCTGCAGTACCCTGCACCGGTGCAAATTAGGCTTAAGGAACAGGCCAGAGGGAATGCCAAGAGTCAGTCCGACATCTATTTGAGGCCTCTTGCACACAAACTTATTTTCTTTCCGTGTCCGTTCCATTTGTGGACTGTATGCGGAACCATTCATTCTAATGGGTCCGCATAAAATTATATACAGTGCTGCCCATAATTATTCATACCCCTGGCAAATTATGACTTAAAGTTACTAATATTCAACATGCAAGTAATTTTTTGACGGGAAATGACAAGTGTCTCCCAAAAAATAAGATGTACAAGAGGCATTATTGTGGAAAAAAAAACATCTCCGCTTTTATTTACATTTTAGCAAAAAGTGTCCAGTCCAAAATTATTCATACCCTACTGTCACAGTCTGTGGGAAAATCCAAAGTTCTATCCCATTCCCAATAGTCCAAGCTGTCCTATAGCATCCTGATTAACCCTGATTAATTGGGAACAACTCAACAGGTGAAGAACAGCAGCTCTCTGCAGTTGGTTTGTGGACAGTCATGGCTAAGACAAAGGAGCTCAGTGAGGACCTGCGGCGCGCATTGCGGCTGCTCACAAGTCAGGAAAGGGCTACAAGGCCATTTCCAAATGTTTCCAAGTTCCAGTAGCTACAGTACAAATATTAAAAATTCAAGATGTTCCACACTGTGGAAAATCTCAGAGGATGTGGTCGGAAGCCAAAAGTGACACCTGTGCTGGGCAGGAGGATAGTTAGAGAGGTGAAAGAATCCAAGGATCACCACCAAGGCCATCCTGGTGAATCTGGGCTCTGCTGGTGGCAATGTCTCAAGGCAGACAATCCAACGAACGCTGCACACTGCTGGGTTCCACGGATGCAGACCAAGGAGGACACCACATAAGGCACAAAAAAGCTTGCTTGGCCTTTGCAAAAGCTTCTCTGGACAAAGAAGACAACTTCTGGTCTTCTGTGTTATTGTCAGATGAAACAAAAATGTAATTGTTTGGTCACAATGATGTTTCCTTCATTTGGCTTAAAAAAGGAGAAGCCTTTAACCCAAATAACACCATCCCCACTGTCAAACATGGTGGTGGGAACCTAATGCTTTGGGGGTGTTTTTCAGCCAATGGACCAGAGAACCTAATCACTGTAAACGGCACCATGAAAAAAGAGCAATACAGGAGGATTCTCAACGACAACATCAGGCAGTCTGCAGAGAAACTTGGCCTTGGGCACCAGGTAAATATAAGCGGAGAAATGTTTTTTTTTCCACAATAATGCCTCTTATTCTCTTTTGGGGGAGACCCATGTGATTTCCCGCCAAAAAAATTACTTGCTGGTTGAATAAAAGTAACTTTAAGTCAAAATTTGCCAGGGGTATGAATAATTATGGGCAGCACTGTATATAAACATATATAGCTGTTCCACAAAAAGATAGAACTTGTCCTATTATTGTCCGCATAACGGACAATGATAGGACTGTTCTATTAGGGGCCAGCTGTTCCGTTCTGCAAAATACATAATGCACATGGACGTCAGCCATCCTTTTTACGGACCGCAAAATACATAAGGTCGTGAGCAAGAGGCCCGATACTGATGACCTATCTTAAGGGGAGACAGACAATATGCCGGAGGGAAAAAAAAAAACCTTTAATGGTAGTTTTCAGACGAGTGTATTGAAATCAGCCAGTATTCTAGCTCAGGATCCTGATATACCATCAGTATTGTCATCAGGATTTACATGCGCATTTCTTCATTCCTTCATTATTTGCACGGCACAGACTAATATGCACATGTGGAAACCAGTCCGCGAAAAACTCGGACATGGTGCGGATTTCAAATACCGACGGAAATTACACGACCAAGTGAACAGCTGCATTCGCTGCAGCGGATTCCAGGAACATAAAACCCGGACTATATCTGCAAATATGCTAGTCTGAAAGCAGGCAATGTGTTCACTCGAGTAAAACTGAAAGTCAGGTCCTTACTGCTTTGATGTTTAGGGGTCTTCCATTTAAATCATGTTTATTCATCACGTCAATAGCCTTCGTTACAAATTCCATATCTTTAAACTCCACCACACTGTAAGAGAATAAGACGTTATAGATGCATAAAGCACACAATACACACAACATACAAATGATTTGCAGAAAGTAAAATGAATGCTTACCCACAACCCTAAATCCAAGACGTCACAAGAAAGAAAGAAAATAAAAAACATAAAAGAGATAATTAGTATGGCACCGGTACATTCATGGCAGAGTCAAAACAAGAACAGATTTTACTAGAGATTTGCTGCACATACGGGGTATAAAAATTACTACTTAAAATGGGCAATCAATCGTAGCAATCATATTCCATATTAGAAAAAGTACAACTTTTAGCATTAATAAGTGTACAAAAATGTTTAAAAGTTCCAAAAATTAAAAATGATCCCGGGATCCAGATTAAGTCTCCTAAACCATACCCAATGACTCACTTGTCTCATCCGGAAAATGGAAGCCTGAACAAGGGTATTCAATTTCAATTTAAGAGTCTAGCTCAATGACTCGAAACGTTTCCAGCACTGACAGTTGCGCAGCCCCGCAAGCCACAACAGGCATTTCAAAAAATATATGCTAGACACATTCAGTACAATCCCAGTAACTGTCAGAGGTGCCAGGGAATTTTAGAAAAGAACCAGTATACAGAACCTTACATACGTCTGCATTGAGCTTTTAGCAGCAAACAAGAATTTTTCAATAAAATGCTTGGAAACAATGGAAATGCAACCTCATGTAAAATGGATGGAGAGTAGCAGGCTGAGAGCCTTGGGACATTCATACTGCAATACAGTATAGGAAAATGAAACTTACTTTCCAAATAAAAACTTGTACAGTGAAAACTGATGAGGGACTTTACACCTCAAACAGCTTGTTGCCCACGGCACTTACCCTTGATTTTCCTTCAGCATCCTTAAAGAGCTCCACGTATGTAACCTCACCAACTACATAAGACATACAAAGGGAAAATACCAAGAAACAAAGCATTTAACACCAGTAACTTTCTTTTCTGTGCCCTGTGCACAGCTCTACAGAACAATCACCTATTATTCACCAACACTCAGACACAGAACCAACATACCAATGGCTATTGTCATTTAGCTACTTGTCAGGATTGCAAAGCAGCCACGTGGTCGAGAGCAATACAATCTACCAGACGCTACACCGCATTACTGGATGTAGGGTTATTTGGTATGATATAGTTGGTGAACAAATTCAGATGTGAATCGTCCCTAAGCAACTGGTTAGGGAGAATGTTATAGCATTCAGTTTTTTCATCCAACTCACAACAACTGTTTTAAGGTGACTTTCTACCTGAATGTCTTCAATGGTAAAGATTGTCTTAAGAGCCAAATTAACAAAATCAATGTGTTTCACAGCAAGCTACAAGCAAAGGAATACAGTGAATAAAACCAATCAAATAGTCATGTCACCTTACAACAGAGACACCAGCGACAATTACACATATTACAGTGTTGAACACGCTGCCGTGACACCAAGGTTTACATTTTGGCTTTTAGCCATTTCCACTAAAAGTCTTGTACGGCAAATAAATCCCACCCAACCCAAATTTGGAAGTAATTCGGCCAATTTCACAACTGCAACAGGCACTGAACAAGAACTGCACAACGACAGTCTTTTGCATTAGAAACAATAATCACCAAAATTGCCCCTTACAATATGTCACTACATGACGAGCAATCACTGCTTTTACGTTTATCAGAACCTTTTGTTATTGGCCTGTTCCCTCACATTAATTGCCACCATTATGAAAGCCAATACTTAGCAGCTGGCATTGTGGTTACTGCATATAGCATTAGGTACTGTACCTGGTTACCTGCTGAATCAAGACTTAGGGAACGTTAAGAAAATAGATTTGTGGCTAGAAATGCTCCTTTACTACAGTGCCAACGTTTACCTTTCTCCCTCATCAGGTCCTTGATGGCTTGCCACTTCATGTCATAAGGGATATTGCTGATGAACACCCTATTCCGACTCTGACCCTTCTTGTCAGAGGCCACTTTCTCCTTTCCATACGGATGGAACCTGTTTCCCTTTCTGTTCCCCCCAGATTTCTCCTTTAGTGGCTTATCTTCTTTAGTGGACTCTTCGCCCTCCCTAGGTTAGGGGAAAACAAGCACATTGAGTAATTAACAGTCCTCTTATCGAAAATCATCCCCCCAAATGTATATCCATTCTAAAAATGAATCTTTAACCCATCCTCTATCTGTGTACTTTTCTCAGCTGTTCCTTAGTATTAGGGCTCATTCACACGACCACATTTATGTGTCCACAAAATGCAGACTCTTTCAACGGGGCCGCATGGTGTGCCGTCCACATCCGTACGTCTGCATTTATTAAACAGATGGTTTCTATAAAACGGCCATTGAAACAGCCTGTTAGTCCATGAAAACAGCAAAAATAGGATATGTTTGGGCTTCCTTAATGTTTTTTTTTTTTTTAGCCATATTCCCCGTGTCAGCTGTACAGCTAGCTGCATTTCAGTCAGAAGCAGGGGGGAGCCTCCCTTCTGCCAGCATTGTACTGCTGTGACACCCTTCCCCTTACTTCCCACTATGTTTCCAGCTCCAGAGCTAACAGAACAGATAAGGAGGGGGAAATCACACTTAGGCCTCTTGCACGGGCACCGATCATGGGGCAGGCACAAGCAGATCACTGGCCCATTCATTTGATATGGGGTCCATTCCACAAAAATATAGAACTTTTTTTTTTGCAGAACGGAGCAAGGAACAGAACACTAAAGAAGCATTCCGTAGTGCTTCTGTACCTCCGGATTTCCGTGATGCGGAATGCACACAGCCATGCCCCGTGTATTGCGGGGCAACGGCCACGTGCCAGAGGCTTTACAGAAAGGCAGGAGGCTCCTGTAATGTTCAGAAGCAGTTTTAGGCCACCTGCACACAAGTGCAGATGAATACACATTAGATACTCACAAATTTCCATGCGGATTCATGTGCGTTGCAACAAATCAGCAGTTTCTAACAGTGTCGTTTGGTGCGGATTTGATTCCGTTTTGCCACAGATCTCACCCTTCATTGGAAAGGGGTGAAATACAAAGCTAAAACCGCTAACATAATTGACAGAAAAAAACTGTGTACATGAGATTTGTGTCATTGCTGGTACTATATTATATTGTGTTTTTTCCCCACACTGGAATACGTGCGTATTCCCCAAAGTGTGCAGATGGCCTCATCAGGCTCAGGATCTCGGCTAGCTCTGACACGCCCCCACTTCCTCTGCCGTCTTCTGAGTCCCTGTTACCAGGGGCAGATCTTGTCTGGCAACAGACAGAGGACGGCAGCTTACTGGCCAAGACTTTACAGATTCTTTCTTAAAAGTTTGCTGATTACACCTTTCTCTTAAAGGAGTTGTCCAAGTAATATTTATCAATGACCTTTCCTCAGGATAGGTCATCAATATCAGATCGGCAGGGGTCCGACAGCCAGTGTTCCGTAATTTTTTGCTACCTGGAATTTTTTTGCTACCCACGTCACTTCCGGTAGTAGTCACTTCCCTTTGTGCATGCGTGAAAGAAGACGGTTTGGCGCAGTAGGAAAATGCGCCGAGTCCAATTAACAATAAAGGGCTACGGCACATGCATGCCTAGGGTAGCAAATTTTTACAGGTCACTGCACAAGCATAACAGGTTTGCTTGCTGCACTGAAGGTAGATTGCGCACCTAGGGTAGTAAAATATTACAGGCCTGTGCACAGCAAGCCTGTTATACTCGCGCTTGCGCACTGACCTGTAAAAAAACTACCGGAAGTGACGTGGGTAGCAAAAAAAATGCATAACACCGGCACCCCCGCCGATCAGCTGTCTGAAGCGAAGGCACGCGCCGTGCCAGCGCTGCCTCCTCTTCATGTTGTTTACCTGCTGGCCGCATCTGCAGCAGTGAGCAAGTGTAATTACACCCATGCCGTTCCATTCATTTTAATAGGACGGCTCTGTAGTAAACACTTGTATAGGAACGAGCTGTCCGATTAAAATTAATGGATTGGCTTGGGTGTAATTACACTTGCTCACTGCTGCAGATGCAACGGCAGTAGGTAAACAATGAAGGAGGCAGCACGGCGCGCGCCTTCTCTTCAAACAACTGATCGGCAGGGGTGACGGGTTATCAATAAATATAACTTGGACAACCCCTTTAAATGAAACTGACAGAACAGCGACTGGGGTTACTTACTTCTATATTACCAACCTTTATTACCAGAGAACCTGGGATGTAGATGGTTGTCTGCTGGCACATCCTGCGGCAGGACTTCAGCATGTCATGTGACCCTGTAACCGCTTACTACCGTTTTACATCTATGTCGCAGTGTCCCATGATGTGGGACCCCCATAGCGCCTCAGAAGCCAAACAATATTTTTCACTGGCAACCATCTTAAGACTCGGACAGCACTGCCATAAAGTGAACTTCTGGGGCGCCTATCTGTATGCTGGGAATGAACTGCGGCGGCAAACATCAGGGTTACATTTACAAATAAAACGGACATTCAGGTTAAGAAAAAGATGGCTGCTCCACACCTGTCCATGCGCTGTAATATTACACACAACCTGGACAGGTGTGGTGCTGTTTTTAGAAGAAAGCAGTTGGGGGAGGGGGTGGGTTCCATCTCTCCCTGTGGAGAGCGCCTTTATCGGTGAGAAGACTTATAGGCCATTCATGCCCCTGTGGAATTCTGGGAAGAAAGGGATGCAAATGAGCTCTTAAGCTCCGCCTCTGATGCCACCTAACCTATACAGTGCTGTACAGCCTCAGTGCAGGGCCAATCGAGGTCTGTGGGAGACTGGACAGCTCCTGCACTCCCCCGGCGGTCACAGGACTTCCTGATCTGTATATGCAGCTTGGTGAGCGCAGTGTATACAGGGGTCTAGAAGGAAGGGACACAGCAACAGTCCCTGCCTTCTCTCTGGGGTACCCTGCAGTCACTGACGGCTGGCCCCCCGCTCGGCAGCTGCGATCTCTGAACGGATGTTCCAGAACGTCCATTCTGAGATAGACGACCGCCCATAGGACGTTTATAGTCAACGGCCGGTTGTAAAGTGGTTAACTGGGTTGTCTCATCGCTAGGGCATTCCCCCATTGTCTGATAAGTTCAGGTCCCACACCATCAAGACTGTTCTCGATGAAGGTGTGGGACCCACATCTATAAGACAATGGGGGCATACCCTAGCGATAAGACAACCAGTTTAACCACTGACTGACTGAGGCCAGCAAAGTGGAGGCTAGAAGACTCCGGTCCGGCCACCACCAAGCGTTCTCCCCATAGAAGTGAATGGTAACGCACCACGCATGACCGGCCACCGCTCCCATTCACTTCTATGGGACGTTGGAAATAGCCGAACCAGCGCTCGGTTGTTTTCGGCGGTCCCGTATAAAATGAATGGAGGACGGCCGCGCATGCTCAGTGCGCCATCCACCACTTTCAGGGCCCCGTTTTAGATATAGGTGTGGGACCCTCACCTATCAGCCAATGGGAGCATATCCTAGCGAGAAGAAACAACCCCTTTGAGTGAGAGGTAAGGAATTGGTGGGTACTATATCTCCTTATGGAGTGCCTTAATCAGGAAGAAAGCAGGCATCTTTTCTAGTCCTGCAGTCCCTTTAAGGAAAAATGATAATACAACGTGTATTGGTCCATATCCGTGTTCATGAGTAACGCTGACTGGGCCCAGTGGGAGAAAACAAGGCCAGGAGTGGGCACCGCAGGCAGACACTTCTCCCGCAGCCATCTCATCCCTGACGTAAAATGGCTGCTCGCATTACACAATAGCCGGCATCCACCTGCACGGCAGGCCGACGTCAGGATTACTGCCCTGCTACCGGTAACCGGATATCATGGCGGCAGGCAGGTTCCGGGGCCACACACAAAGGAAGGGCTCTTCCCGCTACTGCACAGGTAGAGGACCACACAAGAGGCACTAGGCTTACACAGGGAGGCATGGCTTGAATGGCTAAGCTGCTGTGCCGCCGCTGACTAAAATATGGCGCCTAAGTCCGTGGCCACGCTTCACGGAGCCAGACCTGAGGTAAAAGGCGCGCAGCCACCCGCCACAAGACGTCGGGCGGCAATACAAGCGTCTATAACACAGCCATCCACCCTTCCCCCTCCGGAGGCGGCCATTTCCTACACATAGGTCTGCACCTACTTCTTCACCCCGTTGGAAGTGCTCTCCTCCGCCATGCTCGCGTCACACTGGTCGTCGCACAGGCTGTTGTTGTCGCTGCCGTTGTTCAGCGGGTCCTGGGAGTCGTGCTGGTCGAGTTCTGCCATTTTCGCTAACGCAGGCCTTCCTCACAGTGCAACCGTCGGCAAAGAAAGATTCAAAAGGCCGCAACGCCTCTTCTTCACCAAGTGCGCAGCCAATGCGAGTTCTCGCGAGAAGACACGCCACGCCTACGTTAGGTGCCTCTCAACTTCGTAACTTTATTGTCCACGGTCGACACGCACACTAATAGAACAATAGAGGCGAAGTGGGGTTGCCAGCATTTGTTGTCATGGTGGAGCTGAGCTTCCTCTAGGCCTCCTCCATTCACTACCTCACACTGCTGCTGTGAGAAGAATGGAGACAGGAAATGTGTAAAAGCAGAAATTCACACACTTTTCCTCACGATGAATAACATGATAGCTTGCACCAAGTTTAACCCCTTAATGTCAAGGCCTATTTTCATTTTTGCATTTTTCCTCCCCACGTTGCAATAACTTTTTTTATTTTTCCGTTCACATAGCTATATGAGGGCTTATTTTTTGCAGAACATATTTTTTAATGCCAACCAGATAATTTTTCATGCCTTGTATTGTAAAACGTGAACAAAATTCTTGTTTGGCAAAATTGAAAAAACAAACATAATTCTGCCAAGGTTTTTGGGGTTTTGACATTAAAATATTCATTGTGCGCTAAAAATGACCTGATGTGTTTAGTCTGCCGCTCGACACGAATGCAGGCACTCTGTCCCAATGCCCAGGGGGGGGGGGTCAATTCAGACCTGCGGTTTCCTGCGTTTCCGGGTTATTCGGGTCCCTGGTGACCCGATAACCCGGAATAGGACGGTGATCAGTGGTGTGATAACACACCACCAATCACCATCCTTCGATCCTGTGGGGTGATGGTGACGTCACCTCACAGGATCGATTCCTATTGGTTGCACGGGCAGGCGTTAACTCCCCCTGCTCTCCTTCTCCTCCTCCATTTTGTGTCCGAGGAGAGAAGAGCCTGCTGCAGATCCAGAGAGCCCAGCTTTCACCCCCCAGCACCGTCCTGTGCCCATCCAGAGTGCCATTTGCCACTATCAGGTAGGTAAGGGCAAGGGAGGGAGAGTTAGGGATAATTTATAGTTACTTTTTTTTTTTTTGGTATCGCATCACCCTCTTATGGTGTCTGGGGTCCACAGAACAGCTGTGTGACCCTAGACCCCACCAGGGGTGCTGCAGCTTTTTTTCAGTGACCCTCTTGTGAATCTGATGGTGGAGCAAATAAATCTGTACGGCCAACAGTTTGTTGCTCAATACCCGGGCTCCTTTTTGGCTAGGCCCGGTGGCTGGACGCCGGTCAGTGCAGCCAAGATGAGGACGTTTTGGGGCCTCGTGCTAATATGGGCCTAGTCAAGAAACCCAGTGCCATGCTGTACTCGAGTGGGGACGTCCTCTACCAGACCCAACTTTACAGTATGGCCATGACACGTTCCCGGTTTTAGGCCATCCGGAAATGCATGTATTATGCAGATAATGCAGCATGTCCCCCCCAAGGGGATTCTGCCTATTACCGCCTGTACAAAATCAGGACAGTCATCGATCACTTTGGGGCCAAATTTGTGAATGCCTATGTACCTGGAAAAGAGGTTGCGGTTGATGAGTCTCTCATTGCTTTCAAGGGGAGACTCATTTTCCGCCAGTATGTTCCCTCAAAGCTGGCGAGGTATGGCGTGAAGCTGTACAAACTTTGTGAGAGTACCTCAGGGTACAATTTCAAGTTTTATGTATACGAGGGACGAGAACTCCTAGAATGTCCCCCCACTCTGGGTGTTAGCGGGAAGCTTGTGTGGGACCTTATGCACCCACTGCTAGATAAGGGTTACCACCTGTATGTGGATAACTTTTATACTAGCATTCCCTTGTTTCAGTCCCTCGCCGCCAGATCCACGTCCGCTTGTGGGACCGTGTGGAAAAATCAGCGCCGCCTCCCTACCTACCCCCTCCAGGTACCTATCCCCAGGGGTGGGACCCGTACCCTTACCAGTGAAAACCTGTTGCTGGTCAGATATAAGGACAAGAGGGATGTCCTTGTACTGACCACAATTCACGGTAACGGCATCGCCCCTGTCCCTGTGCGAAGTACCATGGCAACGGTCCTCAAGCACTATTGTATCGTCGACTACAATCGGTATATGGGAGGAGTTGATCTCTCTGATCAAGTCCTCAAGCCGTATAATGCCATGCGCAAAACCCGGACATGGTACAAAAAAGTTGCGGTCTACTTGGTACAGGTTGCCATGTACAACTCTTTTGTGCTGTCCCGGAGCGCTGGCAACACAGGGACATACCTTCAGTTCTATGAGGCAGTCCTCAAGGACCTGATCTTTTCTGACTGGGAAAGAGCAGGCCGGAGTACCTCGGGAACTGGAGGCACCTGGATCGTCCCTGGCCAACACTTTCCAGGTGTGGTCCCCCATACCGGAGAGAAGGGAAGGACCCCAAAAAAATGCAGAGTGTGTCACAGGAGGGGGATACGGAAGGGCACCACCACTCAGTGTGACACGTGCCCCGATCATCCGGGCCTCTTCGTTATTGGTTGCTTCAGGGAGTATCACACTTCCGTGGAGTGCTAAATTTATTATCCCCTTTTCCATGTAGTCACTAAAAATCGGATAAAAACTATGGTTCTCAGACTTGAGACACCCAAAAAAATAACTTTTTTCAAAAATGATAGCTTGTAAAACTAAAATAATATAAAAAGTAGACAAATTATGTATCGCCGCGTCCATAATAATCTGCCCTATAAAAATACCCCATGACCTAACCCTTTAGATTAGCACGGTAAAAAAAAAGTGCAAAAAAATGAATTTTTTTGTTACCTTACATGATAAAACGCGTAAAAGCAAGCAATCAAAAAGTCTTATGCCCCCCAAAATAGTGCCAATAAAACCGTCCTCTCATCCTGCAAAAAATGAACCCCGACCGAAGACAATCAGGTAAAAACTAAAAAAAAACTGACTGTTAGACTGTGTAGATAGTTAAAATGTTTTAGTTTGTTTCAAATAGGATAATATAGTATTAAACCGAATTAAAAAAAAAAAAAAAGTAGACAAATTAGGTATCGCCGCGTCTGTAATAATCTGCCCTATAAAAATACCCCATGACCTAACCCCTTAGATTAACACAGTAAAAAAAAATGAAATAAAAACGGTGCCAAAACAGCTATTTTTTGGCAAATTTTCAATTTTTTCCAGTAACAAAGCAAGGGTTAACAGCCGAATAAAACTTGAAATTTATTGCCCTGATTCTGCAGTTTACAGAAACACCCCATATGTGGTGGTAAACTGCTATACAGACACACGGCAGGGCGCAGAAGGAAAGGAACGCCATATGGTTCCTGGAAGGCAGATTTTGATGGCCTTCTTTTTTTTACACCATGTCCCAATTGAAGAACCCCTGATGCAACCCTAGAGTATAAACTCCATAAAAGTGACCTCACCTAATAAACTACACCCCTCAAGGTATTCAAAACTTATTTTACAAACTTTGTTAACCCTTTTGGTGGTCCTCAAGAGTTTATGGCAAATGAAGATGAAGTTTCAGAATTTCTATATTTGGTAACCTTGCGTCACAAGAATGTAATACAGAGCAACCAAAAATCATATGTACCCTAAAAATAGTCCCAACAAAATAGCCTCCCTATCCCGTAATTTCCAAAATGGGGTCACTTTTAGGGAGTTTCTACTCCAGGGGGCATCAGGGGGGCTTCAAATGGGACATGGTGTAGATAAACCAGTCCAGCAAAATCTGCCTTCAAAAAACCAGACAGCGCTCCTTTCCCTCTACGCCCTGCCGCGTGGCCATAGAGTAGTTTACGACCACATATGGGGTGTTTCTGCAAACAAAAGAATCAGGGCTATAAATATTGGGTTTTATTTGGATGTTAACCCATGCGCCGGCCATTTCCATTGTAAGTGCGCGCGCCCGGCGATTCTGGTCCTCAGCGTCGGCATGATGGAAATGGCCGGCGCATGCGCAGTGAGAGGAGAGCGGCAGGCTGACTGTGGGAGCAGGAGATGGGATTGCGCAGTAACAAGGAGCACGCCGCGCATGCACGAGATTTGCGCGATCACAGCCTCAAAGCAGGATGTCAATCAAACTGAAGGGAGGACGGCTAAGGGGCGGGCTTTGCTTGATTTGAAGCAAGGAGGCCGCTGCCCCCTTGACTTCAAGCTTGCTCTGAAGTCAGCGTGATTGGAGATTAAAACAGCGTTTTTATAAAGTATGCAGTAACCGAATCTGTTATTCATTCCATCACAATAGAAGTCTATGGGTTGCAAAACGGATCCGTCCTGTTTCCGTTATGCAGGGGAGTCCTCTCCTGAATAACTGAAAGGAGACGGATCCGTTATGAAGGCCATAGACTTCTATTATGACGGAATGAATAACGGAATGCCTCTTAAAGGCATTCCGTTATGCACTCCGTCATAGAATTGCGTTATGGTCCGTGGTAACGGAATCCATAATGCAATTTTGCTTTTACCACCAAACGAAGCGTGAACAGATTTCATAACATGAAATTCGCTCATCTCTACACCTATCCTCCAGATAGGTCATCATATCTGATCGGCAGGGTCCCGCTCATCAGCTGTTTGAGATGGCACCGGCGCTCGCAGTTGTGCCATAACCTTCTCTCCACTCACCAAACACACTGCGAGCGCCAGTTTAAAAATCTCAGAAAATCCTTGCTTTACTCTGGTAATTGACCACATTCGTGGCGTGGAAAAATGCAGATGGTACGCTGCGCAGTAAAGGCAACCTGAGGCGACCGTACAACCTTCCAGGAGACTCATGCATGGGGCCTATTTTAAAGATCCTTTTAGATGGGACAATACATCAGGCGATTGTCGGGAATGAACGCCTGCACGTTGGAGATGTCCGCTGCATTTACATGCAGTGATCTCCTCCACAGTATGGGGAGGAGTGTACCCTAATACCATCGCTTGTCCCCATACAGACTAGTTTCTTGCTGGCAGCAGAAGCTGTTTACACAGCACGATCTTCTGCTAGCAAACGACAATTTAGGTGCCTACACAAGCTATTCAATTACCCATCTGCACCTTTACACCACCAGATTACAGCAGATTCTCGGCCATTGTAAAGAGCCCCTATAGGGGCTATCCAAGACTATAAAATGCACCCCATATGCCCGGGACAATTACCTGGCTCCCCGCTCCCAGCGCCGCTCCTGGTCCCCACACTGCCGCTGCTGCTTCTCCCTGTGTGCTGATGAAAACATCCAGTGTCAGGGGGGAACAGCCAAGGCAGGCAGGGATGGGGACAAGCCTCCATAGCGTCACCTACGATACTAGGGAGGCTCGTCCCCGTCATCACCTGCCATTGGTTGCCCCCCACCCCGACACCAGATGTTTTCATCCTAGCACGGAAGCAACCGTAGTAGGCTGTAGTGACTAGGAGCGGCGCGGGGAGCCAGGTAAGTAGATTCATTGTGAGGGGCCTGGCATATGCGGGGGGAGGGGGGTTTGGGTCATTTTATAGTCTTGGATAACCCAGCCAGCATGTTACCTATGATGTAAGATTGGACAGATTTTAATTTGTTTCACCTCTTATAAGGCTAGGTTTACATCACGTGATGGCTACATTCAGCACATGTGCCAGTGTGTACACCAAATACAGCCATAGGCTCCTGTTGACCCGACATGCCAAAACAGTGTTATTTTGGCATTCATGCTATATACCAGCAAACGTTTTGCTGTGTTGCAATTGATGTCCCGCGAAAGAAATATACACCTCACAGTGTGGGGAACATTTAGTACACTGTCTTAAAGAGGTTATGCCATGATTAATATAAAAATAATGAAAGCCAGCATTAGGGCTGCAGTAAACGATTATTTTTGTAATCGAGCATTCTACCGATTATTTTCTACGATTAATCGAGTACTCTAATAAGAAAAAATGAATTAATAGACTGTTTTCCTTTATAAAAACTCATCAGACTCCCTGCCATCAGTCCCAAACACCCTTTGTTCCCCCTGTGCGATCATCCCAAGTGCATCAGTTTCCCCCAGTGCCATCAGCTCCACTATCCCCCAGTGCCATCAGTTCTCCCCCATCCCAGTGCCATCAGCTCTCCCCCATCCCAGTGCCATCAGCTCCACTATCCACCAGTGCCATCAGCTCCACTATCCACCAGTGCCATCAGCTCTCCCCCATCCCAGTGCCATCAGCTCTCCCCCATCCCAGTGGCATCAGCTCCGTTCCCCCAGTGCCTTCAGCTCTCCCCCACCCCAGTGCCTTCAGCTCCGTTCCCTTAGAGCCATCAGCTCTCCCTACCCCAGTGCCATCAGCTCCGTTCCCCCAGTGCCTTCAGCTCTCCCCCACCCCAGTGCCTTCAGCTCCGTTCCCTTAGAGCCATCAGCTCTCCCCACCCCAGTGCCATCAGCTCCGTTCCCCCAGTGCCTTCAGCTCTCCCCCACCCCAGTGCCATCAGCTCCGTTCCCCTAGAGCCATCAGCTCTCCCCCACCCCAGTGCCATCAGCTCTGTTCCCCTAGAGCAGTGATCAGCAAAGTGCGGCTCTCCAGCTGTTGCAGAACTACAAATCCCAGCATGCAAAGACTGTCTACAGCTATCAGCCTACTGCAGGGCATGGTGGGAGTTGTAGTTTTGCAACAGCTGGAGAGCCCTGCCCTAGAGCCATCAGCTCTCCCCCACCCCAGTGCCATCAGCTCCGTTCCCTAGAGCCATCAGCTCTCCCCCGTTCCAAACAGGCAAACCTTGCTCCTCCCCCTGTATTTTTATTCACACTGTTTTCCAATCACCACAAATAATATGTTCACTATATTGTATGGGTTATTATTATTGTGATATTTACTAAACAAAAAATATGAAATATCATGAAACATTATCTGGCGTACCGATAATAAAAAGCTGTACAATATAGTGGACATATTTAGAGATGAGCGAATTTCATATTTTGAAATTCGTTCACGCTTCGTTTACTGGTAAAAGGTGAATTCCCCTGCATAACGGAAACAAGACTGATCCGTTTTGCAGCCCATAGACTTCTATTATGACTGTCACGAGTTGGAGGTCCTGCGAAAGACCTCCGCGTCACCCCCACTGCGCCACTGTCTAGTAATACTCCAGAGGGGCGTGACTAAGCAACTCCTGGTATTCACTAGGGCCCTAGAGGGTAGGGTTAGGCTTTGCATCAGGAAGTTGCCAGGGTCCAGTCCAGAGTGTGAACTAGACAGTGACAACAGGAACGAACGGACAACAGGTACCAGAAGGTACCAACAGTATATAGGCAAACATAACATAGACAGGCAAATACAAACAAGGCAACTAATAACACAAGCAGGAGTTGTGCGCAAAGAAACAAATGAGCAGAGGAGGACTTGCTTCACCAGTAATATACTGCATGGCCTTGCCCATAGCACTCTGCAGCAAAGAAAGCTGCAGCAAGGGCATGCTCAACAGAGTATGCCCTAAAGCAGAGACAGACTCCTCCATATGGAGGAACAAATACGAAATAGGGGAAGACAGACACAAAACAAGACAGGCAAGACTAATCAGGGCAGAGGCATAAAGACATAATAATAAACACAAGGTGACTCAAACTTAACTGGCAGAACTGATAGCAGAAACACAGGAATAAGGACGACAATGAGCAAGTAGGCGAACCCACAGAACAACACAGACAGAGACGGATCCCATGGGTCAGCAGCATGGGAGACAGAGTACGAACCAGGAGCAGGACAGGACAAACACACACCAGGAGAGCTGACCCAGAACTGAGGGAACATCAGCCCAAGGTCTCATGCACCCGACCGTATGTGTTTTGCGGTCCCCAAATTGCAGATCCGCAAAAAAAAAAAAACTGATGACGTTCCGTATGGCATCCGCTTTTTTTTGGCGGATCCGTTATTTTTGCGGATCCATTATAATAATGCCTATCCTTGTCCGCAAACTAGAAAAAAATATGACATGCTCAATTTTTTTGAGGAACGGAAAAACGGACATACGGAAACGGAATGCACACGGAGGACCTTCCATTTTTTTTGCGGACCCATTGAAATGAATGGTTCCGCATATGGTCCGCAAAAAAAACAGAACGGACACGGAAAGAAAATACGTTCGTGTGCATGAGGCCTTATATACAGATTCCATGAGTGCAGCAGAGAGGCCACACCCATGGAGCAGACAGAGAGGATTAACTCCTAATAGGCACACAGGGGAGCTAACCCATACAGAACCACATACAACACACAGGAACTGAACTGCAGCGAGGAGTTGCAGACACATAGTCGCAGCCAAAGGTAGTGACTGTGACAATGACGGAATGAATAACGGAATGCTTCTAAAGGCATTCCTTTATGCATTCCGTCATGGAATTGCGTTATGGCCTGTGGTAATGGAATCCATAACGCAATTCACCTTTTACCAGTAATGAAGCGTGAACGAATTTCATAGCCTGAAATTCGCTTATCTCTAGACATATTATTTATGCTACTAGGGCTGGGCGATTATGACAGTATAATGAAAGCCAATGTTTTTGGCAGCTCTGAAGGGTTGTTAGTGGGGGAACGCCCACATACACCTATAGATCTCACCTATAGACCCAGGCGATTTCATTACAAGACACATCTTAGGAGAAGAAGTAAGGAGTATAATGAACCTTAAAGAATGTGTAAGGAAATGCAAACACAACCTCTGATAATCTGAGGGACTGCAATCAGTAAGTCCCAGGGTGTCAGTACCTATCGGGAGAGGGTGAAAGTACCTAGTGTGTGTGTGTGTGGGGGGGGGGTTCTGTCAGGGTGCGAGTCTATTGGTACCGGACAGGGGAGCTGCCAGAGCTGGCTCGCACCGGGCAGGGGGCATCAGGGTTGGCTAGCATCAAGCAAGGGGTTTCAGGACTGGCTGCCATAGGGCAGGGGGTTTCAGGACCCGTATCGGGGAGCGGTTGTCAGGACAGTTACCATGGTGCTGCTGGGCATCATCAGCATTGAAGTCCATGATGTGTTCCGACAGCTGCTGGTACTCCTGCTGCTCCATGTGCCACCATGGGGGTCGAGCGGGTGCTAATCCTGCTCCTGCAGGGAGATGGGCCATATCCTTTAAACCGAAACCGGGCTCCGTCACATCGCGCTCTGGCGGATCCCCCCATGTGCGGGTCACCAGGGAGCTGCTGAGCGCCTCCTTTCCAGCAGGGGCGCCGCCAACTCTCCGCGCTGCTCTGGGCTGACGTCACACAGCGCATCAGGTCACGGCGTGCGCACGTCAGGAGGTCAGTGCAGCGTGGGACCATGGACGTGCTGTGGAGTGTCCGGAGGGCCCCTGCTTGAAAGGTGAATATTCCGAGAGCAGCAGCAGACCAGGGAGCGGGAGTAATAACAAGCGCTTCACTTCCGCTCCATGGTCACGTCACAAACATGGTTACTCAATTTAATCGAGTACTCATTGCAGCCCTAACCAGCATCATATAGTACATGGCAATTTCTAACAAACCAGCCATGTACATCACATGTATCCAGAGATTTCATGCTTGCCGCTCAAGGAACATGTTCTTTCTGCTGTAGCTCACTCCATATCACAGCTCATGGGACATGTCCTTTCTCAGGGGTCATGTCCTTTCTGTTGCAGCTCTTTCCCTGTAACTGTCAGAGCTTCTAACTGTAAATATGATTTGGTGGCAGTTAAAGGATTGAACTGAGCATGTGCGGTCGCGTCAGCCAGGTGGACAGAGAACTAAGGAAAAGAACCAACAGCAGGCGGTGCTATACAAATAGATTTTATTGAATAACTCAGAGGCTATACTAAATCTTTAATTACCTGAAATTACAAAAGTGTTCAGATTAAGATGCTGCTTCGAAGAATGTAGAATATGTTTGTGGGACAACTCTTTTAATCTCTGCCCTTCTGGAGTTTATTCTTAAGAAGTATAAATTATAATAAGAGAGATTTATAATAAGGGAGCCTTCAGAAAGGTTATGATAAATTAGGGCTGATGTATTCCTTCAACAGGGCCAAGGTGTGCAACAAAGGGTCAGACTAACCCACCAGAGTACCTGAGGATCCTCCGGTGACCCCAAGCTCAGATGCCATAATGGGCTCCAAGGATCCAGGAGAAAAAAAATTGCCTTTGAGCCAATCACTTGCAACCAGGGTCTATTGATTTGATTGAACCTCCCCAAATAAAATGTCCTCCTGTGAGCCCCAAGGAACCCCAACCCAACACTGCACTTCAAGGAGGTTGCTAGCGTGGCCAGAACCATTTCTGATTGTTGATCTTAGCTTGTGTCTTGTAGGTTCACATCAGCCCATTCCATGGGATGTCATATATAATATGGAGTCCTAGGTCCGGAAGCTAAAGAACTCTCCGGTGCAACTCTCAGGTGCAGCTGCAAAAAATTCCACATGAAGACTAGGATGCCTCCGTGCTGGCTTCCACTACTGCAATCCAACCCATTCACCACAACGCTAATTCATTGGATTGGCGTGTTAGTTCATGTGTAAATCAAAGTGCAGCCTCTACAAAAACAGCATGGCACCCCCTAGGAAAATGTTAATAGATGGAACACTGCGCGTGTCACAACGTTGCCACTCAACATCGATGACATCACAAAGGGCACCGGCTTCATGCATTGGTCAGGTGTGCAACCGTGCACATCAGCAGGTGAGGATGCATTTGTGGGTGTGTATGTCAGCTGAGGGTGTGTCCATAGGTGAAGGGGAAAAGTCTAAACAGGCGCTTTTTTTTTTTTTAATGGGGTGGCCTTGTAGATGAGAGTGCACTGGTGCACACCCTATTGTTTCAAGGGGGAGCTAGAGCAGCCGCCACTGGTGGGGAACCATTCCTGTCTCTTGGTCCCTGTGTTGCAGGCTCAAATCAGTTTAGTGCCTCCCTCCAATCATGCATGGAGAAGAGGGGGTCTCCTTTCTGACTTTTGGTGTTGTAACCCAACCCATACACCACAGTGTTAATATACTGGATTTATATTTCTGTCCAGTGCAACTAAAAGTGGTAGCATTTAGAAAATTAGTATTGCATCCCACATGAAAATAACTTCGGCAGAACCACCGCCAGCGACGGGACTTTATTAAGACGTGTTTAAAACGCTGGTCTTTATAACTGTGCCCCTATGAGTGGCATTATGCGTAAGGGCTAATGGTCTAATCTAAGGTCAGGTGGTCCAGGAAGAAGATAACATATTTTGGAGTGGGTGTCACCTGGTATAGTGGGTATGGCTATAATATTTGAGGGTGTGGCTATGTATGAAGTATTTGCTATACGCTGCATCTACCTTCTCCACTGCATCAATTCTTAAAAGTAAAACAAAACAATAGCTGATCTTAGGGAGACCAGCTATTGTTTGAGGAGTCTCCAAGGCATTGCTCCCGGTTAGCCAGAATCCTACTCCACACTGATGAGGGGCAACACCCCGAAACAGCTGTCTGTGGATGGATAACTGGCTTAGGTTTTCCCCGTCACATCCTTAAGGCTTGTAATAGAGCTGGATCTTGACATAGGGACCACTTAATATGGTGGATTTGATGATCTCTGTAATGGAGACACCCCTTTGCTCGGTTTTCCTTCCTTTGAGGGATATCTGGCTTTCATTGTGTTGTAGACCAAATACAGGGGCTCCACATTTATTTTGCAAATTACTGTTTCCCAGGGAGCTTTGCACTTCGGATTGCTGTGTTGAGACTCTTAAATGAGGCTCCGCTGTGTTTTCTGTAGCTGGTCTCCCTAAAATCAGCTATTGTGTTTGAGTAGTCTCCAAGGCATTGCTCCCGGTTAGCCAGAATCCTACTCCACACTGATGAGGGGCGACACCCCGAAACCGCTGTCTGTGGATGGATAACTGGCTTAGGTTTTCCCAGTCACATCCATTAGGCTTGTAATAAAGCTGGATCTTGACATAGGACCCACTTAATATGGTGCATCTGATTTTTGCTTGGTTTTCCTTCCCTGGAGAGATATCTGGCTTTCACTGTGTTGAAGACCCATAACTGGGGCTCCATGTTTTTTTTGCATATCGCTATTTCTTAAAAGTAGGCAAGCATGGGTACCATGAGGCGCAGAACTAGCAATCAATCTTCCTGGCTGGTGAATTATGTCTTGTCTGTAATGTTCTCTGCAGCGTGTAAGTATTTCTTTCTCATTGTCTCTGCATAACCGCAATGAAATATGAATTATTTGCTGTGTCGGGCAATGCGCACTACTATCTTACATGAGAAAGTAGGATTTAAAACTATATTGACTTCACATTTACCATGGCAAATGTATGTTCTAGCGGAGTTCATTTTGTTTTCTGCTCAAACAACTAGGTTGAACTTTGCGATATTTCTCTGTTGAATCCTCCAGTTACAAATTGACATTGTTCTCTCAGGAAACAAGTTATAGGGAGAAAAATCTTATTGGCAAATCAATAATGAATTAGTTCCTCTGCATGAGCCTTTTTTCTGCAAGAAGCCCTTGAGCTGAATTAATTTCTTACCAGCTGAACTTATGGAGATGAAAAAGGAATCTGCACAATGTACATATTGAAGCAAAACTAATTTGGATATCGCTGAAAGATGTCTGTTGTTCCGGCTTACGTTCCATTGTTAGAAAGGAAACACGGCGCGTGACAAATAGTTTTCAATTATAAGAATCATCGCATAGAAATGAGATTCATTCTTATTATACTGTAAGGCGGCACAATACGAACGCTTACTAATGTAGAAAATTAAGGAAAATCCCATTAAGTCTGAATACGCCGCACGCGCTTTACAGGTAATGTTTGCAACTGAGCACAAATCATGTGAATGTGGCAGGAAACAGTACACCGTTTCTGTAAACCACCCCAAGGGTTATTGGGTTTGTGTGATGGTAAAAGGACAGGAATGTGTGAGACGCAAAGCAAAATGCAAAGTACAGCATACAATGGCGTTTGTTTGCAGCTCTGTACGTGGGGGATGTTGTGGAAACAGCGGGGTAAAGATATAGGTGTGGGCTGCATTTGTAAATTGATTTTCATGGTAATAAGATCACAAAGTGTAGGTTTTGGTGATCCTAAGGCCTCCAGCTATTGAGCTATTTCTTACCGTACTGAGATTGTCAGCATTTACATCAGTTTCTGTCTGACCTCAATGTGTGACAATCTCAGCGTGATGTAAATGATGATAATCTACTCATTGGTGCAAATTATAAGCCCACACTGTATTTCCACTTACCCCTCAATTTTACTGTAAAGGGGGATTTTTTCATGAGAACCTATGACGCATCGGTATTGCAGACCCCAGACTCTTTCTAGCATATGTCTGCCATACTATCTAGGTAAACAGCAGCCTGAATTCCGATGGCATCACCTGTCTCATTCGGCTGTCATATCTTTCTCACTTATAAACTTTAGATAATAGATTTCTGGAAATGGAGTGTCCCTTTCTGTCGCACTGCAGACAAATATACTCCCATACACCTTAGGATACATACAGTGCTGGACTGGGGTTTCTTGGGCCCACCAGAGGAAATTATTTTTGGGACCCAACTCCCATATCATCAATAAAGCCTAATAGGTTTTGATTCAAAGAAATAGACCCAAGTAGCAAGTGATTGGCTCCAAAGGTTATATCTTCTCCTGGACCTTTGGGGCCTTCTATGATATAAGAGCCTGGGCCAATCGGAGGATCCTCTGGTGGGCTCCATGCACATGTTGCGTATTACGTGCAGATTTTCTACATGGATTTTCCTGCAGCAAATCTGCAGTGTAAGGCCACCTGGACGCGTTACAGAATACGCCCGCTTTTTCAGTGCAGATTCCCATGCGGAAAAACAGCAGCGTAGTACAATACCAGCAAAGTGTATGAGATTAGACAAATCTGGTGAACATGTTGCGGATTTTTTCTGTGCAGAAATTGACCGTCAATGCAGATTTCCAGCACAGAAATTATGTGCGACCACGAGTATCGTATGCAGGTGGCCTAATACAGTATCAGCTAGAAAGATGAGATTTTCTAAATTTACATGGTGTACGCGGTGCAGAAATTTTCCACGGGGAAATTGCCCTGTGGTGAATTTTGAAATGTACAGCATATCAATTGTTTGTGTGGATTTTTAGTACAGATTTCACCCTTTGCAATGCACAAGCTGAGATCTGGGGCAAAACCACGTCAAGATCTGCAAAAAAATCCGCAAGTAACACAGCCTGAATTTAGTGAAAACGGCACGAAAATCCACATGGAAAATCTGCATCAATTAGGCCTCTTTCACACGGGCGTCATGTTTGACGCCCAGATAAGAGGCGGGTGCGTTGCGGGAAAATGCGCAATTTTTCTGCGCGAATGCAAAGTGCTTTAATGCGTTTTGCATGCGCGGGGGAAAAATTGGCATGTTTGGTACCCAGACCCGAACCCGGACTTCATCACTGAAGTCCGGTTTCGGGTAGAGTATTCTGTAGATTTTATTATTTTCCCTTATAACATGGTTATCAGGGAAAATAATAGCATTCTCAATACAGAATGCTTTGTAAAATGTGGATTAAGGGGTTAAAAATAAAAAAATTAACTCACCTTAGCCACTTGATCGCGTAGTTGCGATCTCTTCTGTCTTATTCAAGCATTAGCTGCCGGCTAAAGGACCTGTGGTGATGTCTGGAGAGCCGAAGGTTGGCCATTCCTGATCTATAGGTATGTTGATGATTGATGATAGGTAGTGTTGAACGAATCGGGTTCGGATTGCTGTATCCGAAACCTGATTCGTTTGAAAACTTCGTCCTACTGTAAAATGTATGGGCTCCGCTGAGGAAACTTGCAGCAGATGACATGACACTTCGTTTGTTTGCATAAATTGCGGTGTCAAAATCCGAAACTCGGCCTCGGTAATGAGGCAGGAAGTCGAGTTCGGCTTCGGATTTTGACACTATAATTCGACCCATTTTATTCTCTGCCGGATCTCAAAACCTGAATAAAAAATGCAGATGTGAAGGTAGTCTATGCTATAAGAATTTTAAATACTGTTTAAAAAAAAAGGAAAAGTTTATTAGGTTGATATTAGTACTGACCAAATCCTTGCCAGGTTCAATCCAATTTAAAGTTAACCCAAGCTCAAGTGTTTTATGGTGAATCCACCCCTGGATTCAGTTCTTAATGGAGGAAGCGATCAGGTGGTAAAACTACATCATATGCGGCCTACTATAATATAGTAAAGGGTACTACTACTAGAAATGGGTATAGGACTTCTGGTTGTTTCTGTGGGAGGAAAATCTTCTCTGCAGTACCAGAAGTGACTAAAAGATGGCACTGTAGAGTTACGCTTCTATCACATCATAGAATAAGAGTTTACAGAAACAGGAATCACTGCTACTTGCTAATAGGCTAGACAAGATGAATTTATCTCTCTTAATGACGTTACAGATTCTATATTATATGGCACTCTATGTTAGGTAATCCCGCAGTGCAACAATACGGGATAAAAATTAACAACATTATACTTGGATTTTATGCCTGGTGTAAAACTAGATTTCAGAGTGCAACGCTCCACAGGCATACCCCCAGCGTTCAGCTTTTAGGGACCACGTCTTGGCAGTATACAGAGCACTTCATAGGCTTCATATTCTTTCTACAGAAAGTGGAGAAGTAATGGATTCAGTGTGCTGCACAGAAATTCTAGGAGTTGTATTTCTCTCCTCTTATATCTCCTCCCTGTAATGTCCTCTGATAGCAAAAAAACGATTGGGCTGGACAAGCTGGGAGTTGTAGTCCTCTTCTCCTATACCTCATCCCTCTAATGTCCTCTGATATTACATAATAAAAGCCTGAACATGCTTGGAGTTGTAGTCCTCTCCTCTAATACCGCCTCCCTGTAATGTCCGATGACACGGGTATATACTGTAGATTACAGTTTCCATTCTGTGTCGTCACCCACTGTCCCAGGTATGGTGTCCTCCTTTTGGGGGTTATGAAAGTGGTCACCCTGTATACCAAAAACAGCCGCACTTTACATAAGGAAATATACATTATAATATAACTACTATACATAACAGACCAGATATGGATATCCTTTTGGCATACATTTGACAATTGTCTAAGCGCAGCTCAGGATATACTTTGGGATTTTCTCAGTGTATATGTCAGCAGTTCACCTCATGGGTAAGGCTACTTTCACACTAGCGTTTTTGCGGGTCCGTCATGGATCTGCAAAAACGCTTCAGTTACAATAATACAGCCACATGCATCCGTCATGAACGGATCCGGTTGTATTATGTCTTCTATAGCCATAACAGATCCGTTATGAACACCATTGAAAGTCAATGGGGGACGGATCCGTATTCTATTGTGCCAGACTGTATCAGAGAAAACGGATCCGTCCCCGTTGACTTACCCCATTTGGCTCCACTTCATCAGACAGACAGCAAAACGCGGCTGGTAGCGTTTTGGTGTCCGCCTCCAGAGTTCAATGGTGACTGAACGGAGGCAAACTGATGCATTCTGAGCGTATCCTTTTCCATTCAGAATGCATTAGGGCAAAACTGATCCGCTTTGGACTGCTTTTGAGAGCCCTGAACGGATCCACAAACAGAAAGCAAAAACGCCAGTGTTAAAGTAGCCTAATATCTGTCTCCCCATCCAGACCAGACATTCTTGATGGGGGAGAGATCTTGTGATGGAGCTGGCCAGGGGAGCTGCTGAATACTCTGAAGAGCATGTTGGGTAATGTGGGCAGTGTGTGAGTGGGCATTATCTTCTTGGCACACCCCGTCTCCCAACTGATGGTGGGTTTACGCAGATTATCGTGGACAAACGTCCTTCGAGTGCTCGTTCCCAATAATCTGCCAGTCTAAAGGTTCCACAGATCACAATGAACAAGCCAAATGCTTGTTCATCGGATGAGCCTTTCAAGCAGACAAGTCGATTATCGTTAATTTCTAACGATAATTTGTTTTCCCTTAGTCCTAACAGCAGCACAGATGGGGTTAACCACCCCCCGTGGACTGGCAGGACCGGCGGAATGTTTAATGAGCCCAAGACTAATAACTCAATTTAACAATTAAGTATCTCCTTAAAAGGAGGAAGTCAACCCCCAGCCCACTGTGTTTATAGCAAGAAAAAAACTAGACTTACTAGGGTGGGAAATTTGTGTGCTGCTGTTAGGACTAAGGGAAAACAAATTATCGTTAGAAATTAACGATTCCCTTACGTCCTACCAGCAGCACAGATGGGGACATAGCAAGAAAAAACCCCTAGGGAGGGCCTTCCTGCCTGGCAGAACTAAGAAAAGTCTGCCCAAAGGCCGAAAACTCAGCTTGACTGGCATCTAGTCTATAATGGGAGATGAATGTCGATTCAGAGCTCCAGGAGGCAGCTTTGCAAATCATGTTGAGAGGCAGAAGACTCCTCTCGGCAAAAGAAGTAGCCACAACTCTAGTGGAGTGGGCCCTCACAAATCCCGGAGGGTCCAGAGATTGTGGAAACAAAGGATTCCTTAATAGCCTCCTCAATCCACCGACTGATGGAAGGTTTGGATGCCTTATAGCCTTTAAACTTACCGGCAACAGGATTAGCAGATTCTCATCTTTCCTGAACTCCTTGATCTATCCACATAGATCCGGAGACATCTCGAGACGTCCAGAGGATGTCTAGCAGGTTCCTAGGAGGAGGTGGTAGATGTCGACAGAACCGGGAGGAATATCACCTGGTTGATGTTCTGGAAGGAAGGAACTTTAGGCCTACAATACGGGAGGAATCTAAGAAGGTCCCGGTCATGTAAGAATAGGGCTCATGTGCTGAGAGAGCTTGAAGCTCAGAGACCCTCTTGGCCAAAGTCACTGCAAGGAGAAACACAAACTTCCAAGTGACGAACTTGATGTCCACCTCCTCTAACGGTTCAAAGGGTGAGATGCTAACCCCCTGAGAACTACTGAAAAACCCATTGAAAAAAAGGGGTCTCAGTACTGTAGGCTTTAATCTTTCAGCTCCTTTAAGGAACCGTTTGATCAGCGGGTCCTGAGAAAAAGCCTGTTAAGGCAAGCTGAGATGGCTGAAACTTGAATCTTCAGAGTAAAGGGCAAGGCCTCTATCAAGGCCGTTTTGCAGGAACTGAAGGATAGCGGAGAGGGGCGGATCTGCAGACGCCTCCTCAGTTGAGGTACAACAGGATGAGAATATCCTCATAATACAAGAGTAGGCTCTCTTGGTAGGGTCCGCTCTAGAATGAGACAGCGTTCTCAGGACCGACTCTGAAAGCCCTTCTATTCCGGGAAGGGACTGATCAACTACCAGGCTGTCAGGTTGAATCTGTGCAGATCTGAGCAGAGGTGAGTGTCCCACGACACCAGGGTCTGCTGTGGGGGGAGCCTCCAATATTGTCCTCGACTCAACTGGGTGAGCTAGGTAAACCAGGATCTCTTCGGCCAAAACAGTATGATGGCTATCACCGAGGCCTGATCCTGACGGATTTTCATCAATACCCTCGGTATCATGGAAAAGGGAGGGAAGATTTAAGCCAGCCTGAACCTCCAGGATATTGACAGAGCGTCTAACGCCAGGGGGTTGTCCTCCCTGTAGAGGGAGCAGAACCTCTCCACCTTGGCATTGAACCTTGTTGCCATGAGACCCACCTCTGGCATACCCACTTGAGGACTATCTGCTTGATTCTCCGGATGTAAAGACCACTCTACCGACGGAAGACCGCGGCTCAGCCTTATTATCATATTGAGGGAGCCTTGGAGCCTTTTCAAACGAAAAGAAGGCTCCCCGCACTTTCCATAAGAAAGGGGGGAACAAACCGCCTAGTCCACCTGTCCAGGAGGACAGAAAAAAACACAGTGGGCTGGGGGTTGACTTCCTCCTTTTAAGGAGATACTTAATTGTTAAATTGAGTTATTAGTCTTGGGCTCATTAAACATTCCGCCGGTCCTGCCAGTCCACGGGGGGTGGTTAACCCCATCTGTGCTGCTGGTAGGACGTAAGGGAACCTCTCCACCTCTGTTTAAACAGCAGTCAGCTGCTCAGAAACCATGCTCGTTGTTATACTGTGGAGGTGATCACCGATAATCGGTCTAACTCGTAGGCCGCAGTAAATACTGAAAAAATTGAAAAAAGGATTAGATAAGGTGGCGCACCCTAGTGAAGGACAAGCTAAAAATAATTTGGTTCTGCCATGATGGAGAATCTGTTAGATAGTTTACTGAGTGCCTACTGATATATGTTCTACTTAGTGTCAGGAATATAACCGGGGCGGGGGGTAAGCTACTGTGGTTATATATGCGTCAGGTGGCTAGAAAATTAACGCTCAAAGGAAGAATGACCGTAAAATAATAAAAAAAACTTCATTGACAATTACATTGAAGTGGAGTTCGGTGGTAAATAAACAAAATATACAAGTATCCATGAAGGTAAAGTGAATAAGGATTGCTGGATCCACTGTGTGGTCCTCACTTCACCTGTTGGAGTGCCCATGCATCATCACTGAAGTCCGGTTTCGGGTTGAGTATTCTGGAGATTTTATTATTTTCCCTTATAACATGGTTATATGGGACAATAATAGCATTCTTAATAAAGAATGCTTTGTAGAATGTTGTTTAAGGGGTTAAAAATAAAAAACTTTACTCACCTTAGCCACTCGATAGTTGGCGATCTCTCTTCTCTCTTCAAGCATTAGCTGTAGTCTAAAGGACCTGTGAGGACGTCACATCACATGGTCCAATCACATGGTCTGTGATGGACCATGTCATTGGACCATGTGTTGTGACGTCATCACAGGTCCTTTAGACTACAACTAATGCTTGAAGACAGAAGAGAGATCGCCAACTATGCGATCAAGTGGCTAAGGTAAGTTAAGTTTTTTTATTTTTAACCCCTTCATCTTCATTTTACTAAGCATTCTTTATTAAGAATGCTATTATTTTCCCTTATAACCATGTTATAAGAGAAAATAATGAAGATCGGGTCCCGTCGCTTAGCAACCATGCGGGAAAATCGCACTGCATCCGCACTTGCTTGCGGATGCTTGCGATTTTCCCGCAGCCCCATTCACTTCTATGGGCCTGCGTTGCGTGAAAAACGCAGAAACTGGAGCATGCTGCAATTTTCACGCAACGCAGAAGTGATGCGTGAAAATCACCGCTCATGTGCACAGCCCCATAGAAATGAATGGGTCCGGATTCAGTGCGGGTGCAATGCGTCCTCCTCACCTAAGAATTCCTCCTCCTAAAAATTTTTCTAAAATAGGCACTCAGTAAACTATCTAACAGATTCAACATCATGGCAGAACCAAATTATTTTAAGCTTGTCCTTTACTAGGGCGCTCCACCTTAGGCCTCTTGCACACGAACGTGTGCGCCCCATGCCCGTATTGCGGACCGCATTTGCGGATCTGCAATACACGGGCACCATTCTGCATCAATTTGCGGCCCGCAGCACGGGCACGCAGCGCACACGTTCGTGTGCAAGAGGCCTTATCCAATCCTTTTTTCTATTTTTATGATGGCAGTAGGCCCTCTCCATCAGTAATGAATGCAGGAGGGATGGCGAACGCCTACTGCCATCATGCGTAGAGTGAAGAAAGAGCTTGGCATAGCATACTAAAGGAGGATATCAGCCGCTATCATGCCAGCGTGGCAGCCTGTATCAAAACAATGGGAGATGCCACCTAATATTAATGAGACCCTGCCTCAACACATATACCCTGCTGCAGAACCCAAAATAAAGGGGACACCACCTTGGTTGTGTGATCATTTGCCAAGCACTACTGGCAGTTTATACTTTTTCAATCTCAGCTCAATCGCAGATGTTTTTTTCTTCTTCATTTTCTGGTATTGTATTGTATATCGAGGGACTGTCCAGTGACTGAATGCCATTCCAAAACTGGAACTTTTATGTGTCCATGAATAAGCTTTTTCATATAAACAGTCAGTTTTTGTCTTAATTTCAGTATTAATTGTGTTATGTCTAATTCAGGATTCTCATATCCTGCTGTGCTATATTATACAAAAAACCATTTCAGCCATTAGATAAAATGCTAATTGTCTTATTTTTTTTTGCCTATATGTAATTTTTTATTTTTAGAAACATCAAGGGTTTATTTAAGGTGTAATTACACCACATGCAAGTGCTTTTCTATGAAGTGAATATAAAATGGACCATAGCTGACTCTGGAGCCCCAATTTAATGAATGATGTGCCACATACGGTGATATACTTTTAGGTCTTAACAAGCTGTACTTACACTCAGTAGGGCATGGTGTTTAAGCTGTGAACACATCATGAATTCCAAGTTGCTTTGCAAAGCTCCCATTTAATTAGTGATTGTTAAGGCTGCAATAACATGTATTTACACTTGAGGATGAAAAGAACCGAGCTGGTATAAGAACGAAGCTCTAATGTGAATAACGCCCTAAATTCACACTGTAACAAGCCTATATCTGTCTAAATGGTCCAGGGCCAAAACTTCAGGAATGACCATGCAAATGAGAAGTACAGCTGGGTCAAGGCTGGTTTCACGTGGACATAATAGAGCCGTGTAAGAGTTTTCTTGTGACAACCTTGTCTCTGCATTGTTGACTTGGGAAATTGGCTTAAGGCACAGAGAGAGCAGCCAACATAAGAGACGAAAATAGGAGTGGAAATGATAGCTCTAAGGTATGTTCTCATGGGACAAGAATTTTGGTCAGAAATTTCACAGTATAGACTGGACATTGACCTGCAGGATGGATTTTAAATCCAAATGTTAATTCATGTTCCAGATTTCCACAGCTGATTTATTCCACAAAACATATCCGTATGGTTTCCGTACGCAATCCGTTTCTTGAGGATCGGAAACAGTAACTGATTAAACACCTGAGTAGTGATGAGCGGCAGGGGCAATATTCGAATTCGCGATATTTCGCGAATATTTGTTAAAATATTCGTCATATATTCATGAATATTTATATTCGAGATTAGTCTCTTGATTGCGAAAAATCGGCAATGTAAAAATCGCATAATGCGAATTCGTAACGTGAAATACAGGCGTGGGTCACTTTGGCTACATTTTTCAAGCTGCTAGAAGTTTCCTGAGTTTATCCTGATTGAATTAGAATATTCTTCATTTTTTAATTTATTTTAGTTTATGCGAAAAATCGGCAATGTAATATGTGCGTTAATCGAGTAAGGGCGGGTTATAGGCAACTTTCCTATTGGGTTGGCTTGCTAGAATTCGTGAATATGTAGAATATAGTGTGATATATATTCGTAAAAAGGAATATTCGTCTTTTTTTTTTCATCTGAACCCATTACATTTACTACTTTAATGGGTTCAGATGAAAAAAAAACGAATATTCGTTTTTAATAATATATATCACACTATATTCTACATATTTGCGAATTCTAGTAAGCCAACCCAATAGGAAAGTTGCCTATAACTCGCCCTTACTCGATTAACGCGCATATTACATTGACGATTTTTCGCATAAGAAGAAATAAATTAAATAATGAAGAATATTCTAATTAACTAGATATTGCAGCCTTCTCACATTGGCCCACAAGTAAGAAGCAGGCAGGTAATTGGTTCAGATGAAAAAAAATTGCCGAATATTAGTTTTTACGAATATATATCACTATATTCAAAATATTCGCGAATTCTCGAATTTGCGATATTCACGATTAAAATTCGCTATAGGAATATTCGCGCTCAACACTACACATGAGCAATATAGGCTGGGCATAGCATACCATATGGATCCGCAAAATACGGATGACATACGGATGTGTTCCTTGTGCGTTCTGTTTTTTTTTTTGCGGACGCATTGACTTGAATGCGGCCTCGGACACTGATTGGTGGACAATAATAGGACATGCACTACTTTTTTGCGGAACGGCCATGCAGACAAGCGGAAACGTAATGCACACGGAGTAACCTCCGTATTTTCTACAGCCCCATTGAAGTGAATGGTTCCGCATACGAGCCCTTAGCCAAGTTGGATTTTTTTGCAACTGCTACACATAAGAAAGAAACCTCCCAGTCATGGTCAGGATACAGGGGAGGGTCTCATCGGACTCATCTCTCTCGCAGCGTGCTGAGGTTTAGTCTGTCAGTACTGTAAAAGAACCGAATGCTAGCCCAGAAGTGACAGCCCGCTAAATTCAGCATGTCTGTCATTGTACTCAGCGAGGGCAGCATATTAGAGGTGACAGGTTCCCTTTAAATTAAAAAAATGCCACATTCCAATAAAATCTACAATAAACTGTGTTTTTATGAGATACATTAATGTCATATACATTGTTAACATGTAGGCAATTCTCTCTCTTGATAGGTAGATCTGTCTCCAGAAGAAGGACTTACTATTCCGTATTACCCCCAGAAATACCCGCTTGCTGCATGCAGAATATTGGTTATGACATTTGAAGTTGTTCATGAAGAATGAAGCCAAGGTGAGGAAGAAATTACATTTCGATGTACTATAACCTCTGACCAGCCAGATAAATCATGGAACTTGGAATCCTGACAGACGAGGCTGAAAGACCTCCAACTATTCCTAAGTAAGATTTGTATTTCTACCGCGTTGACTAGAGGAGAAATGTCACTTTTGCTTAGATAGTGGTAGTTTTGCCTTTACTGGTCATTCTTGTAGCGGTAGTTTTCAAAGAAAGTCATGTGAATAAAATCCTACATTTAAAAAAATGAAAAAAAAACATCCAGCAAGAGTGTAAAATAGCCATAAATCCTGCATTGTAAAAATCTATATTTCATATTGCCACCAGTCGTATTGATTAAAATGACCTTTTGCTGTAATACATTATGTGCATTGTTAACGTTTGTCCCATGCTTTAATATATAGTACATCACCTGGTAAGACAGATCACATCAGATACATGTAGAAATATTCTATTAAACCTTCTAGTTCTGTTATTAAGATTTTCTCAGCAGAAATAAAAAATGAGAAGAGGAAGAAAAATAAAGAATGATTCAATGTGGAGGAGAAAAGGGAGGTAACCTTGGGTCCGCTATGGTGTCCATACACCTTCAATAACTTGGTCAAATGCACATTCGGCTGACAGTTTTCTCTCCCGACTCGTTGAAGTTCACTAAGATATTCGATTCGTACTGAATTATTTTGTCACAAATTGCTATAAGGCCCCTTTCACACTAGCGTTTTTGCTTTCCGTCCTAGAGTTCCATCCTCGGGGCTCTAGGACGGAAAGATACTGATCAGGATTATCCTAATGTATCCTGAATGGAGAGCAATCCGTTCAGGATGCATCAGGATGTCTTCCGTTCAGTATGTGAACGTTTTTTGGACGTTGACAAAAGCGCAGCATGCTGCGGATTTGTCTCCGTCCAAAAATCCGGAAGACATGCCGTAACGCCGGATCCGGAATTAATGCCCATTGAAGTGCATTAATCCGGATCCGGCCTTAAGCTAAACGTCGTTTCGGCGCATCGCCGGATCTGGCGTTTAGCTTTTTCTCAATTGTTACCATGGCAGCCAGGACGCTAAAGTCCTGGTTGCCATGGTAAAATGTAGTGGGGAGCGGGGGAGCAGTATACTTACCATCCGTGCGGCTCCCGGGGCGCTCCAGAGTGACGTCAGGGCGCCCCACACGCATGGATCACGTGATAGCACGGATCACGTGATCCATGGGCATGGGGCGCTCTGACGTCATTCAGCAGCGCCCCGGGAACCGCACGGACTGTAAGTATACTGCTCCCCCGCTCCCCGCTCCTACTATGGCAACCAGGACTTTAATAGCGTCCTGGCTGCCATAGTAACCTGAAAGCATTAGAAGACTGATCAGGATCCTGATCAGTCTTCTAATGCTTTCAGGCGACTTGCGTTCTGATGGATCCGGCGGGACGGAAGTGCCCGCCGGATCCTCAGAACGCAAGTGTGAAAGAGGCCTAAATCAGGTATACCCAGGCCACCCTGCCTAATCATATTTTTCCCACTTGGTGGCCCAATCTCAGAGTGAAGGCTTGGAAGTTAACCCTTTCTCTCTGACAGTAAATTAACATTGGCGGCCGGGCATATAAAAATGGCCCCCCCCTGGCGTGTGTAGTGGGCACCATAGCCGCCGGGGGTCTGCTGTTTTAAAAAGCAGACACACGGCACTAATGTCTGAAACTGGTGGTAATGCCAGTTGCGGACTTTTAAGGGTACTTTCACACTAGCGTTAAACTTTTCCGCCATTGAATTCCGTCCTCAGGGCTCAATACCGGAAAAATACGCTTCAGTTATATCCTAATGCATTCTGAATGGAGAGAAATACGTTCAGTGTGCATCAGGATGTCTTCAGTTTAGGCACTGAACGGCGTTTTGGACGGAGATAATACAGCAGCCTGCTGCGGTATTGTCTCCGGCCAAAATTCCATAACACATGCCGGAATGACGGATGCGGCATTAATTTCCATTGTAATGCATTAGTCTGGAAAATGCCTGATCAGTCAGAAAAAATGACATGCGTTTGCATACAGTTTTCCTGATCAGGCAGGCAGTTCATAATGGTACACAGCATTTAGGCAGGAAAAACTTCCTTAACCCTCAGTTCACACTTGCATGTTTTACAGCGCGTTCGAACGCGCTGTAAAACGCTCAACAGGAGAAAACTCATGTTTCCCTATGGGCATGGTTCTCACCTGAGCGTTTTACAGCGCGTTTGAACGCGCTGTAAAACTCCCTACGCTCAAAGAAGTTCTTGAGCTTCTTTTGGGCGTTTTGTCGCGCGTTTGCACCCATAGACTTCAATGGGAACGCGCGTAAAATGCGCGTCTAACACGCGTTAAAGTGTAGATATGCCTTTTTCAATTGGTCTCCAGAGTCACGAACGCGCGTATGATTTCCTATTTGCAAAAACGCGCTGTAATACGCGCGACAAAAATGCGCGTAAAACGCGCGTCTCAGAAACGCTCAGCTGTGAACCCAGGGTAAAGCAATAAAGGGGATTCACAACAGAGATAACTATAATCCCATGTGTGTTGGGGAAAGGGCAGCTGTGTTGGGGGATAAAATGGCTAGAAGGTTGGAGGAGTGATTAAACTAAGGACTGGGGGGAGGGAAATTACATTATAGGATGGGAAGATAGTGCAGATAGATACCAGGGGCAAGGTAGTGGGACTGGGGGAGGAATGAAAGGAGGGACTAGAACAGCTCAGAAGGAAAGGTGTAGGGTAAAAAATATACATAAACCTCCAAAATGTATGTGCACTAATGCCACAAGGCTGATTAATAAAACTGGTGAACTGGAATTAGTGATGTGTGAGGAGGACTATGACATAGTGGGAATAACTGAGACATGGCTGGATGATGGCTATGTCTGGGCAGTTAATGTACAAGGTTACAGTCTGTTTAGATAGGATCGTCAAAACCGGAGAGGGGGAGGGGTCTGCCTTTATGGAAAGTCCTATCTAAAGCCCACAGTCCGAGAAGATATAAGTGAAGAACATGAACATGTGGAGTCACTGTGGGTAGAGATACATGGAGGCAAAAACAATAATAAAATACTAATAGGAGTTTACTATAAACCACCTAATATACCACAGAAAATCGATTACTAAACGAGATAGACGAGGCCACAGATCATAATGAAGTCGTATTATGGGGGACTTCAACTACCCAGATATAGACTGGGAAACTGAAAGCTGTACATCTCATAAAAGAAACAGGTTCTTGGTAATAGCCAAAGACAATTACCTTTCCCAACTGGTTCAGGACCCGACTAGAGGGGCAGCCATACTGGACTTAGTATTAACCAATAGACCTGACAGAATAACAGATGTGCAGGTTGGGGGACACCTGGGAAATATGAGCATAAAGTAATAACCTTCCAATTGTCATTCAAAAGAGTGTTTCTTTAGGGAGGAACAAAAATACCAAACTTCAAAAAAGCTAAATTTAGCCAACTAAGAGAGGCCATAGGCCTAACTAACTGGGACAAAGTCCTCAAAAATTTAAATACAGCCACAAAAAGGAATATTTTAAAAAGCATCCCGAAATCTAATTGTGAGAGGTACATACCTTATAGGAATACAAGGTTAAGGGTACTTTCACACTAGCGTTTTTCTTTTCCGGCATAGAGTTCCGTCTTCGGGGCTCTATGCCATTAAAAAAAACTGATCAGTATTATCCCCATGCATTCTGAATGGAGAGAAATCCGTTCAGGATGCATCAGGATGTCTTCAGTTCAGTATGTAAACGTTTTGTAGACGGAGAAAATACCGCAGCATGCTGTGGTATTATCTCCGTCTAAAATTCTGGAACACATGACGGAATGCTGGATCCGGGATTAATTCCCATCGACTTGTATTAGTATCGGATTATTACAAATACCGCAACAACGGATCCATCCTTCCGGTCTGCGCATTAAAACTGTGAAAAAAAATCAAAACAGCTCCGTCTCTCCATCTGAAAATGGAGAGACGGATCCGCACTTGCAATGCATTTGTGAGACGGATCCGCTACTTTTACACTTGCGGTGCGAGGATCCGGCAGGTAGTTCCATCGCCGGAACTACCCGCCGGATCCGTCATACCGCATGACAACTGAAAGCATTTGGAGACGGATCCGGCGGGTAGTTCCGGCGACGGAACTACCTGCCGGGTCCTAGCACCGCAAGTGTGAAAGTAGCCTAAGGAACAAGAAAAAACAATGCAGATAAATAGAACTGTAAAGAAAGCAATACATGACAGAAAGCATTTAAATCACTAAAACAGGAGGGTAGCAAGGAAGCATTGAAGAACTATAAGGAAAAAAATAGAACATGTAAAAAACACATAAAAGCAGCCAAACTAGAGACCGAGAGATTAATTGCCAAAGAGAGAAAAACTAACCCTAAAATGTTCTTCTAAATGATAAAAAGTAAAAATCTGAAGGTGTCCCTTTACAGAGTAATGAGGAGGGAGTTGCAGACAGCGATTAGGCGAAAGCAAAGCTGTTAAATATTTTTTTCTCCACTGTATTCACTGAGGAAAATAAACTGTCAGATGAAATGCAGAATGTAAAAGTAAATTCCTCATTAAAAGTGCCCGTCTGACCCAGAAAGAAGTAGAGCAGCGTCTTAAAAATATTAAAATAGATAAATCGCCAGGACCAGATGGCATATACCCCCGTAAAAAGTATAAATCTGAAGGTGTCGGCTCTTTACGGAGTAATGAGGGGGGAGTTGCACAATACTATTCATAAATACAAATTTTTTTTTTTCAGGAATATTTCCATATAATATTTCCATATAATGCTGCTTAAAGCATAACTGAGTTTTGAAAAAACCTTTTCATAATGGCTGTGCTTCTTTGCACAATCATAACTGTGAAGGAATAGTTATGTTTGTGCTTTCCTAATGTTTTTTTCAGCCATATTAATCTCTGTTTCAGCTGCACAGCTAGATACATATCACTCAGAATCGGAGGGTGTCTCCCTTCTGCTAGTACTGAACTGCTGTGACATCCTTTCACTTACTTTCCACTATGTTTGTTTTCAGCTCCAGAGCTCATAGAACAGATAAGGAGGGGGAGATCACACTTACAGAAAGAAGGCCCCTGTTAATTCAGAAGCAGGGTAGAAGCAGTTCTTTTATCAGGCTCAGGATCTCAGCTAGCTCTAATACACCCCCACTTCTCCTCATCCAACTTCTGAGTCTCTGTTTCACACTTGCACTTATATATCCAGCAGGCAGTTCTGGCAGCGGTTTCTGTCTGGCCGATTCTCAGCATATTTGCTGGGTTGTGGCCGGATCTCTGCTGGTCCCCTTTATAGTTAATGGGGCTGGACAGAAACACTGTAGCTTCTAGCAATACTGGAATGCAGAGAGATTCACCAGGCTGGTCCGGCAGGGAATATACAAGTGCTGGTGTTAAATTAGCCCTATGGGGATGGATCTTGCCTGACCAGTGGGCTGCAACTTAGGTGGAAGTGAGACCCCTAGTAGTCATGACTTTACAGCTTTTTTTCAGGTGGATGCAGGCAGATTTTTAAAATGAACTGATTTAGGGTACTTTCACACTTGAGTTGTTAGATTCCGGCAGGCAGTTCCGTCGCCGGCAATCTGTATGAAAACGGATACCATTTGTAGACGGATCCCAATCCGTCTCACATATGAATTGCAATACCGGATCCGTCTCTCCGGTTGTCATCCGGTAAAACAGATCCGGTATTTATCTTTTTCACATTTTTAAGGGTCTGCGCATGCGCAGACGGAAGACCCGATCCGTCACTGCGGTAATTTTAATGCGTGATCCGGCACTAATACATTTCAATGGAAATGAATGCCGGATCCGGCATTCCGGCAAGTGTTCCGGATTTTTGGGCAGAGAAAATACTGCAGCATGCTGTGGTATTTTCTCTGGCCAAAAAACATAAGAGGGACTGAACTGAAGACATCCTGATGCATCCTGAACGGATTGCTCTCCATTCAGAATGCATTAGGATAAAACTGATAAGTTTTTTCCCGATATTGAGCCCCTAGGATGGAACTCAATACTGGAAAAGAATGACGCTAGCATGAAAGTACACTTAGACGAAGGTCCACCGAAACGCGCACTGGGGTTGTCTCCATCCCAGAGGTAGCATATAATGGGTAATCGATTCCTTTCAAACATTATGTTATGTGAATAATTGTTGCACCAGCACTTTGCACTTTAATAATATTTGAATTGTGGAGAAGTTTCTGAATCATCCCCTTTATGCCTATTTCTTGTGGATGTCGCCTTTTTCCCTGCACTTGTTTTATGTATGGATTATGTCCTTTATGAATTGTGCTAATAAAATACATTGATTATCTTATGCGGTCTGGTAATTCTTATAGGGATTTGTATTTTCTTTTTACCATAAGCAATGTACACGGTACATTACATGGCGTTGATATAGAGATGAGTGTATATCTGCACTTATTAACTACAGGTTTACATCTTGTTTGGTTGCTTTAGAAATTTGCTAGTTACTAGAGTTGAGCGAACTTCTGTTTTAAGTTCGGCTTCCAAAGTTTGGGTTCGGGTTATCCAAGCATCCCGTTATGGATTCCGCTACCACGGACCATTACGGCATTTGGAATCCATAAGCGGATTCTTCAATGAACCCGAACCTTGGACAACACGGAGGACCTGGGGTGACGTCACCGTCATGTGATCAGTGCAGGGGGCGTGGCTCAGCACTGGATCACCTCTTATCTAATCCAGTACTGAGCCACGCCCCCTGCACTGATCACATGACGGTGACGTCACCCCAGGTCCTTAGTGTTGTCCAAGGTTCGGGTTCATTGAAGAATCCCCTTATGGATTCCAAATGCCGTTATGTTCCGTGGTAGCGGAATCCATAACGGGATGCTTGGATAACCCGAACCCGAACTTTGGAAGCCGAACTTAAAACAGAAGTTCGCTCAACTCTACTAGTTACACCATTCTCTATTATATTAAATGAAATTGTGTGAAAGTACAGTGACTCTTTAATGTTTCACTTTTTAATGTTAGATAACCCTAAGCAGTTATGCAAAGGATGAGCAAATACACAGTTAGCAAGTAGAGCGCCAACCTTGTACCACTGCTGTAACTGTTTTCCTATGTTTCCTATTATACTGTAATACAGAAAATATGGAAATATGTTTGTTTAAATGATACTAAAAGCTTTCTGTAGCGTTCCTTTCAGTGCATCATATGGCTTGTTACCCAGCTATACTATAAAACCACACAGCACATTACTCTGTTTCACAATAGCAGATGAGATGTTAGGTGTCTGTCTCTTCATCTGTATTCCTTCCCTGCCAGCGAATTCAGTCTCTATCAATGGAAACGTATTTGTTAATTAGTATCACCTTGACAAAAAGAGTGGCTGAATTGGTACCTGTCATTAGAATTCTGTGACATAATATGGAAGCAGCGGCAAGAGATGAGTTCATTGCCATTCTACAGTAAGCAGTACACCGCCGCGCAGAATGTCATCTCGCTGATATCAGGAAGAGAGCAACGTGCAGAAGTTGCAATTCAGGCACAAAACACATTTGTTCAGGGAAATGTTTTTAATCAGTCAGATGAGTTTGGAATTGCGGCGTTTCCACTGTAATAAATGTCACTGCCGTCTCATCCAATGTGAACGATCTGCAGAAAGAAGGAGATCTGGATGCTTTCTTACAGCGCATGTTTCATTTCACTTACCAGTGGTAAAATATGCTGAGTCTTGTAGTCTAAGTTATGGGCAACAATGAAATGACTTGCAGTCATCATACACCTAGGTGTAGCAGAGGAAACAAAATACGTATTCAGACACATTTACAAGCTCCGACCAAGAAGGCAATTATTGGGAAGGGACCTGTTTCTTCCTGATAATTGCCTGCTCGTCAGTGGAGGTAAAGAGCTGTCTCCTCCACTGTATAGGGATGAGTGATTACTGCCATCGCTCGTCTTCATACAGATTCATTGTTTCTGGAAAGATGATTTAAATGTCTATGTCAACAATGCTTTCAATCGATGAACAAGCGTTTTTCTCTTTCACTGCATGACCTGCAGCACCTTTACACAAGCATTCATAGTACCTTTCATTAATGATAATCATCCCGACAATTCAGCAGTATAAATCTGCCGCTTCACAGTGTGGCTAGGCACTAAAAGTGGTCACCAGGTTCCACCATACGGGGGCCAATCACATGGTGGTACCAGCATTGCTATGGAGACAGAAGGTGGAGAGACTGCATGTGTCCAGCAGACTACCTGGGCACCATCTTAGATGAGGACTGGTGAGCTATTGACTCCATGTGTAATGGTACCATGTGATGGTTGTCTTCTGTTCATTTATGGCTGTCAACAACCTTTAGATAGTTGGAAATTTATGGTGAACCCACAAGTATGAAGAATGTATATTTCTTGCCCTATATTTGAGCCATATTTTTGATCCCATGCATTTTATGCCTATATATCCCTTGGCTACTTCATCTGAGACACCATAGCAACAGTGATGGCACCATGGATTGGACTGGCATTGATTGACCTCTGCATGCTGACTGGACAATTGACCGTAGCAGGGACACTTAAAGTTGGTGGATATCCATGCTATGAAGTGCACAGGTCTTCTGTGTACTGCGAAGGATACATCCACTTCAATGAGCATATGTTTGAATGCTGTATTCAGGTTTTTAACCCCTTAATGGCCAGCATATTATTATTATTTTTTTTTGGGGGGGGGGTTTCTTTTTTTTTCATTGTCTCCTTCCAAGAACTATAATTTTTTAATTTTTACATCTATGTATCCATATGAGGGCTTGTTCTAGTGGGACTAGTTGGTGCCATGTTGGGGTACACATAACTTTCTCATTAACTTTTATTAATTCATTCTGAGAGGGAGATGGGGAAAAACAGCAATACTGAGTTTAGTGTGGCGTTCATTTTTTGGCTTTAAAAATGATAATAACTTTATTCTTCAGGTCAGCATGATTAGGCTACTTTCACACTTGTGTTGTTTTCCGGATTTGAGATCCAGGAGATGATCTTAATACCGGAAAAATAAATTATTCCTTTTAGTCTTCATACATTCTGAATGGAAGGAGATCCAACGGCCATACAAACCAAACAAGTGGGGTACATTTTATTTTTGGAATTTTCTCCATTGAAAAGCATTTTTTCAAAGGAAAAAGTGTATTTTAAATTGGAATTTCTTTATTTAATGTTATATTTTTACTTGTTTTTAACCATTTAACAGTCTTTAACCATTTAATAGCCTGCCCATACACATATCGGCACCCCGTGGGTGCCAATGGGAGACAGAGGGAGTCTGCTCCTTCTGTCACCGCTTACATGCAGCAGGCTCCATTGCACGTGGCATGTAAGGGGTTAAACAGCACAGATTGGCGCTCCTGCCAGTCTGGGCTGTTAGAGCAGAGGCACGGCTGCTCTCATGTGAGGAGACCTATGCAGCACTTAGACCTATCCGACGTGAGAAGACAGCGACCCAGCCTAAGACCCCTTAGTGACCGTCGTAAAAGGGCGTATTGGTTGTCATTAATGGGTTATTAATGGGTATCCCTGATGAAAAGCCCAATAGATGACGAAACAGTGTGTGAACCCAGCCTAATAATATACTGTATTTCCTCTGCTTCATCTGGCCGTGTGATGACTGCTAGTCATTTCATTATTCCCTCATAACCTAGCCTGCCTACTGTGCTAAGGTCTATCAGTCTCTTAACCAGAGGCGTAGCTAGAACTGACTGGGCCCCACACACACACTTACACACTTCTTCACAAACCCCCTCCTCCTGTGCAAACCCCTCTTATATGGGTATTTTGTGACTTTTTATTTACCGTATTTATTTACTTGCCTGTCATTTTTAGCACAACTTTATTGTTTTTTAACATTTTCAGTTGCTGACGGAGTTTATATTCAACTCAACCCCTTTAAAATCTGCTCTGCAATTGTAATAGACATGTCTGATTTACCTCTACATATCCACAAGTATTTTAGCCTCTGTACCTTTCATACTGCAGCCATGGACGCAGTCATACACGCACTCTCCATGTACATGGGTGCACTCTTCACATACATGGACACACTCTCCACATATATGGACGCAGTCATACGCGCACTCTCCACATACATCGACGCACTCTCCACATATATGGATGCAATCACCACACACATGGATGCACTCATACACGCACTCTCCACATACATGGACACAGTCATATGTGCACTCTCCACATACATGGATGCACTCTCCACATATATGGACGCACTCTACACATATATGGGCGCACTCATACACGTACTCACCACACACCTGGATGCACTCATATATGCACTCTCCAAATGCATAGATGCCCTCATACATGCGCTCACCATATACATAGCTGCACTCATATACAAACTCATAACATACGTGGACGCACTCTCAACATACATGGGCGCAGTCATAGACTCTCCACATACATGGGCGCAGTCATACACTCTCCACATACATGGATGCATTCATACACACAGTCACCACATACATGGATGCACACATATACAATACACGTATATAGACACCCAGCTTTCCTGCTGTGCCTCTCCCTCATACTCTAATGCCTCTGCACTTGTGCCATGCAGGATAGCAGGTAAGCTGGATGACATCTCACGTTATAATTCACCCAGCTTTCCTACTGTACTGCAGGTCACGTGTGCAGAGACATGAGGACAGTCTGGGAAAGCTGAATATAACTGCAGTTCCCCGGCCACTCACATCACTCGCACAGTTGTGGCAATCCAACTGATGTTCAGCATGCTGGGCTTGGAAGGTTCAGGCTGCAGGAATTGCGGGTATGAAAGATGGCGGGGCCATGCTAGCTCCTATCCCACAGTATTAGGCTGGTCTAATGTGGGTTGAGCTATCATAGCCCCGTCCCCTTTCCTACCCAACTGTCCATCACCAGAACTGAGGAGGGGGAGAGGCCGAGCAATGTCACTGATCACTCTGGATCCGGTGCTGGAGAAATCAGCTGCTCTGACAGGGGCTCGGGGTAACGAAGTACAGTGACTGCTCCCGGGCCCCTTCTGAGCTCGGCCCCGAAGCAGCTGCTTCCCCTGCTTCCCTGATATCTACGCCACTGCTCTTAATCATTGAATTCAAACATTTCATTTAGTCGTATTGCCACAGGTGTATAAAATCCAGCCCCAAGCCCTGCAGTCTGCCTTTACAAACATTTGTGAATAAAGTCATTCTAAAGAGCTCACTGAATTCCAGCGTGTTCCTTTTATAGGATGTCACTGTTGCAATAAAACAGTTTGTTAAATTTCTTCCCTGCAACATATTAAACAATCAACTGTGAGTGCTATTATTGCAAAGTGGAAGCATTTAGGAACCACAGCAACTCAACCTCAACGTGACAGACAACATAAAGTTACAAAGTGGGATCGCCAAGTGCTAAGGCACATTAAAGTCACCAACATCAGCTGACTAAAAAATTGCAAATAATTGCTTCCTCTCACATTAACATCAGGACAAAAACTGTGCACAGAGAGCTTCCTAGCTTGGGTTTCCATGGCTGCGGCTGCATGCGAGCCTTACATCACCAAGCACAATGCCAAGCGTCGGATGGAGTGGTGTAAAACATACCGCCACTGGACTCTGGAGCAGGTAAAATGTGCTTGGTGGGGTAACAAATAATGATTCTCTATCTAACAGTCTGATGGACATGTCTAGGTTTGGCGAATGCTAGGAGAGAATTCCAAGACATTTTGGACAATTGTAGGCTTCCAACTTTGTCGGAACAGTTTCGGGAAGGCCTTTTTTTGTTCCAGCAAACGGTGAGTTTGGTGTGGACGATCTTAAAGACAGTGCGCTGACCTCACCCCTATCAGATACCTTTAGGATGAACTAAAACAGAAGCTGCAAGGAAGGTCATCTCGTCCAACACCAGTGTCTGACCACACAAATGCTCTTCTGGATAAATGGGCAAAAACTCTCACAGGTACACTCTAAAATGTTGTAGAAAGCCTTCCCAGAAGAGCGGAAGCTGTTTTAGCAACAAAGGGGTGGGACCAACTCCACGTTTGCAGATTTAGAATTGGATGTCCTAAAACTCCTGTAGGTGTAATATTTAGGTGTCCATGTAATCTAAGTCCTATTATTTCCAGATTAACAGATCCATGTTTGGTTGTGTTCTCAATCTCAGTCTTCCTCGTGTGTTTCACAGCTAGTTTAACTGTCCTTTAAATGTCCTTTAAATGTCCCAGAAATATGGACAGATAACACAACCTCAGGAGTGGGCCACCTAGGGACAAGTGAGGGGTGGTGGCAGGAGTAAAGCGCTCACCTATACACTGTGAGAAGATTACAAACAGTGGAATGTGAGACAGTAGGTTACTTCTAATTCCTGTGTGAATAAAATTACCAGTAATTTCACCATCTTGTCCTTTACTCTGCTTTGTCCTCAACATCAGTTTGCTCTTGAATGAAAAACTTTGACTTATGTAAACCAAAATAATTGTGGAAAACCAATGGTTGGCCAACCATGCCATCTTCACCTGAGTTATCAATCCAAGGAGATAAGAAGTGGCACTGAGTTCTACTATGTCTACATACCTACTCCTGGATTGGCATGTTTTGAATTTAAAATGCAATGTGGTTAGACAAATGTCCGGCCTGATGCTAAATAAAGTCCCTTTTTATCTGATGATATTGTGTGCATCTTTTATGTACATGGAGAGTGATCCGTGTGACCTTATTTGCTGATAGGGAAGACATTGTTTCCTATTACCAGCAGGAGAGGGGAGGAGAAAAGGCCACACATATATTTGGAAATCATTATACTGACTTACAAAGCATTGTCCAACCTGGATTCTTTGAGACTTGGCCAAACCTGGAAAGATGCCAAAGCCCACTGAATGTGTGCGTGTGTCAAGTTGAGAATGGGGTAATGAGAAGGCTTTTATGACTTTTGTTGGTCAATGTCCCATGTACACCCAGAGACAGACTTACACTCCCTGTATGTCTCAATAATCATAAAATACCACCAAATGTGCAAGCTCGTCTCTGTCCATCTTGTTCGTTTTACTACTCAAATCACCTTCTCACTGTCCTACATGAGAGATTTATTATTACAATCACTGAACATTGGATGCAGTAAATCTGGAAGAGTCCAGGCTGGGTTTACACGTCAGACGTTTTATGCAGTTTTTGAAGCCAAAGCCAGAAGTGATTCAAGATTCAAAAAGAGAATAAGAATCAGCCTTTCCTTTATACATGTCTCCATTTATGATTATTGGGTTTGGCTTCAAAAACGTTTTAATTTCTGGCTATTTAATTTCCTCCTATGTTTGGATTTTTAGCACTCAGACTATTTACTGCGTCCAGAGAGGGATGAGGGACTCAATTAGAGGATCACACTTATAAGTGCAGAGATCTTCTGTGTCGTCTTTATCTAGACCTATCAAGAGAACAATAGAGCTGTCATACTGTTATCCTAATTCTTCCAATCTGCTATTTTGCTAACAGATAACATTGTTCTCTTACAGCAGCAGTAAGCTAAATAATGGATTACCTATCCATATAGTTTTGTCTCTCTGTACAGACTGCTAAAGTTTTCCAAAGAATCTCTGAAAAATAAAAGGTGGAATGTGATTGGTTGCTATGGGCAACTAAACCAGTGTCCATTTGCTACAGTTTTGATTTAAAAAAAATCCCCCTGAGTTTAAAAAAATACCCGATTCTGATGGAAGTTTTCCTTTAACATCTACTGATTATCTGAATTGCCAATTGTAACTTACATTTTGGCACCTGAAACTACTCCAGTAAATGATTACACCAGAAAGCACTAAACAAATCTCACTTTCCTCAGCTGGAGTGATCTATTATTCATAGGAACTTTTAGTTTTTTAAATCCTTGCTACATGTAAGAGATCATTGACAAGTAAAATTACCTTCCAGCCTGTGGGAGCAGAAATGGCTAGACCTGAAACCTCACAAGTTCTCCTGAAATGATCTAGACTTTTTTTTATTATTACATAATTATTATTTTAAATATATTAATGTTATTAGGTTTCTCAGTTTTTACACAATAAAACAGAAATGATATGAAATCTCATAACAACTAGACATTCGTACAGGCACGACAGAAAGCAATCTGCAGAAACAGTACATTAAGGAAGCGGGAATTCAAAAAAGAAGTCCATGTAGGTCGTCCTCTAGGAGAACTCATAGCATACCATAGTAATCCTGTAACAAAAAAGGGAAAAGAGGGAGAATATAAACTACTCAGAAGCCGAGCAAAGTAGACTAGAGAGACAGAGAGGAAAGAGAAAGGGATAACAAAAGAAGAGCAGAGAAAAAAGACCAGGAGACAACCATCTCCTCCTAAAGGATAAATCCAGTCAAGCAAAGGCACCGGACCAGATAGACTGGAACCAGTCTGCCCTATCCAACAGAGCAGCATTTCAAAAGAGTAACTGAACTTTGAATTAAGTCTTTTGTAAAATGTCCCAAATGCCCTAAGAATACTTTTTCTATAATACATTATTAATGAATTTTTAATTTTTAATAGAGATATCCCCCCTAAAGCGCAGATCTCCTGCATGCATTAAATTCACTATTCTGCACATCGCTGACTTCTCAGCGGTGTACGGAGTACGGGCTCTACACTTTATAAATGGGGCCGCAAAGAGCACGGGCAGGAGCACTCATTGCTGCTCCTGCCTGTGCCCCCCGCCCCCACCTAAGGTTCACTAAATGCTGGTATAGCACATGGGTACCCTGTACCCCTCTGCTATGCCAGGATTAGCTGAGCAGAGCGGGCTCCTGCCTGTGCCTGCTCTGATAAGCTAAGAGGCTAAGGCTTTAGGCCGAGAAGTCAGCGGTGTGGAGAATAGTGAATTTAATGCGCACAGGAAAATCTGCGCTTTAGGGGGGATATCTCTATTAAAAATTCAAAATCCATTAATATAGTATATTAAAAAAAAGTATTATTAGGGCATTTAGGACATTTTAACAAAAACTTAATTAAACGTTTAGTTATTCTTTAATTAATCATATACCAACATGTGCATCTTTTTACTTAAAAAAAATAAAGAAATTGCTTTCTCCAGGACCCTGCAATTGTCTGCTTCACAGCAAGGAAGACAGAAGAAATTAAGGTGCAGGATTGACGAGGAACGCCTGGAATTCTCTTATTGAGAAGGGCCTCCCATGCATATTTAAACAAATAGTGACCAGTAAGAGTTAAAATGAGAAAGTATGCACCCAAAGCATATGCACTCTAGGGCAAAGCCCCCAAATATGGTCCATGTCGCCTGCTACCTGGCAACCTCTAAAGCGGTTTGGAGAAAACCCTGGGACAGCTTTGACCTTACAGACAGGAGTCAAGTAACACAAGGCCCATCTCATTTATCATATTCTACGCCTGTTTTAGGTGTGGAAAATGGCCCAAATCTACGCTAGCAAGGAAGCTGGTGTAGATTTAGGCTGGCTAGTCTACATAAATTCGGCACAGCCAGGTAAAGGGTTATTAAAACCGGCGTTTAAAATGCTGGTCTTTATAAATGACCCCCATAGTACCTGGACAGTGGGGGAATGACAATGCTGTTCAAACTGGGTCAAAGATACACAACTGAGACAATGGACTCGGGAAGAAGGTTGACCAGCCGGGCACCAACCGTTGCTCAATCAACAGAAATATATAGCCAAAAGGGGAGCAACCAAAATTGAATAAAACTTCACTTTTAATAAATATAATACTAAAAGATAATAGCAAATACTTATACTTATACTATAAGTATTTGAACTATACAATTATTGGTTTATTTGATTTGACCCGATAGCTCAGGCCAAGCGTCCCCTGATGACTCATGGGCCGTCTACTATTGTGGGTGCACTTTTGAAGAAACGCGTTGGAACACGAGAGTGGCACCAGTGATTTTAAGACAGTTTAGCTTGTCGGTTCTGTGTCTGTTGGTAGGGAGTAGGCCGATTTAAACACAGGGTGCCTATCCTGCCCGGATATCATCTCTGACCTTCAACTAGGGTCAGTTATTTAGGGTGAGGTTTCGTCACACGGCCACCCCTTGCGGGGCTTTTTGGACCCTGTGATATTCTCTATGGTGGTGTAGGCCAAGTAGGGCCGCATTAGGGCATTTGATTTGTACGCCATACCTGGCGGCTCCCCTATGAGTGGCCTACTCCTGCCTGGATTCCAAGCATTGTACCTTGGACTTATATCCCATGTTGCGGTACTTTTCTTTGTAATGTTCTTTGCATATTGTTTGTTATGTGGGGTCTTTGCTATTATCTTTTAGTATTATATTCATTAAAAGTGAAGTTTTATTCAATTTTGGTTGCTCTCCTTTTGGCTATATACAAACTGGGTCAAAGCAAGAAGAAAAGAAGCATTTTTTAGGAAGATCATCACATAACTATTGAAAACGAACCATCAGCTCAGCTTCAGTAAAGGGGTTGTCCCACGCAAAAATATTCTACATTTTTCAAAACAGCACCTGGATCTAAATACTTTTGTAATTGCATTTAGTTAAAAATTTTGTATAGCCACTGAAATCTGTTTGTATAGCGCCACCTGCTGTTTGCGCTTTTTCTAAATTCTTTATCCAGCTAACTGAGATGGAAGCACATGGTCTGTTCCATCATTCAACTGCCACCAGTTGCAGCAGAAAGGACACCCCAACTGAGAAAGGACTCATCCTCTGAGCTGCTAGCAAAGCAGTGAATGGGAAGATCTATGTGAAGTACAGGACTGGTTCTAAACATATTGTCATGTATTATATGATGTTTGATTTTCAATTTTTGCATTATTATGGGATACCCCATTAAGATGAACGGGCTGAGCTGCAATACTACACTTAACCTGTAAACAGGTGTGGAGCTGTTTTTGGAAGAAAGCAGCCATGTGTTTCTAATCCTGGAAAATCCATTTTAATAAGGTCATAGACGATTTTATACTTACCTCTCACAGAGCCCTCCAATAACAGTGACAACCTCAGAACCTGGCATACACCCACTACAGTGACAGCTGCAGACTCGGCTACTTTCAGACCTGCGTTCAGTGCGGATCCGTCTGGTATTTGCACAGACGAATCTGCACCGATAATGCAAACGTTTGTATCCGTTCAGAAGGGATCCGTTTGCATTACCTTTTAAAAAGGATATCAAAGTCAAAACAGAACGGAATAGAAGCAGAACGGAGCCGAACTGATGCATTCTGAGCGGATCCTTATCCATTCAGAATGCATTGGGGCTTAACTGATCCGTTTTGGACTTTTTGTGAGAGCCCTGAAACGGATCTCACAAACGGAATCCAAAACGCAGGTGTGAAAGTAGCTTTAAAGTGACAGTCCACCATTCCCACAGCCTTCTACCTAGAATTAGTGGTCTGTCATTCCCCCCCATTCCCCGTCTGGTGTGCCAGCAATATTCTGGTGTGTGCTGTGAGTTTACCACCTGTACATTGATTTGAATTGAGTTAAAGGGCATCTGTCAGCAGATTTGTACCTATGACACCAGCTGACCTGTTGCTTGTGCACTTGGCAGCTGAAGGCATCTGTGTTGGTCGCATGTTCATATGTGAGAAAAATATATTTTTTATTACATGCAAATGAGCATCTAGGAGCACTGGGGGCGTTGCCATTACACCTAGAGGCTCTGCAACCGCTGCATCCGCCCCACTTTGATTGATGGGGCCAGACATGATGACGTTTTCACTGCCTAGCCCTGTCTATAAAAAAGTAGAGTTCACTGCATTTGCAGAGAGAGCAGAGCCACTAGGAGTAAGGCCCCTTTCACACGGGCGTGATTTCCGCGCGGGTGCAATGCGTGAGGTGGACGCATTGCACCCGCACTGAATCCGGACCCATTCATTTCTATGGGGCTGTGCACATGAGCGGTGATTTTCACGCATCACTTCTGCGTTGCATGAAAATCGCAGCATGCTCTATATTGTGCATTTTTCACGCAACGCAGGCCCCATAGAAGGGAATGGGGCTGCGGGAAAATCGCAAGCAAGTGCGGATGCAGTGCGATTTTCCCGCATGGTTGCTAAGCGATGGGACCCGATCTTTATTATTTTCCCTTATAACATGGTTATAAGGGAAAATAATAACAGTCTTAATAAAGAATGCTTTGTAGAATGTTGATTAAGGGGTTAAAAATAAAAAACTTAACTCACCTTAGCTGCTTGATCGCGTAGTTGGCGATCTCTCTTCTGTCTTCAAGCATTAGCTGTAGTCTAAAGGACCTGTGATGACGTCACATCACATGGTCCAATCACATGGTCCATCACAGCTCCTTTAGATTGCAGCTAATGCTTGAAGAGAGAAGAGAGATCGCCAACTACGCGATCAAGTGGCTAAGGTAAGTTAAGTTTTTTATTTTTAACCCCTTAATCACATTCTACAAAGCATTCTGTATTGAGAATGCTATTATTTTCCATTATAACCATGTTATAAGGGAAAATAATAAAATCTCCAGAATACTCAACCCGGAACTGGACTTCAGTGATAAAGTCCGGTTTCGGGTCTGAGTACCAAACATGGCGATTTTTCCAACACGCGTGCAAAGCGCATTACAAAAGTTTGCAAACGCGTGGAAAAATCGCGCATATTCCCGCAACTAACCCGCATCCTATCCGGGCGTCAAAAGTGACGCCCGTGTGAAAGAGGCCTAAAGGCAACGCCCCTGTTGCACCTAGAGGCTTATTTGCATATAATAAAACAACATTTTTCTCAGCAATGTGGGCACATATGAACATGGGAGCAACACAGATGCCATTAGGCCTGTTTCACACTACCGGAACAACCTGCCGGATCTCTGCTGCCAATGCAACAGGTCAACCAGTTTGATAGGCACAAATCTGCTGACAGATTGATTAAATAATATTTAATAACATACAGAATTTTTTTAAAATTATGGGGGTGCTCCTGACACTTCTTAGGGGGCGTTCAACAGCGGAATTGTGGCACAGATATTACTTTCTGCCTCCCATACATCTCAATGGGAGGCAGCACTGAGGATTGTGGAGAAGGTACACGGCTGTCTGTGCCAAAATTCTGCTGTAAAAGCCATCACATAAACATCCCCTTATGTTTAGGAAAGTTGTTAGTGACACTTTTTGTGTTTTTCTTTGGTAAGAAGACAGATATTTGTTGTTAATAGTAAAAATATAATGTTTTCACTGCACATTCTATGTAGGAATTAAAGTTTCTGTGACTTTATCATCCTATTGGGACAATATTTTCAAAACGCAACAAAAAAGCTTATAGAGGGTCTTCACACATCCACGTCTGGCTTTATTTGGACAAAGGCATTTAAGAGTTGTCCGGGTTCAGAGCTGAACCTAGACATACCCCCATTTTCCCCCAGGGAGCCCCCCTAACATCAGCATCAGAACATTTCACACTCCGATGCTCTCCCTTGCCCTGCACTGAATCACACAGGGCAAAGGCTTTTTATGGAGATTTAGTGACGTACTAGGCTCCCCATAGGGACTGCTAGGTGGTGACGTCACCGGAACTGACGGGCGGGCTTTGGCTTTACTCTAGCATGTAAACCGTCTAGCGCAGCGCTAAAGCGCACCAATCAGTGCTGGTGACATCATCCAAGCCCTTGCTCTGCGCGATCCAACGCAGGGCAAGGGAGAGCATCGGAGCATCTCATGTCAGAGGGGCAGGTGGGGTGAAAATGTGGATATGTCCAGGTTCAGAGCCGAACCCCTTTAAAAGTCCACCAGAAACTGCATGTGTTGTGTGAATCCAGCCCCTTTTTTAAAAAAAATTACAGCAAAATACCCATTTGGTATTTTATTTTATGGTAACAGCTAGAGATGAGCGAATTTCATATTTTGAAATTCGTTCATGCTTCGTTTGGTGGTAAAAGGTTAATTGCATTGTTAATTTCTGTTACCACCGACCGAAACGCAATTCTATGACAGAATGCATAACGGAATGCCTTTAGAGGCATTCCGTTATTCATTCCGTCATAATAGAAGTCTATGGGCTGCAAAACTGATCCGTCCCATTTCCGTTATGCAGGGTAGTCCTCTCCTGCATAACGGAAACGGGACGGATCGCTTTGCAGACTTCTATTATAACAGAATGAATAACGGAATGCCTCTAAAGGCATTCTGTTATGCATTCTGTAATAGAATTGCGTTACGGTCCGTGGTAACGGAATCCATAACGCAGTTCACCATTTACCACCAAACTAAGTGTGAACGAATTTCAGACGCGGAAATTCGCTCATCTCTACTAACAACACAAGGGAGCCCATACACATAAGACAAAACTCAGCCAAAGATTTATGTATATGGACTCATTACCAATGACAGATATGGGGGTAAAGAATGATCGAGCATGTTGGCTTTCAACATGATCAATCCTTTGTTCCCACAGGAAATAAGCCACATTACAGGTCTATAGTGGCTTATTTCTCTTCCCCAGAGCGTGTATGTTGTCAGGAGTAATAGCTGGCAGCTACAGTGTATATCTGACAATTATTTCATGTGTATGGCCAAATTTAAAGTGTATCAATATAAAGAAAAGTTTATACATTAGTGTGAAATCAGAAATTTTGATCAGTGGGGATCCTAGGGCTGAAACCTCTACCATCTCTGGAATGTTGTACTCAGAGAAAGACGAGCACATACACTGCCAACACTGCCTCTCAAAGGAGACCCAAGCAAAGTCACCTACAGCAGAAGGTTATTCTACCCCTTTGTCTGACAGATGGGTGGGGGCGGGGGCTCAGCACTCTGCAAAAAATGAAACTTCTGACAGGTTGCTATAACATGTCAGAGGTTATTTGAAAGGATGGTGACAACTTCTCCATGCTTGTTCTACTCCTCACTTCCGTCAGAAAGGGGTATTTTTTGAACTTATAGTAGGGCAGATTTACTATTGAAAATAGTTTCTTTGAGATTTTTGCACCAAAAAAGTGACATGCATGCACGCATTGCATGACATTTAGGCCTCATGCACACGAACGTGTGCACCCCGTGCTGCGGGCCGCAAATTGCGGCCCGCAATGCTCGGGCACCGGCCGTGGGGCAGCCGCAGCGGATCCCGGACCCATTCACTTGAATGGGTCCGCGATCTGCCCGTTCCGCAAAAAGATAGGACATGTTCTATCTTTTTGCGGGACGGAAGTACGGAACGGAACCCCGCGGAAGCACTCCGTAGTGCTTCCGTAGTGTTCCGTTCCGTCATTCCATTCCGCATCTCCGGATTTGCGGACCCATTGAAATGAATGGGTCCGCATCAGTGATGCGGAATGGCCACGGAATGGTGCCCGTGTATTGCGGATGGTGCCTTAGGCCCCTTGCACACGACAGTATTTTGCGGACTGTACACTGGCAGTTTTTTCAGTTCAGTATACTGACAGTATACTGAACCATTCACTTCAATGGGTCTGCAAAAAATACTGAAGTGTCTCCGTATGCCTTCCATTTCCGTTTTTCTGTTTTTCCGTTTCGTTTAAATATAGACCATGTCCTGTTCTTGTCCACAAATCACGTTCAGTGGCTCCATTCAAGTCAATGGGTCCGCAAACAAAAAAAACGGAAAGCATACGGAAAGGCATCCGTATGTCTTCCATATACGTTCCGTTTTTGCTGAACAATCTATTGAAAATTTAAAGCCCAGCCCAATTTTAATTATGGAATTAGTGAATACTGTATATGCCGAAAAACAGAACGGAAAAACGGAACCAAAACGGAAACACAACGGAAACAAAAAACGGAAAAATGGATCCGATAAAAACGGACCGCAAAATACTGAAAAAGTAATACGGTTGTGTGCAAGAGGCCTTACTGTTTTACATACTTTTCTAAACATTTTACATCTCGTCCAACAAGAGGGTGTGACTTCGCTGCAAAGGGGTGTGGCTTTTTGGTAAAAGAGGGCATGGGCTAACTGTGTCTGTGTGCCATCTATGCCATCTTATAGATGTTGTAAACTTTTTTTTTTTTTTTTTGGCACATGGACACATTCTTTTGGTGCACGCAGATTTCTGGAGCACAGAAAAGTTTTTGATGCATGGACAGAATTCTAGTACAGGATTTACAACACTCCAAATTTATAAAGGTCCATGCACCAGAATACTAAAATTATCTAATGCTAAGGGCTCATGCACACGGCCGTTGCCTGGCCGTGCCCGTATTGCGGGTCGCAAACAGCAGGTTTACAATAGTTGGGCATGGCACATTCACTTGAATAGGTCCGCAATCCTGAAGGTTAGGGAGGAACGGAGGCACGTAACCCCGCGGTAGCACTACGGAGTGCTTCCTTGGGGTTTCTCTCCATGTCTCCGCACCGCAAAATAAATAGAACTTGTTCCGTTTTATTGTGGTGCGGACGGATCATGAACCCATTCAAGTTGAAAGGGTCTGGATCCGTCGCGGCAGCCACACGGATGGTGCCCGTGCATTGGGGACCACAAATTGTGGGCCCCAATGCACGGAACGGCGGAACAATGGCCGTGTGCATGAGCCCTAAGGTTGTGATTTGAATTCTTTCGCCATCTTGGTGCCAAGTTTATTCCGGCGGCGGCCTTTTCCTGCGCTCCCAGCGCCCTCAGTGTCCGAGTCCACCCCAGCATCTGTAAGTAGCAACTCGCCTTTATCTCGGGTCCCACGTGTGCTGAGAGGAGCAGAGGAGCGTGCATATTTACCCTGGCAGGCCGTTGCTTCCTTTTGTAAGTCCGCAACACGATAATTGCGCTTCGGCCAGGCCGCACCGGCGCCATCTTGTAAATCTCTTTCACCGCCTTTTTCCTCTCTTGTCTTGGTCACGGTGGCAGAAATAGAGCTGCAGCAAAGTCCCAAAGAGCTGCAGCAAAGTCCCAAAGAGTAATGGATACAAAGCACAGCTGATCAGTTTCAGATGGGTGCAGGATGTTAAATCGGGATAGATGTACGGGGATATGGAGGTGCTCAGCAAACCTGCGTCTGTTCCCATGCTCGGTCAGCAGCCCCCCCCCCCCCCCCATTTGAATTCTTAGACAGTGTAAAGTATGACAATATTAGTAAATCTGCCCCAATGTTTAGAGAAAAGTATTTTTTAAGATTTTTAGGCTGGGTTTATTTTGGCAGTACTATGCCATTAAAAATTAAATACAAAATAAAGTCCGTCTGTAGCAATCAGCAAAGAGAGATACGACGCCTATATAGATAGAGATCTCATTGTTATTTTACTGTTTTTAGGAGGAAAAGATGTTAAGGCTGTATTACACAGCCTGATTTTGCAGCCGATTGTCGGGAAGGAAGCGTTCCTTTCCAGCAATCACCTGCTCGCTAGCGGAGGAGACCGCAGCAGTTACATGCAGTGATCTTCCCCACAGCATGATCCTTATGCCATCGCTTGTCCCCATGCTGTATAGTGGTTTGCCGGCAGCAGATTGTGATTGGACACCACTATCCACCACCGGCAAACAAAGATTTTTAAGCATACTTAAAGACTCTGATTGCCCGAAGAACAAACATTCATCTGGTAATCTGCGGCAGTATAAGACTGGGAGATCATCGCTAATGAGCGTTCCTGCGAATGCTCGCTAATGATAAACTGGCCCACAATTGGCCTGTCTAAAATACAGGTGTCATTTATTAGTAAAATAGTAGATTAGTAGAATGAAGATAACAGTATGACAGCTCTATTGTTCTCTTGATAGGCCTAGATCAAGAGAAGAAGAGCGTTGCACTTATCAGTGTAATGTGTGATGCTGTGAATGTTTCATTCATCCCCTTCCCTCTCTGGCCGCGGTGAAGAATCTAAGAAAGTCAATCAAGGCCAGAAAATAATCCACCCTGTTTTTTGTAAAAGAAAATAAATAAAATAACATAGAATATTTATATATAGGCTGTTGTGTGTGAGAATGATTGTAGTGTCCCTTTAAAGAAGTTTGTACAGGGAGCACTTTTGGTAAAAGGTATATATTAGGTAATTGCTGTAATTCCAATTCTCTAAGTGTTCATTAAAGTTAAACGCTTTACACTGGGATATTAACATTTATCTTGCTTCTGACTGCACCTGGACATAATGGATTCACTATATGATCTGCACAGAGATGATGCAGGCACAGCAACTCCCAGCATAGCCTTACTTTTGTTCAGGCTATACAGGGAGCTATTGTTTCATATGATACAAACTATAAGGCCCCTTGCAGACGGGCGTGAGCGGATTAGGTCGGTGAAAACCTTCCATTTGTTTGCGATCGTGTTTAGTTGTTCAGTTTTTATCGCGTGGGTGCAATCTGATTTAATGCGTTTTGCACGCGCGTGATAAAAAACTGAATATTTACAAACATCTCTTAGCAACCATCCGTGAAAAAAGCATCGCATCCACACTTGCTTGCGGATGCAATGAGATTTTCACGCAGCCCCATTCACTTCTATGGGGCCAGCGTTGCGTGAAAATCAATGTATATAGAACATGCCGCGATTTTCGTGCAACTCACAAGTGATGCGTGAAAACCAACGCTCATGTACACAGACCCATCGAAATGAATGGGTCCGGATTCTGTGCGGGCGCAGTGTGTTGCACCCACGCAGACTACTCGCTCGTGTGAAAGGGGCCTAAGTGTTACACAGCAGAGGTTACACTGACTTCATAATTCATCTCTCCACTGAGCTTAGTTCTGGTACCATATTCATTAACTGCATTTGGTTCTGGTACTGTATATATGTATTGAACCTGCCCCTGGCACCATGTTTATGTACTAAGCTTAGGACCAGTACTCTAATTATACTCCATGGTTCTAGTATCATATTATGTATAGATCTAGTTTGTTGTACTGAATTTATGTACTGAGCTTGTTTTTGGTGTCTTATTTATTTACTGGGCTTTGTTCTAGTACCATATTTATTTTATGGGCTTTATTTTAGTACAGCAGTTATGAACTGAGCTTGATTCTAATACAGTATTTATGTACTGTGCTTTGGCCTGGGACCACAGTTATGAACTGAGCATGGTCCTGATACACCATGTATGTACGGTGCTGCTTATTGAGCTTAATTCTTGTTCAATACTTGCAATGCTTGGTTCCGATACAGCATATATGCCGTAAGCTTTGTCATGGTGCTGTATTCATGTTCTTAGGCTACTTTTAAACTAGCATTTTTGCTGGATCCGTCAGGGATCAGTAAAAAAACGCTTCCGTTACTGATAATACAACCGTCTGCATGGTTGTATTATCTTTAGCATAACACGGACGGATCCTTCATGAACACCACTGAAAGTCAATGGGGGACGGATGCATTTTCTATTGTGTCTGAGAAAACAGATCCGGCACCATTGACTTGCATTGTGTGTCACGCTGGATCCGTTTTGCTCCGCATCCCATGGTGGAAAGAAAACCACAGCTTGCTGCGGTTTGCTCTCCGGTATGGAAATACAACCAAACGGATCGGAATGCAATTACGTTTTGTCCCCATTGACAATGAATGGGGACAAAACTGAAATGTTTTTCTCCGATATTGAGATCCTCTGACGGATTTTCATACCGGAAAAGTGTAATACAAGTGTGAAAGTAGCCCTAACTTCGTAACTTCCGACACAGTATTTCAGTTCATCTTAGGCAGGAAAACTAGGCGCACCCCTACACATGGACCACTACTGTCTGTGTCTGCCATTAGGTATGCCAGATAATGCAGTCCCACTTTTACATATTGAAAAAAAAGATCATTACAAGTGACTTCCATGAAGCATACTATTGTTATTCTACATCTCCAGCATAATATACTTTGCTTTTACCAAGGCTTGCATTCTGGAGATTTTCTGAATACTGAGCACCTTGTGTAGCAAAATTTACTACTGTTTTGAAATCTTCCCTCCTCTATATTTCATACTAATTAAAGGTTAGAATCCCTACGAGAACACCATTTGTCTGTGCACTTTAGTACTTGCCTTAACGCATTTCACGTGGTGCAGATTGCAGAACATGTCATAATGTCTGGTGCGGATGCTGATACACATCAGGGAACCAAACATAAAAATGTTGTGAAATTATACTATAATATAATCCTTTGAAGCTTTACTTTACTTTGTTCTGTCAACTGGGAGTGTGAGATCCCCCATCTGACAGCAATTATGTATTGGGAACCATGAGAAATGGGGATTATCTCTACTGCATGGCTTCAATTACATGAGACATTGTCTAATAAGGAGAGTGAACATTTGCTGATGTATACATATACCAGTGCTATTTCCATAAAGTCTATATAATAAAAAGAAATGTAGACAGTGTTGGACTGAAGCACCAGTAAGGCCTCATGCACACGACAGTATTTTTTTCCGGTCCGCAAAACGGGGTTCCATTGTTCCGTGATCCGTGTCTGTTTTTGCTTCCGTTGTGTTTCCGTGTGTCTTCCGTTTTTTTTAGCGGACATGACACAAAAGATTTTACCAAAAGACAGGCTGACAATTTTTGCTAGGTGCCTGCCAAGGGATCTGCAAAAAAACTGATCCGCGGTACACGGATGACACACGGATGGCCATCCGCATTTTTTCACGGTCCCATTGACTTAAATGGGTCCGCGAACCGTTTTTTGCAGACAAGAATAGGACAGGCTATATTTTTTTGACGGACTGGAATCACGGACGCGGAGGACAATCGGTGCATTTGCTGAGTTTTCCACGGACCCACTGAAAACCAATGGGTCTGCAGAAAATCACGAAAAACGGCACAACGGACACGGAATCAAACAACGGTAACGTGCATGAGGCCTAATTCTAATGGGAACTATTACGTGCATGTCCTCCTTTACTTGTATTGTATGCAAAGTGGTTACTACTGTACACAAGCCATATCAGCAATAAGGATTATTCGATATGTCATCAATAAGGATTATTCGATATGTCATAGGGACATCAGAAGTGTTGATCGGTGGGGTCCCAACTCTGAGACCCCCACCAATCTCTAGAAGGAGGGGTCAGAAGCGCTCAGCCGTAGACTTTCTACTGAGTTCGTCTACAGTCTCGCGCTCAGTAGCGAGGAGAAGCCACGCTCGGCTGAGCCCTTCTGACCCCTCCTTCTAGCGATCAGTGGGCGCCTCAGAGCTGGGACCCGGGCCGATCAACACTTCTGATATGTCCCTATGACATATCAAAAATTGAAAAAAAGTGTAGTTACTCTTTAAGGTTATTTTTGTAGTAACTCCCAGAAAAGTGAGACGCTACTGATGGGACTCCAAAGGCTGTATTACACTGCCCGATGTGGCAGACGGTTGTCCCTCCCGGCAATCTCCTGCTCACTAGCAGAGGAGACCGCTGCTATTACATGCAGCAATCTCCTCCGTAGCATGGGGAGGAGTGATCGCTATGCCATCGCTCATCCCCATGATGTACAGTGGTTTGCCTGATGATTACACCCCACCATCTGCCGCCTGCAAACAATAATTTTTTAACATGTAAAAAGATTTGGATTTCCCAAAGAACGAGTGTTGGCTCATTCAACAGGCAATCGGTGGCAATATTACACTGCAAGTTGATCGCTAACTAGCGTTCATGCAAAAAATCTGCAGGTGTAATACAGGCTCAAGCCTAGGACTATTGGAAGATTTTCTGGTTCTATGGTGGGCTAGTCTCGCTCTGATGAACTGGCAGGAAACAAATAGCCTGCTATCCAGCACAATGCAAATTCTAATTGCTGTATAGTGAATGGGATTAAAGTCTGTTCTCACAATGCAACCACGAGAGAGCTGAGCCTCTAGGTGTAACGGCAACCCCCCCCCCCCGTTGCTCCTAGAGGCTTATATTGCATATATAAAACTTCATTTTTCTCAGCAATGTGGGCACATAAGAACATGGGACCAACACAGATGCCTTCAGCTGCCAAGCGCACATGTAACAGGTCAGCCAGTGTCATAGGTACAAAGCTGCTGACAGATGTCCCTTAAAAAAAATTGATAACAAAATTAAGCAATATTTTCTCTCAGTCCAATTAATTACTTGTAGCAAAAGCACAAGTATGCTGGAAATTCTCAGCTGTATAGCACTACTAGAATAGTGTTAGGCTCCATTCACACGACCGTATGTTGTCCGCAAAAAAACGGATCAGTTTTTTTGCGGATTAGATGCTGTCCCATTCACTTCTATGAGGCCCTTTTCTTCCATTGCACAGCTCAGCAAAAAAAATGAAACATGTCCTATACTTGTCAGTAAAAATCAGGACATGACCCTATTGTAGTCTATGGATCAGCAAAAAAACGGAATGCAATCCGTTCTTTTGCGGACATGCTGAACTGTCCGCAAAAAAACGGATCAGTTTTTTTGTGGACAACATATGGTCTTGTGAATAGAGCCTTAATCAGAAAATGTCAAAAATTCTTGATAAATTTTAACCCCTTTACAATTCCTGATAAATGTTAACATGTTAAGGACCAACACCCTGACCCTCAGTTCACACCTGAGCGTTTTACAGCGCGTTCAAACGCGCTGTAAAACGCTCAACACATGAAAACCAATGCTTCCCTATGGCCCTGGTTCTCACTTGAGCGCTTTACAGCGTGTTTGAACACGCTGTAAAACTCCCTACGCTCAAAAAAGTTCTTGAGCTTCTTTGGGGCGTTTTGTCGCGCGTTTGCACCCATAGACTTCAATGGGGACACGCGTTAAAGTGTAGATATGCCTTTTTCAATTGGTCTCCAGAGTCACGAATGCGCGTATGACACGCGTTTCCTATTTCCAAAAGCACTGTAATGCGCGCGTCGTACGCGCGATAAAAACGCACGTAATACGCGCGTATCAAATACGCTCAAGTGTGAACCCAGCGTGAGGGTACGGCCACACGGTCAGGTTTCCAGATGTAGTTTAGGAAGCCAAAACCAGAAGTGAATAAAAAAAAAAGTTGTTTCTGTTCTTTATACTTTCTATCTTTTTATGATCCGCTCCTGATTTTGGCTTCCAAAACTGCATGCAGAAACCTGACCATGTGGCCGTATCCTATTTATGCAGTGCTGGCAGGGGTCCTCAGAGGTCCAGCACTCTGATCACGTGGGCGCTCTCACTGTGCACGCACAATCAGCATATCAACTACAGTACACAGCAAATCCCTGCTACAACTGCTGGAAATGGAGATAACACTAATCCTGGCTGTGGTCAATAGCGAGCATGGCATCTAAGGGGTTAGATGGAGAGGCTCCCTCTATCTTTGAAGCAATCATGGGGTGCTGATGGATTCTCATGGTGGCCGGGTGTGTAAGAATGGCCTTCAGATCTGCCATTTTAGTACTCCATAGGCCCTGTCAGTGTTATGCGGACAGACATCATACAATGCAATGCAGAAATATCGCAGTGTATTATATGAACAATCAAGCCTCCAAGTGGGACCAACATAAAAAGTAAACTACTAAATGTTAAGATAGAAAAAATCTAAAAAATGTTTCCCCATGATAATGCCTTATGTAAAAATGAAATAAGGAAACATTATTATCACTGCATCCATAATGACTGGAACTAAAAATCACATTATTTAATCTCTAAGGCCCCTTTCACACGAGCGAGTTTTCCGCGCGGGTGCAATGCTTGACGTGAACACATTGCATCCGCACTGAATCCTGACCCATTCATTTCAATGGGTCTGTGTACATGAGCGATTTTTTTCACGCATTACTTCTGCGTTGCGTGAAAATCGCAGCATGTTCTATATTCTGCGTTTTTCACACATTGCATCTGCAAGCAAGTGCGGGTGCGATGCGTTTTTCACTGATGGTTGCTAGGAGATGTTGTTTGTAAACCTTCAGTTTTTTATCACGCGCGTGAAAAACGCATCTAAACGCATTGCACCCGCGCGGAAAAACTAAAACAACTGAACGCAATCGCAGACAAAACTGAATGGCTTTGGCTGTGAAATCGGACAGTTTTCACTGAACGCATCTGCAACGCATCCGGACCTAATGCAGACACGCTCGTGTGAAAGAGGTCTAACAATGACAAAGTGGTCAAATCTGAAGTCATTATGTAGACGGAGATGTCTGTGCTGTTAATGTGGGCAGTGATTTCATGGGTAATGTGATTTAGTTGCCTAACACAGCGATTAGACTGAAAACACACATAGGTATTTTGTGGTGCTTTTCTGCACTTTTGCTGTTTTAGTAATGTTTTGAGCACATACGGTTTTCGGTGCAGTTTTTTTCCGTAAAATCGCCAGCTTCAAATGTTAGTTGAAAGTCTATGGTAAATATGAACTACAGGACATGTGTTTTTGCCTAGAGGCATTTTTCCAATTGGTGGCATTTTTTTTTTCTCTGTATTTTTTTATTTTCTTAAGTGCAGCATGTTGTAGCTTTTGGTGTTTTTGTCAGCTATTTTTTCATCCCCTTCTCTATAGGGAAAAAAATGCCTGAACAAGAAACGCCACCCACACATTTATTTAGCAAAAACTGAACCATAAAACTGGTATCAAAATTGCATGTAGTATGGAAAAAAGGCAAGCATTTTCTATGTTTTTTTTTTTTTTAGTGGTAAAAAAGTACCCATTCCAAATTCTTGTGTGTAGGAGCCCACAGGCAGAATTTGCAGATAAAGGGGGAATTTATTATCCTCTTATGCCTCACTTTTGGCATAAAGAAGTCACCAAACCTTTGCAACTTTTTAAAATTTCATTGGGACTACATTTAGCCGCAACTGGTGTATTTACACTGTCCTCGACAGTTTTCAAAAACTGAGCATAGTGAGGTTGGCATGTGGGCAAGGTCATCAGCCCTGACACATTTATCATCATTTACATCACAAACTGGTGTAAATGATGACTGAGATCTAGGATGGCTACAAGCTTGAGTAGATTTGAGTCTGGCGCTTTTAATTTATGACATGGCCTGCGTCTCTTCATAAATTGAATGCCTCCTCCAGCTAGTTGGGACCCATCAAGACGAGCAGAGGACATGCCGGTCTTCATAAATAATGACCTTGTTTGTTTAAGCTCTCCCATTATTTTTTCATTCCTTAAATGGATTGTCCAGGCTTTTGTCCATTGTCCATCATCATCAGTATCAGATCAGCGGGGCCTGGTATGTGTCCTCTTCAGTGTTTACCTGCACACTGTCTACATGGTATTGGGGGTGACGTGTAATTATAGCTGTACCTCCCATTCAAACGAATGAGAACTGTGTCCCCTTCAAACAGCTGATCGGCAGGGGAGTCGGGAGTCAGACCTCTGCAGGTCTGATATTGATAACCTCAATATCTAAAGCATGGACAACCCTTTTAATGATCCACTTTTGGCTTAGAAACAAATGCATTAAAACTTCATGTGTGTATTAAGTCGAATAGATTTGGTTTTGGCCTTACTTAAGAGAGGAAATAAATATCATTGAATGCATTTTAATTTCAACCAGGATCTATTTTCCAATAACCTTAATAACTTTCCTCACTAACATGCGTGCGTTATCAATAGCGTGTTACAGTTATAAATGCCATTGCATTTTATTATGTCATTTTACATGGGTTGTAAATCCAGTTAAGGTTCTAGATTGGAGATGTAATATTTTTTTTTTTTTTGAGAATGTACAAGTGTCCTTCTAGTTTTCCTCCAAGTACACTGGAATTAGTCTATTTGTCTGCAAGTTGATGTTTAACAGTTGGATTGTGCGAGTAAGCCATTAATGAGCTCCCTTCCAAATGGTGCTACTGGGCTTGTGACTGGTGGAGGTGCATTGGGTTTTCTATTGTGCTCAACCAATAACATCTTCCACTGACTAATGAAGGGCAGGGTGGTGTCCAGTCAGGATGATATAAAAGCTCAGGCTCTAATTTCTAGGGCATTTCTGATTCAGAGAGCACCCCACATTCTGCAGGTTGGAAGGTTAGTAATATCCACAAAGATCATTTCGTGTTTTAGTAGATATTTATATTTTTATGTAGTGTCTTTTAACTTATAAACTTGCGATTGATTTTCATTTTATGTATCACTTTGTAATCTATCTATTTGATTGATACAAAGGACATCTAGAGTCTCATGACAGCTTGTACCAGCTTCCTTGTTTCTACCTTATCTTATAAAGTGGAAGCATAAATAAGCATAATTGTGATATCACATGTAACATCTGGCTCAATGCCACATGAGATGTGCTGCGACTGCAACATGACCATCACAAAAAAATCCAACACCTCTGGATTTTTGGTTGCAAGCGGCATACAACTTTGCCATCATAGATGACGATGGAAGTTGCACGTGACTGCAACTTGCTGTGACCTTTCTACAATTTGGCTGTTGTGTTACAGCTAGATTGCAGCTTTATTATTTCACGCAACACGTCATAATATGTACGCTTATTATAGGAATTTCTATCTTTAAGACTAGGTCAGCACAACGGGTTGCAAAAGAGTCTCAGAAAAGTCAGGCACTAATGATTCATTCCTGATGACTGCCTGATGTTTTCTGCATGGGGATAAGTGATCAATAGTGTTGAGCGCGAATTTTAATTGCGAATATTGCCACTTCGAGAATTCGTGAATATTTAGAATATAGTGCTATGTATTCGCGAATAGTGTTGATCGTGAATATTCTAATCGCAAATTTATTGCGAATATCGGCACTTAGCAACATCCCTAGCAACCAATAGTAAAGTTGCCTACCCCTTAGTGTTGATCACGAATATTCTAATCGCAAATTTTGATTGCAAATATATTACATTGTCGAATATTTAGAATATAGTGCTATATATTCATATTCACGAAGTGTTGATCACGAATATTATAATTGCGAATTTATCGCGAATATCAGCACTTAGCAACAACTCTAGCAACCAATAGTAAAGTTGCCTACCCCTTAGCGTTGATTGCGAATTTTCTAATCGCAAATTGTTATCGCGAATATATTACATTGTCGATTTTTGCTATCAAGTAAATAATGACTGGCGATCACCAATTCTCGAATTTATGGTGAATATTCAGCCAAAAATTTGTCAAGTATCGCAAATTCGAATATTGCCTATGCCGCTCATCACTAGTGATCAATACTACAATCACTCATCCCCATACAGTTTCTTTGTTTCCGGGCAGCCGATCCTGGTTTACACTGGATGATCTGTCCAAAAAAATGATTTTGGGTACCACATCAATGACGTGTTTGCTTCTTTATCGGGTGATCTGTGACACCTTCACACAGTTCAGTTACAGAGAACAACCGTTTCTAGTAATGCTCCTTCCTAATACTTGTTCCTAGCATCAGCCAGCTTAAAGGGGTGTTTAAAAAATACATCTAAAAGTAATGGTATGTAACTAGGAGAGGCACTCTACACTTAAAACCACCCAGTGTAGAGTGCCTGTCCGAGTTACATAGAATTAATTAATCGCTTTGACGGGGTGAGTCAAATTGACAAGAGCACCATACCCAGAGCGACAAGAGGGTGTGCCGCTATAGTTTTCTTTTAAGCCATAAAGTTAAAAGTAAGATTACTATTAAAAGGATGACCACAATAGAGAGAACTATGGTCCAAAGACTCATTGCAGCCTCACTTATCAAAATTTCTATTTCTAAAAATAAGGAAAATTACCTTAATTGCGTTTCTGTTTTCTCCCTTTTTTTAGACTTGGAGAAAGCTACAGAAGAATATACAAGTTCTGCACTAAAAATAATGAACCTATAAAAATCAGAGGGAAAGTTCTATAGTTTTAGCATTGGGCATTCACTCGTCAGTATAGTGTCATAAGATCACAATGAATAATTCCCCACATTCATTTTCAGACACTGCTCCCCTTAGTCCAACACGTTTTCAGGTCCATGTGATCAGTGAAGGTTATGACAATCCCACCTGTGAAGGAGATAAGGATCCTCCACAGTATGAAGAGACATCTTTTGCTAGTGAAGACAGACTTAGAATGAATTATGGTCCTGGGAATAGGGAAATGTTCAATGTCCTGCACAATGGAGACACTATTAAGACAGAAGGAAGTTTCCATCCTTACGACACTCACAATAACACATATTACATGAAAACATTTGGTCACAACACCGTGGATGCTGTTCCCAAGATTGACTATTATAGAAACACTGGCAGTCTCTCCGGGATCAAGAAAACCCGACCGAGTCTGGCAGAAATCCATGAGCAGCTGTCAAAGGTAAGTCGCTTAGTAAGTACTCTGCGTTTCGTCTTATTTCTTTATTGCAAAGTAAACCTAGCAGCATCTAAGGGCTGTATTACACCAACAGATTATCTGACAGATCATTGGTCAGATGGCCAATTACGCACACAGATCTTTTGTTATACAAACCAACTATTGGTCCGATTGGACAGATTTTGGTCAGATAATCTGTTGGTGTAATACAGCCCTTAGTGGTATGGACAGACTAGTCTGGCGATCCGTTAAATAGTTCCAGACATTTTCCATTAAAGCGAATGGGCTTTACATGACATCAGGAAAAAGATGAAATAGTCAGATGTGAGTGGTAATTCATGTTATTATAATATGTATTCAATGCATTTGCATTAACTATGTGAATACATTTCTAGGTGTGCGGGAAGGTTGATTTATTTACCCACAGAACTTTTCTTACGTAAGATATCAGAAAAAGATTTCCATAAAGTGGATTTCTATGTCTTTGCTACTATTACTGTATGTACAGGTGAACAGGTGCACCGCTGTACGGGGAAAATCTGTGAATAGGGCTTTATGCACACGACTGTATTTTTCATCCGCGTGCTATCTGCATTTTATGCGGATAACGCACTGGCCCATTCATGCACATGTCCGCATATTTTGTGGATCCGTGTGGCTGTTCTGCAAATTATAGAGCATATTCTGGTCCATTTAGCCGATGAGAATAACCATTTCTATTGATGGGAGTGAGAAAAATGTAGAATAGACACAGAAGGTATCAGTATTTTGCGGATCCGTGGTTTGTGGACCAACATATAGGGTTGTGTGAATGAGGCCTTAACTAACACAGAACTTAACTAGCACTGTTTCTCCTTTATTGTGAGGATTGGTAAGTGTCCTGGCCATTGTAATAAGTGTGGCACCTTTAGTTCTAGTAGCGGTACAGCAGATAGAGACAAGTTGCAGGACAACCATTTAGAAGGTTAGATTGTACATACAGTCATACATTGTTATCTTATGTTTATGAAAGAACGATCAGTTTAATGTATGAGAAACAATGATTTTACCTTTTATTATCCCTTTGTTCACCGTACAGAGACATTCCCAAATTTTTGTTCAAGTAATCACTGCAATTATTTACAAATGGGTCTTAAGTGATAATATCAGTTGATTCCTTAACCCTTTCATGCTCCTTGATGTAGATGTATGTCACTGGTATGTAATGGTCTACACACCTGTGGTTACACACCTATGGTTACACGGACAATATTACAGCAGATTGTAAGCGTTCCTTCCTGACAATCTGCTGATCGCTAGTGTAGGAGACCGCTGTATTTACATGCAGCGATCTCCTCCAGAGAATGGGGAGAAGCGATCGCTAATGCCATTGATATTCCCCATATTGTTTATGCAGCACAATCTGCTGTCAAGTAAGGAAGATTTTTGTGTTCGCACAAACAATCCAATTACCTAATGAATGAACGTTTCATGTCGGCAGGACATTTACACATGCCAGATCATCGCTAACAGGCTTTACTATGAACACTCGTTAGCAATGATCTATGCAATTCTCGGCCTGTGTAAAGGGCCCTTCAGAAGTGTGTGGAGCAGGAGCTGAGTTTGCTGCATACATGGCAAATGCCAGAGGTGTTACATAGCTGACCCCCACCTGCAGCGGACAAGAAAGGAAATAACTCTGATCCTGGCTGTTTAACCCCTAATAGTAGTGCCATCTGAGTGGTTAGACTGAAGAAGGCGGCTCCCTATGTCCCTGATCGCCCCCCTTGACCCAATTGTGGGGTCTTGCAGTGTATTATACAAGCAAACACAAGTTCACATCTCTTAAGGCAGGGATGCCCAACCTGCGGCCCTCCAGCTGTTGCAAAACTACAACTCCCAGCATTCCTGGATAGCCTACATTTATCAGCCTACAGCAGGGCATTGTGGGAGTTGTAGTTTTGCAACAGCTGGAGGGCCGCAGGTTAGACATCCCTGTCTTAAGGGGATTAAAAAAGGTACATAAGTATTTTAAAAAATATAACAAAACATAAATATTTAAAATTAAAACCTCCATTCCCCATTTAACATATAAAAGTAACAGTAAAAAAATGTATATAATTGGTATCACTGCTTACAAATGTGTCCAAAATATAAAAATATCACATTATTTATCTAGAACAGTGAACAAAGTATAAAATAGAAACATTCTTAATACCAGAATTGACATTTGTTGGTCACCTGACCTTCCAAAAAAGTGGAATAAAAATGATTTAAAAGCCATTTATACCTAAAAATAGGACTAATAAAAACTATAGCTCATCCTAGAAAAAAACGATCATGCAGCTCTGTCAACGGAAAAATAAAAAAGTTATGGGAGTCACAATATAGCAGCAACATAAAGCAAATATGTATTTTTGAGTGGTTTTAATTTTTTTTTTAAACTAGTGAAAGAAAATTTTTTCATCACTGATTAATAAAGATCATAGTTTATGCCTGATAAATCAAAAATGTATGATAGTAGCTAACATTTATTGGATGTTACTAAATCCTTAAATAAAAAAAAAAAAAATTGTAGAAAAATAAAACCTTAAAACAAAAACATAAAAATTTGGTATCACCAGAATTGTATTGACCTGTATTTTCATGTCATTTGTACCACATAGTAAACACTAGAGTTGAGCGAAGCGAGCTTCGGAAGCTTTATCTGAGGTTGCGTTGTTCAAAACTTTAGAATAATACCGGCTATCTCTATACAGTATTAGAATATATGGGCTCCGATGAGCCAAAGTTAGTTATTCACGAAGTTGCGTGTGATTTCTTAGAATAATGTCGGTAGTTGATCTTTAAAGTGGAAAACCACTTTAAAACTTCCAACCGAACTCTGCTTTAGTTCCAACTAGTACCTCGGACCCGAAGCCGAGTTCGATTTCAAGTTTTAAAGTGGTTTTCCACTTTAAAAATTAACTACCGAAGTTATTCAACAAAGTCATATGTGACTTTGTGAATAACTAACTTCGGCTCATTGGAGCACATACATTCTAATACTGTATGGAGACGGATCTCGGTACAGTATTATTCCGAAGTTTTGAATGAAGCGACTTCGGATTAAGCATCTGAAGCTCGCTTCGCTCAACCCTAGTGAACACCATAAAAATAAAAGCAAAAAACAATAGGGGAATTACTGTATCACAAAATGTTACATAGAGCAGTAAATGGCATCATCTGATATCCCTACTGGAATATGTCTAGAAAGTCTTAGGCCCCTTTCACACGGGCGAGTTTTCCGCGCGGGTGCAATGCGTGAGGAGGACGCATTGCACCCGCACTGAATCCGGACCCATTCATTTCTATGGGGCTGTGCACATGAGCGGTGCTTTTCACGCATCACTTCTGCGTTGCGTGAAAATCGCAGCATGTTCTATATTCTGCATTTTTCACGCAACGCAGGCCCCATAGAAGTGAATGGGGCTGCGGGAAAATCGCAAGCATCCACAACCAAGTGCGGATGCAGTGCGATTTTCCCGCATTGTTGCTTAGCAAAGGGACCCAATCTCTATTATTTCCCTTTATAACATGGTTATAAGGGGAAATAATAGCATTCTTAATAAAGAATGCATTGTTAAATGATGAGGAAGGGGTTAAAAATAATAAAAGTTAACTTACCTTAGCCACTTGATCGCGTAGTCGCGATCTCTCCTCTCTTTCCCTGCAGCATCTAAGATGTAAAGGACCTGTGATGATGTCACAGCATCACATGGCCCAATCACCTGCTCCATCACTATGGTGATGGAGCATGTGATTGGTCCATGTGACCATGTGACATCATCCAAGGTCCTTAACCACTATCCTCAGGCTGTGGATAGTGGTTGAGGACCTTGGATGATGTCACATGGTCACATGGACCAATCACATGCTCCATCACCATAGTGATGGAGCAGGTGATTGGGCCATCGCCATGTGATGCTGTGACATCATCACAGGTCCTTTACATCTTTCAAGCTAATGGAGAGGAGGCCGGGCTTCGCGATCAAATGGAACAGGTAAGTAATTATTAGTTTATTATTTTAACCCATTCTGCACCAGTTTAAACATTAGGGAGATGGCCAAGGGTATTATTTTACATTATAACTATGTTATAATGTGAAATAATACCAGCGGGACAATTTCTGACCCAAACATGCACTTCTGTGAAGAAGTGCAGGTTCGGGTCTGGGTTACAAAAGTGCCGATTTTTCTCCCGCGCGTGCAAAACGCATGACAGCGCTTTGCACTCGCAGGGAAAAATCGCGGCGATTCCCGCAACGCACCCGCACTGTTTGACGGAGTGCACCCGCAACGCCCGTCTGAAAGAGGCTTTAAAGGGTCACTACTCTGTCACTCCATGTAATCTATTTCTTGTCCTTGCTGTTTAACTTCCTCTTTATTTGAACTTTTGGCACTGCAAATAGCTTTCATTGACTTTTTTCAGTCAATTCATTCACTGCAGCCAGAGAGTGCACCCCGTGACTCAATTAGAGCATGATACGTTTTACTGATAAGTGCAAATGCTGTTCTGTTGACATCTTTATCTAGGCCTATCAAGAGAACAACAGAGCTGTCAAACTGTTATCCTAATTCAATTAATCTACTATTATACAAACAGGGAAAAAACAACAACAAATAAGCCTCAGAAAAACTGTTACACAGCCCGCTCTAATTGAACAACAACCAAAACTAAAACCCTATAAAAGGGGAAAAAAATAAGCAGGACTCAGAACCTTGTATACAAAAAGTATTATATTCTTTATTGCAGCATATATAAATAAATATGTAGAGATAAATCCTGTAAAATGGGGACAAAACCTCTAGATATGGAGCAATGTCCACAAACGCTGTACTAAGTATGGATCCCAAAGCACCCATTTAGCTCCCACAAAAGATGGAAATACATGTACATAACACAAAGGTAGGTAAGCCTGAGCTAATCCAAATTATATCAGGAAATAATGACATCAGCTCTACATAGCAAACCTAATGCTACAGAGGGGGTGAAATACATACCCACTCAAAGGGTTAACCACCCCTGTCGCTGTAGGACCAGGAGAAACACAAAGAAAAAATAAATATAACAAAAACCGAGGTCAGGACAATAACCAACCTGTCAACATGTTTGAGGGAGCGTGGTGCAAGGGGTCCAAGAACACACCTCAACATGCGTTTCGCCTTCGCTACATCAGGAGGCTTAATATGGACGCAGGCGTATTTCTGTTTGATAAATGACCCAAAAAAAGTTTGTATTGTCCTTGAGCCCAAAAATAGTCTGGTCTTTAAAGGTGTTGTCAGAAATAATTAAAAATTTCGGACAATCCATATAATGTCTTAAAACATTCCCGTTTCTCCAAAGCTGTTCTCCAAGGACGGACTAGCCATAGATCCTACAGGTAAATTTCCTGGTGGACCAATTACCAGCCCTCCTCATGACCGCCAGTCAAGTACATAAAGATCTGATACTCTCAGCATTAATTATTGTAGGAGCATCAAGCATTTATGCATCTGGCCAGTTGCTACAGCTGCCCTCCTGATTTCAACTGTATTGTTGTCCTCAGGACGGTGATACAGTTTGATACTCTGACAGGGCGGCAGTAATTTGTGGTATTTGGTTCTGTTTGGGCGGTATTTTGTTCTGTAGTGCGGTATTTCTGGCCCTGCCTACTTATGTTGTACCTGTCAACTTGTGTTGACGTCTTCTGTCTATCTGGCCCCATCTACAACATAGGGCCACTTTTAGGCTTTTTTCCAGGGCCACTTTAAGTTCCCAGCCCGCTCCTGCTGCAGCCAATCACTGTCCTCAGCGGTCTATAGCTGAGGACAGTGATTGTCTGCAGTGCTGAGGTACCGAAACCAGGCACATCACAGCAATCAGCAACAGTATGGTTTATGTCCCTGAATTCAAAACCTCATTGTTGCAGTCAATCACAGTCCTCACCTGTAGACTGCTGAGGACAGTGACTGGCTGCAGAAGTCATATGCCGTATCCAGGCACATCACCACTGCAGTTTTGTTTTTGTTTCTTTTTGTCGAAAGGGGGGAAAAGGGGGTGCGCAGACCAGGGCAGCAAAGAACAGCGCTGTATAATTTTTTTTTTAACTATAAGACATTGTAGGGTTGTCCAAGATTATTAATTACCTCTGACAACTCCTTTAATTGGTTATTGATTAGAACATTTCGATATTTGTCTGTCTCTATGCTTTCCATGCACTGTGGAGGAGACTGTCAGCGTGGCCCACAGATTTTTTGCCTCCTGTCTCAGTATGGTGGTGCTAAAACTGGGTCGTACAAATAAAACCGCATGTTAGACTTGATGCCAGAATTGTACACAACTAAAATAACCATACTAATGGGCAGGATCTCCACTAGTAAGGCCAGCTTCACACATATGCGGCAGTCCAGCTCAGTTCCCCTCCGGCGAGGTGCAGAAAACACCAGAGGGAAACTGAAGCTAGAAATGATCCCATAGTTTTCTATGAGATCATTCACATTCATCTGGTGCATCTCTGGTGATGACGGATGTCAAATGGCGCCGGACAGAAAAATGCTGCACGCGGTGTTCCTCTCTGGGGCCGGATCTGTGCACTGAAGTGCGGTACACGTATATCAGTCATGTCTGGCTCCAGGCCTGAAGTAGCTGGCCGGACACAACTAATATATGTGAAGGGGACCTAAGACATTAGCAGGGATACAATAATGCACACTTACCACTGACTAATGTTGACAATACATATATTAGGAAATTGGAGGCCAGATAGAAAGAATGATTATTGTACATCAGGATCGTCACTTGACGGGAGAATCACATAGAAAGGGAACGCTTTTACTGTTTTGTTATGCAGCCAGACACTTGTGATAGATTTATCAGACGCTCCTGTTGTTGGGTTTATTTTCAGTGTCTGAACCAACCATACAATTTCTTGATTTGGATACATTATCATAAAACACTTTGTTGCTGCATTTTGATCAGCCTGTGTCTAAAAACTTTCAGGTGGAACCAGATAAAAAAAGAAAAAATTGGATATATAATAAAATAGAAATCATTCATCTACTGAAGGCATGGGACATTTATTAAGAAAAAGTTCTGGGCATACATTAAGGGCGAATAGTATAATCTTGTGTGCATACGGGAGAACAGTGAGCCTATTGCTGTATGAATTTCCATAAATAAAATCAGGTTGGCAGCCCCGGTAAATATAGAAGAAGGGGATTTGCATAATGGTACATGCTGAAATGAACAAGTCAATGCGTCAATCCATCTTCACCAAGATGACATGTTCTGATGAAGTTGGATTGACAACACCCAAATGTTGATTAGTTTATGTGAATAAATCTTTTCAAAATTGAATGTTGTCCGAGGTTTATTTCTTATCCTGAGATGCGGGGACAGAGATATGTCAGCTGGTATCAGTAGATTTACTTGTGTTAATAAATAATGACATTCAATATCGTAGACCCTGTCTGAGGAACGAAAACGCATTCCTTGATTTTGCGCGCAGTGCACTTTACGTTCAGTATAAACTTCTGACTATCCCGCCTCAAGGATAAAAGGTTATTGTTCTAAATTCTATATAATTCACCGACAACTGACCAAGTGGCCTTTCTAATCACAGTCTGAATGTACTGATCCTGACTTATAGACCGCTTCCAGTAGACTTTGCACCAGGGCCGAGTAAATAACACGCTAACTGTGCCAGATGGCCGCATACATTTGACACTTTTTGTGCACTAAACTCTAAAGGGACATTTATCAAAGAAAGTGAATCTTACCTACTGCTAGGTATATACAACGTTTATGGGAAGATCAACGATAAGAAATAACACCGACCAGTTTTGAACAGGTTACTGCGCATGTCTGAAGATCTATTGCAGCTGCACTATATTACGGACTATCTGTTTAAATCTTACCTCGTTCAACCTGGGAGAAGAATATCAAGAGGTCAGCATTTAGCTATGTAGCAGGATCCGATCTTACAGTCTTTCTGATAAGGCCTCTTTCACACGACCATATGGCTTTTTCAGTGTTTTGCAGGCCGTTTTTATCTCATACGTTTTTCCGTTTTTTGTTTCAATTTCAGTTCCGTTTTTCCGTTCCATTTTTCCGTATGGCATATAAAGTATACAGCAACTACATAGAAAAAATTGGGCTGGGCTTAAAATTTTCAATAGATGGTTCCACAGAAAAAGGGAATAGATACGGAAGACATACGGATGCATTTCCGTATGCATTCCGTTTTTTTACTTGAATGGAGCCACAAATCATGATTTGCAGGCAATAATAGGACATGTTCTATATTTAAACGGAACGGAAAAACTGAAATATGGAAACGGAATGCACACGGAAACACTTGCCTTTTTTTTTGTGGAACCATTGAAATGAATGGTTCCATATACAGACCGTATATGGAACAAAAAAAAACGTTCCTGTGGAAGAGGCCTAAGTCTGATGAGTTTGTGATAAGGCTCATTTGCCCAACCTGGTGAGATCTTGATAGACATTCACTATAGTGCATACCGCAGTCACCAACAGAATTGACCTCTACCCTTCCACCTGCTCTTTCCTCTTTCATTGTATTTCTTAAAGTAGCATTCTCCAACCAGTGGATTGGGAGGCACATGTGGTTCTCAAGTCCCTGTATGTGATTACCCAGCTGTTGGCAGCCGGATGTTATGGTGCATTGGTGGCACCAGTGATGTCGCAGCATTAGTAGAACCAGTAGGATCAGAACCATTTTACTGGCAGTTAAGATTAGGGTAAAAGCCATATTGTCCGATCATATATTTACTTGGCTTTTTCCATTTTAATATTCTATGTAGCTCAGCTCATTCTGCTACACTGTTTCTATAACTTCCATTCACTTCTGTGGGAGTTACGAAAACAGCTTAGCACAGTCACCTTGGCTGTTTCTGTAATCTGCGGCATACGAGAGGTATTCTGATCTCAGCCGTTAATATCTGAAATGGGAATAACCCTTTAATGCCTCTTTTGGTTTGACCAAATTATTTTGTACAACTGAACGTTATTTATATATTAATGGGGTGGCAAGTTATCTCCTATCCACAGGATAGAAAGTAACTAGAAGGTGGAGGTTCTACCACTGGAATCCTTACCGTTCACAAGAACGTGGACTCCATTCCCCTGCGGGACACTCGAAATGAACAAAGCGGCAGGTCCTGCATGTACTCCGGCCTTCCTGCAGCCCTATTGATCTCTATAGCAGATACTGAGACGGCCGTGTGCAGTGCTCAGCTATTTCCAGGACTCCCATAGAAATAAATGGCGCAGCAATGCGCATGCCCAACAGAGGACCTCTGTTCTCAGGATCGGTGGGGGTCCCAGTAGTATTAGTTATCCCTTATCCTGTAGATATCCTGGTTATAACTTGCCACAACTGGAAACCTCTTTAAATATTCCGCAGGGGAAATTATCATAGTAAGCGGATATTCACATGCACATTTGTTGTAGAAATCTCTGTGAACCAGTTCCATTCATCTTTATGGGGTTATTTTGGTGGCATAGATTTCTGGCAGTCCCGTGGAACAGTCACAGAAATGTCTGCAACAAATGTATTAGACCTCACCCAGTCAAAAGGACAAAGAAAGTTATTTTAATAACATAAATGTGGTTACTGTTATTTTAGCTGCAGTTATGGATATATTTAATTGTCTATGTGAATGTTACACTACATTATTCATTACATTTCGCTACCTTATATGGGGCAATGCAAAATGAGTGGAATTGCCTGTGTAGTCCCTCAGGGGATGAATCTATAGAGTTACGTGCTTTATGACTTATAGGTTTCTTAGGGCAGCTCTGCTGGTAAATGAGTAATTGTAGCTGCAAACACAGGAATTCAGAGCGCATTAATAGGACATTAAGAAGCGTTATTTATGGTAATGGAGTGTGAAAGTATGCATTAATTCTGATCATGCAGGAATCAACTGGTTTCAGGTGGCAATAATTGAAGGATTTTCTTTATCGGTTAAAATTTGGCTCCGTGCTTTTGCTACAAATAGAATAATACATATTCATTGGTTGGGATGCTTTCCTGCTCATTGTGTTAACCACTTCCCTATCAATAAAAACAGGAAAGCATTGCATAGTTGTACTAAAGGCAGCTCGACCTTTTCATGAATAATCACCATTTCTGTGCTCGATCATTAATAATATACCAGGGTTGGGCACTGAAATATTAGTTATTTATACTGTGCCACTGTACTGGAGTGTATTCTGCCCTGCAGAGTACCTCACATACAGCTTTATACTTGCAACAAGCCCAGAGGAGAGCACAGGAGTTATAGTAGCAAGAATGGTGGTCATAGTACTCCCTCGCTCTGTCGCCCCCTCCTAGGCTGGGCTGGGATGGGAAGGGCACCCCTGTTCTTTCCTTCTGGGCATTCTCTGGTCTTGGGGGTTCTTCTTCCTGGTGTTGGCTGAGGTGCCCTTAATGTTGAGGGTTGCGTTGAGGTGTAAGGCATGGTCCCTCGGTACAGCTGTAGATGTAGATGTCCCCCGCATTTGTGTGCATGAGCTGTAACAATGCATGGAATAGTGAGGCCAGGTTAACAGCAGAACGGTTCTTTACTGAGAATTAAGTTCAGACACATCAGTTACAGTTCTCAGCATGCACTGGACTGCCAGATGTTACACAAGTGCACTTTAGACAGTTCTTACGGGTGACATGGATGCACAGGTAGTTAAAAGGCCAAGGTGCTTCTTTAGAGCAATTCTCAAAGTGCACTGTTCTAGCTGCCTTTTGCATAAGCCTCCGGAAATGAGGGCGCACGCTTTCTCTGGTATGGTGCAATCACAGGATGGACCCTAACAGCAGACTACGCTTCTCTTTCTTCTGCCATGCTTTTCCAGTAAGGTTCTTTTCTGGCCTGGCATAATCTAATCCAGGGATGGCTTCTCTGTCAGCTACCCCATTTTGCATCTGCTTTACTGGACTGCAATCTGTTTCAGACTAGACTTACTAGAATGTTCTTACTCCTCCTCTCTATATAAGGAGGGTGACACCAGCCCCATCAGAAATGTATGTACCATACAAAAATACATGTCCAGAGAGAGCAATAATATGGGGGCTATTTGTGAGATATCAGGACTCACTGCATCCCTCAAGATCTACTGTGGATGGTCAATCACAGCACTAGATACTGACATAGGGCGCCTTGCGCAGTATACGCTGGTTCCTCCTTACTATTAGCCAAACTACAGACGGCCTGCACTCTCATGGAGCCCAGCATAGAATGAAAGTAGTCCCAGGCCCTATTCACCATCAGAACGTTGTGTTTGATGGTGTACACATGGGCGTAGCTATAGGGGGTGCAGAAGTAGCAGTCGCTACCGGGCCCAGGAGCCTGAGGGGGCCCAAAGACCCTTGTGTCGCATAAGAAGATACACAAAGCACTGAGGGAAGGGGGGCCCAAGCTGAACTCTTGCACCAGGGCCCATGAGCCGTTAGCTACGCTCCTGGGTGTACACAATATCCTGGCAGCGACCATCTACCTTTAGTGTGTGCCAAGCTCCTCCTGAGAGTACGAGCCCCATAGCGGCTGCTACTTCAGTAGTTTCACCAGGGTAATAAAATGACACTTAGCACAACAAAAGATATTGAAAATGTCAATTTATTGTTTGTTATCTTCTGACTGTTCAAGCTTTCAGTCGAGCTAGCAAAAAAGCCAAACACAAGCGCTTGCCAACTGTGATCCAAAGGTCCATGTTCATCTCAGCATGAGCTGGACCCCGATACACGTTTAGTGTGGCAAGTTTCAACAATCAGTTTTGTTCCATGTCCAGAAATACCCTGTGACAGCATCCGGATGTCTGCAGCTTCAATGGCCAACATCATTGCAATTCATACATTGCTACCAAATATTTTGTTATGTGAGTCCGCCACTGACCTCTATCTATCTATCTTGCTCATAAACATGTGATTTCAGAAAGTCTGCCTCAAGATTCCAAACAGAGAAATAATCTTTTGGCCTTTTGCAGATTTGCTTCTACCTTCTATTTTGCTGCTGTGTATGTTTTTTCATTTACTCCAAACCAGTTTATATCCTGCAGAGAAGAGATTTTTGTTTGCTATGTTTTTATCTTCTCTGTGAAATGAAGCATAATGCTATCAGCATACACTCTATCAAGTATTTCATAGCCCTTTGTGGAAATAATTCACTTCAATCTCTTTTTTCCATCTCTTCTACATTTTAATAAAGCCACATAGGTCCAATCTCTGTATCTATAATCCTTTAAATTATAAACTCATATGAGTGTACTTGTTTCCTACTGTACCTGCTACTGTTAATGGTTGAGGCTGTGGTTATACTGACCATTGTACTTCTGTACTGTATTACACATTTTCATCTGTTTTGTAAAATATTATACAATGCTATCATTTATTCCTATTGCTTATTTTGGGCCAACATGTTCTGCAGCCCCTCCCCCCAGTGGGGCTAGCAATCTAATTCTAGTTTTACACTATCACTAAAATCTTCCAGCAGACTGTTCATCTGCCAGAGTTCATTGTATTTGGCAAAGCCAGAAAAGCACCGCCAGGCCCCATTGACTATAATGGGACCCAGCGGGGATCCAGTGCTTTTTGTCTGGCCGAATCCCGGCACTAATGCCGAAAACAGGTCAAATCCCCACCGGGTCCCATTATAGTCAAAGATATTATCTGGCTATGCCAGATACTATCAACTCTGGCAGGCTACTCCTCTGCCAGTAAAGCCTACTGAAAGATTTTAGTGCTAGTGTGAAACTAGCCTAAGATCTTAATGTCAAACTCACACTATATAGCACAAACAATATATTATATATAGGGAAATTATAGGGAACGATCATTCATCTGAACGTTCGTTCCTCATAATTAGCCCTTGTGAAGGGGCCGTTTCTATCTCTTAGGCTAAAAGCTAACCCCTGCCTTATCAATCTGTAGAGTTCTTTAATCAGCCCACAGTGTACTTTCCTCAGTCTTTAGTTTTATTCTGAGGCATGCAGAGCTTATTTCATGAATTCTGTAGAAAAAAAAAGGGGGGGAAAAATGGAGGCATGGTTCATCACTTATTGTATTATGGATCTATTCTGCCCTAGTAACATGGATTCTATTGAAGAATTTGGTGACTCACAATAGGACAGTACACTCATTTCTAAAGGCCTGTCATTTGGACCTGTAGGGGCAATCTGCATCATCATACAGGGTCCAGGCATGTAACTTTGCCATGTGCATGAGCCCTTAGATTTTATTGATGTTAATTTACTATAAAAATAATAATTATATAATGTAATTATAATATTTATAGAATTATATTAATCTACTATAAAAAAATATTTATGATAAATACCCTCAGTGTATCAATAGCTCCAATACTACATTTACCATCTTATGAGCTCAAGAAAGCCCACTCAGCTATTATCGGTGACTAGCATTCTCTGTGTAAGTGTGTATACATACAAGGCTGTCAGTCACTGATAGCTGTACACAGGGGAGGTGTTATCAGTGATTGATAGCATTCTCTGTGTAAGTGTGTATACATAGATAGCTGTCAGTCACTGATAGCTGTACACAGGGGAGGTGTTATCAGTGATTGATAGTATTCTCTGTGTAAGTGTGTATACAGAGATAGCTGTCAGTCACTGATAGCTGTACACAGGGGGGGTGTTATAAGTGATTGATAGCATTCTCTGTGTAAGTGTGTATACATAGATAGCGGTCAGTCACTGATAGCTGTACACAGGGGGGGTGTTATCAGTGATTGATAGTATTCTCTGTGTATACAAAGATAGCTGTCAGTCACAGTTAGCTGTACACGGGGAGGTGTTATCAGTAATTGATAGCCTTCTCTGTGTAAGTGTGTATACATAGATTGCTAACAGTCACTGATAGCTGTACACAGGAGGGGTGTTATCAGTGATTGATAGCATTCTCTGTGTAAGTGTGTATACAGAGATAGCTGTCAGTCACTGATAGGTGTACACAGGGGAGGTGTTATCAGTGATTCATAGTATTCTCTGTGTAAGTGTGTATACATAGATACTTTAGCTGTCAGTCATTGATAGCTGTACACGGGTGAGGTAATTGATAGCATTCTCTGTGTAATTATCTATATAAAATCACAGAAAATAATGCACTATAATAATAGATGCAAGCATAACATATGGACTAAGCCCTCACTCTTGATAAAATCTGAGACACTTGGTCAATACATTTTGATCAAAATACATCTAAGCCCACCTACCAGGCGACAAGGTAGTCTCAGTTCAGGCGGGTTTTTTCTGTGAATGAATTATCTATATACCAATAGCTGTTAGTCATGGCCTTGTGTACAACTGAAGTTAGAAAAGCAGAGATATAAAAGTATAAATTACAAGTTTTATTGAATGTTTTAACAGTACCGAAAAAAGTAAATACATAAATAAATATACAGCAGAAAGAGATGAGAAGATTGCTATATAACATGATGCCTGCAGGTTGTACTGCATTTCTTGATGACAGGTTCTCTTTTAAAAGCCTTTTCAGTGCTGCAATACTTATTATCACCTCGTTTCTTACGGGAAAACAAGCTCCAGACAAAGCCAGTTCATTGCAGGTGAAAGTGAAGTAGAAAATCACTAGAATATTCACGCAAACCAAGAGCATTAAACTAAAAACCAATAAGATCCCTGTAAATGTCATAGCAAATATCAAGCAAATGTCATTTCCCATAAAGAGTTAGGGTACAGGGGTGACTCTGAATAAATCATAACCGTTGGGGCTCTGTTCCTATTTTCAATCAAATGAAAGTGTTTCATCAAAAATTCTATAGTATTCTATCACAGTTCCATAGAATTGCCAATGGATTTCTAAGACAACAAGGACTTTGACATTTTCCACAATCTTATTCTCATATCACTCTCACATTTCAGGGAACTGCCGTATCTCAATAGTATTTTGAATAAGGTTTTATCTTCCTCCGAATCAAACCGGGTTTGAGAAAGCTTGAACCTGAGTGTTTGTTTTAACTGTGTGACTATAATATAGTGCTACTATTCTTCAATGTGAAATAGGTGAATATACCAACATGAATTTTATTCTTAATTATATAGGACGTAGCAGTGACTCCTGGCTCCGTTTCAAATGGAGAAGGTGCTTTGGGCGATGAAGAGCAGAATCAAGAAGATCAACAGAAGGGAGGATTTGTAAAATTTGGATGGATAAAGGGTGTTCTGGTGAGTTGGCAGCCTCTTGTATAAAATATTGTTATTTTTTTAAATAACAGGAGTTGGCAAAGTGCATGGGTTAAATAAAAAAATCCTTGTGAACAATAGTGAAGAACATTCTATAGTCAAAGCGATATTCCTATCTGGACATTTATGGCATGTTGATATGATATGCTATAAATGCTAAACAGGTGCAAGTCCCACCTCTTGGTCCTGCTCCTACCTCAAGAACCAGGTGCCACCATGAATGGAGAGCAAGGTGCGCATGTGTGGCTTTCTCCATTCACTGCCATAGGACTTCTGAATATAGTCAAGTGGTGGCTCAGCTATTTTCAAAAGATCCATAGCGGTAAATGGAGGGTTGGCTGCACATGCATAGCGTTGTCTTTACTCAATGCTAGAGGACTTCCAAAAATAGTTGAGACAGCTTTCATAAGTGTATGGAGAGGATGTTGCGAATGCACAGTGTGTTCTTCATTCATGTTGGAGGCTTGTTCTTGAGATAGGAGAAGGTCCTACAGGTGGCACCGGCATATTAATATGCTATAAATGTCCAGATGAAACAACCCCTTTAAAAACTTAGCTTATACTGATTTTTACTTACAAGATATTTTTGTCTTTCATCTTTACTATTCACATTATAGTACATCGAAAAATTAATTCAAAACTCTGCTAGCTTCTGTGGACCAGAGAGCAGTGTACTGTGGGAACTTATGCACTTAAAACGTAGCTGCTAGGTCACATGTCTGACAGTCGTGTTGAGGAAATCTGCGGTCTGTTTTCATGATAGCAGATATTTGAAAGCAACTCTCCCCTAGCGATATGCCCCCATTGTCTGAGATGGGACAACCCAGCTGCTTACATTCTTGCCTTTTAGACTATATTATCTTACATTAAAAAAGCAGTGAGTAAATAGTCATATAGTGAGTAAAAGGTAATAATAAGATATTCATCTAATATTTCCTATATTTTTCTTATAGGTCAGATGCATGTTAAATATATGGGGTGTGATGCTTTTCATTCGCCTGTCATGGATTGTTGGTCAAGCAGGAATTGGTAAGTGTGTACTTGTACCCTCCACCTGTCATGTGATAGGGCTGACACCAGTGCTGTATACTTAAAGGGTTATTCCTATCTCCCTAGCTTTTTCCCCCAGATGATGACTATAGGTGAAAATAAACATATCTGGCATTGTAATTGTTTTTTCCTGCTATCCATCTTTTTCACTTGTGCCTGGACTGCTGCTTGTTCTCCAGCTTCAGCTGGATTGCAGGTGGCACTAATCCCTTACCAACACATACACAGCTAGCGGTGCTGCAATGACATCACATTGTATGTGCTCACGCCTTGCAAGGAGGTAATGTGCATGCACAAGCACCATCGCAATTGCCCGGCCATGCACAAATCAAAATCCTGAGCTGGAAATGGGCAGCTGTGACCATAGGCAGCAGAAGTGATACGTAGCTGGGGACATGGGTGGAGAAGAAGCAAGAACTAAACATCAGTAAACTGTTGAAAAATCTGTGCATTTGCAAATATCAATATATTTTTTATTATCTATCATGTTAAGCTGGATTGCCGACATTAGAATACCCCTTTAACTAGGTGCCCAATAGTCCAGGAACAATTACCATGACATTATATTGAAATATTTCTACAGTTTTTATTTTTATTTTTTTAACTTTGATACGGGACAGACACAATCCTTCTAGCGCACACCCCAAATGTAATTGTATACAGTTGTATATATATTTCACTGACTCCCATTGTAATATATAGTTATATTGAAAACCCTACTTCCATATCTTAATTTAACGCAATAGGTATATGCACACTATGCAGTCGGTGCAGATTTTCATGCAGTTTTTACTGCATTTCTACACCAAATGGCCACCAAAAACTGCACAGATTTTGATGCATATTTGCACCAGATCACAAAATCCACCACCAATTATGTTAATACAACTGTGAAAAACCCTTTCAGTTGAGTACCAACTGACCATTAAAAACTTGCAAATTCCCAATAAAACCAACAATGTATTAAGATCTTAATAGGGAAGTAACTTATACATTTCAGAATATACAATACAAACTTTGGGGGTCATTTACTATGCTGAAATACGCCTAAATTAGGGGGATTTCAGTTGCTACAAAAGTAGCAGATATTTTCAATGGCTCTCCCTTCAGTTGCTATATGCGACTTTGCCCTGCTCACGCCAGGTCAAAATAATTTGGTGTGCTGTGGGCAGGTAAGGGGACAGGCCGACAGGCCCGTCTCATTCACGATTTTCCACACCTGTTTTAGGCGTAGTAAAAGGTCTAAATGTAAGGCTACTTTTACACTAGCGTTAATATTTTCCGGTATTGAGATCCGTCATAGGGTCTGAACACCGGAAAACAACGCTTCCGTTTTGTCCACATTCATTGACAATGGGGACAAAACGGTACTGAACAGAACGGAATGCTCCAAAATGCATTCCGTTCGTTTGGTTGCGTTCTCATACCACACATACAACACAATAGAAAACGGATCCGTCCCCTATAGACTTTCAATGGAGTTCATGACGGATCCCTCTTGGCAATGTCAAAGATAATACAACCGGATCCGTTCATAACGGATGCAGATGGTTGTAGTATCAGTAATGGAAGCGTTTTTGATGAACCCTGCCAGATTCAGCAAAAACGCTAGTGTGAAAGACAGCTCAGAAGCTGTCTTAGGCCTCATGCACACGACCGTTGTTTTGGTCCGCGTCTGAGCTCCATATTTTGCTGCTCGGGCGCAGACCCATTCATTTCAACGGGGCCGCAAAAGATGCGGACAGCACTCCGTGTGCTCTCCACATCCGTTGCTCCGTTCCGTGGCCCCGCAAAAAAAATAGAGCAGGTCCTATTCTTGTCCGTTTTTCGGACAAGAATAGGCATTTCGACAATGGGCCGCGTTCCATTCCACAAATTGCGGAACGGAACGCGGAACAGCTTCCATGTTTTGCGGATCCGCAAAACACCTACGGTCGTGTGCATGAGGCCTTACATTTAGAAATGTGCTGGAGGCGCAGAAGTTATGGAGAGGCCTGTGCTTCTTCATAACTTCAGCGGATCCACTGCCAGTTTAGGGCTTTATTAGGAGCAGTCTAAAACGCTGGTCTTAATAAATGTGCCCCTGTATTTTTGGCGCCAAGTACAAATAAAAACCTATACATTTGTCCTTTCATCTTTTGAATATATCTATATATATCATAAAATAGTGCAGCTGTCTTGTATACAAGTTACTAGTATTAATAATCACGGTAGTATAAAACAATAAGCCCATGATATTACTTATGGTCAGAATTCTGCGTGCGACTACATTATTATGGGCTACTCCATTGCCTTCCTGGCGGAGCTTCCCCCTGTGATACTCATTACTCACACTCAGTGGCAGTGATAAGGAAATGCAATGTTATCTGGTCTTTCAATTTGAAACTGAAATCTCATAACTCAGCATTTCTCAAAAGTTATGTTATTGAATAAAATCCCCTATTTCCAATGTTATATTTAGATCATATTTTGTTGGATTAAGGTGAGTTTCACACCCCACAAAGGCTGCAATTTTGTAGTAAAATTTTAAGACAGTGGCGATGATTTATCAACACTGGTATAAAGGAAAACTGGCTTAGTTGCTTATGGCAACCAATCAGATTCTATCTTTTATTTTTCAGAGCTCCTTTGGTAAATGAAAAGTGGAATCTGATTGGTATGGATTTTCCTTTACACCAGTTTTGATAAATCTCCCACAGTTTTTGGCTCCCTCTTTATAGAGGAAAAAAATGTCTCATAAAAACGCAAGAAAAATTTATAACTACAAAACACTACACCAAAAAATGCTTGTAAAAAAACGCATGACTTTTAGTATGGGAGCAGATTAAAGCTTCATTCACAAATAGTTTGTAGTCATTTCATATGGGCACAATTTTTTACGTGTTTTTTTCATGCATTTTTGTTTCTAAGAAGCCTATGGGAAAATGCATGAAAAAAAAAGGTTATACTTACAGAACACTGTGTGGAATAAGATGAGAAAAGGGAAAAAAACAATTGGAAACAAGTTTCTAGTGCACATTTAGAACAAAGCAAAAAAAATAAAAATGTATCCACAGGTGTCCATAGCCTTTAATGTTGAGTACTGTGAAGGGAAAGAAACATGAGAAGAAAATTTGATAAGCTGATCTTCCAATCTGGGGGTCTGACACTCAGCACCCCCACTGATTAGCTGTTCCCACAAGCCTTAGATACCGGAACTAGCACTTTGATCGGGGCAAGAAGCGCTGGGTTGCTGCAGCTCAGCCCCCTTTCATTTGAATGGGACCTATCCTGAGGATAGGTCATCAATATCCGGAGCGTGGAAAACCTCTTTAACTGTAAACGTTTTGAGATAGGCAGACTTCTTCCATTTTTCTTATACACATATAACATGCAGAAGCATATACAGTACATGTAGAGTAAAGAACATCTCTATCTAAGATACTTTACATACAGAATTTTTAGTGTAAGGGATCGCTCTCTCTCAGGGGGCTGCAATCACAGACTTCTCCTGTGACGGTGCTTTATTTTGGCACTTCAGCACCATCACACACGTAAACATTGAAAATAAACACCCGACCGCCTGGGCTCTACCTAATACACGTGTTGTCTCTACCTCACCTATAGCGCGCCGTTCACACACGGGATTAGATCCAGCAGCCTCCAGGCTGTGACCACACCAGCACCCTTGGGGTGTGATGGTCCAGAAGTCCTCCCAACTCTGACCGTGCGACCCTCTTTCCGTAGGCGTCGCTGGGCCCATCCAAACTTCAGGCTTTACAAAGCCTCGTGGTCCCTCAACCCTCTTAGCTGAGACCACACAGAGCCTCTCAGGCTTCCTCAGCCTTTCTTCCTCCAAGTCATACACAGAGGGTTGTTTTATCACTCCTTGATTACAGCAGCAGGCCTCACCTGCGATCACCTCCGGCAAAAGACAATACATGTAGTGAAAGGGTGTGGACTGGCAGATCCCACTACCAAGCCTACCCCCCAGTCCACATGAAATCCAGCCCAGAACAACATCTAAACAAAACTGTCACAGCAAACTACATCCAGCAACCCTGCTATGCCCAAAGAGCACATGGCGATTATGTGATCACTGGATCCAATAGAGGTATTTGCTCTATTCATTGCCTTGAGCTCATTGAGCACTCTGGGGGAGATTTATCAAAAATGGTGTAAAGGTAAATTGGCTTAGTTGACCATAGCATCCAATAAGATTTGACCTTTCATATTTCAGAGCTCCTTTAGAAAATGAAAAGCTGGAATCTGATTGGTAGCTTTGGCCAAGTAACCCAATTTTCCTTTACACCAATTTTGATAAATCTCCCCCATTGTACCCTGAAAAAGAGAAGGCAGAAGTAGTTATAAACCACTTCTGTCGTCTCTTGATTCCTGGCTGCTAGTCTTGAGCAAACTTGTGTTTTCAAGTTTGGTGTACAAGGTTCGGGTTATCTAAGAATTCCGCTATGGATGCCGCTACCACGGATCATAAGTTATGGTCCGTGGTAGTGGAATCCATAACAGAATTCTTAGATAATCCCAAACTGAACTTTATACGCAGAACTTGAAAACACAAGTTTGCCCATCCCTACTGGCTGCCCGACAGCTGGTGACCTAACCTGCTCTTGTTAGATTGCAAAAACAGGATCATTTCTGCAATGACAGATTGGGGATCGCCTGTTAAAAACAGAGGCTGGTGTCCTGAGCTTGAAACTTTAGACATTTTTACACTGTAAGGCCTCTTTCACACAGCCGTAGTTTCGCCGTGCCCGTGCTGCAGGCTGCAAATTGCGGCCTGCAATGCACGGGCACCGAACGTGGGGCAGCCGCTGCAGATCGCGGATCCATTCACTGGAATGGGTCCGCGATTAGAGTTGAGCAAACTTCTATTTATGGTTCGGCGTCCAAAGTTCGGGTTTGGGTTATCGTAGCATCCCATTATGGATTCCGCTACCGCGGACCATAATGGCATTTGGAATCCATAAGGGGCTGCTTCATTGAACCTGAACCTTGGACAACCCTAAGGACCTGGGGTGACGTCACCGTCATGTGATCAGAGCAGGGGGCGTGGCTCAGCACTGGATTGGATAAGAGGTGATCCAGTACTGAGCCACGCCCCCTGCACTGATCACCTGATGGTGACGTCACCCCAGGTCCTTAGTGTTGTCCAAGGTTTGGGTTCAATGAAGCGGCCCCTTATGGATTCCAAATGCCGTTATGGTCCACGGTAGCGGAATCCATAACAGGATGCTACGATAACCCGAACCCGAACTTTGGATGCCGAACTAAAAATAGAAGTTCGCTCATCTCTATCCGCGATCCCTCTGTTCCGCAAAAAGATAGAACATGTCCTATCTTTTTGTGGTGCGGAAGGACGGAATGGAACACCGGAAAGCACTCCATTGTGCTTCCGTAGTGTTCCGTTCCGCATATCCGGATTTGCGGACCCATTGAAATGAATGGGTCCGCATCTGTGATGCGGAACGGCAACGGAACAGTGCCCGTGTATTGCGGATCCGCAAATGCGATCCGCAATACAGGCACGGCGCTCCTACGGCCGTGTGAAAAAGGCCCAAGTGTGCTGGCAGATTCTCTTTAAAATGTTTCTTAGCCTGCGCAGGTCAGATCGTGCAGTATAGGACCCTAATTAATATTACAGCAACCTGGATAAACAGTGCCACTGGGCCAGAACATCAGTAACATGACACAATAGCACTGTTGCTTTGACTGGATTTTGGCAGGTTCATAAATGATTCTTATTTGCTCAGCAGGAAATCTCTACTGGCCAGTATTTTATATCTAGGACGTGACATAGACGCAGGTTATGCTACAGTCTGCATTCAAATATGAAAAAAGTTCATAATGCCACATGAGAAATTCAATCAAGCAGCCTCGGTTCATAAAAACGGGAATTCATTTCTCAATCTGTGATGAAAAAAACCTCCTGTGTGACCTTAGTCTTGAGAAACAGGATTTTGCCCATACATCCTCCTAATTGCACAGTGTGCACCGATTGTGGCATAAGGACATTCTTACCCACTGGCACTTTTTAATTGTGCGCTCATCATTCACTTAATGAGAATAGCTTATGCCGGAGCTGTAAAATAGAATTGGGTCATTTGGGATGTATAGAAAGATTGTTTCTTACCAAAGACAAATATTACCAATCGAAAAAATTCTCATTTTCTCTGGCCTGCACTTTAGCATATGTTGTGCCTGACAAATAAGTGCTCGGTGATTTTATGATGCATATCAAATGAAACCTTATAGCCACAGGGGTACAGCCACGTCTCTGTCCTGCCATTAAAAGGGAGCGTTTGAAAGCTGCCAATTCTTAGCTTAGGGCTTTCATGCACAATTAGTTTTCTAAGGGCAGTTTGGTAACTTATTTGGGTCATTAAGAAGTATTACTTTCCTCCCAGGTGTGAGAAAAGCCAGAAGGATATTCCTCTTAGAAGTTATTTATCTTGTGAACTGTGATGAAATTGTTAGATTTCCCTCCAAATGTGCTTCTATCAGTAGTAAACATTTCATACGGTCCTTAATTTAACATAAGCATTTTCAGTCTTATATGAACATGGCTGTTCCGGCAGTCTCTCTGGAGTTGTGGAGAAGTAAATTATTTGACAAAATTGTTTTGGATCCATAAGTCCGAGGGACAGGTTAGTCTTAGAAACATATATACAGTGGTCCTGTAGCCATTTCAGTTTGAAGAGCTTAAGATTATGTTCACGTGACTGGTGCAGTCTGGTCTCGGATGATAAGCTTGAAGCCTAGTTCTAACTTCAGTGATTTGGCCAGTGATTTCTATCAGTGATTCTGAGCCAAAAAAACAAGCAAGGCAATGTTCACATATGCGCTGTGAACTCTGGCAGTCTGTTCCGACGCATAGCCGGATACCACCGTGCACCATCAGATCCCCAGTCTTTGTAATGGGAGGGATATATGCAGTGACTGGTTCAGAGTGCCGGAGTTTACAGCGCAGATGGGTCAAAAACACAGAACATGTGCAGATCTTTCCATTATATCTTATCATTGTGAAGTCTCCAATCCTGGTTTTGGTTCACTATCACTGATGGAAATCACTGATCAAATCACTGAAGTGTGAACTAGGCCTGAGTTCTTTTGCAGATTCTGACATTTTTTGCCAGCAAAAGGTCAAACACCATGACTGAACCTTACAGACCCTATTATAGGTCAATTAGGTCCACAGAGTCTCCTGTCTAATAACAGTACAAAAAAACTGAAATGACGCATATGTGTAGCCAGCCTACATTGTAGTTCTCCTGTAGTCAGGGCCCTGTACAGATACTGGGCCATTGTAAATAAATATATCATTTAGTAAAACATCCTCTACTTTTATTATTATTACTGAAAAACATGGTATTTGTAAAAAAAAAAAAAACTTTCATGAAAAATTGATCTCCAGATCTAAGTTGTGAAATTTCTCGCCCCATACTTTTCAGTCATATCCTCTCCTCACCCCTGGTTGACCTAACTGATAGAGAAGTAGCCCTGCTCACAGCTGAGCCGTGGATACAATTGTATCCAATCTAGGCAATGCTCTGTGAGCTAAACAGTCTACAGTCTGATACACTGTAGCAAAATTAAAGGCTAGATATGTGCCGCGAATGACGTCTTTAGATCACAGGGTATTGTTTAGACTATATATATTTGTACCCCCTCCTTAGGTTAGATATCCAATAGCTATCAACCCCCTTTCAGCTCCCCTATTCTCATACACTTTTGGTTTGGCTTAACATGTATGTGTATTCTATGAGGGCAGAGAAGGAAGCTGCTGCCAGACACTTCAGGTGGCGGCTTACCTCCTGGGAGAACAAAAGGATTGGGCGAAAATATTCATCTTGTCAGATCCTTCTCTCCCCGACATCATCTGCTATGTGTCATCCACAGATCCCCCCCATAGCAGTGCCATCCCCAGATGCCCCCATACTGTGCCATCCACAGATGCCCCCATACAGTGCCATCCCCAGATGCCCCCATACAGTGCCATCCACAGATGCCCCCATACAGTGGGTGTGATGACCCCTAATACAGGGGGTGGGGGTCAGCATCTTATTTGCTAATGGCATCGGGGCCCGGTGCAGTAACTGTATTCTACTACACCGGGCCCGCTGTAGTAATGTTATAGGCAGTGATTAAAACTATAATCTTCATTACACTAAATCCATGCTGTATTACCCTACCTACTATAATGTACGATCGCAGACAAGAGGCCGGGCGGACGGCGGCAGCGTAACTGACTACGTCACGCGCCTGCGCCGCCTGTTTCATTCATAAAGTGGGTGGAGCAGGCGCGTGATGTTACACTGCCGCCTCCCGCCCGCCTAGTCTCCTGCCTGCGATCGTACATTATAGTAGGTAGGGTAATACATGCATGGATTTAGTGTAATGAAGATTATAGTTTTAATCACTGCCTATAACATTACTACAGCGGGCCCGATGTAGTAGAATACAGTTACAGCACCGGGCCCCGCTGTCATTAGAAAACAAGACTGCCGCCCCAAGCCCCTCCTCCCTGATAAACACGCCGGCTGTGCTGTTCAGCAACGCGGTGGTGTATCAGTGTTTGCCGCTTCGCCCCATAAGACGCAGCACTATTTTTCGCCCACTTTTGGGGGGAAAAAGTGCGTCTTATAGGGCGAAAAATACGGTAACTCATCTGTTTTTCCGGATGACATCCGGAGAGACGGATCCGTTATTGCGATGCATTTGTGAGAAGGATCCGCATCCTGATCTGTCTACAAATGCTCTCCGTTTGCATACAGATTGCCGGATGCGGAACTGCCTGCCGGATCCTCACAATGCAAGTGTGAAAGTACCCTATGAGTGTCGTCTAACAGTACACTGATGTGTATGGGGGTCTTTACGACTAGTTCACAGTGCCATCTGTCCAGATACCACACCAAGAACGGTCATGTCCTTTGTTGATGGAGTCACAGTTATAAATCTCGGCTGCATGAAGTGCAGCATTGCCTCCCATTGAACGCAATTTCAGCACTGATGCTGGTGTTTTTTTTTACGCATCATTTGAACCAAATTCCGCCAGTAAAAAAAACCCTGTGTGAATGGGTCCTTAGGCTGCCCGTACATGTTCAGGTTTTAAGAGGCAGATCCTACTCTTCCTTTCTAAATTCACAACTGGTTTTAATTTTTTAAAGGGAACCTGTGACCACAAAATGCAGGCATTGTGTTATAGAGCAGGAGTTGCTGAGTAGATTGATCTACTGTACATAGGTTTGTGGAAAAAAGATTCAGCAAAACTTGTAATTTATACATTCATTCAATGACGCTGTACTGGAACAGAAGGAGAGAGGACCCTGCCCGGCGAGGGCTTACAATCTACAAGGTATGGGGGAAGTAATTAAAGTACAAGTCTCAGTACAATTGATTGATAGCATTCTCTGTGTAAGTGTGTATACATAGATAGCTGTCAGTCACTGATAGTTGTACATGGGGGAGGTGTTATCAGTGACAGCATTCTCTGTGTAATTGTGTATACAGATATAGCTATCAGTCCCTGATAGCTGTACACAGGGGAGGTGTTATCAGTGATTGATAGCATTCTCTGTGTAATTGTGTATACAGATATAGCTATCAGTCACTGATAGCTGTACACAGGGGAGGTGTTATCAGTGATTGATAGCATTCTCTGTGTAAGTGTGTATACATAGATAGCTGTCAGTCACTGATGGCTGTAGACAGGGAAGGTATTATCAGTGATTGATAGTATTCTCTGTGTAAGTGTGTATACATAGTGTGGGGAGTCGCTCTGGTAGATAGCGGTGCGGGTGCAGTACAGAGGCAACAAGGAGTCCAGAAAGTGCAATAACCAGTGTTTTATTCACACTTTGCACAAAATAAACAATAAACAGTCTCTTGGTGTTAGTTCACACACATAAGAAATCATGAGATAGCAGTCAGTCACTGATAGTTGTACACAGTGGAGGTATTATCAGTGATAGTATTCTCTCTGTAAGTGTGTATACATAAATAGCTGTCAGTCACTGATAGTTGTACACATGGGAGGTGTTATCAGTGATAGCATTCTCTGTGTAAGTGTGTATACATAGATAGCTAACAGTCACTGATAGCTGTACACAGGGGAGGTGTTATCAGTGATTGATAACACTCTCTGTGTAAGTGTGTATACATAGATAGCAGTCAGTCACTGATAGTTGTACACAGGGGCGGTGTTATCAGTGATGGCATTCTCTGTGTAAGTGTGTATACAGATATTGCTATCAGTCACTGATAGCTGTACACAGGAGAGGTGTTATCAGTGATTGATAACACTCTCTGTGTAAGTGTGTATACATAAATAGCTGTCAGTCACTGGTAATACCCCCCTTGTGTTCTGATAACTGTACATGGGGGCGATCTTAAAGCAGCTCTAGATCACCCCTATTAAACTAGGCACATAGCCTGGTAGAGGTGATCCTGCAGTATCACATAATACCTCCCTCCTCACTGTTGGTGCCACGGTTGTTGATAAAATCGTACTTTGTTCCTTTGCTGACAGGCAATTTTGAGCACCAGGAGGCAGGCTTGTTCAGTACGAGCACCACTATGCAATGCCTACCGACGTCTAATCACCCCCCTCTCCTTGATTGACAGAGCTAGACCAAGTCAAAGTCGTACTCTAGCGCTGTCAATCAAAGAAGGGGGTGTTTAGACGTCAGTGGCATTGCATAGTGGTGCTCGTACTGATAAACCCGCCTTCTTGTCCACAAAAGGAATAAAAGTACGATTTTATCAACAATTGTGGCACCAAAAGTGAGAAAGAAGGTATTATTTTAAACAGCAGGATCATCCCCACCAGGCTATGTGCCTGCTGTAATAGGGGTGATCTGGTGACAGAGCCGCTTTAACGTTGAAAAAGCAAAGATATAAATGTATAAATGACAAGTTTTACATCAATTTACAAGTTGTATATCAATCTGCTCAGGAACTCCTGCTTTATAACCTGCTGCATGTAGCTTACACTTCATTTCGTGGTGACAAGTTCTTGTTAAAACTATCAGAAAACCTGATTAAAACCTGAGGCTCCCCATTTGCAAATATTAATTTAGTTCTTGGGGTGAATATGATCATATATTTCAATTATTATTATCTATCCAGTCGCTATTTAGGAAAACAAGTGGGTCATTTATCAAAGTCTAGCCTTTTACGCTGGTCTTTGATATTCCCCGCACACAGACAGAAGATGCACTTAATTTATGATGAGGTGCAGGCCTCAACATAAATCCTCCGCCAGTCCCTTGCTAGAGTAGATTTCAATAGTCATTTACTACAGGAAACTGTCGCAAATAATAGTGAAGTGGCTGGAGGTAATGGTCCCACTTCCACCAGGGCCCAGTGATCAGGACAGCATAGAAACGTTGCTTGCACTTAGGGGGTTCAATTTATGTCATTTTCTGACATAGAGGGTCAAAGTAAATCACCCCTAAGATCATTTTGAGCCCTGTGTGTATCTTGCATGTGAGAAAAATATTGTCAAGAAGAGAATTCCTAATAGTAAAGGCTGTAGGCTTAATAGAGAGGTATGCTCTAGATAAGGCTCGAAAGGAAGCATGTTTTAATAGTTAACAGACTGTATTTTTCTCTTCCCACTGAGGTCTTGGTGTCATTATCATCGGGTTAGCTGTGACAGTAACTACTATAACTGGCCTGTCCACCTCTGCAATTGCCACAAATGGATATGTCAGAGGAGGTAATAAAATATGAGCCATGAATGTTCTAAAGGTCGATGCCAGTTCAGAATCTCATTATTTTAAGGTAATCGCATACTTGACTTGCTGGAGGCTTTTTTTAGCGCCTGTTGGAGTATAGAGCAAAAATGAGACAAGAAGATGAATTCAGGATTTTAAATGTGGCCGAACGCTTCCAACAGTGGGTAGTTAAGGCTTTCTTCTAGGATCTTAATTACAGGATTTACATGAGAAGGACTGCTCTGCGCTTCACAAAAGTTGGTATTAAGTCACTTTTTCCTTTACAGCCCTTTTCGAGACCTTAGGCCAAGCTCATAAGTTCCAGGCATCAACGTTCCCAGCGTTATACTGTATTTAAACACAAGATGCACACATAAAATATTTCATTTTCTTTTGCTACTGACAGGTCTGGGAGTTATCATAATTTTACTTGCGACGATGGTAACAACAATTACTGGGTTGTCAACCTCTGCTATAGCGACCAACGGTTTTGTCCGTGGAGGTAAAGAGTTAAGGCTACTTAAGATACCGTGTCATTGCATGGCTAGGTAGGAGATTACATCTATTCTGTTCTCAGCTCTGGAAAGTCTCCTTGGGCCTCTGGGTATGGAGAACAAAGGTCAACAAGGTGTAAGGTAATGCCCTGTTGCAGGATGCCAATATGTTACCAGACAGTCATAAGGTATCCCAAACTCATCGGGAGGACAATGTCTTAGGATGGCCAATGATAAATTGGTTTAATAAGCCCTGTTTTACATGATAAACAAACGTTTGGTTTTGGACCTACAAGAGTATTTTTGGTCAGTTCCCTTCCTATGACAATGAGATGATGTAATAAGGTCCCTTCCTATTTTTGTATCCTGTGAGAATGAGGTGAGTCACATAAAAATGGAAGATGGGCTATCAGTGATGCATTTATAATGAAGAACATTTCAGGTGGTGTCCATTGTACAAGAAATGATCTACTTATTGGTCTTCATCACGACCATTATTGTTTCTATGGTATGTATTAAGTCCTATAACACTTCAGTGGTGCAGGATACAAATAAATAAAGTGTTACATTATATGATAATTTTGCAACGAGAATAAAAGAACACAACTAAAGGCATTCCGGAAAGACATGGAGATAAAAATTTTTTTATAATTGTGGTTATTTCTATGCATTTGAATTGCTAAAAGTCTTGTTAAACACTTTATTTGCACTAAACATACCTGGTCCGATTACGTATCGTTCGGCCCTGCTCATTTATATACATAAGGACCAGTGTCTCATACATGGGGTAAATTTATTAGAGTGGTCTTCCAATGTCAAATCAGATTTTCAATTAGAGCTGCCCTTCTATTAAAAATCTGATCTTCAGCACTAACGGTACGGCCACACGGCACACAGTTTTTACAGGTGAAGCCTATGGTTTCAATATATTTTACCTGTACATGTTTTCAGCCATACAGCACACTACTACTGGGTGCACACATGGCAGGTTTTGTTGTAGCACATTTCTGCGCCTGAAAATCAGTTCCATTCACCTGAATGGGGCTTGTAGAAATCCATATGCTTGCCTCCAAAGCAACCCCATTCAAATGAATAGAACTGATTTTCATTCGAGTGTCTGGACAAAGCAAAAGCACTAGGTTGCTTTAATATTTTTACCCCTGCTGAACACTAGTAAGGTAAGTGACCATAACCTCAGTGCATTTCAGGAGAAGCATGTTTTTTCTGCAGCTGAATTCCAGGGAAACTCAATATTTGATGCTTTTGTTGGATGCAGGTAAATGTTACCTTTCTGCTGTTTTCAGGTCTTGGAGTGGTTGTCATTTCTCTCAGTGTGGTGGTAACCACACTGACAGGTCTTTCTATGTCAGCTATATGCACCAATGGCATTGTCAGAGGAGGTAAGTTCTTTTTAATACTGTGGACTATATATTTTCATTACTTCTGTTGCTATTGCTTGTAATTCTCGTCACTTTGACAGGTGGTCTATTAACTAGACCAACACACTCTTGGTAGACAGTCATCTGGTGAAAAACCATAAGATTCCTGATACACATTTGTTGGCAGGGGCAAAGTGGTCATAGACCCTACAGAGAAATTTTCCGGTGGGCCAATATCCATGGGGGCTCCCAAGGCATCCTCAAGACTGCCGGTCAGGTTCATAATCATCTGATGCTCTCAGCTTTAATTAATGCTAGGAGCATCTGGTACTTATGCACCTGGCTGGCAGAAGAAAGTGCCCTCATACATTCAACTGTATTGCTGTCCTCAGAATGGTGATAACGTTGAATGCTGTGGCAATATTTTGTGCTGAACTGTGTATTTGGTTCTTCTAGGGCAGTAATTTGTTCTGCACTACAGTATTGCTGGTCCCACTTCCTTATGTTGCTTTGACTTATGTCAATTTGGACCAACCTACAACACGAGACCACCTTTAGTTTTTTTTTCCAGGGCCATCTTAAGTTCCCAGTCTGCCCCTGTTTGTTGGTTTATGTCATCTTCTACTGCTGTACCAATAAATTGAAAATTGGGACTGGCATGTTTCAGAAGTGATTTATATAGATTTATATGTCACTCTATCAATTTTAAAGCAGTTGTCCAATCCTCAGGATATTCCATCAGTATCAGACAGGGTTACACTAATCCATACTCTGAAAATCAGCTGTTACTTTGTGGCTCTGGGACTGGACATTGGCTCCAGAACTACACAGCTTCATATCAGATATAGTTAATGGAGTTGGTAACTGCAGCGCTGCTCCCAGCACTGCTGTTACCAATTCCATCCACTATACTTTGCAATAAGGTAACAGCTGATTGGCTGGGTTGTGGGGTGTCAGACCCCTGCTGATCTCTTATTGATGTCATATCCTGAGGATAGTCCATCAATATCAAAATCCTGGACAACCCCTCTCAGTCCAGTAAAACATAAATTACCACAAGTTCACATTGATTTTAAATTTCTTTTGTCAACACAGCATGCCCTTTCTCACAAAGCCACCCTTTTTTCATTAAACCACACCCACTTTGTTGGGCTAGTCGCAGATAATTTTTCAAAATATAGATGCACTGAACTGTGCCTCATTTTGGCGGAATATATGCCAAAATCCAGGTGTACTCACATTAGTAAATGTGGGCCAATGTCTTTATATAAAAGAGATTGTAACAATATAACATTACTGGTTTCATCGCTTTGATGATGGGGACAAGATATTTAGGCTACATTGTATAGGTAAGTAATTAAGCACAAAGGCTAATTCATTGATGATACCTTATGACAGAAACAAGTGAGACTATGTACAGTACTCATATTTGTCCAGCTGGCCTCTAAGATAACCTTACCGTAAGTTTGGTAGAACCACATCCAGTTATGGTTGTTGGTAAGTTTAGTAGAACCACATCTAGTTATGGTTGTTGGTAAGTTTAGTAGAACCACATCCAGTTATAGTTGTTGGTAAGTTTAGTAGAACCACATCCAGTTATGGTTGTTGGTAAGTTTAGTAGAACCACATCCAGTTATAGTTGTTGGTAAGTTTAGTAGAACCACATCCAGTTATGGTTGTTGGTAAGTTTAGTAGAACCACATCCAGTTATGGTTGTTGGTTGGATGGTTGGTTGGTTCATGTTGTACATACTAATGGAATAAGGTAAGTGTAAATGAGTCCATTCACATACCTGTTTTCTTTGCTCCATTAGAGGGGTTTTCCAGTCTGATTAAGTGATAGCATGCCATTACTTTATGATCGGTGGGGTTCTCACCTCTGCACTTCTACCTTCTATGCGTTTCCTGCACACCAGCACTGATGGTCATCCAACCATGTAGGAAACTGTTCTCTGTTGGTTTCTGGGGTGCTTCTGTGTTCAGGAAAACCATGATTGATGGGAAGATAGGTGGGAATCTGAGAAGCCAGGCCCCCACTGATCATAAAATAATAGAATATCCTGTTGATATTCTAACACTTTATACGATTTAAAAGCCTCTTTAATTTGCCTTCTGTTATGTTGAAGAATTATTCCCAAATTAACCATACTGGCCCTTCAATTATGAAAACTAGTAGAAACCTAAACTTAGGTGGATTGACTGATATGGATAACACCTTCAGTTCTTATCCACACAAGTTTTCATACATGAACTCTAGTGAACCTTTTCCTTTATTATTTCTCATAAATGATAATTATTAGTATTTAATTTTAATAAAAAATAAACTGAATATTTAATCAGGGAATAATTCTTTTACATGTTCCACAATAACCAATAAAATATGAAGAGTAAAAAACAGGTAGGTCTCTTTCATCTCTATATCATTCAGCTCTACTGATAATCATGTCTATTAGTAGCAAAACCAAATCAGATAAAAGTAACTTTATATACCAATGGCTCCTCCAATTCTCAAGTTCCATGAAAAGACAGGATTCTTTGGTCATATCTGAAGGCAATATCAATTACATTTGAAACAGCTTCATGGTTAAATGTTTAACAGAATAAATATAGAAAAACATAACGGGAACAACTTTAATACCTAACTTTTTAAAACTGCTCCTGTCTGAGCATAGATTAGTCATTTCCTGGCATGTTCTCTCAGTGACGTAGGGAAAGAATGGCAAGAGGAAAAATACCTGCTGTTGTATACAGAGCCAAGGGAAGGCGGTGAGCTTGAATATATTTAGGATGGCCTGTGCTGGAAGTTATTAAAATTAAAATGTGATTTCATGGGCTACTTACTTGTGTTTGTTAGGCCCTGTTCATATCTGCCTGATGGCTTCCATTTATAACAAAGCCAGGACACAACATTGGTGCTTCACGAACTCCATTGTGGTTTCCGCTGACCCAAATGTAAAAAGAGTTTAACAAAGCCTATGTGGTGCAAAAATTCATATGCTTGTCTCAACAATCAGATACTGAAAAGGTCTGTTCATGGAAATTGAAAATCTGAGTGACGCCAACTAACAATCTCATATGTTTCCATGTACTAAACTAAGTTATTTTCTCTTTTAGGTGGAGCATATTATCTTATTTCCAGAAGCCTTGGACCAGAATTTGGTGGATCTATTGGACTTATCTTTGCTTTTGCAAATGCTGTTGCTGTTGCTATGTATGTGGTTGGTTTCGCAGAAACTGTTGTGGATCTTCTAAAGGTGAATACTGTGACCCTTGGAAAATATGATTTCGGCTTAGCTAGAATTACATACATGGTTAATGATTCTTGGTAGCAATAAACGATTAGAATATATTGCTTTATTGTGGTATGGCTTCTACTTGCTTCTTCCAGTAGATGTTCCACCTTCTTGCCCTTCTTGACTTGCATCAAAGACAATGATAGTTTGCTGCTGTTTTCAAAGTGATAACAAGAGGAAAAGATTTGTCATTACAATATATTACTAACAATTGGACTTATGTCCCTGTTTTTATGCAACTACTAAAGCGTTGATGCCTCTGCTCACTGTACTTAAAACCAGAAATAGCTATGCTTCAGGTCATTACAAGAGGCTAACTGCAGATTTGTTTGGGGAAATGCAATGAATCTTTAGTAACATTAAGGTGATACACATACTCAGCGTGGGCATTCAATGTAGTTAAAAATCAATAATTTGGTTTGTATGTAACATGCACATAGATCATATGTGTGACCTAAAACTGTACATGCCTTGAAGGCATCTTAGTCCATATCTAACACTTGCCAATGTAACAATAGCAGTTACATACTAATGCCAAAGTTGAATACTCTTGGTAAGGGGTGTGTCCCTGCACATTCTGACATTATCCAGTCAGTGCTGTCAGTGGCAGACGGTGCAAACACACAGCGCCAACTGATAACACCCATCTGGACCGTCAGGGCAAACTGCTAGTAAAACATTCATTACTTCTAGCAGGGATAATAAGGGAATGGCATGCCATAGAGCTGGCATGGCCAACCTGTGGCTCTCCAGCTGTTGTAAAACTACAATTCCCACCATGCCCTGCTGTAGGCTGATAGCTTTTGGCAGTCGGGGCATGCTGGGAGTTGTAGTTTGCAACATCTAGAGAGCCTCAGGTTGGCCATCCCTGCCGTAGAGTAATAAGAATAGATGCTTCACAATTGTTATTACTTGGGAAATGCAAGTAGTTACTAAAACAGACGTGTCAGGAGAGGTGACACGTCCTCACTAATGGACATAAACAGAATATACAGTAAAGTAGTTTTAGTGGTGTTGCCCGTGTTTTTAGCAAGAATCACCCATGTATGGCTTGTTGACATTGCATATGACAGTCCCAAGCTTAAATAGTTGACTTCTTTCACAACAGGATAATGATGCAATCATGGTGGATGACATGAATGATATTAGGATTGTGGGGACAATAACAGTAATCTTACTGCTTGGCATCTCTGTAGCTGGCATGGAATGGGAAGCAAAGGTAAGGCAATGAACTGCAAGGCTCTGCAAATAAATTGTGCTTTATATGAATTTGTTTTACTTTAACCTTTTGCCTACCACCATACAACTATATACGTTGTGGCAATAAGCTATTAACTGTAACCCGACGTATAAAAGTGCCGGGCTACATTGCGATCCTCCGGCGCCACGAGGTGCTGCAGATCTCTGTGACCGCGCTGTTATTAGACCAGCAGAAGCGGTCTCTCTTCATGGCATCATTGTAGCACCCTGCTATAAGGATTAATCGCAGTGTAGGAGTGCTCTTGATGTGAGAGTGCCCACTGCTGACTGTAAAATTAACTGTGAGCCTGCAGGCTCTTTTCTGCTCTGACTGTCGCAAGAAGGGGTTCATTCCCTTTTTCATAAAAAAAATAAATAAAAAGTAATAAAAAGTAGTAAGTAAAACATTATTAAAAAATTAATAAAAGTGAAACAAAGAAAAAAAAATTTAAGTTATAGCTATTGTTACTAGTTTTAGCTAGTGTAGCAGACTAAGTAAACACACATATTTTTCCCTTTTCGTTCATTAAAAATAAAATAAAAATATATTTATTTGTTGTGTTGATCGCGAATATTCTAATCCCAAATTTTTATCACGAATATTGGCACTTCAAGAATTCGCGAAGATGTAGAATATAGTGCTATATATTCGTAATCGCGAATATTCTAGATTTTTCTTTTAATCAGTAACCTCCCTTCTTATCTGTGGGCCAATGAGAAGGCGGCAAAATCTTTGTCAGAGCTTAGCAACAACCCTAGCAACCAATAGGAAAGTTGCCTACCTCATACTGTATAAGAAGCTCCCCAGCAGCCATTTTCTGCAGTTTTTTGTGCAGTTCTGCGAGAGAGAGCAGTGTCATTGCTATGCTCTGTGCTTTAATCTGGATCCCATTCCTTATCCAATTACATTAGATAGATAGATAGATAGATAGATAGATAGTTAGTTAGTTAGTTAGTTAGTTAGTTAGTTAGCTCATATATATAATACAGATAGTTAGTGGGAGATAGTCAGTGTAGGTTAGATAGTGATATAGTGTAGCTGATAGGTTCCAGTGCAGGGTGTTAGGTAGTGTGATAGGAATTGCTGTTTCTCTGCTGTCCATACATACATGGTATAGACACAGTGCTGTGATGTAACAACAATACTTAGTGCACCAATCAGTAATACCTACTCAGACCTAAAAAAAATGTGAAGTTGCATGTATTGCTCAAAAAATATGCGCATCATTAGTGCCGAATTGCGCAATCACGAAAATAATGACTGGAGATCACAAATTCTAGAATTCGCAAATTTAGTGCGAAAAAGTCGCAAAATATCGCAAAATCGAATATTGCCTATGTCACTATTTATTAGTTTTAGCAATAGTATACCAGACTTTTTATGTGTATGTGTAAAATATACAAACGTACACACATTTGTTAGCCTTTTTGCTTCTTAAAAGTGTAAAAATTTGGAAATGTTTTGTCTTAAAATCGTTTGAAGTTACAAAAAAATTTAAAAGAGAAAAAAAAAATATTCTGTCATCTAATGGCACAAAAGAAAGGTCTAAGATGTCCCGTGAAGAAAAATATCACATACATGTAGGTTAGCTAGGCCCATGGCTAAGACTGAAAATTGGCTTGGTGAGGAAATGGAGTAAATGCTCCAATGAAGAGGTTAAGAGGTTAAGAAAACCAAACGCAACGTAAACAATGTTAATGGTTATGGTTCAAATCATAGTATCTGCTGAAAAGATACTATATATGTTTTCTCCAAATTATAAATCTTTGTACCTGAAAAAAGCTTATTGGTTATTGTCCTAATATATCATATTATACACATATGCTTCAAGGAAATGCTTCTCACTAGTGGAGCCCTGCACATGAAAACAGTGTCCACATTACAGCAGTGACTATGACAATAATGGCCTCTTATCAGCTTGTTGCCCTCTAGGCTTCTATGGAATGACGTCCACATCATAAAATAAGAAGGACATTTGGTTTAAATTGTTGAGATATACTATTAAAAGCCATATCAGGAAACACCATGTTATGTGAACTTTGCATCATGGTTGTTTTACTTACGAATAAGCTACTAATGGATTATAAAACTCAAACTTTACTACTGTAGTTGCTTAACTTCTTGCAATGGATTATCTGAGCATGACTCTTTTGTCCTCTCTTGTCATCTCTTATACAAATGTAACATTTTGCGATATCATTACGGCAAGTAGTTGCAACATAAGCTGCCATAAATGAGTAACTGATGCCAGACTTGTCTCTATATATTTACATTACAGACAGACAGATGATTAGACAGACAGACAGAGAGATAGATAGATACAGAGGTTGTTCAGGTTGTTCAGAGGTTGTTTAGCCTGTTTGTATTAATCACCTATCCTCAGGATAGATCATCAACATCTGATCGGTGGGCGTCCGACAATCGGCACCCACGCCGATGAGCTCTCCATGTGAGTGCTGCTTCCTCTTCATTACACTACGTGTCGTCTCGGAAGCACTGTACTCAATCCATTCACTTGAAGGGGGCGAGTACTTGCAATTACACCACGCCACCACTACAAGGAGGACAACGTGTAGTGTAAAGAAGAGGAAACAGCACTGGCATGGATTGCCACCTCTTCTTCACACAGCTTATCGGCAAGGGTGCCAGGTGTCAGACTCCCACCAATCAGATGACCTATCCTGAGGATCTGTACAAAAAGGCTGCACAACCCCTTTAAAGAACCCCATGATAAGCTAATAACTGAGTTACATTTTATTCAGCCACTAATAACTTTCTACAATAACAATGTACTACCTAAGGCTCCTCAATCTGTGAGCTATGGAGGCAGTTTCGACAAACACATGCTGCACAGGCTTTTCTCTGTTTGCACTGTCAGGTTTAGCCATCTTCTGTACTTATTTCTCTGTTAAAGGGAACCTGTCATCAACTTTGTGCTGCCCATACTAAAGGCAGAATAAAGTAGAGACAGGTGAGTTGATTTCAGCGGTCTGTCATTTATAAGTTAAAAGTAAGTGGTTGCCAAGAACCAGCATCACAATCATTGCAGACTGGGCTTGGAAAAGAGTCACGATCACCTGAGAAGAGTCATGGTTATTCATGAATTCCTGCTCTCCCTGCCCACCTGCTGATGACTGACAGGCTTCTACCTAGTTTTCTCACTTTTTCTTTAAGAGAACTGCCAATCATCAGCAGATGGGTGAGGGTGCAGGAGATTATGAATAACCATGATTCTTCTCGGGCAAATTTGACTTTTTCAAGGCCTGCGCTGCAATGATTATGATGCTGGTTCTCGGCAACCACTTACTTTTAGCTCATGAGTGACACACCGCTGAAATCAGCATTTCTTCACTATTTTATGTTGCCCTCAGTGAGGTCAGTATAAAGTTGATGACAAGTTCCCATTTTTTTCTTAGTTGCTGATCTGAAAAATTCTCTTTTGAAATCTTTTGTATTTAAAATATAACATGAACATCTGCACAACCATCAGATTTTAGTCTGCCACTGAAATATGTTCCATCTCAAAGTCACAGATAAAAATTTATGCTAAAAATGAATAAATGCATAGACAATTGGGATGATGCAACGTGCAGTCTGTATTGTTATTAAGCCACAATGATGTCTGTTTTTTGTTTGAAGGCTCAAGTTGTGTTGCTGGTTATCCTGCTTATCGCCATTGTCAACTTCTTTATCGGAACTGTTATCCCAACCACCGAGGAGAAAAAATCAAGAGGATTCTTTAATTATCAGGGTAAAGTACACAAGAGTCAAACCTAATTTAATGTTTCTGTGTAAAATTCTGTATATGTTAATGTGTTTTTTTTCCTTTCTCCACTGCTGGACAGAGGCACTGGTGGCATTAGTCACCGATCGGCACGTCGTTGACCAATCCAAATTCTTATAGCTAGAATCTTACTTACAGTTTAAAGTCTTATTTCAGGACTTGAGAATTTTGATGACTAGAAACCTCAATATAATTTTATGGCTATTTTTATATATGTTTTTAATGTCCCAAGGGCTTGTGGGTTTTAATAGGGCCCAATATGGATTATCACCATAACTACTTTTATAGCAGCAAGTGGTTACAAACTATAGTCAGTAAAAAATCTAGTCATGGACAATAACACACGGACTCTGATTCTTACATTTGGAACAGACATGACTAAATCCAGTTTATGGGTTATTTAGCTCCCCTGCCTGATTCTACTGATCACTATCTTTATGCTCCAATATTACAGGTTACTAAACATCATCTGCTTTTATTTTAGCTGAAATATTTGCTGAAAACTTTGGTCCAGACTTCAGGAACGGTGAAGGCTTTTTCTCTGTCTTTGCTATTTTCTTCCCAGCCGCTACCGGTATTCTTGCGGGGGCAAACATTTCAGGAGATTTGGAGGTACATTTTTGCATTAAAACCTATCATGTTTTGTGTCCATGTTAAACAATATACACTATTTGTATAATGTACAGGGTGAATGAAAAGTCTCTGTACATAGGTAATAGAGGCAGTCATAGTTTCTAGGTTGCTGGATTATTTGGTGTGGTCCAATGATGTGGCCTCAGTGGTCCCTAGACACAACACACTCCATTCTCACTTGTGCCTACATGTAAGCATACAGGAAACATGAATAATCTAGAAAAAAGCATTCAAAGTACAATTACACATGTAACACCAGATTTGTTAAAGCAAGTTCTCCATAAGTGGAAGCGATGCATCCACATGTGTTCATAAAGAAATGACAACCATGTAAAGCATGTTCTGAGAATCTCTCAGCAGGATCAATCCTTTTAAACCGGGAATACTGCTTGGTAGGCTTGATTATGCAGAGTAAAATGATACCCCATTTATGTTCCTCTATTGCACTGTTCCTGAGAAAAATATTTTTATTAAAATGCAAATAAGTTATTTGGTAAATCAAGGGGCAAACCCAAGCCCTTTGAGCACCAGAGCTCCTCTGCTCTGCACCTGGAGCCACTCCCATCTCCTTGATTGACAGAGCCATCTTGCTCCTGTACCACAGTCTTCACTATTGGCACATGCACAGTGCATCTGCCTCTGCTTCCCCAACGGCACATATGACTGCTGTGTATGCATTAATGACATAATCCTTCACCTGAAAGAGTAGACACATGGCTTAGTTCGGTGATGGATGACGTCATTGGCATGTTCACAATAGTCATCTACGCTCCTCGGGAAACAGAGGCAGATGCGCTGCGCATGCACCAATGGTACATACTTCAGAGCAGGCACCAGATTACAATGACAGACGCTATGGGTAGCCCTGTCTATCAAGGGTATAGGGGAGTGGTTCTCTGCAAAGCAGAGGAGCTCGGGCCCACCCCTTGCTACAACAAACACCTAATTTACATATTTAAAAACATTTTAGTCTCAAGTATGGGGCAACTCTTTTTAACTCAGCAGAATTAACCCTACTGAGCCTGGTTTAGTAGGGTTGATTGTGCTGACAGAGGAAGGAACAGTTTGGACTCTCTAAAAGGGCCCCATGGATGAGCCATCAATGTTAAAGTCCTAGAAAATCCCTTTAACGTGAAAATGATTTTAAACTTTAAAGGGGTTAATTAATGTGCCCTATGTTACCTTTAAAAAAAAATTGACATCACATAAAATCATTTGTCAGGATCCACAAGCTGCTATTCCAAAAGGAACCATGCTGGCCATCTTGATCACAACGATTGCCTATATAGGAGTGGCTATTTGTGCAGGTAAGTGATATAACCTATAGTTGATGGCACTTGTGTGTTCTAGTTGTAAGGTTAATGATAGTAGTGCTCTCTACTTTCTTCTACCAGATTGACACGGTGGGAATGGCTGTAAATGGCTGCAGTATTGACCTGCCTCAGCCAGTGATTTGCTGACTGTGCTTTTCCAGTCATTTCCTGTGTATCAAATTAATACAATAAAGTAGAGAACATGGACTGGAGCAGCATTGGAACAACAGTGATTTTATTTTGTGGCATACAGGTATACAGTGCCTTGAAAAAGTATTCACACCCCTTGAACTTTTCTACGTTTTTTAACCCTTTTCATGACCAGGCCCAAAAAAGGCCTGAATGTCCAGGCAACTTTTTGTGATTTTGTGCACGTGGTGGTTTAGTGACCGTAGCTTTTTTATTTGATCGACTACCAAAATAATTTTTGTGATTTTTTTTTTTCTTTTTTAGTTTTCATTTGGAGGAAAACTGCAAATTATTATTAAAAAGCTATTTTTTTTTAATTATAGCTTTTTGTTTCTTAAATATTAAAACTGACACAAAAATTAATTATTGAAATGGGTTCCCTATTTTGTGACAATTGTTTATATATATAACTTGGCGACTATGGTAACGGTTTCTGTTAGCGACTGCATTATTTTTTTTTTGTATATAACAGGAGCCCCAGTTACAGGGGAAAACAGTCCCCTGTGGAGGCATGACACACAGGCTCCTGCCCCTGCTCCAAACATCCCCGGCTGTCACGTGACCACCAGGACTAACAGAGGAAGCGGCTCCCCCTCTTCCTGCTCCCTCCACCTTGAGCTCGTACAACGCTCTCCTGCCAGCAGTCTTTTCCTCTGGGTCCCCGCTGTATCTGTCAGCCGGGACCCGACCTGCTCCTGCTAGATTGCAGGAGCAGGAGCTTTTATCCCAGCGCTGATCATCATAGTTCATCTGTCCTGTACTAGTATATTAGTTTGTTATATAAGTCTGTCTGTGTTGAGTGTTCTTTTTATATAGATTTTTTCAAATATAAGTCTGAAATATTTTATTTAGTTGGAGAGATTACGCAGGAATGGTGCAAGAGTGGAAATGAGGAGCAGTGGACTGGCAGGCAATAATGGCTTTGTGAATGAAATTAAGGAATTGATAAAAAAAATAATAATAATATCCTATCTCCTTTCCTCCTTCACTTCACAATCAACAGCAACCCGAGTCAGAGATTATCCCTTGACTTGAGGAAGTATCTCCGATCTCTATTAACTAATCTACTCCTTTTGCCCTGTTTCATCCAAGTCGGAGGCTTCCCTAATAACAGGAGGAAGTGTCTCCGGTTGCCACAGCCACCTAGTTAGGTCTGCATGTGCGCCGAATACCATTGTGCGCTTGCACCTTCGTCCTCTCCAGGGACAGGATTCAGCAGCTGTCTAATAATCTTTACAGCGAGGATCTAAAAGCATGTCTATCCAATAATCATCAGATTGCCTGATGCTAATCATACGTCTGTCAGTATGTAAGCAAGCAAACAGCTCTTTCCAGCTCAGCCCCACACAGAGATGATTGATCATCATGGCTAATGTCATCGTCATCAGCCTCATCTTCCTCTACCTCCTCCTCCTCCTTCAGTGTTAGCTCCTCATCTTCCTCCTCCACTTCCTTCTCCATGGGACTTTATCCATATAGTTCCCCAACAGCTACAGTGTGGCCAGCAAGATGCAAAAGCTGCTCTTCTTCCAATAACCCTTGTTGCATCACTGTGAGTGTTAAATATAAATATCACAGGGATCACATCATTGATGCCGCAGTTGTTCCCACTGAAAAATCTGATGGTCTCTTTGAAGGACCTCAGTATGCGACACGTGTCTCTGATGAGCTGCCATTGCCTGACCTCTATACCAGTGTTTCCCAACCAGTGTGCCTCCAGCTGTTGCAAAACTACAACTCCCAGCATGCACGGACAGCCTTTGGCTTCTTGAAACAGTCCTGAAATTCAACAATTTTGAAAGGAAGAGCTCCGTGCTTCATATGGTAATAAACCATTAGCAAACCTAAAAACATCCATCGATGGATAATTCACATTTAGTACTGCATATTTAATATTTTGCTCTCCTGCTTCTCATCTTCCTTTGTCTTTAATGAACCAGGATGACATCACACTTGTATTAGAAAGGCAATAAACCCGAGTTTGTTTTACTCTACAGCTGCATCAGTAGTGCGTGAAGCCACCGGAAATATCAACGATACAATCACTTCTGCCATAAACTGCAATGGATCGGCCGCCTGCAGCCTCGGTTATGATTTCTCCGTATGTGAATATGAGAAATGTAACTACGGGCTGATGAATAACTTTCAAGTAAGTATTGATCATCGGCTTCTGAAACAGCAGCCTACATTGTATTAGGCATAAAACATAATGGGCCGTTTTATAGCCTATTTTCATTATTGCCAATAACTTTCTATTTAGCTTCTCAACGGTCAATATAATTCATAATGGCAAAACAGTATACATTAATTCCTACAATAACCAACTCTTCTCTGTTCTGATGTTAACCTCTTCCTCCCCATAAAAAAAAGCAGATAACGTATTATATAACATGGCAATGCCCGAAAATGGCACATAACCTACAGTAGGACTACAAGCACACACAGCAAACATATAACTGCAGCTTGATCTTATTATCATGGGTACTTTTAATCTGTTTAAGGCTAGGGTAACACAGCAACATAAGCTGTGCGACAATAGGGCTCGGGCTACAGGGCGAAATGTGTCGCACAACTTCTTGTTTCCGGAAAGTGACAATTTTTCATAACGATAGTCAATGGTGTCGCTCTGCGACATGCTGCGACTGCGACACGACAGCCAAGTTAGATTTTTGTGCAACTGTCGAGTCGTAGTCACAGCATGTTGCATGTTGTAATGCAACGCCATTGACTATCATTTCCAAAAATGTTGCGCGACACTTGTCGCCATGTAGTTGTTTCCTTTTTGTTGCTCGACTTATTGTTACACGACACATGTCACCGCGTAGCCCTTGTCTAATTTGCGAAAAAAAGGATGCAACTACACTACGACATGTGTCATGCAACATTCATGTCGCACCAATGTTGCGAGACATTTTTTGTAATAATAGTCAATGGTGTTGAACTGTGACATACCGCCACTGCGACGCGACAGTTGCACAAAAATCCAACTTGGATGGACTACCATAGAGATTGACTATCATTAAAAAAAATCTTGTGCGACTTTTCAGCGACAAGAAGTCATGTGACACATATTTGCCGTGTAGCCCTATCCTAACCCTTTATGGACACAGACTAATTTTATTTTTTCAATTTCATTTTTCCTTCCCCGTCTTCCAAGAGCCATACTTTTTTTTTGTTTTCTGTTCACATAGCCACATAAGGGCTTGTTTTTTGTGGGACAATAGCACTATTTATTTTACCATAGCTCGTATTGGAAAACGGGAAAATTCTTTGTGGAGTGAAATCAGAAAAAAATTCCACCAAGGCTTTTTTTTTCTTTTTGCAATGTTCACTCTGCTCTAAAAAAAAATAATGACCTTATCATGACCGTATGATAGCGATACCAAATGTGTATAGTTTTTATTTTGTTTTCCTAAAACACACAGATCTGTATGAGAGTGTGTTTTTGTGGAGTGAACTGTTGTTTTTATTGGTACCGTTTCTGGGTACATACGACTTTTTGATCACTGTTATTAAATCTTTTGGTGGGATAAGGTGACTAAAAAATGGTGAATCGTATATTTTTTTTTTCATTACAGCACAGGAAAAATACTTTTTCAGTTTAATAATATGGGAATTTGGGGAAACAACGATATCCATTATGTTTATTTTATTATATGTAAACTAGAGAAAGAGGGGTGATTTGAATTTTTATATATTTTTTTATATTTTTAAAAAACTTAACTTTATTTTTTTCCCTTTTTTAAAGTCCCCCTAAGGTGTGTGGGATCATCAAGGCTACCACAGCAACTGAATGGCTCCCTTCAGCTCAAAGGGAGAAAGTCGTTTAGGCCCTGGGAGTGCAGCACCTCTGAGGAAACCCGCCTCAGATTCCATGGTCACAATTGACCACAGCATCTGAGGGGTTAAATGATGGGGATTGCCTATCCCAGTTATTGAGGCTAGTTGCGACCTGTATTATAAAGCTGGGGCCCGCCACATATGGAGTGGGCTTAGCGAGTGGGCTTAGCGCACTCCATATACTGTACAATGCACAACAATGTAATTTTATGCCATGGTGAAAGGGTTAAAGGATAAGACCATCTATCACGTTGACCACCCAAAGTGTCTAAAGATTATGTTAAAAAAAAAAGACTCAAAAATATTAGACTTGATCATTTATTTATTGAGGAAAATAATTCAGTATGACATGTCTGTAAGTGGCAAAAGTATATGAACCTTTGCTTTCAGTATCTGGTGTGACCCTCTTGTGCATAAATAACGGCAACTAAATGTTTCTGGCAATTGCTGATTAGTCCTGCACATTGGCGTGGATACATTTTATACCATTCTTCTGTGGGTGAGTTGCAGATTTGGTCATAGACAACAGCTCCACAAAAATCCACAGCAAATTTGGTATACTGAGGATCTGATGACTGCCAACATGCCCTGCACTGCTCTGCCTTAAAGGGGTTATTCCACCTTTATCCTATTCCTGGTTATAGTTATATATGACATATATGGATTACCTGGACAGCATCAGTCCAAATAATCAGGATAAAGAGCAGCCACTAATAGTCTGCTATTAAGAGACTACTCAGAGGGGAGGTCATAGAAAACTGCAGGAACCCTTACAATCCACATAGATCCCCTGATAGAATATGCATGTCGCTCCACGGCTCCATTTAATTCCTTCAGACTGGCAGAATTCTGTCCGTATGAGTAGAAGTGAGTGAAGCAGTGGACTGACGGGCGCACTACCACTCTATTCAGTCGGGGGACCTCAGGGACCCTGTCAGGGGCAGATTGGGAAATTAAAGTGGCCCTGCAAAAAAATAAAATAAAAGTGGCCCCATCTTGTAGGCAGGTCCAAATTGACAGAAGGCAGGGCCAACAGAAGTAGGCAGGAGCAGCAATAATGTAGTGCAGCACAAAATACCGCCCCCGCAGGACCAAATATACAATGCAGCACAAATTACAGCCATCCCCACCACTGCATTCAACTCAATCACTGTTCTGAGGACAGCAATACAGTTGAATTCAGGAGGGAGCTGCGTCAGTCGGCCGGGTCTATAAGTATCAGATGCTCCTAGCATTAATTAATGATGAAAACATCAGATTGCTATATTCTGAACCCGACTGGTGGCCACGAGGAGAGCTTTGGTGTCCCCCGGGGCATTCGGCCACTGGCAAATTTGCCTGTAGAGTCTATGACCCTGTTTTCCGGATTGCTCTATATTAGATAGTGCTATACCTTCTGGGGCAGAGCTGATTTGCCTATTTTTGTTCCATGATCGCCCGTAAATATAGTCTCCGTTCACCAGCCTTATTCAGTGAGAACCAGTACGCTGTCAGACCTTGGTAGTGAAACAGTTAAAACTTTAATTATGATTGGAAAAATGAAAGAAAAAATGTCAAATGTAATTGTTCTATGACCTTTTCAACCAGAGTTATTATATTCTGTGTTCTAACCAGGATTCTTTTCGGATGTGAGATTTTATACTGACACAGGACTGTCACAACATCGCACACAACTTGCAGTATTGCCTTTGATTTCTTTTTGTAGGTCATGAGTATGGTATCAGGATTTGGCCCCCTGATCATTGCTGGCATTTTCTCAGCCACCCTGTCCTCGGCTCTGGCATCACTTGTCAGTGCACCCAAAGTATTTCAGGTAAGGATGCCATTATTTTATCGTCTCCTAGATGATCTTATATCTGTGTTCATCGGTAACACAGGGAAATGTTCTTGTACTCAAGTATTACTTATTACTTTTCTTGACAAAAAGGACCTGGTGCAAGAATTCTTCTGGTCCTATTCCCAACCAGAGAGTTAGTGAGATTCTGATCTGCATATCGTCAGGATACAAAAATATTTAGTTAAATAAAAATAATTTTAGGCAACATAGTATTATTGATGAGGTGCAAAGCTGCACTAGAACCACATGCTATACATCCATTTCTTTTCTTAATAAAGCGGTTCAATAAAACTGTACGGGCTTTGTTCCCACAGTCTAGTTTTGTAATAACATTTTTTATTTTAGAAGATTAAATTTAGTAGCATACAGGCATTGCATCAAAATGTGTAGAAATGATCATATAAAGAAGGATAATTGCATACAAAAATATTTGGCATATAAAATTAGAGTTTGGCCTATAAAATAAAAGCGTACCAAGCGGGACAATTATAGCAGAAGTTATAATCTGGTAATACAGGGTAATACAAAGCGAAATCAGGACTGAAGTCTCTATTATCCACATGTAATGCTGAAAAGAAAAAGGGCTTCAGAAAGACCACGGTTAAGAGTTATTGCATCCAAAAGTATGAGTTCTTCCTTTATAATTTTGCTCACTTTAGACTCCACAACTGGCTTTGCTTTAAATCAAATCTACGCCAAACTGCCCTGTGTGAATTTGGTCTAATCGTATTTGCATACTCATCATTTCAGTCACATCTTATAAGCAACTGCTTAGCAATAAAAAGGTACAAAGTTATACTTGGTTAGAGAAAATAGATATCATGATAGTTTACATTCATAGCACATACAGGATGGTGTATAATTTGTACATCCACTCTGCTCTTTAGAATCATATAATACAGGCACAGTACACAATTCTCATATTGTAGGGCGTCTGCAGAGATAGTAACCCTAGTCAGATAGTATCTCTAGTCTTAGGCTTCTTTTGCATTTGCGTTAGATGCCAGAGATGTCTGGATCTGGCACTGCCGGACGCTACCCACCGGCCCTGATGACTATAATAGGGACTGGCGTAGATCTGGCCACAACCAGGCAAACATGCTGAGAATCGGCCGGATGAAAACTGCTGCATACAGCGGTTTTTATCTGGCTGATTCTGTAGATATTTGCTGGGCAGCGGCCAGATCTCTGCCGGTCCCTATTATAGTTAATGGGGCCGGACAGAATTCCAGCAGCGCTCGGGAGGGACAGATTCAGCAGGCTGTTCTTGGCCGGAAGAGAGGAGATAGATGGGTAGATAGATAGATAGATAGATAGATAGATAGATAGATAATAGAAGAGATGACAAATAGATAGATAGACAGATGGATATATAATAGAAGAGATGATAGATAGATAGATAGATAGATAGAGATAGATAATAGAAGAGATGACAAATAGATAGATAGACAGATGGATATATAATAGAAGAGATACTAGATAGATAGATAGATAGATAGATAGATAGATAGATAGATAGATAGATAGATAGATATTAGATAGATAGTAGATAGATAGATAGATATTAGATAGATAGATATGAGATAGATAGATAGATATGAGATAGATAGATAGATAGATAGATAGATATAAGATAGATATATATGAGATAGATAGATAGATAGATAGATAGATAGATAGATATTAGATAGATAGATATTAGATAGATAGATATGAGATAGATAGATAGATAGATAGATAGATAAATATGAGATAGAATCTCAGGCATGCTCAAGCTGCGGCCCTCCAGCTGTTGCAAAGCAGGGCATGGTGGGAGTTGTAATTTTACAACAGCTGGAGGGCCGCAGGTTGATCATCCCTAAGATAGATAGATAGATAGATAGATAGATAGATATGAGTGATAGAGAGATAGATAGATAGATATGAGATAGATAGATAGATAGATAGATAGATAGATATGAGATAGATATGAGATAGATAGATAGATAGATAGATAGATAGATATGAGATAGATAGATAGATAGATAGATAGATAGATATGAGATAGATAGATAGATAGATAGATAGATAGATAGATAGATAGAGAGATATGAGATAGATAGATAGATAGATAGATATGAGATAGATGAGATAGATAGATAGATAGATAGATAGATAGATAGACTGTATATACAGTAAAACTGCCATTGTCAGTAATACATGCATAAAACTACATTATAGTTTATTGGACAGTCATATAAAATAATATTAAATGCAGACACAAAAAGATGGCTAAAATAAAATGCTAGCATAAAATACCCTTATATCGCAGCTCAGTCTCCAGCTTTTGCTCTTGTGAGATTTCAGATTATCTTGCAGTTCTGTGCCAGAAAATTCAGTATATAACACTTTAGACTTTTATCACTGATTTGATTATTTACTTTCAAAAATAGCATTTCTTTACTGCAAATAGTAATAGGCAATTGCAGCCTTCCAAAAACGAAATAGAAAATAGAAATCCCATTATGTATGTATGCATGTCACACCCGGGGCACATAAAGAAAAGTACAATCGGAGGTCATTGCAGGAATAGATTCCATTTACTCTATAGGATTTGGACATCATTATTTCATTTCACACAGCCATTAAAGACAATCTGTCGGCCAGTAATTAGCAGCTGCCCCAGTGCAGGCATTAACTAGTTTTCATGTAGGCACAGAACATTTTGACCTTAATGTCCAGGAAAGGAGCATTCAGGTGATGGGTTAATAGCACGTAATATCAGTTCTTAAGCCTGAGAGAGCCACTTGTAGTACAATCAACACCTCTAAAGTCCTTTCAAATTACCCGAGATGTTAACATCTTTATACTGCCTCCTCAAAAGGTTCAGTCTCAATGATTATCTGGTTAAATATTATACGGTTGTACCCATAAAACTGAATGCAACCTATGATGGCACCTTTTTTTGTAATCACTTCAAGACCGTGAATCATCTCAGTGATGAAGGGTCATATAGTGGACTGGAACATTTTTATTGCAAAGAAATAAGTTAAGTGCGCGTGTATTGATTTCCCTACAGGCTCTCTGCAAGGATAACATTTACAAAGCACTTCACTTTTTCGCTAAAGGACATGGAAAGAACAACGAGCCAATCAGAGGATACATTCTTACATTTGTCATTGCACTGGGCTTTATTCTGATTGGTCAGTGAATTTAACGTAATGCTAAATAGTAATTTTTTGAACATATCGGACAAAAATTCCACGATTGTATTTGTCTATAAACGTGAGTTTATCTTTGCACATAAAACCAGGAATGAATTAAAGGGATTGTGTCAAGTTTTCAAGTTATTCCCTATCCACAGGACCTCTGGGACCCCACTGATCCTGAGAACATGGGTCCCGTTCGTATATCCTGATGGAGCTTACAGGCCAAGCATGCATTTGTTTGCTCTATTCATTCTCTATGGGGATGCTATTTCTGGCGGTCCCATAAAGAATGAATGACGCACGGCCAGGTTGCCACTCCATCAGAACAGGGGATAACTTGAAAACTTGGCACAACCCCTTTAAAGCAAACTGTACTGTATGAACATGTAATTCTTGCTTGCACATAGTTGTACTGGTATCCTGGACTGACTGGGTTACATAATATAACAGTGCTTTACTGTCATAATATGATGCTTTGCAATATAGCCTATATAGCTCCGCCTAAGGCTACTTCACATTAGCGTTAGCAGGGTCCGGCACGCTGTGGTTTTTGTCTGGCCGTCTTTCGACATGTTTGCCGTGCTGCGGCCAGACCCCCGGCCCGTCCCCATTATAGTGAATAGGGCCGGAGCGGACTTCCGGCCGCACACGTGGGCTACCGTTAGTACAGATCAGGCAGGCTGCTAGGCCCTGCTAATGTGAAAGTAGCCTAAGACAGGTTTGTGAGTGGTATTTATTTATCCATACATTTACTCAATGAAAATAATGGAATATTTACTGAATGAATATTATAGATATTATTTTGTTTGCAGTATGGGGTGATTTAACAAGTGATAACCTATCACCAGTATCAGATCGGGTGAGGTCCGACACCCTGCACCCCCATACATCACCTCTTAAGGGAGTAGCTCCCACCCTGGAACTAGGCACTTGAACTACACAGCACCGCTCATAGTGGACAGAGCTGGTTACTGCAGCGCTACTCCCATGGAAGTGGATGGAGATCTAGTGCAAACTTCTGCCAACAGACTTATTGCAGCAAAGCTGATCAGCACAAGCCCAAGGTGTCAACCTCTAGAGGTCCTTACAAGTGAGGATAGACCATCACTTGTAAAATCCTGGACAACCCCTTTAAATAATTAAAGGGGTTGGATCATTTCAGACATTGCTGGCATAGCTAAGATATGCCATCAATGTCAGATAGTTGCGGGTCCCACCTCCGGAACCTGCTATCTCCAGAATTGGGTCTCTAAAGGGAACGAAGAACAGCCATGCATGCACAGCCACACTTCATTGTCCACAAATGGGATCTAAAAATAGCCAAGCACCGGCTCGGCAGTCCTATAGTAATGAATGGAGCAGTGGCTGTGCCTGCATGGTGTGCTCTCCATTCACCACTGAGGGACTTCTGAAAACAGCCGAGTAAGCTCGCTCAACTATTTTCAGAACTCCCATAGTGATGAACAGAGAGCACTCCGCGCATGCGCGACATGGACTCCTTTACTTTGGAGGGCCCGTTCTGGAGAAATGAGTAGGTCCCAGAGGTGGGACCCACACCTATCTGACAAGGATATGCCATCAATGTCTAAGGTGAGACATTACATAAGCCAGCCACTTTAAGATCTGCAGCTATTTACATATACTACAAAATAAGCACAGCATAAAACACCCAAGATTCATCAAATGGTTTGTTAAAAAGTAAAATGACAGAAGAAAGATGAACTCTGAGAACCAGCGTTAAAACATTTCCTTTCCTCATACAGCTGAACTGAACACCATTGCACCCATCATCTCCAACTTCTTCCTGGCTTCTTATGCTCTGATCAACTTTTCCTGTTTCCATGCTTCATATGCAAAATCACCAGGTCAGTATAATGAAAATAGTAAAATCATGTGTAAGTGCTGGTATCCTCTGATAGCACTGGGGCACATCCACAGCCCTCAGTCACACTTAATATTAAAAAAATGTACCATACATGCAACTGCTAAGCCTCCTCTACAGCTGCACCCTAGGGCCCATTGACAAAAGCAAATTATCAGGGCAGTTATTGGGAATGAATGTTTGTATGGACACTCGTTCCCAATATCTGCCCCGTGAGCAAAACAAGCTGATGTATTGGGCGATGCAATCATAAAATCATTACTTGTCAGCAGGACTTTTACTTACTTGTCTTTTGTAAATAGGGATGTGCTGCCAATAAGCAATGAATCTGTGTGGGGTTGAACAATCACTACTGCGATCATTCATCACCATACACAGGGGATGACTGGTGGATGCAAATGCAGTTGAATGAGCTAGCATTGAAGGGTTCATTTCTGATCATTGCCCTGTGTATCGCCTCATGTAGGTGGTACAGAGGTAGCAGATACTACTGTGCCCAGGAGACTCATGGGGGCTGCATAATAAGACACCAGTATTATAAAAAAAGACATGGTAGGTGAGGGGCTGTGTTACAAAAATTGCACTGGGATCTTCAAGTTATGCCTCTGGCCCCTTGTAAGGTTCATGCTTCCCATAGGAAAATAGAATAAGACTGTCTGTACCTAATTCCTCACCCACATTCACCTAGTTCCTCACCCATATTCGCCTATTTCCTCACCCACCATTCGCCTAGTTCCTCACCCACCATTCACCTAGTTTCCCACCCACCATTCGCCTAGTTCCTCACCCATCATTCGCCTAGTTCCTCACCCATCATTCGCCTAGTTCTTCACCCACCATTCGCCTAGTTCCTCACCCACCATTCGCCTAGTTCCTTACCCACCATTTGCCTAGTTCCCTTCCCACCATTAACCTAGTTCCTCACCCACATTCGCCTAGTTCCTCACCCACCATTCACCTAGTTCCTCAACCACCATTCGCCTAGTTCCTCACCCACCATTCACCTAGTTCCCCACCCACCATTCGCCTAGTTCCTCACCCACCATTCGCCTAGTTCCTCACCCACCATTCACCTAGTTCCTCACCCACATTCACCTAGTTCCTCACCCACATTCACCTAGTTCCTCACCCACCATTCACCTAGTTCCTTACCCACATTTGCCTAGTTCCCCACCCACCATTCCCCTAGTTCCTCACCCACCATTCACCGAGTTCCTCACCCACCATTGGCCACCATAGGCATAGTGGCCATAATTAGGTGGGTGAGGAACTAGGCGAATGGTGAGTAGTTAATATAATTAGTCTCTCCTTATTCAAAACTCTACATCCTTAGCAAATCTAATTTACATAATTCTAATACTCAAAAAAGAATATAATAACTTGCCGTACACTGTTCTAATTACAATAACCGTACGCCGCTGAGTGACAAGTTCTATATCTAAGTGGTACAATATTTTTTAGTGAAACTTTGTGAGCGACAGTTTATTAATAACCATCCCCTTGGCCTGCAATAAGTTCTATTAGGATATATGCAGGGCTTGGGAGCCAACATTACCACATCTCTTTGATTTTGAATGTCTGTACAATAAGCAGTGACAAGAATGTCGATATCCTTCTTCCAGATCTTATCTTTAAGACACACAATTTGGCATCACTGTATTGATTATGCATTTAAAATATGACACATTATGAACTAAGCCAGTAACGCTGGTGTAATATTTGATGGCGCTATTGGCATGACACAGGCAATCTGGAGATAAAGGGAATTCAATAAGACATCATTTTGCAATGTATAAGAATCCTTTTAAAAGTCTTGATTACATAGTCTGAAAGAGATAAGAGAATGTTACACAAAGATATCAATTGTGTTTGCCTTGACTGTCCTACTACAGTAGGTTTTGGGACACTGGTCCATGAATGCACAATTGGGGCATTTAGTTGAAGGAAATGTCTGAGGGTAAAAACACTCTTATACTTAGGTTGTGTCTGGTACTAAGCTCCGCTCCTTTCAAGTTAATGCTGTTAAATGGCAATACTAGACAGGGACTATGAATACAATTGGCAGCGTTTCTGGGAAAAGAAACGGCAGACAACCCCTATCACTTCTCCTGACATGTCTGTTTTGGTGACTACTTTCATTCCCCCTGCAATAACAATTCTGTTGCATCTTTTCTTATGATACTATTAGGGTCATCTGGCGCAGATTCTGTTGCACACCATGGTGTGGCAGAATCTTCTTCCTCGCTCACAACAGGTCTAAAAAAGTGTGTGTGTGGGGGGGGGGGGGGGAAGGTCGGCAGACCCGTCTCATTAATAACTTTTTAAGCCTGGTTTAGGCGTAGAAAATGGTCTAAATGTAAGACAGCAAGTAAGCTGTCTTACATTTAGAATCGGTGCTGGATGTGCCGAAATTATGTATAGGCCGGTGCCAGCTATAGGGCTTATTAAAACGCTTGTCATAATAAATGTGCCCCTATGTTCTGCTATTACCTGCTAGAAGTTTTTGCATAAAGGTACAACTGGGTGTTACCAGTTGGGTGTGTGTCTCTGTGTAGTCTGACAGAGGCAGCACTGATTGGACAGTGTCAGATTATGCAGGGAAACACCCTCAACTTGGAACACCCAGTTGTACCTTTATGCAAAAACTTCTAGCAGAAATAATAGAAGAATGGCACAAAATAGTGGCATAATAATAAATGCTCCAGACTTTGTCATTTCACATGGAAGACAATTGTCTAGACATGTCAGGAGAGGGTCAGGTTCTCTTCAAACAACTGTAATTTGAAATTACTTGCATTCCAGCTAGCCCATTAGCAGCCTGTTGTGGTAAGTCCTAAAGTAACCCCCTATGCACAAAATAGGGGGTAACCATCTGATTGATGGGGGTCCAACAACTAGGACCACTACTGATCACAAGAATAAGGGATCCCTAGTCCCATTCATTCTTTATGAGAGTGCCAGAGACAGCCAAGTACAGTGCTCTGCTATCTCCAGCAGTCCTATAGAAAGGAATGGAGTGGCAGTAATCATGTGTAACCTGATGGTCCATTTACTGGTGGACCCCATTCTTGTGATCGGTGAAGGTCCCAGTGGTTAGACACCCATCAATCAGATGGTTATCCCCTATCCTGTGCATAGGGAGTAACTTAACAACTTGGCACAACTCCTTTAAGTCTCTAACATGTAACCCTTTAAAGCAATATGTTAGGAAATGTCCGTTTATTTAGTTCCCTAATAGTTTATGTAAAGTTCCTCTCGACTTTTAACATTACGTCTTTTACAAGCACTCTGTAAAAAAAGATATACATTATCTCATAATGCATCAATCTTGTATCAACAGGATGGAGACCTGCATTCAAATATTACAACATGTGGGTATCCCTCTTTGGAGCGATGCTGTGCTGTGGTGTGATGTTTGTCATCAACTGGTGGGCTGCTGTCATCACTTATGGGATAGAACTATTCCTGTACATCTACGTGACATACAAGAAGCCAGGTATAATAAACCGTACAATAAATGGGCTAATTCAAGGTAAATTTATATAAAGAAAATAACAACACTCTATCTGGCTCGTTGGCACCTTCCATTAAGTTACAAGAATAATTGATGGTTTTAGAATTTCTTTAGTTTTGCTCTGACAATATTTGTAGATATTAATGACCTATCCTCAGTATCAATATCAGATTGGTGGGAGTCCAACACCCGGAAACCCCAACCAATAAGCTGTTTTTGGCAGCCACTAGTGCTGGAAACAAAACCGGAGATGGAGCCGGAAGAAGAAGGTTCCCTCCACTGGGTAGTGGCCATACTGGTGTACTGCAGATCAGCTGATTGTGGGGATGTTGGGTGTCTGACACCCACCGATCTCATATTGATGACTTATCCTGAGGATAGTTCATCAATGTCTACAGGTTGACCCCCCTTTTAAAGAGAAGATGCCATGCTAAAAATGCAGTCCAATCTGCAGGCAACAGGTTATAGGTCAGGAGGAACTGATCAGATTGGTATATAACTTGATTTATTTAATCCTCTGTATATTCTGGGATTAGGAGTCCAGTGGGCGGTTCTACTCAGTGACTGACAATTATCTCTGTATACACAGTCATACAGAGAAGGCTGTCAGTCACTGACAAGGACCGCCCACTGGACTCCTAAGCCAAGAATGAAGAGAGGGTAAACAGATAAATTACATGTTATACAGAATCTTTTCTCACATATGTATTTCAATCTGATCAGCAACTACTACAGATATTCTGAGAGTGTTACGAGAAAGACTTTAAAGTGAGTGGAACCCGCAAGTATGCTTGTACATTTATTCATCTGGGAAAGAGAAGTGATAAAAAAATTAAAGGTGCACTGGCACACGCCGACCGAGGCAATTATCGGGAAGGGACCTGCAGCAATCACGTCCATTGTATGGCTACTGCAGTCGCTTGTCCTGATACAGATTCATTGTTTATGCCTGAGGTGTCCGCATAAAAGACCATTTCACCTGATGAAGGGGAGTTTTGCCCATTCGTCATCCTGTGATCTGCGGCACATTTACAGCGGCAGACTCTTGGGAATGAGCATTCGTACTAACATTCGTTCCCGATAATCGGGCCAACAATTGTGCGGTGTAAATCCACCTTAACTTGTCCATTCCATGTAGTTAACTGTAATGTAATATCATTGTTTTCTGGACAGATGTTAATTGGGGATCTTCAACCCAGGCTCTTCAGTACACAAAAGCCTTATCCAGTGCTTTGGACTTGAACATTATAGATGAGCATGTGAAAAACTTCAGGTATTCCCTATGATTTATCAGATTTTTGATGTGTTAGTAAAGTAAAGGTTATTTGCAAATAGTATTAATTTTAAAAATTATACTGTTTTGTGTCTACAGCTCCTTTGTAGATCTATAAATCTCTATGGTTACAGGCTACAAAGAAGCACTGTATAAAGTGATCCACTCCCTTCCATCTGCCCTCTATTTCTTGTTACTTACCAAACGTACGCTAGTAAGAAGTAGGGGAGAGATGGAAGGAAGAATGTTGAGACTACACTGGGTTTCTTTGTATTCCATAACCATGGAGACACATTGGTCTGCATAGGAGCTAAAGATACAAATGACAAGGACGAAAGATCTTTATGGAAATGTTGTTTCAAAGAAAGACCTTTTATCCACAAATTATCTTTCTTTTAACAAAAGAATATTGTCCAACTTTCAGATGAAAATATTAAACACGGACAACTTCTTTTCAGACGATAGTGCTCTGACATTGGTCGGTTAAAATGATTATTCATTTTTATATTTTACCGCCAAATGTTCATTTTGGTTGAAATGGTCAATTTTGATCAACTTTAGACTAATGTATATCGCCTCCTTTACTTCCCTTTACTTTTCAGACCTCAGTGCTTGGTTTTAACTGGCGCACCAATGGCAAGACCAGCCCTTTTGGATATTACTCACTCCTTCACCAAGAACATAGGGATCTGTATCTGCTGTGAGTTGTTTGCTGTAAGTAGAGAGAAATAATTGTACACACTTTGTATATTTCTCAGTTACAAATAAAATCTTGTTTTGCCAGGAGAGAGGCTTAAACATGCCCTCATTGTTTTTCAGTCTTTTGCTTTTTCAGTTTGCTACTGGTGTAAGCATTCAGGCAGATTCAGGAACTTGTAGCGTAAAATACAATCGAGTGACGTCTCTGTACTCTGGTTTTAATGATTACATTAATTTATTTATTTAGGATATTATATTGAACAATTTTCTAATATACATTAAGTTAAAATGTTGCTCACATGCCTTTAATATATCCATGTAGTAGCCTTTCCCTAAAGAAGAAAATGGTACGGCCCGTTTTATTCCTGTAAAATGCATGCATAGGAGAGCTGGATAAGACCAAACATGGCATCAGTCATGTTAGCCATCATGTTTCAGCCATGGATACATTCCCGATGACTGATACATGAGCTACACCATTCACCTGCATATAGGGGTCAACTGCCTGGTATGCAGAATTTTAAATACATGTATATTAGACAATTGTATGATTACCTATTAGGGGCCATTCACACGTTCGCAAAATGGTTCCGGATCCGTTCCGCAACGTTGCCAAATGGATCCAGACCCATAAATTTTCAATGGGGCTGCAAAAGATGCGGACAGCACATGACCGGTGTCCGTGTTTTGCGGACCGCTAAACACTTGTGGACGTAAGAATGCACCCTTATTTATACAAATAAGTAAACAAATAAAAAAATAAATGACCCTAAGAATGTCAGCACAGGCCATTAAATCTTGCCCTATATCTATATATTAGATATTGCCCTTAACAACCAAGAACATATATTTAAAACAAAAACAACAAAAAAAATCCTTAGTTAACGCTTTCAAGACCAAGCCATTTTTCACCTTCATGACCAGGCTTAATTTTGCAAATCTGACATGTCACTTTATGTGCTAATAATTTTGGAATACTTATATTTATCCAAGCTATTCTCAGATTGTTTTCTCGTGACATCTTATACTTGGTGCTAGGGGTAAATTTGGGTCGATAACTTTTACCTTTATATTATAAAATATCCCAAATTTACTGAAAATTTGGAAAAAAATTAAATTTTCTAAATTTGAATTTCTACGCATTAAATTCACATAGTGATACCTTATTAAATAGCTTTTTACTTAAGATTCCCTATATGTCTACTTTATGTTGGCATCATCTTGAAAATTACATTTTATTTTTTTAAAACTTTAGAAGGCTTAGAATTTAAGAAGCAATTTTTTTTTCTATAAAATTTTTAAAACCGAATTTTTCAAGGACCAATTCAGTTCTGAAGTCACTTTGAGGTTCTTACATAATTGAAACCACCATAAAGGTGTTCCACAAGAACTAAAGGAAAATGGAGGTGAAATTTACAATTTTTAGTTTTTGTGCAGATTTTAAATTTTAATACAATTTTTCCTATGACACATCAAGGGTTAACAGCAAAACGACCCTCAATATTTATTACCCCGATTCTGCAGTTTACAGGAACAGCCCATTTGTATTTGTTAACAGCTGTATGGGCACAAGGCAGTTCTCAGAAAGAAAGGAGCAACATATGGTTTTTGGAGGGCAGATTTTGCTGGAATGGCTTATGGGTGTCGTGTCATATTTGAAGTCACACTAAGGCATCCCTACAGAAGAAACCCCCCAAAAGTGATTTATTGAGGGGTTTACTGACTACTTTTACGTCAGAGGCATTTCATAATGTTTAGAAACACTTGGCTGTGAAAATGAAAAATTATATTTTTTACAAGAAAAAGTCGCTTAAGCCAAAAATTTTCACTTTAGTAGGAGATAACAGGAGAAAATTCACCCATAATTTGTTACCCATCTTCTACTGAATACGGCAACACCCCATATGTGGTCGTAAACTGCTGTATGAGCAGGCGGCAGAATTCAAAAGAAAAGGAGTGGCATCTGCATTTTCTAACATGGAATTTGCTGAAATAGATTTTAAGGGCCATAGCTTTTTTATTTTTTTGTTGACTGAGAATAATTTCCCACTAGCGTTTTTTCTTTTCCGGCGTAGAGATCCGTCGTCGGGTTTCTAAGCCGAAAAGAAACCCTTCAGTTACAGATAATACAGCCGCATGCATCTGTTTGAACGGATCCGCTTGTATTAACTTTAACTATTTTTTAACATTGCCAAAACGGATCTGTTATGAACTCCATTGAAAGTCAATGGAGGACGGATCCGTTTTCTATTGTGGCAGAATGTCCCAGGACAGAAAGAAAACCGCAGCATGCTGCGGCATTTTCTCCATCCAAAAAACGTTAACATACTGAACGGAAGACATCCTGATGCATCCTGAACGGATTTCTCCCCATTCAGAATCCATGGGGATAATCCTGACCAGTTTCTTTTCGGCTTAGAGACCCGACGACGGATCTCTATGCCGGAAAAGAAAAATGCTAGTGTGAAAGTACCCTGAGCTGTGTGGGGGCTCATTTTTTGCGGGATGGGCTGTAGTTTTTAATGGTACCATTTTTGATCGCTTTTTATTTAATTTGTTATGAGATGAAGTGGGGTAATATTGCAAATCGGCCAGTATTTTTATTTTTTTTATTTTGTTATGGGGTTCTCCATGTGGTATATTTGATAAGATAATTTTATTCTGTGGGCTGATACGGTTATAGTGATACCAAATTTATATTGTTTCTATTTATGTTCTACTACTTTTATATCATAAAATCACTTTTTATTAAACTTTTTTTTTTTTGCATCCCCAAATCGAAGACCCATAACATTTAGATTTTTCTATCAATGTAGCTGTGTGAAAGCTTGTATTTTTGCAGGACAGGCTGTACATTTTACTGGTACAATTATGGGGTCCATATGACTTTTTGAGTGCTTTTTATTCCATTTTTTTAGGGTGAAGCAGGCAAAAATTGCATTTCTGTCAGTGTTTTATTTTTATTTTTTATGGGCTTCTCCATGTGGTATATTTGATATGAAAATTTTATTCTGTGGGTTGATACGGTTATGGCGACACCAAATTTGTATTGTTTTTTCATGTTCTACCACTTTTATATCATAAAATCACTTTTTATTAAATATGTTTTTTTGCATCACCAAAATCTAAGACCTATAACTTTTACTTTTCCGTCAACATAGTTATATGAGAGCTTATTTTTTTTGGGATGGGCTGTAGTTTTTATTGGTATCATTTTCGGGATGCATATGACTTTTTGATCACTTTTTATTAATTTTTTTGGGGAGGTCAGGCAAAAAAACTGCAATTCCGCCGTTGTTTTTTTAAATTTTTACAGCGTTTACCATGTGGAATTAGTACCATAATCATTTTATAGATCACATAATTATGGACACGGCAATACCAATTATGGGTTGTTTATTTTATTTTTTACTTTTTTTATCTTTTATAAATGAGTGTATATGGGAAAAAGCAATTTATTTTATTTTTAATTTCCATTTTTATTTTTTTTTCAAAAAAAATTTTTTACTTTTTTTTCACACTTTTTTTTATCAAGTCCCACTTGGATCTTGAAGATCCAGTGGGGCGGATGGCTGTACTATACTTTGCAATGCTCTTGCATTGCAAAGGATAGTACTATCAGGTTTCCTGAAAGATGGCAACACTGGACGCCTTTGCAAAGCGTCCGGTTGCCATGGCAACCATTGGGCTGCTGCCATCGCAGTGCAACTGCCCGATGGTTGATAGAGGGAGCCCTCTATCGAGGGAGCCCTCTATTGACCCCATGGATGCCGCTGCCGTGACATCTAAGGGGTTACAGCAGAGTGTCAGCATACAGCTCAGGAACTGAGCCGCTGCCATCACATTCAAGAGGACCGCAACAGGGACATTGGCAGGCATAGTTATAGCTAGGGACAGGCACGTGCGGAGCAAGCCTGGAGAGTTTGAAGGGGGAAGCAGACAGGTTGCAGGCACTGATCACGGGATAGGGCAGATGGCGGAGGCAGGAGGCATTAGTGCATGCTTATAAGGGCACAGATCAGGATTAGGGCTAAATGACGGGCACATATTGGGGGCACTGATCAGCTAATGCCTGATTTCAGGTTCTGATCTGCAGAGTGCAGATCAGAGCCTGAAACCAGCATTTTGACACTGTTGCGATCCGATTGGTTAGTCTGCACATCATGACATACAAAAAAGTCATAATAATAATAATTATTATTTTAATTATTACTTAATTATTACATTATTATTATTACTTTTTTGTATGTCATGATGAAGGACCATTATTTGGAGGTCCGAAACGCGTAGACTGTACTGTATTTGATGTCTGGATTTTACCGCAAGTGAATAAAGAATCTATTTTTAATGGGAAGCTGGGTTCCACAACTTTTTTCCAATCTTATATAATGGAATTAAAATTCATATATAGGTCTAGAAAAAAATAAAAAGTAATTGATAATTCATAACCTATGCCATGATTAATACATATCCTGTAGCATGATTATATACAATACCAAAAAAGTGCAAAAGACTCAATATAATAAAATAAAAGCTAATATAATACATGTAATAATAAAGTGCAATATATGAATAAAAATATAAGCTGAGAAATAAGTGAACACACAGGAAATGGATACGGATTAGAAAATATCAGCTATAGTATATAACCTCTTAATAAAGTGCATATGCTATATTGCAATTAAAGAATACCGACCAGGCTGGGACATAGTAAATTGTAGTGTGGACCCAAGAATCTCAATTTGTTTTGCTCATATGAAATATTAGGTCATAGTAAAACATGTCTTGGGTTAATCTCCACTAAAAATAGATTATTCCTATAGATAAGACCTTCAGAGTTTTTAAACGTAAGTATTAGTCTTACTGCAGTTCGATGCGTCCAGCAATAGACCAGTTAATAGATCAGTGTGGACTGCAGGCTCTGATATATCAGCTACATTACAGTTATGTTTTACAATATGCCCATCACTGGGTAATATGCACTGTCATACAACTGTGCTCTTCATTGTGGATAATAAAAGCATTTTATTTTCAGTTATAGCTCAAAACATTTTCCAAAGATTGGGTTCAGCTGTAACGGCTCATTTTCATTTTGGTTTAATTCTGCTGAACCTATTTTATTGTGTTATGTAGGGACCACGCAAACAGGCTGTGAAAGAAATGAACAGTGGCATGATCAAGAAGCAGGCATGGTTATCTAAAAACAAGATGAAAGCCTTTTATGCTGCCGTTGCTGCTGAAAACATCAGGGAAGGTGCAAGAACGCTCCTTCAGGTAAGCTTCCGGCACAGAAACTGATCTTTTACCCTACTGTAAGTAGCTGTATATAAACCTATATGTATATTTATTTCCAGATGACTTACTTATTGGTTGTTGGTGGTTTACATGATTAATTTGTCCAAGTCCAAGGTGCAGAGCACTAAAAGAAGCACCTTGGGCGACCTTAAGTGATCAAGTGGGGTCCTGCCTCATTGGTAAATGCATGTCGTACTTTTAGTCCGGCGGCCTCTCGCCGTGCGCTGCCGCCGGAACTCCAGCCCTGCCCCCAATATAGTCAATGGGGACGGAGCGGCAGTCCGGGGGCACATGTGAACTAGCGGCAGGATGGATCCGACAGGCTGTTCACCTGCCGGAACAGCCTGATGGACTCCACTGCCGCTAATGTGAAAGTACCCTTAAGCAAAATTGGTATGTTAAAGCACACCTGTCACATTGGTATGTTAAAAGGAACATGTCACTATCTGATTAGTGGAGGTCTGAGACCCGGGATCCCTGCCGATCAGCTGTTTGAGAAGGCACTGCCACTCACAGTAGCTCTTTCAGCTTTCCCTAGGGCATGTGGCGTCACGTTCATCGGTCACAAGACCTTGGCTCAACTTAGCCCTATAAGTGAATGGGGCTGAGCAGTGATACCAAGCACAGCTGCTACAAAATAGATGGCAATGTGCTTGGTGAGCAGAGAGAAGGCCGCAGTGCTACTGCGTGCACCAGTGTCCTATCAAACATCTGATCGGTGGGGATTTCCAGTGTCGGATAGGTCATCAGTTCAAAAATCTTAGAAAACCCATTTAAAGTAAGCCTTTTAAAAACTAACGAAATATTTGAATAATAAAAATTTGAGTATAAAAAAAAAACATTTACAGAGTGGTATAGGTTTCCAGCAGTTGCACATTGTATAGAAAAGAGATGACGTTAAAAACAAAAAGTCAATGGCAACCAGTCCAAAGGCGGTCAAAAGGGCACTCTTTTGTCCTTTATCGGGTGCATGGCACCCATAGATAAGAGAATGCACCAGCAATGACATAACAAGTAAACAATAATAGATTTATTGCTTACATCCCCACTTGGCCATAAATCATTCAATATCTGAAACAGTTAATTACGGACCAACTTTATATTTTTCTCAAGACCCCAAAAGTTCTCTTCTGTTTGCTGGAGCTTTATCAAGCAATAATAAAAATCTAATTCCTGCTTAGAGGAACGTAGCTTCTAACCAACTATAGCAGGTAAGATACTGAGTCTTCTAAACCTTGCATACGACATAAACATGTCATGGCAAGTGATCCACGACTTCTAGTAATGAAGAAAAAGTCCTTGCAACATAAAAACTTCAGAACGTTTTCTGCTGTCATTAAAAATCTAACAATGTGTACCAGTGCTAGCGACTAACTCCAGACAGCTCCAGGGCTGACATATTTCCTCACTGTTTTATACACTATTACATTTTTAATGATGGCCAGATACACTTGGGAGTTTTTATAGATGGAGACTTTTTGCTTGATTATAAAAAGTTGAGGGTCACTTTTAATGAATGTTCTGATATCTGGAGGTAGCAAGTTATGAAGTCATTTTTCTGCTTCACAGAGAAACATTTACCAAATATATATATATCATTATCTACATTTGGGTGAAGGAGAATTTCACACAATTTAATGGTTTTGGAAAAATATAAAAGCAATTATTCTATGAACCCCCACAAAGTTGAGAGTCTCTTTTAATGAAAATGCTCTTATCCAGAAGTGTAAAATTATGGAGTCATATTTCTGCTTCACGGAGAAACATTTTACAAAAAAAATCATTATTCACATTTAGGTACAATATAGTATAATTTTTAATATGATTTTGGAAAAACCATACAAGCAATAATTAACATGCATAGTTCTCACAACTGAAAGGTGGACTTCTAGACACAGTCTAAATGTTTACGTAGACTGTGTCTCTGGCAAATTGTTATATATATATATATATCCACAGCTGTCGATTCAGGCTGCACACCAAATTGAATGGCGGAGTGCCAGCGGCCCACACCCAGACTTCGGTGTTACACACAGAACTTCGTAAAAAAGCCACGGCACATCCAATTGATGAAAAAGAAGTGTGATCTTTATTCACCCATCTAGCGACGTTTCGGTCCGCTTACTGGGACCCTTGTCAAGCTGACAAGGGTCCCAGTAGCGGACAGCATCGCTAGATGGGTGAATAAAGATCACACTTCTTTTTCATCAATTGGATGTGCCGTGGCTTTTTTACGAAGTTCCATATATATATATATATATATATTCATTTATTTTTTCATCAGCCGTCATCTTTTGTCTCATTGTCCAGCATAATAGACATGCTGAGCATGGTAAATAATAAAGGGACCGGGTTTTGCAAAGCATCATGTGTTGGCGGATGTGGTAGTATTTGTGCTATAAAAGTGAACAGTTAAGTGATTGTAATGTAATGTAAATTCTAAAGATTTGAGACCGAATAAGCTTACGCAGGCTAAGTGAATAAATATATTTATTTAGTTTATTTAAATATAGAAATCACATACAGAATAGTAGAAAGTAAATAATCCTCACTGAGCATACAATATGGTATGGGACTCCAGTCTCCATGTCGTAGAACATGGACGATACCCCAGGGTGTACAAGAGATAAGGCAAATTAATAGTTACATTCTACCTAGAATGAAGTCTTCAATGGAATGCCCCAGAATGTATGTGTGCCATAGAGTTTAAACCTCTTAGCCCCTCCAGTGTTCAGCACGCATGTCTCTGAGATCACTTAGGAATGTGGTCTTATCAGCACAATGGCGGATGGGTACTACATTACAAGGCACATCACTACACAGAATGGTAATAATAAAAGGGAACAGAATTAAACGGACAGAACCAATCAGTACTTAAAAAAACACACAATACAGTAATTCAGAGGGTGCTATTTCTGCTTATGGTGAGTGCCTAGTAGGAGTATGAAGTCTTATAGTCCTCTGGGTTTCTGAACCTTCAGATTGTGTAAGATCAGTACAAATAGCATAATCCCATGAGCCCCAAATAATTTTCATTCATAACATAAACTCTCAAGTTACAATGGATTCAGCATACAATTTTCAGATGAGCTGTTACTTTGGACACCAGGTGAAGGCGGCTGTATATAATTCTTCTGGTACACTGTGTATACCAGGCATCCTCAAACTGCGGCCCTCCAGATGTTGTTAAAACTACAATTCCCACTATGCCCTGCTGTAGCCTGATAGCTGAAGGTTGTCTGGGCATGCTGGGAGTTGCAGTTTTACAACATCTGGAGGGCCGCAGTTTGAGGATGCCTGGTGTATACCATACAGGAAGGACCCTGATGAGGCTCCTGTCCTCATCATACATTTTTTAAATCTCCCATAACTTTCTTACCTTGGGATGATATTTTGGGGCTTTGGAACCAATCATTAGTATTCCATAGGGTTATGAACCAAGTTACAATATTTTCGACTTTCAATAGTTGTCCCAGAACCAATTAACGTAACTTGAGGGGCCACTGTACTTTAATTGACTTACCCAACAGAAAAGCTTGGAATTAGCCCTTTGTCACATTTGCGTGTGAACTTTAGTGCATTATACATTTGATGGAATTTCAAATTTTAAAATATGCAGTGCGTATGGGAAAACATCCACACAAAATTTCAAGATGCGATACACGTTCATCAACTGTGAGCAAATGCTCATTCGGCCGATTCCCATACACATGCATGCTCGGTAGGTCAAGCATGAGTGTGTTCTCAATGGAGAGATACAAGAAACCACTGCAAGACGCCTCTGCTGGGGCTTATCTCCCCTGAGAACAAAGGAATGGGCTTGTTGAACTTCAAAGTCAATTATCTTTTTCCCCCAACATAAGAATCAACATTGCTAAACATTTTACACACATTAGATGGTGGGTTCAGACGACAGTAAGTCTAGTGCGTATGTTCATGTTTAGGTTGACTGGGTACCTCTTATGCAGAAACAACCCAGTGTTAACATATTCAGAAATGTATCTCATCAATATGGCTGCGCATTGGACTTTGGCTTTACCTTCTCATTTACTGAGAGATGGCCATTTAGGGGCTGGGTGGGAATCCTCTTTAACATGACAGGTCCTCTTTAAAGTGCTTTCACAACCTATGTGTTCCAATAAAAACTGATTCATCCTACGAAATGGCTATTTTAGCTGTCCGAAGATGACAGGTTTGAGCTAAATGTTCTCTTTGAAACATGATCCTTTTCAGTCAAGCGTTCTAGTGGAAACTTCAGTGAGCAGATGATTTTTTTTTCCATCTATAAAGCAGAATGTAAAATAAGCAGATTGTCCTTGTTCCTGAAAACTCCCACAAAATCATTATGGCTTTTTAAATCTTTGAATGACAAAAATCAATAAAACTAAACATGTGATTGTGGAGAACATCCCAGCTGCACACTCATAAAGTCGTCCAGGAACAAACTTGTCATTTCTGTGACAATAAAACCCCTGGAAAACAGCATGTGCTCTGGAGATAGTAAGTTACAGATCCATTGAAATGACAGCTTGACAGCTGAAATCCGAATCCTTTTAATTGCGAGGAAATAATTTCTGTACATCTGAAGTCATTTATGAATAAAAGGAAAACTTCCCCTTCCACAGACAAACAAGTGGGACACTGGTGCAGGTTTGATAGTGCTTCCTGCCACTACAGATACCATACAGCTGTTTTGCATGCAACTACTGAAAACCAGGATTTAGTTTTACCATGGTGCTTAAAGGGGTTGTGGGTTTCGTTAATACAAGGCACTTACTAATGTATTGTGACTGTCCATATTGCTTCCTTCACTGCCTGGATTCATTTTTCCATCACATTCTTCACTGCTCATAGCCATAGTGACGACCATCCTGCAATCCATCAGAGGTGGCCGTGCTTCCACACTATAGGAAAAGCACTAGCCTATGTGCGCTTCCACAGTCCCAGCCACCAGAGAGACGAGTGCTTTTCTCTATTGTGTGGAAGCACAACCACCACTGGTTGCAGGGTGGTCGTAATCACAGAAACGTATAGTGTATAATGTGATGGAAAAATGAACCCAGCCAGCAAAGGAAGCAATATGGGTAATACATTAGTAAGTGGCTTGTATTAACTTCCTCAACATAATAAATTGTATTTGCTGAAGTGAGACAACCTCTTTAAATAGAAAGAACATATTCTGCGGCACTGTACAAAGATTGTCCTCGTGCACCATTAGGATCCCTAATTTCTCTGACTGTCAACTTTCCTACCAGTATACTTTTGCAATGTTGGAAGAAACGCATGCAGACCCAGAAAGAACAGACAAACTTCATGCAGATGTTGCTCTTGGTTGCCCAAGATGCCAATGCTGCATGGTAATAGTATTAAATAGAGATGAGAAAATTTCTTAAAATTGAATTCAGGTCCGATTAGGCCAAATCAGGCTATTCTATTTGGGTCCAAATAAATGTGACCCGAATCAAAAGTGCTCAGATTTCTGAAAAAGTCTATGTTTCACATTTACTAGAAATGCATGCATTAAAATGATGTATGCTACTTTTATATAACAGAATTTCTACAAGTATCCAGATTCAGAATCTGAATGAAGCTGTATTACATGGCATTACTGGCTCCTTAAGGAGAAGTCATTATCGGGAGCCCCTCATCTGTGACGTCCATATACCCTAATAGGGCCTATGGAAACGGTTGACCAGTTGGAACAATTCCTTTAAATTAGGAACAATTAGAATATAACCAAAACATATAAAACCTCCAAATTATATAAATGTGTTCAATACCTAAAGAACCTGTTTGACAGTACATGGAGTCCTTGTTGCTCCTCATTAGGAATCGGTGACGTGTCACCCGCAAATAGAGGTATTTTAGGGGAGATTGCCTTTGTGTTATATAATTCAATATGTCTTTGAAACTGGAGGATTAAGAAGGTACAGTATGAATCCATGCATTGCTGTAGATCTTGACCTAAAGCTAGTTTTACACTAGCGTTATAAGTTATGGCAGGCAGAAAACAGCCTGCCAGAGCGCTCTAAATCAGGCATTGCTGGATGTTACTGCAATGCCCACTGACCCTATTGACTATAATGGGGTCTGGGGGAGATCTGGCCTCTACCCGACAAATATGCTGTATTCGGCAGGAGAAAAAGACTGTTGCAACTCAAATTTGTAATACTGTCCCTTAAGTCCTTCAAAAGGAAGTAGAACTGCTGAGGTGATAACCAAGCTAGTCATAGAGAAAGTATGCATTTAAGGCTTCATTCACAGGACTATATTTGTCATCCAACCTATTAATTTCTATGGGGCCATGCACACATCCATATTTTTTGCGGATCTGTGTGGTCATTCTGAAAATTATATCCATATTGAAGACAAAGATAATCCTTTCCATTAAGAAGGAGTAAGAAAAGGTGGAATGCACATGGAAGGTATCTGTATTGGCATTGTTTGCGGACCAACATATGAAACCTTAGCCTAGGCTTAGAAGCTTTTACCAATACAGTCTGAACCAAGTGAAGGCTTTCTCATGACTTAGCTCGCTTCTGTAGTTTTCATTAGAAATGTTTGAGATTATTGCACATTATTATTATTAATCATATACAAATGTTATTTATTAATTGTATATTATTCTGCAGGCTGCCGGTTTGGGAAGAATGAAGCCAAATACCCTTGTGATGGGCTTCAAGAAGGATTGGAGACAGGCCAGCACAGTGGACTTGGAAAACTACGTGGGCATATTGCAGTGGGTGCTCTTGGTTTTTGTAGGACACTAGTGATGTTTGTTTCCATTTAGAAAAAAGTGTAGAGAGTGTTACCTTCATATATTTTTATATTCAATACAGAATACTTGCTGGTCTACATTAATGATAACTGAGACAACAAGACCTGCATTTAAAAGAAATCATTATTTAGGATAAGGGTAATCTGGCTGCCAACGCCTGCTCTCAAAGGAAAAGTCTTGCCAAAAATAGAGAAGCGCCAACATAAAATAACAGACCAAACACTCATGCCATAATTACATTTACAATGTACAATGCATTTCCTCTGCTCTGGGCCCTGAATTTTCAGATTCTCTGTCAGAAAAGTCCACGTGAAAAAAGCCACATGCTGTGTAACTGTAGTTCCAGTCACATAAAAGTCCAGTTCTTTATTTTAGCTCAAATAATGGATATTTTGTTGAAGGTAATGATTAGTGGCTCAGCGAATGAAGTTTTTATATTATAATACACATTGAAAAAGCCCACTAAACAGGGAATAGAAAAGTGACATTGACGGAGGAAAAGTCTTTAACCCACAGATTACTTGCTACTCCAGTTTGTGAAGCACAGATGAAACATGGTAGGGATGAGACGGAAGAACTAAAGGATAAAAACACCAACAACAAATACATAAAGTTCTTAAAAATTGTATTCAGCCATTTCTTAATTCTATCTTTTTTAAAGTGACAACTATATGGACACCATAGCACAACAAGGGGATTCCACTTGGAGGACTTATGAATCTATCTAGGTTTAATTTAAATGACTAGTGAAATGCAGATGCATATGTTTTTACTAATCTGCAGGCCTACAGGGATTGAGCTTTCTTGACTAATTATATTATGTTATTCTCTGTTATGTTTCATTTCTCATATATTTTTTCTTCTGTTCTCTTCACACAGTGATGCATTTGACTTTGAATATGGAGTTGTAATTGTAAGGAATAGTCAAGGATTCGACATCTCTGCAGTTCTTCGGGCTCAAGGTAAGAATGAGAACATCCACAATGCTTAGGGCTTCTTCACATATGTCTGCTTTCTCTCCCACCTCCCCATACACATGCATGCTGGACTCAGCTGAGTGTGCATGTGTTCTGAACAGGGAATAAGCTACTGCCAGATACCTCTGATGGTTGATTATCTCTTCAAGAACAAAACGATTAGGCATGTTGAAATCCAACAGCCTCTTTCTCTCCCCCGACAATACATATTAGTTGGTTGGATGATCCCTCTGGAATCAATGGATTCAGCCAACATTAATCTAATGTGTATGGCCAGCTTAAATGTGTAAAGTCAAATATACAACTTGCTTGTTATCTGAAAAACTGGAAAAAGCTTACATATTAATGAACTATTGCACTGTGCAACAGCTATGCATTTTGGATGCTAAATGGACAATGAATGAATATAGCCTTAGGCCCTATTCACACATCCGCAATGTAGTCCGCATGTATTCCGCAATTTTGCGGAATACATGCGGACCCATTGACTGTGAATGGGGCCGGGAACGATGCGGAGAGCACACACTGTGCTCTCCGCATCCGATTTTGCGGAGCGCGCCGCCGATCTTCCGGTCCGCGGGTCCGCAAAAAAATAGAGCATGTCCTATTCTTGTCCGCAATTGCGGACAAGAAGAGGCATTTTCTATGGAGTTCGGGCAATGTGCGGTCCGCAAAAATGCGGAATGCACATTGCCGGTGTGTCCGTGTTTTGCGGATCCGCGGCTCCGTGGATCCGCAAAACACTTGCGGATGTGTGAATAAGGCCTTACCTGTAGTATTCAGTCAGAATCTGTCTGCCAATAGGCTAAGCCTTCTATTTTCTCAATATTGCAATATGTAAAAACAAACAATATATAATAATACATCCAGGATTCCCCATAAAAAAAGTTTACAATGTACGGTTAATAGTACTAAACAATCTATATCAATAGGCCAAATAAGGTGACTATATAACAATAACAATTGAAAAGCCAGGTACACTCTGCGGTCTTACTAAACCCTCATACTGATGTTAAAATTAAAATATCCTACTGTGGAGGACATGTCTGAGCCCGAGCACCACGCCAAGGTTTCTCAAGAAGCTCGGGACCTAACACTCACCTACCTGTGCGTGTAGGCAAATAAGTAATTTTTGCAAATAAGGTAACTATAGCCAAAATATACAATTACCTACAAAAGAAGGCCAGTCCACGCCAAAAAATCATGATTGTAACAAACTTTATTCACTAACATGAATGAAAAAAGTGGCATCACTGTATAAAAGACACATGAGAAATATTAATAGTCATAGTATATCACAGTTTTATGTGACCAAAAAACCTCCATGGGGGACAGCACATAATACAAACCAAATTACAAATCCAAAACCCTGCTAAACTAAGAGAAATTCAGAAAGTATACAGTATGTGTTCAGATAATACCCATAATGTGTCTCACAGTCCCGAATGGCACCTACCCTGACACACATTTTGGCATGCCTTTGTTCGGGGCTTCTATTTTGTCAGCCTGTATTGAATCAAAATGATTTTCAAAAAAGCTAGTGGAGAGCCTAGGAACAGATCTATACAATGCATTTTTGCCTATACAGTGCAGCATAGGCTGTTATTGAAAAATAGGGTAGAGGCTCCTGTATACAACTTATGGATTTCTTTAGCTGATGATCAGTACTATATATAAGCCATCCTTCTCTCCAGGGGCAGACTTAAAGTAGTCCTGGAAAAAAATAAAAGCGACCCCACGCTGTCGGCATGTGCAAATTGGCAATAGGTGGGGCAACACAAGTACAAGGGAACAGCAATACTGTAGTGCAGTACAAAACACCGCCCCAGCATAACCAATTACCACAGTGCAGTACAATATACTGCCACCCCGCTACAGTATTTAACTGTATCACAGGCATGAGGATGGCAATACAAATGAATTAAGGAGGGTACCTGCGGCTGCCGGCCAAGTACCTGATGCTCCTGATATTGATTAGTACTGAGAGCATAAGATCATTATATGTCCAGCTGGCAGCTATGAGGAGGTCTTGTGTGGCCCCCTGGTCTTCGGCCCAGCGGGAGATTTCCCTGTAGGGTCTATGGCCAGTGTGCCCCAGGTTTTCTCCTTGATGGTTTTCCCCTAATGCAGTCTCCTTTGCAGCCCTGCAGCCAATATCTCCTATTATGTCTACATGGTTTTAGATGCAGATCTGACAGTAGTGTTAAGCTGACTCTCATAGGAATACAGTGGACTTTTATACTCAGCATTCACAGATAGCACCGAAAGCAGTGTGATTCTGGGGACTTTTAGAACTTCTAATCAATGTATGCACTCACTGTGTGACAGCAATACATTAACATAAAATCAGTATCGGAGTGAATTTTCTATAAAATTCCAAGTTCTATTACATTGCTTGTTAAAAGTCCTTGTCCTAGCACCCTCAAAACCAGTTGTGCAGGTTCCAGGACATGGACTTGTAATCTAATAAAGTTTGGGGTTCTATGGAAGAGTTTCTTTGATGCCAGACTTTACGTTAATGTATTGCTGAACCTATTTTCTGTGGTGCCCGTTCACACGCGGATCAGCTGTGATGAGTTAGGAGCTGACTAGAGGTACTGTTTTACTTTATCACTGACACTATGGTTTTAATGCCGTCTGTGTGCTCCTACTGACTAGTCATTTTTCTATTGTCACCAATATATTAAGATATTTTGCATGGAACTAACATATAGGTTTTAGAAAAAGCTGCAGTTAATTAACTTGGTCACAATTAAGCTCAATGAGGTCACCGGCCTTTATAAATGAAATATCTGCAGACCAACTAGGAACTAATAACAGCATCAGACACCAAAATCTCAGCTTTCTGGCACTGCTATATGAAATTATAGGGGATAAAAATATTGAATTACAGTTTTGTTTTATTCCTTCTCAGGGACTGATGCTTACAAATTACCGGTTTTATGCAAAGCTATAATTAATTCTGATTTGAGCTGTGAATTTCCTGTAATCTGTTTATTGGAAAGCAATGAAATAGACGTTCACTTGTTCACCTTGCGTTGCCATAACTCATTTTATGATAGTGGAGAACAGGGTGTAAAGGAAAATGTTACATTCAATGAAAGTGACATCAATTATGATAGTAATAAATGTCCTGGAACTGGTGGACTGAACCAGTATAGTAATGGTTTGTAGCACACAGTGACACATTCAGTTATGATGATAACATGCATGATTTATACTTTGTCACTTGTAATTCCCCATTCCATCTTCTCTTAGAGACAAAAGCTAAGCAATGTAAAAAAAAAACTAGGATTAGAATCGGAAATATACATAGAATTAAAGACAAATGTAGTGATAACAGGAATTCCATTCATAAAATAATCGGTTGCTAAGTGCAAGCGTTTAGGCTGGGGCTCAGTGACTAAAGATCATTGTATAGAAATGCAGCCATGCCACATAGTGCAAGTGAATAAGGTTGCCACAACTGCGACCCCAGTATTGTAAAAAAAAGGTCAGATGCTGCTGGATTTTTGCTTTTTTCATTTTAAAGTCTTGGGGCCAGATTTATCATTACACTTCCATCTTACTCCAATTTCACATAAGTCCAAAGTCACTTTTGGCTCAGTCGGATTTATTAATGGTCCTTTAATACTGTGATAAATGTGGTTTGATGGCAGCAGTTCATCCTTCACTAAACGGCTTTACAAAAGTCGCACATATTTACAAAAAAGTCGCATGTTCTATTAAAAAGTCACATAAGATAAGCGTGGTCCTCACTGGAGTGAAATTGGGACTTTTTTGCGACTTTTTTTAAAAAGTCCCAATGACAAATCTGGAATGAAACTCATTAACATGGCTAACCACGTCTATTTTTAAAAAATCTGGAGTGAGTGGTATACACATGTAAAAAAGTCGCTAAATTATGCGCAAATGAGTGTGAAAAGTCGCAAATGCCCTATTTTGGGACTTTTTGATGCCAAAATTCTGGACTGAAGGTATGATCAATCATGGCCTTGTTGTTTGGTTGCACAACACTTGTCATTGCTAAATTTGCCATGTAGCCCAGACTTATGGTCCATTCATTGTTTTCGGGTGGTGAAGAACAGGGGTATACAGAAAGCAAGAGTGGCCTCAAAATGGAATTAGCCCCTAGCGCTCTTCCCTTTGGACCTCCAAGAGCAGAAATCAGGACAGGTCTCAGGTATCATTCACATCAGTGTTTTTGAAGCTACAAATGTTCTGCTTCCCTTCACAAAGGCATAGAGTCGAATAATACAGTTGTAACTGCCTGATGGCACGTGTAGGCCCAGCTTTGGCTAAGTTCACATACAGTATGCATCAAAATCCTAGTATTCTCTTCAGACATAGGAAAAGAAAACTGGAGTCACCAGATCTAGCATATGCCAGACACTGCAGGCATCTGACTGCTCCCACTGCCTAGAATGGTGTATGTCAGGCTTCAGATGTGGATACCGGCATTCTGCAAGACAAAAAGCAAAGGTATTTTGTCGTCTTGCAGGATCTGTGATGGAAGCTCCTGCTAGAACTTCTGCCATAGATGTGAACCTAGCCTTACTGAGGGAAAAATAATAAAACCATTTAAAATAAGCTCCCCCTAGTGGTTTTATCACTTAGCTGTGTAAAGAAAAGAGAAAAATGGTACATTATTATTCAGCACAGAAGTTTGTACCTATTTAGATACAAAAAGGCAAATGAACAACACAAAAATGCCAGAAACCTGACATAAGTAATTGATTCCAATCTCTAATAACAGATAGCTCTATGTTAGGTATTATTGGGTGCCATAGGGAATTCTATTGTTTTCCTTTATACCATACAAATATATATTTCTTAGAAACATGGTATACTGGTATGAGGTGTGGGCTATAACCTTTAGGGAGATATAGAAATCCTAAAGCATTGCAAATTCTGGGGCAAGCAGTATGGCACAGATTTACCTTTCTAACTTTAGGCATGTGGCTTTTAATACTTTTGGACTAAAACATTGCAACAACATTTTTTGTAAACTGGTGTACGAGACGTCAGTCTTGTGGGCATAAAATGTTAGCAATATGTACAATGGTATCCATTTCCTCACTGATCCTGTTCTGTTCTGTACTGCAATACAAAGAGAAAATAGTGAAAATAAGTCTAAAGGTTTCCATACATAGCTGTTCACCAAATGCTTGTTCAGCCAATACCTCATAGCACACATGTGCACTTCGCTCAGTTGAGTGTGCAGTTGTCTTCAATAAGCCGCTGACAAATTCCTTAGCCAGTGGATTATCTCCTATAGGAACAAAGGATTGGGCATGTTGAACTTCAAGATGACCAATCCTTATTTCCCCTGAGCCTGCCATTAGGGAAGAGTCAGGACACCCCCCACACATTAGTTGGCAGTCATTCGAGTAAGATATTTTATATGAATTGACCCCTTGGGTTTGGAGGATGTGTCCATTCTGCCTTTTCACAGACCTCATATCTGGCCAATCCTTATCTGGGAGGCAGACTGCTGCAGAAGGAAACATCTCACACTGCTCTGTCTGTAAGGGGGTCTAGATTACATTTCATACATTTCACCCCTTACATATGCCCCACCCTCTTAGCCAGTCTCAGCTGACATGAAAGAGACTACAGTATAAGAAGCTGAACATTGTCTCCTCTGAAAGATTTCTGCAAGTTTTCAAACTTTCAGGAAAAAACTCAATAGTTTATTTTATCCTATTTCATTTTAGTCCCTTTTACAGTTTAAAACAGCATTCTCATTATTCTGATTGTATTGTTTTGGAAGAAAGTACATGGATTTCTGCAAGCTTCATTCAGATAAATGGGACAGTGGCATACATTTTGACAGTTTACATTGTGTGAATATCTTATCTGTAACTCTCTTAGGGTCCATTTACATGGGCTGATTATCAGGCCAATTGGTGTAGCTATAAGAGGTGCAGAGGTAGCAGTCGCTATCGGGCCACATAAGATTACACTGGTATTACAGAAAGTGCATGCTGGGAGGGCTCTGTTATAGATTTTGCACTGGGGCCCAAGTTACATTTCTGGCTGGAGCGAAGAGGTAAGGTCAAAAATTGGCAATGAAGGGGTGCCATTTCATTTTTTGCCTATAGCAGGAAAGCTATGTGCTGCCCTGCCCCTTGCCACAAAGCACTGAGAGAAGGGGGGCCCAAGCGGAATGTTTACACCAGGGCCCATGAGCCTTTAGCTACGCCCCTGATTGGGAATTAACATTCCTACCAACATTCTTTCCCAATAATTGTCTCATATAAACATGCGGGCGATCATCAGAGAAATAAGCGAAATATTCATTCATTGGGTGATCTGGTTGTTTATGTAGCATGTACAATCTTTTGTTGGCAGCTCATCGCCCTGTGTAAACAGGGAAGCGCTGCTGACAAACAAAGAATCTGTATGGGAACAAGCAATTGTTCCTGATCATTGTCTTGTGTATCGTCCAGTGTAAATTATTAGAATAGTAATTATATTGTGAGGAATTATTAATAATGTGAACACCTAATAAACAATTTACAGTGGCTTCTAGGGAATGATATATTTTATGGCAATGTAACAGACTGTAGTGCTTTAGTGAGTCCTAATGCACATGCAGCAGGATGGTTAGACTCACAGCATTTCCTAAGAATGTATCTGCTGCCATCTGCTGGACAACATAACCCATAACATGTCCCTGTAGAAACGGATACAAAATTTACAGACCACTGGGCTACAGGAAAGTGGTATAGATTTTTACTTTGTCTTGTATCACTTGTACATACTCTGACTCAATAGAAAGCTGTTCATTACATGCAACATAACCAGGGGAAGCTTGGTGCTTGCACAATACCTGAGGAAGCCATATCAATCCCTTAGTGAATGCCAAGGGGCGGTAGTCACCAAGGGACCTTAGTATAGGGAGCTGCTTTTTTACGGTGGTCCAGTCTAAATGCTGCATGAGTCTTAATTCGGTCCCTGCTCTAACGGCCCTGACGGGCAGAACAACTGATCCAGGCTATTTAACCCCTTACCTGCCACAGTAAATAGCGACCATGGCATCTAAGTGTTTCAGAGGGAGGTAGCTATCTCTTTTGGGCATCTGTAAAATTGTGAAATTGCGGGGTGCCAATGACTTTGCATGGCAGCTGGGGGCCTAAAAAATGCCCCCAGGCATGCCCTCGGAGTGTGCCTATCAGGTTTTATCAGTGTACTGACAGTGTAATACCCTGTACTGCATAAGCGGAACAGTGTATTATACAAGTGATCAGTAGATCGCCTGTCAAAGTTCCCATGTGGGACTAATACAGTGCATCCAGAAAGTCTTCAGACATTTACACTTTTTTCACATTTTGTTATGTTGCAGCCCTGTGCTAAAAAAAAAAAAAAGTTTTTCCCCATCAACCTGCATTAAACACCCCACAATGAAAAAGTGAAAACAAAATTTGAGAAATGTTTTCAAATTTATTAAAAATGAAAAACTAATATTTCACATAGACATAATTATTCAGACCCTTTGCTATGACACTTAAAATTTTGCTCTGGGGCCACCCATTTCTCTTGATCATCTGTGGACCTAAGTGCTGTAGACCCGAGACTGGGCTGAAGGTTTACCTTCCAACAAGTCACTGACCCTAAGCAGACAGCCAAGACAACGGAAATTTCCTTCTGTGGCCCATCCAGATCCCTGATTTAAACCCAATTGAAAATCTCTGGAGAGACCTGAAAATGGCTGTTCACCAATGGTCCCTATCCAACTTGAAAGGGCTTGAGAGGATCTGCGGAGAAGAATGGCAGAAAATCCCCAAATCCAGGTGTGCAGACCTTGTGCCATCACACCCGAAAAGAGTGCAGGTTGTAATCTCTGCCAAAGGTGTAAGTACTAAGCAAAAGGTCTGAAATACTTCTGTCAATGCAAGATTTTCGTTTTTCTTTTTCAATAAGTTTTAAACATTTTGTATTCACTTTGCCATTTTGAGGTATCGAGTGCAGAATGATAGGGAAAAGGTTGAATTTTGGTATGCTAGCGCAAGACCACAACATAAATTGCGAACAAAGTGAAAGAGTCAGAAGACTTTCCAAATGCACTGTTAGTTAAAAAAGCTAATTTTTTCCAAAAAAATTTATTTTCAATGAAGAAAGTTGTAAAAATAAAATCTCCATATAATTGGTATTGACACATCCATAACGACCTGCACTATACAATTATCACACACAATAAACACCTTAAAAAAAAAAAAAAAAGACAACAATCCCAGAATTGCTGATATTTGCTTATTCACCACCAAAAAAAATTAAGTAAGCGATTAAAAACTGTTATATACTCCAAAGTGATACCAATGAAAGGTGTAAGTCATTCTGCGAAAATCAAGCTCTTACTCAGCTCCGTAGAAAGAAAAATGAAAAAATTAAAGGTCTTGGGATGTGGTGATGCAGGAAACATTTTCATAAAAACAAAGGGGGTGTTATTGTGTAAAAGTATTAAAACATAAAAAAAAAAATGGGGGTCATTTGTTAAGACCCTGCTCTGGCGGTGGATCTGCCGGAGTTATGAAGAGGCGCAGGTCTCTACATAACTTTGGCGGATCCACCACCACTTCTAAATTTAAGACAGCTTCTGAGCTGTCTCACATTTAGACCTTTTTCTATACCTGAAACAGGTGCCCACTTTTTTAGACCTAGCACGTGCGGGGAGAAGTTACAGATTGCGGCGCAACTAACCGTTGCACTGCGATCTGTGCCTGAAATACGCCTAATTTAGGCGTATTTCAGCTTGATAAATGACCCCCTATAAGTATTTGGTATGACTGTAATTGTATTGACCCAAAGAGCAAAGTATAATATTATTTATGCAAAAAAATAAACTCGGCAAAAAGAAAAGCTCTCATACCGCTACACTGACAGAAAAATAAGTTATAGCTTTTGGAATGTAGCGGGCCACAAAAAAAAAAAAGGATAACTGTGTTCTAATGAATCCATATACAATAGAATATTATAAGAGAGTCACATCCAGCAACAAAAAGTCTGTTAGACCTGAGGCCATATCCAAGAATGCTACAATATGACACTGGAGTAAGGAGTGCACTGCTAAGCATACTGAGATCGAAACATAACTCAGTGCAGAATTAGACATAAGGAGAAAACATTGCATAGGAGAAATCTTATGAGTTTGCAGTTTCCATTCTACAGCAAAGACTATTTTTTTACTAGCAGTAACTACTTGCAAACATTTATGTTACAAACAACTGTCCATTAGTTATTGTATTTCTAATACATCAAGACCTCTAAAAGAAAATGTAAGCAACTTTCTAAACAGTTTTCATTAAAAATGTCTTACTATTTTCATGCTGTAGAATATATAAAACTCCTTCACATAGCGGACTACGCTGCTGCTTCTGACATCAAACCAACAGCACACTGCCATTTGCATATACCTTGATAAGGGCCAAAAGGACAGTGTTTTTAATTGGATCCTATGGATATGTATCGGAGCTCTTCCAGCTCCTGCAACTAATGTAAAAGAAAAATGTAAAGTTACTAGAGCCTAGTATATGTAAACATCTTCTTTTTCTTCTCGGAGATGTCCATAGTCTTTCATTTTATCTATTTCCATAAAAGTTGGGTGACAATGTATGGACTAAGACTGGACAAACAGCTGTAGTCATCAGAGGCCTATAGATCATATATAGACAGATCATAGACAGATCATAGATAGACAGGATAAATTGTATCTGTGTGTCATGTAGCTTTGGCTGTAATATGCCCAACATGTATGATGTGAGCCATACATACAATAGATTCCCATTAATTACAGTAAGTGCCATCCTACACACTATGGGTATAAATATTGTGGCTTCCAAGTGGCAGCATAATCAAACATTTACCTTGTAGGAGTGAAAGCCACTATTTGAGAGGAGTTCAGACAACAAAACTTATCTGCATTAAAAAGTTGATTTCCCACATCTCATTGGGTAGTGAAGCGAATGCTTCATTCAAACTTTACAAGAACTTTAAAGGAAATATTTAATTGGTTTTGACTATGTTCAACTGTTGACAGCACTAGGTAGGGACTGGGGAGAACAGGACATACATACCTATCAGGAGCAGTGTGAACATCAACTTAGATGCCAGATTCTGCTCCTGCGAGTGCACTGCAGACAGAGCTTCACAGTGAAGTTTCTCTGCATGGAGCTGCTTCAGAGCTTCTTAGGCCCTGTACCCAATTTATGGTGTTATTCCACTAATGATTTTGTAGACTAAACAGAAATCTGATCAACCTCTTTGATGTGCCTACACAAATCGGGGTGAGAACAGACATGTGTGAACCTGTTTTGTGAATGCAAAACATGAAAAGAGATAGTTTGATGGAAACATTGAGAAAGAAGGAGAAGTGATAACCTTTCTAACTGAATCATAAGCATGATTAACGTTATACCCTATTAAAGACAGTCATCATGTTATTATAGCGGAGCCTAATTAAAGAAGAAGCATTAGTGATCCTAAGTGTCGGATGGGTAATTGAAGCTGGTATCAGTTGGCTATGCACTGTGTAGAAACCATTTTATACGCCATTTGCCAGACAAGGAAGATTAGCTCTGTACTTCATTCTTGTACAATAAAAGGTAACTTTCCTATTGAGGAACCTTTACCACAGTCTAGTGCTCCTATCACATTAATGGATAACAAACTTCTTTATGCCTAATCCTGAATTATGCCCTTTTCTCTGAGAAAAAATATGAGCCATTTGGGATAAAAACTGGATATTCCATATGCAATCTTTTTGTGATTCGTCTACATTTTAATGCTCAAAATATTAAGACAATAAAAATGTATGGATGCATCCATCTGGTAGAGGCACTTTTATATTAATTAATTAGACCAGGTTACTTAAAGGGCACCTATAGAACTGGCTGATTTGTTGCATGTGCGCTTGGCAGCTGAAGGCATCTGTGTTGGTCCCATGTTCATATGTGCCCACATTACTGAGAAAATGTTTAAATATATGCAAATTAACCTTTAGGAGGTATGTCACGGACTCACAACAAAACAGCCTTGCCCTGCACAATGCAGCGCAAGGCAAGGGGAGCATCGGGGCAAGAAAATGTAAAGGAGTTAAGGGGAGCTTATATTCGGGTTCAGCCCTGAACTCAGACAACCCATTTAGGTATATTATAATTCCAACCTGTTATTAAACACGCAATTATATATGAGCGAACTGATTCTACATTAATGTAATTTGATACAAACTTTCAAAAAGATTCTAATTTCAGCAAATCCAAAACTTTTGTAATTCATCCTGCATGAATCTCTCAAAATAGCGGCCAACATTTTACAGATCAGAAGGCAGAGAAGATGGCATCTGTCACTAAAATGATAATTTTTGGACTGCTGGCAAATTAAAAATAAGTCTGCCAGTGCAAAACAGGCTGTTTGTTACCACTGAATATCATGCATTTTCACTATAGCCATATATGTTGCTCTCACTATGACATTACTAATGCTGTCTTGGTGTTAAACAGCTTTACAGAGGTTGGATACAGTCTTAGGGTCCTTAGGGACCTCAAAATGTCATACACAACTTTTCAGGGAAATAGGGGCACTTTGGATTCAGGCCAAATTTATTTGGACCAAATCTAATTTGACTGCCAATTCAACCGAATCAGACCCAAAACAAATTTAGGGAAATTTGCTCATCTCTACTCTTAATATCGTAAATCTTTTATTAAAGGCCTAGTCATTATTAAATGTGTTTATTGCAGTAAAAAGGTGGCCATACACCTTAGATAGTAGATTGATGGCTGAACAACCATTGAACAAACGATCTGGTGAACAAATATACATTGTAGTCCACACTGGCCATTACAGTAGTTTAAATTGGCCATACATGACACTGGGCGACCAATGAACAATCTTTCTGGGAACATTCTTTCAGGAATGGTCTTTTGTCCATGAACCACCTTGCTGACAAGTTCTAAAATTGCAAATAGAGGTGGATGTAGGACAACCCCTTTTTAGGTTTCAAGAATTTACTCTTTATAAACTTCTATCTTCGTTTCTGGTTTTCTAGAGGAGTTCCAGAGACTAGAAAAAGAGAGACTGGCGCTTGAAGCAACTATTAAGGACAGTGAATTTCAAGATGGAAATAGCAGGATCCGCAGGTTATTCTCTAAATCCACCAAGCTGAATATTTCCAGTCAAGCTACTACGAAAGGTAACAACATTACAAAGTTTCCACTGGCTTTCTTTAAGAAAAATCTTATGTGTGGGCAGTTTTAAGTCTGGGAATTTTAGCTTTAACTTTATCCTTTAAGAGGGAAAACCAAACAAAAAGTTTCCCATTTTGTTTGTGTGAATTATTGTGTTTTCTGAATAATTTACAAAATGTTACCTGGAAGGAAAATATATGACTTCATCTAAATTAAAATTAGAGCCTGAAGGAATAGCTGTGTCATTTATATACATTACAAGTATTTCTACTTAGAACTATTTGTGCTATGTTCAGCTGTCAAAATAGCTTCCACTAAATAATAGCGTACTTTAGCTATAGCGACATTTGCATTTAGCTTGAAGGGAGTTCACACTTATTGCATGGTAAGCAGCCTGATTTCCTGCTTATGTATTCACAAATAAAGTGATTGCAGGAAAATATATAAATTAGATGTGATGTAGTATATTCTATTGTGAACCAGCCTCCAGTATTAGTGGCTATTGACTCATTTTTCGCAATAGACAGCAATACTTTGAATTCTCCATTCAGCATTTTTGTGTGTCTTGAACAAGTTTGTAAAGTTCTACTATACAAATGTATGCGTTAAAGTGAAACTTTAAAGCATACATGTTGTCCGCATAGTGGTGGTGGTGTAGGGTGTTGGAACTCCATCCTGTTAACTCGATTGGGACAAAGCTGATGTATCTAATGTATTAAATAGGGCCCTATTGACACGGTCTGTTTTTCATCCATGATGATGTCCATATGGAGTCTGTTTTTTAATACTGTCTGCTTCTTGCCCTCCGAGTGTGATTTGTTTTTCAAGTGTGTAAAAAAAAAGGAAGGTAGTAGAGATGGGCAAATTGTTTGAATCAAATTCATTCCGCTTGAGCAACAAGGGGCTGTCCTGCTCAAGAAACTCCCCTCTCCGTAGTGACTGACATGGCCAGACATCTCGAGATTAACAGAGCCAGACGAGATGTCTGGCCTTGTCAATCAACAGGAAGAGGGGAGTCTCTTGAGCAGACGGGAAGGCCCCTTGTTGCCTTTTCTCAGACTGAGTAAGGACGAATTTCATTCAAACAAATCGATTCGCCAATCTCTAGAAGGTGTTCTATTAGCAATGAACTGTGTGAAGACTTGGAAAAGAGATTTCCTGGGCTTTTAGTAATGGTCCAAACACTCATAGCATCCATGTGCTAATCATGGTTTTCCCAGATCCACAGATGTGAATGGGTATGTTTGGTCCAGAAAATGGATCAAAGTAGTGCTTGCTTCTGTTTTTTTTTCTGTGGACCATTGGGCATCTAAATATACATAATGGATTCAAAGGTTCCATGTGGTGTCCATGGAGAACACAAGCAGCAATCGTCTGTGATTCACTGATGTGTCAATAAGGCCTTAACTATTATTTCACAGGGGAGCTAAATTGTTCTCAATCACACAAAAAACTGATAGCAGCTACACATATAATTTGTTCATTGACACAAACTACACGTTAACACATTAAATAATCCTCTACCTAATGTAGTCTTCTAATATTTAGAAGGGAGCCAGTGACATTTTTTATGGAAAAAGCCAATTACAAGGCCCCTCAATAAACCTGGAAGAATTCAGTTTTCCTGTTTCTTGTAGAAATGCAACAACTTAGTATATAGTTTTGTGTCCATTTTGCAAACATTTTTATTTTCATTCCAAATTAGACAAGACACTTAGATAGATAATATGGCAGCATACAAAACCCACAAATATTAATAAATATGAATCACCTTCTCGAAGAAATGAACTTGAACTAAAAAAGGAATCTTTCACAAAAACAAGTCAATTTAAATATATTATCAACTTTTCAGATTCAGAACCATGTCATGTTCTCTGTAAACTGATCGCACATTGTATTTTAATGTAATTTTATTCCTGACTAAATTGATTTTATACACAAATATATGCATTGAATTTGTGATTGCTGGTGTTGACAGGGTCGGTGAGCTAGATTCACAGGCATAGACTGCATGATAACATTAGAATAAACTTGTCAAGAGCTGTTTATATGCTGAAATATAAAAACGAGCGGTCAAACACAAATGATAAAGTGTACACAAGTATGGATGTCTCATGGCCAAGAAACTTTCTGTCTGCAGAAAATGTATATCCCATAATTAGCTTGTCCAATTATCATTCATTATTCCATTATCATGGAAATAATGCATTTTATATTATCATGCATTATAAGATAAATAGCCGATGAGTGCACTACTTTTACAATATTGTTTGTATATGAGAAGGAAAAATTTTCACTGTGCCCCAGGCAGGGGTTCAGAATGCGTACCCTATCACATATACCTTTAATCATGAAGCTTTGCTTAAAGTGGACGTGTCCTGTCCTCCAGTGGCAGCTCTCTTTACCTGGCTGCAGTCTATCATTTACAGATTCTGCTGGTATTTTATTCAAGGGCGGATTGGGCACTTAAAGTGGCCCTAAAAGTGGCCCCTATTTTATAGGTGGGTCCAAACTGATAGAAGACAGTACCAACACAAGAAGGCAGTACCAACACAAGTATATGGGGCTGACACAAGTAGGGGGGTCAGCAGTACCATAGTACAGCACAAAATACCACCCCCAGCAGAAGGAAATATCACTGTATGGTCTCTGGCCGCTCCTGATTTTATTTCTACTCCACCTTCCCCAATCCAGAGCAAATGGTCCTATTAGTTTCAGCTCCTAATATGCTACTGAGGCCATGCACTCTTCATTAGGGTGGTTACCATTGCCAATTCTCAATAGGGAGTCAACCAGAGTGCTCCGACACTGTCCAATCAGTGTGGACAGCATCAAGGTGCTGTTTCACTCCCTACTCAGAATCAGTGCTGGTGACCACCCCTCTGTGGGTGGATGGCCTCAAAAGTATACTGAGAGCCAAAACAGGGGAAGCTAAGGGGAAAAAAACTGCGGTAGAAGCTGTGGAACAGCAGTTATAGCCAGGTAAAAAGAGCCGCTGTTGTTTGGAATTAAACTTTAATGGCAATCATTCAGCTATCAGTCCTGATTCACCCATTAACATGCATAGCTGGCTTTGATACACTTGCGTTTGATGCCCTACCTACAGCACTGTAAAAAGCTTGGACACGGGGTTTGGCTGGCTGTAAAAAATGCATTTAAAGGCAGGGCATTGTATTGTTTTTACCGGATGAAGATGCCAGTATGAGGTTGTAAAGCAATGTACCAATGTTAATAAACAGTTGCTTTCATCCTCCATAAGGTCCACACCCACTGATCCAGGTTTCCATATTCTTATGTTGACTGGTGTGATTGATATCCCCTGTTGAGGATGGTAGTGTAATGGGGCCTGATTTATCATTAGGTTTTCTTTTTACTCCATTTCTTTGTCTGTGGAAAGTTCAAATTCAAATTCATCATTCCTTGGCTGGTCTATTGATAAATCTGGTTATTTTTTTCTTTCGGTTCCCTCAGCATGATCTTAGTGGACCATTTTTATGCCCGGTTACATTAATAATACGTCATGTCCTGTCTGAACTGAGTTTTCACTTTTTTTTTTCTTTTTGTATTGATAAATCTTGATACAATTTACATATGTAGCCACAACAATTTTTACTCATTGCAAAAGTGGCTAAAGTGGAGTACTTTCAAAAAAGTCACAACATTTTTGCGCAATTCATAAGATTGTGCAAAAAATGTTGACAAATTGATGTCCGAAAACTGACAAACCCCAATGATAAATCAGGCCCATAATGTTTTCATGATAGTAAGTTCCCTGGCGCCATGAACCTCAGGTACTGCTATAACTTACCGTATTTTCCTGTTTGGAGGCACAAGGGATTACATTATAAACATCCATGAAAAAATTTAAAAAAATTGTTTCTAAATTACTGTAGATACTGTACTTTTGAAACATAAAAAAAAACTGGCAGACTAATTTTAGGCACAACAATTAAGAATATATGCACATTGAAATACAGATACTGCATATACATTTATTGCAATTTTTGCTTTAACCACTCCAAGTACACAAGGACCAGTGAATTGTTTCTGCCAGTATTCTGAGAAGATAACAATTTGTGGAAAGATGCACTTCAAATGCTTGATGGTGTTATCACCTCTCCCATTACGCTATGTTGTGCAATACTGAACATGTCAAGAGCTACTAATCGCCACTCTTAGTGCCCACATGACAGGCCATCTATCACTGTAATTGCTCTCAGGCTATCAGCTCTCGGAGAACTGACGCAGCAAAATAAAAACTCCCAGATCCTACCAAAACTCCATGTCTAATAACGCTCTTCTTTTAGCAAGTCATAGGCATGGAGTATTTTAAGTTGTAAAATGTTGTACAATGTTTCATTTGCAGGTTTTACCTTTAAAAGAGGACAGAGTAAATGTAACATGTTGAGAGTACAATGATCTTTCTCTCCAGTTTTTTTATTGAAGAAGAAATGGGTGAAGGAATCTGTATATTTCTGTATACAGATATAGGGGGTCATTTATTAAACTGAAATACGCCTATATTAGGCATATTTCAGGAGCAGATTGCAGTGCAATGGCTAGTTGCGCCACAATCTGCGACTTCTCCCTGCTCACAGTCAAAAAAAGTGGGCGTGGTGTGGGCACGGAAGGGGACGGGCCGGCAGACCAGTCACATTTACCATTTTCTACACCTGTTTTAGGTGTAGAAAAAGGTCTAAATGTAAGACAGCTCGGAAGCTGTCTTACTTTTAGAACTGGTGAAGGTTTCACAGTAGTTACGTGGAGGCCTGCAACTCTTCATAACTCCGGTGGAACCACCGCAAGCTTAGAAGTTTATTACGACCGGTGTCTAAAACGCTGGTCTTAATAAATGTGTCCCATAGTATATAATAAAATGATTTTAAATTTAGGGGGTATTCCCATAATTAACCCTTGGGACATGTAAAGTGGAAACAACCTAATATTCAGCTAATGATCTTTAGCATAAGGTTGAAGATTTTGTGGAAGAAAAGTTCTGTGACTGAAAATCAGTTCCATTCCATGATTTCTGCACGTCCTATTTATAGGAATGAAACTCAGGGGCGGACTGGCCATAGACCCTACAGGGAATTTTCCCAGTGGGCCAATGCCCAGGGGGCTGCCTGAGCCCTCCTCATGTCTGCTGGCCGGGTACATAACAATCTGATCCTCTCATTATTAATTAATTTAGGAGCATCAGGTACTTATACACCTGACCAGCTGCATTGTGTTATTTTCGTTCTGCTGATGCAGTATTTTGTGCTGCTCTATGGTATTGTAGGCCCTGCCTACTTGTGTTGGCCTGCCTTCTGTCAATTTGGATCTGCCTACAACATGGGGCCACTTTTAGTTTTTTTCCAGGGCCGCATTAAGTTCCCAGTCCGCCCCTGATGGCACTGATTTGCAATCACAAAAATGTTCTCATAATTTGCCATGTGTGAAGGCACCCCAACAGCTCCCGATTTCAATAAAAGAACAGTGCTATATCAGTCCATGTACTATTGGGCATTGCAGCACAGCACCATTTACTGTATAGTCTCTACTAAAATCTGATTCCCAAATGCCGACCTCAAGCATTGCAGCTCTGAAGAGATTGAACAGAAGAGATTCCAATAGAAGTCCTATTTAGAGGCACAGGTATAAAATCAGAATTGGAGTCTTGTGAAATATGCAACAGGGGTGAGATTTTAGCCATACGTACATTACAAAAATGTTGGTAGGAGCATATTTATCCAAGTAATAATCCTGTTTAAAGTTATGAGATCCCGTGTATAATTCATCTTACATGTCACAGTGAGTCAGGATAAAAAGAGGAACATTTCGCAAACTTGGTTGCAGTTTTGATAGCAAATATGTTAAACAACCTACCAATAAAGGATAGAATGTGGCAGATGGACTGAGCATCTGCAAGTCTAAAACATTACGCAAGTCAAGATTGATACTTTTAAATAATGTGGGCTGTGATCTTACATCGACTAAATAATTTAAGATGACATTTCCTAAACTGTTTGCATTGTTCTCATTTCAGCCTTCTGCTTAATTTGACAAATCCATTTCCTTTGTTCTAGGCAGCTGAAATTTCCATTTTTTGCTGCATAACATCAAATGTATGACATTTTTATAATCAAATTCCGTCTCAGGCTTGGAATATAAAGATACATTTTTAATGACACTGACAGTGGAATCACTGGAGTCTGGCATCATTTAGACCAGTGTTGTTTCTTCCCATTTTAGATGTCAGTACAGCACCACCAATGCACATGGGCGAGTATAACCAGAGACTTGTAGAAGCCAGTGAACAGTTTAAGAAGAAGCAGGGGAAGGGCACTATTGATGTTTGGTGGCTGTTTGATGACGGAGGTAAGATTTACTACAGAAATATTTAAGAAACAACTCACTGCATTGAACAAATAATTTCATCTGTTACTTTAAACTTAAGGTATTCCCAACCCAACATGAACTAACATACCCAATGACTAACCAAAACAGACAAGAACAGGACATGTTCTATAATTTGGATGCAGACAGCCCATGGATAACATTTTTGCGGTCCCATAGAAATGAATTGCGTCCATATGCAATCTGCAAATAATATGGTCATGCGCCTGAGGCCTGTGTTATAGTTTTCCACTGTTATTCCTAAAAAAAAATCTGAATAAACTGATACCTGGGTGTTACCAGTTGCACACTCTCACACTATCTAATCAATGTTAACAGTTTTTGACACGGGCAACTGTAACACCCGGGGTCCATCTAGTCATAGATTTGTAGTAGGAACAGCACATGCAATGCAGTTGCTCCAGAATTTTTTCTGCATAGGGAGTAAAACTGTTCACCAAAGCAGTGGTGGTGACAGATCCTCTTTAAGGCTATGGCGGGGGTGGCCAACCTGAGGCTCTCCAGCTGTTGCAAAACTACAACTCCCAGCATGTCCAGAATAACTACAGTTATCAGCCTACAGCAGCGCATGGTGGAAGTTGTAGTTTTACAACAGCTGGAGAGCCGCAGGCTGGCCATCCCTGGGCTAGGGCTACATGGCGACAAAAAGGGCACAACTACACTGCGACATGCTGCAACTGCGACAGACGCTCAAAAATCCAACTTGGATGATAACAGCATTTCACATGTTGCAGTGTGACACCATTGACTATGATTATAAAAAATGTTGTGTGACCTTTCTGCGGCAAGAAGTCGCGCAACAAATGTTGCCATGTAGCCCTAGCCTAAATGATGATGTTGAGGATCGACACCCGATTTGCTGGCATTTCACTAATGGGCAAAATTTCCGATTAGATATCTTTATAATAAACAGATAAATCATGATCACGGTTATTGGTGTTTCACTAATGTCAAACATTAACATTCAAGTCGTAATAGTTCCTCTTTGGTAGAGAAATATATAAAACCAGAACTTTACAGACAGTAATAATGTCATTGTTTCCTCCATTGCCATAATACAAGAGCCTTGTTCACACCTGATTGAACACTGAGTGGTATAAATCTAAGTTGTTAGGTCATTCCAGACCTTGGTCATTCTAAAATGCACCATCTTCAAAGTGCAACATTCTAAGTGCTGAGACTGAATTATACCAGAATTGAACCAGAAGGGACCCAAAGGTAACTACAAAAAAGTAAATGTAAACAATGTTTCACATTTTCATCTTACTCTTCCCACTGTTCCTAAACCTCCTAAAATACCCCCACATCCATGCTCCCAGCAAGGAACTATTCATATCTCCCTCCATCTTACCTTCTCATCTGACTGATTGCACAAACTTGTTTGGCAATGTAAAACACTTCCTTCCCAAACACACCCAAATACCCCCTGCCCTTTCTTTTTCTCACTTACTGACACTTTCTCTGCTTCTCCTTATTGCTGGTGATATCTCACCAAATCCAGGCCCCCCTCAGCAAATTCCCACTATCACCTCTACCTCCTACTACAAATTTCTGCAACCCCTTAAACCTAATAACCATTCCTCTGACCTCTGCTCCTTTGGTTCCTCTTTCTGGAGCATTATGGAACGCTCACTCTGTCTGTAACAAACTCTCCTACATTCATGATCTCTTTATCTCTCAAAAACTTTCCTTTCTGGGTCTCACAGAAACATGGCTGACACCCTCCGACACCTCCTCCCCTGCTGCACTCTCGTATAGTGGATTTCATTTCACTCACACCCCCCGCCCTGGCAGCAAACATGGTGGAGGAGTTGATCTTCTCCTATCAGATACCTGCTCCTACAGCCCAACTCCACTGCCGCCCTCCATTGCACCCACTTCATTTGAAGTACACTCTGTCCGCATCTACTCTCCCTCCAACCTCCAAGTAGCTGTTATTTACCGCCCCCCAGGCCCAGCCACCATCTTTCTTGACCACTTTAACACCTGGCACCTACACTTTATTTCTGCTGACATCCCCACTATCATCATGGGTGACTTCAACATCCCCATTGACACCTGCCACTCAGCCGCCTCTAAACTCCTATCGCTCTCTTCCTCCTTCGGCCTCTCACAGTGGTCTTCCGTTCCCACACACAGAGATGGTCACACTCTGGATCTTATCTTTACCCGCCTCTGCTCCCTATCTAACCTTTCTAATTCGCCTCTCCCCCTATCCGACCACAACCTACTCACCTTCTCTTCACTGGTCTCTTCTGCTGCTCCCTCGGTCCACACACTAACACATCCCCGCAGGAACCTTAAACATCTTGATTTTCGCTTGCTCTCCGACTCTCTTCTGCCGCTCTCTTCAATTTTTTCCCTCCAAGACCCAGATACTGCCACCACCCTATATAACACCACAATAAGTGCAACTCTGGACACTATTGCCCCACTTACACACAACAAAACCAGAAAAATCAACAGACAACCCTGGCATACCGACCTGACCAAAAATCTCAGACAAGCTTCCAGGGCTGCAGAGCGGCGATGGAAGAAATCCCATTCTAAAGATGAATTCACCGCATACAAGCAATCCCTCCTCATTTTCAAATCCTCACTTGCTGATGCAAAACAGGCCTACTTCTCATCTCTCATATCTTCCCTATCCCACAACCCAAAACAACTTTTTAACACCTTTAATTCTCTTCTCCGTCCACCAGCGCCCCCACCCTCTCCTCTCATCTCAGCTGAGGATTTCGCCACATTCTTCAAACAAAAGATAGTCAACATCAGAGAAAGCTTCAACACACAGTCTCCACAGACCCTCCACACAGCTGCTCTGTCCTCTTCTCCCAAAACCAGCTTCTCCGCTATTACAGAAGAAAAACTCTCCACTCTACTCTCCAAATCCCATCTCACCACCTGTGCTCTTGACCCAATCCCATCCCACCTCATCCCTAACCTCACCACAGTGTTTATCCCAGCCCTAACTCATCTCTTCAACCTATCACTAACCTCTGGTCTCTTCCCCTCTGCTTTTAAACATGCTACAATTACACCCATCCTCAAAAAGCCATCACTTGACCCATCTTCTTTGTCCAGTTATCGCCCCATATCACTTCTTCCATATGCCTCAAAGCTACTTGAGCAACATGTCCATTCTGAACTGTCCTCTCACCTCTCCTCCTGCTCCCTCTTTGACCGGCTACAATCTGGCTTCCGACCCCATCACTCAACCGAGACTGCCCTCACCAAAGTCACCAATGACCTACTACTTGCCAAAACCAAAAATATTACTCTGTCCTCCTTCTCCTTGACTTGTCCTCTGCCTTTGACACTGTCGACCACTCCCTTCTGTTACAAACTCTCTCATCTCTTGGCATCACTGACCTGGCCCTCTCTTGGATCACATCATACCTCACAGACCGGACATTTAGCGTCTCCCACTCTCACGCCACCTCCTCGCCTCACTCCCTCTCTGTTGGTGTCCCACAAGGCTCCGTCCTAGGACCCCTGCTCTTCTCTATCTACACCTTCGGCCTGGGACAGCTTATAGAGTCCCATGGTTTCCAGTATCACTTTTATGCTGATGACACACAAATCTACCTCTCTGGTCCAGACATCACCACCTTACTATCCAGAATCCCACAATGCCTATCTCGCATATCCTCCTTCTTCTCCTCTCGCTTTCTAAAACTTAATATGGATAAAACAGAATTCATCATCTTTCCCCATCTTGCTCACTCCCCCAACAGACCTATCTATCACAATCAATGACTGCACACTCTCCCCGGTCAACCAAGTCCGCTGCCTTGGAGTGACCTTGGATTCTGCCCTCTCCTTCCGACCACACATCCAAGCCCTTTCCACCACCTGCCGTTTCCAACTCAAAAACATCTCCCGCATCCGCCCTTTCCTCAACTTTGAATCGGCAAAAATGCTTATACATTCCCTCATCATCTCCCGCCTAGACTACTGCAACATTCTCCTCTGTGGCCTTCCATCTAGCTCTCTCGCACCCTACAATCTATCCTCAACTCTGCTGCCCGACTAATCCATCTCTCCCCCGTTACTCCTCTGCATCTCCCCTCTGCCAGTCCCTGCACTGGCTCCCCATTGCCCAGCGAATTCAGTTTAAAATACTAACCCACACATACAAGGCCATCCACAATCGGTCCCCTCCCTACATCTCTGAGCTACTTTCCCGATACATCCCCACACGCAATCTTCGATCCTCACAGGACCTCCTTCTCTCCTCTCCTCTTATCACCTCTTCCCACACTCGCCTCCAGGATTTCTCCCGTGCATCCCCTATACTCTGGAACTCGCTACCCCAACATATCAGACTCTCACCTACAGTGGAATCCTTCAAAAGCAACCTGAAAACCCACCTCTTCAGACAAGCCTACGACCAGTGACACTGCTGCTTCTATACCGCCATGACCAGCTTCACCCTCGCCTACTGTCTCCATCCCCCATACCATGTAGATTGTAAGCCCTCACGGGCAGGGCCCTCTATCCTCCTGTACCAGTCTGTAACTTGTCTCGTTCATGCTTGACCCTGGGAACACACCTGAGCGTTTTTCAGCGCGTTCAAACGCGCTGAAAAACGCACAACAAGTGAAAACCCATGTATTCCAATGGACATGGTTCACACTTGAGCGTTTTACAGCGCGTTCAAAACGCCAAATGCTAACGCTTGTGCATGAGCTTCTTTGGGGCGTTTGCCCAAGCGTTTGCACCCATTGAAAAGCATGGGAACGCGCATATAAGAAAATATGCGCGTTTTCCTCTTCAAAAACGCGCATATGAACGTGCGTTTTTGTAGTAAAAACCAGCAGAAAGGCAGAATCTCCACCCACCTTTGCTGGGTGGGGATTCTTTTTTTCTGCAAACTGTAAGCTGTCAATCAAAAAACGCCCCAAATACGCGCGTTGCAAAAATACAAAAACGCCTAAAAAACGCGCGTTTTCCGCGGAAAAAACGCTCAAAAAAACGCCTGAACCAAAAACGCCTAGGTGTGTTCCCAGCCTAAGGCAATTGCATGTATTATATATGTGCACCGCTTATGATATGTACAGCGCTATGGAATGAATGGCGCTCTAAAAATAAATAATAATAATAAATAATAATAATAATAGCCTTGCTGAATGGCATTGTACATAGAAGGTGGAAAAGTTGGAAGACGAGGCCAGTAACAGTTGGCAATAGCATATTGGCTTCCTGTGTCTGAACTGATTGTCTGTCTCAGTTTTCACTTTGCTCTTTTGTCTTCAAAACCCTTGGCCTCGAGGGACTGCAATTTGAGAACGAGGCAAAGGGGGAGAGAGAATAAGGTAGAATTTCAGGGTAACTAACTCATAATTTTCTGGACGGATGTACTCAACTTACATCCATTGTTTGTTTGTTTTTCTAGGTTTGACGCTACTAATTCCACATATTCTGACCCTGAGGAAGAAATGGAAGGATTGTAAACTGAGAATCTTCATAGGTGGAAAAGTGAATCGCATTGAGGATGAAAAATTAGTGTAATTATGCACATTGTTTGTCCAGCTTTAGTTTATAAACTTCAGACAGAAAGTAATCTTATGTAAATGCAACACATCCTCATTTTTCTCTTTAAAGGGAGTCATTTATTATGGTAAGAACGCCACTTTTTGGTGTATTTTTGATGCAGCTTTTCGCCCCCTTACACCACTTTTCCGAGGTGGGGGTGGTCCATCTGATTCATCATTTTCTACGCCTTGTTTCGGCCAGCCATAAAGCGCCTCTATATAACTTAGGCACATCAAGAGGCCGCGGACATGGAGTAAAGACCGGATTCTAAATCGCCTGTCTTAGTAAATGTCCCCCTAAATGTTCATTATATATATATTTCCCAAAGGTCCATGCACATTTCCTTTCTTGCAAGCATCTAAAAAATAGAAGGAAAATATATCTTATCTAAAGCAGAATTTATTTTGTAGCTTTTCATTTGGATGGAAATTAGTTTGGAACCGCAGGCACATTGCATTCATATTTTATTCTTTATCTTCACAGGATGGCCTCACTGCTCAGTAAGTTCCGCATTAAATTTGCCGATGTATATATTGTTGCAGACATTAACACTAAGCCTAGCAAAGAAAGGTATGTAACAGTGGCATATTGTCAGATTTGCTGCATCAAATTGCAAAACTTTTATTACCTGTTTTATGGACAGAGAAATCTCAGTAAGCAGGAGTAACGGAAAACTCATTTAGCAATGCAGCAATACAGGAGCCCTGTGGATCAAGTACATTCAGAATGGCCTAATAACCACACATTTGCTGTAAAGTTTTGTAGAGTTTATTAACCATGTATTTATTATTAAATATCAGTAGTTTTACAGATCTTATAAATAAGTAGTCATGATTATCAGTCATTTTACTTATTATTACCATTATTATTATTATTTTTCAACGCTGCTTCACAATAAATAGCCATTGTGTGCAAGTACAAAGGATTTATACATTTTATTATTCTATTTACCTTTAAAACTCAACAACCCAGAACTCACTGTATAAGGTATATGAAGATCATTTGAAGTGAATCTATTAGAGCATTCTGCCACCCTATCTGAGGTCAGGATATGACAGAGAGGTAGAAGCTGGATAGATTTATATGATATGGAGCAGGATTTCTGAGCATCAGCGTTCAGCCTTTCCGTTCTCCTATTCCGTTATAGGAGCAGGAGAACGGAAAGGATGGATTCGGCACAAAACTGAACCGAACGGAGCCTACGGACCCCATAGACTATAATGGGGTCTGTTAGGTTTCCGCTCAGAGAAAGATTTTTGAAGAGGCGAGAAAAGTTGTGCACACATGACTTTTGTCTCCGCTTAAACAATCTTTATCGGAGCGGAAACCAAACTGACCACATTATACTCTATAGGGTCCATAGGCTCCGTGCGGCTCAGTTATGTTCCAAATCCGTCCTTTCCATTCTCCTGCTCCTATAACACAGCAGGAGAACGGAAAGACTGAACGCTGATGTGAACTCAGCCTAATCGTGACGGGGACTCCTAGGAGAGACAGAGTCCTGATTAACCCGCCCACACCACTTGACCGAAAGCCTTCTGTGTACACACACTGATACATGGAGAGCTATCAATCTCTTAGGAGTCCTGGCAGAATTTACTCTACTTTTTACTCAGAGATCCTGCTTTAAATCGCATAGATCTTATCACAGATATCAGCCTCTCTCCATTTATCATACACTGCTCCAAGATAGGGCAGCAGAAATTATTTTGACCATGCTAAGCTACTTACAGCACGAGGTAAGGGCTGAAGAAAAGCAGTAAAAACATACCATTTCTAGATCTTTCATCAAGTAGTGTGTATATGAAATTTTATTCTGCTAAGAAAAGTTTGTCATTAGCTCTTTCTGCATTGATATATGCAAGCTGCTACAGAAAGCAGTATTGTGAAGTCTTGTGGAGCTGTACATACTGTCCATATAGTGTTACCCTTACATTGTGCAAGTAACCCGGCTTTCCTAGGAGCCTGAAAGACAAATCTGTCTTGCTATGACACTATTTGCTAGTGAGGACTGGAATTTATCTTGGTAGATTAAGTATTCTGCAATATTTATTACAGCTCCACATAGTTTTAACCCAGCTTTCCAAAGATCCTGAAAGGCAAATCTTCCTAGCTATGACACTCTTTAGGAATGAAAAGGGTGATTTGTTTTGGTAGATTTAGTATTCCATTTCTGTTTAATAAATGACCCATGATCCATAAATATAATATCAGAACAACCATGAGTATATATTATATATATATATATAGCGTGATCTCCTGCGTACCTCCACATGCTACCCAGTTTGCCAAAGCTACTTAAAGGCAAATCTGCACAATTATGCAGTGAAAGACAGAATTATCACTGCATAACTAGGCATTAGGCCTGCACCATATATCGCGAAATCAATCGCAATTAATCGCCATATCGCAATTTGATGACCCAAAAATGCTGCAATTATATTACCGTATTTTTCGCTCTATAAGACACACTTTTTCCCCCCCCAAAAGTGTGTGTGGGGGGGAATGGCAGTGCGTCTTATAAAGCGATGGTTGACTTTCTACGTGACACTGACACTGTATCTCCAGCCGCTATGCTGCACAGCGGCCAGCGATACATCAGTTACAGAGGAGGGGCTGGAGGAAAGTCGTTATTTTAATGAACACTTGTTCTTATATCTATTTTATTTATCTGTTCTGTGCAGCGCTATTAAGAAAATGGCAAGTTTTGTATTTTGTACTTTTGCAGTAATGCAAATATGTATTTTATTTTGAAAAATACTGTGCATTTCAGTTCTTGAGTTCAGCATAACTACATTTCACATTATCAGTCATCTGTGTGTGCTTTACCTTGAAAATCCAAGCAGATAGACCTCTAGCACAATTCCCTTAAAATATCGTATCACATATCGTTATCGCAATTTTTCCCTATTTTTCACAATTCCCATATCGTGCAGCCCTACTAGGCATATTAGCTGTATTCAGCTCTATGTACTATGGCTGGTACTGTGTATAAACTACAGCTGGTGCTATTGTCACCATGGCTGGCACTGTTACAAAATCCCTTTTTTACTATTTGTAACTAGGATTTTCCCTCCAACAAAATGGTCTTGCTCATTGTGTAGACAAAAATATCCAGACTTAACCCATCCCCCACTCCTACTTCCTGGCTTAAGTGCACTAGAATCTGAGTGGGAGAGGGAGGGGGAAAGACATGGTTGCAGCTTGAGAGAACAATGCACTGCTTTTCTCAATGTATTTGTCATGGTCTGCAGTTGTGATATCTGACAAAACAAGAACAAATAATAAAGCGAATTAAGAACATTATGTTCTGCTTTGTTTTTTTGGGAATTTTAGGTTTAGTGTCCCTTTAAGTGCATAGGAGACAGAACTTCACTGCATTGAGCTGTTCTAACAACCCTTCTCCTCTATTCTGAGTGACACGAGTAGCATCCAACCACTACAGCTATGAACTGGTTTCTTCTTAGTAAAACTTATCATTCAGAAAACATTAGACAGACAACTCTGTAACTCATGAAGTGATACAACTTTTTCAATACAAATATACATGCATCAAAAAAGACAGTCAAAATTTAAAATTTGCTTCTATAGTTAGTGAAACTTATTGACAACAGTATTGTTCATATTTTAACAGCTGGAAGTTTTTTGAAGAGATGATTGAGCCCTATAGACTTCATGAAAGTGCAAATGATGTACCCACAGCAGAGAAAATAAGGAAAGAAAACCCATGGAAAATAACAGATTCAGAACTTGAGATGTTCAGAGAAAAGGTATACGGCTCTTGTTTGTCATAACAATATTATATATTAACAATATACAATATTGTTCAGTCAGTACAATACAGTACATGCATACCTTCTAATGGCTATTTATAATCATTCGATGTCTATGAGATCCTAGCGGAAGGGTTCTCGGGATAAAATCTCTGGAGCTTTTATTATTTCCCTCTGTGTTCCCTCTGGCATCTCTTTAGATAATCCACTGAAGTAAAATGCATATAGAACCACTTTCCTTTAGCTCTGTTTTATGGGCAGATGCAACCTGTTAAGAACAATTATCTACCGTATTGTAAGAGGTATCTCCAAGGGTAAGAGAACCGTGTCGCTAGGACCACCTTTTGGAAATGGCTCCCTATGAGTCAAAGTCTGACTTTGTAACAAGCTTCATCCGCATCTGATATTTGGCTTGGCTATTTTCCTTTGTCGTGTCCTAAGGCTTGTTAAAAAGTCAGACTCTGAGTGATAGGGAGTCACTTCCAAAAGGTGGCACTAGTGAGATGTTCTCTTAGCCTGGGAGATACCTCTTTACATATTTTTTCCCCATGGAGCATTGCCATCATCTTCATACACAGCTGGTCTCCTTAAAGGAAATCTGTAACCAGGATAATCGCTATTGAAGTGAAGCCATAGCCTCATAGCACTTAGTACGTTATTTCCAGATATGCCTTTGTTCCAGCAATAGATGTTTTTTATCCTCTGAAAATCCAGTTTATTTGGTATGCAAATGAGCCAGTAAGGTGCCCAGAGGGGCGTCATTCTTGCAGGAAGGAGCCCGGGCACGCCTCCTGCCACAATGTGTCCACCCACCCTCCTACATCACATTCAAGCCATAACTCTGTCCCCCTTTTCCCTGCTCCATGAGGGTGGGCTTGGGCACTAGCAGGAGGCGTGCCTAGGCACCTTCATGCAAGAGTGATGCCCTCTGGGCACCTTACTGGCTCATTTGCATACCAAATAAACTGGATTTTCAGAAGATAGAAAACATCTATTGCTGAAACAAAGACACATCTAGAAATAAGGTACTAACTGGCTATGGCTTTACTTCAATAGCAATTATCCTGGTGACAGATTTAATTTAACCCCCCAGCCTGTTTTGGGCCTTACTGATCAAGCATTTTTCTTCCTTTTTTTCATCACATTCCAAGAGCTATAACTTTTTTATTTTTCCGCCTATATAGCTTTATGAGGGCTTGTTTTTTGCAGGAGAAGTAGTAGTTTTTAGTGGCACCATTTTGGGGTACACAAAACTTTCTAATTAACTTTTATTAACTCTTTCTGGGAGGGAGATGGGTAAAACAGCAATACTGCCACTGCGTTTTTACGTTATAAATTTTACAGCGTTCATTTTTCGGTATAAATAACATATTACCATTATTCTCTGGGTCCGTACGATTACAGTGATACCAAATACATATAGTTTTTTTACGTTTTACTACTTTTTTTTTGCAATAAACCCCCTTTTTATAAAGAAAAAAATGTTTTTGCATTGCCACTTTCCAAGACCCATAACTTTTTTATTTTTCTTTATATGGAGTTGTGTGAGGGCTTGATTTTTGGGGGACAACTTGTATTTTTCATTTGTATCATTTTGGAGTAAATGGCGTTTTTTGATCGCTTGTTATTACGTTTTTTCGGTGGCAACTAAGAATAAATTTGCAAATCAACATTTTTTTTTTTTACGGCGTTCACCGTAGGGGATAATTTACGTGATATTTATGTATTCCGGGTCGTTACGGACGCGGCAATAGAAACATATGGGGAAGATTTTTTTTTTGCAATTTTTTTAATTGAAAAGCGGATTTTCAATGGAAAAAAAGCATAATTTTTTTATTGGATTTTTTAAATTAAATAAATGAAGTTTTTTTACTTTTTTTTTAACACTTAATAGTCTATGACAGACAGCTTTTTGATTGGTTTTAAAATGCAATGCACTATCCCTATAGTGCATTGCATTTTAAAGGAAATGATAGTCTGACATTGACCAGCAGGCTGCGCCAGAGAGGTGCAGCCTGCTGGAAATTACTCAAGGCTGGTCTGGGGCCTACATCAGACCCCAGGGGGCCTTCACACACATCGGCACCCTGCAATTGCATTGGCGGGGTGCCGATAGGAGACAGAGGGAGTTCGCTCCCTCTGTCAGCACTTTACATACAGCGGGCGCCATTGCCCGCAGCATGTAAAGTGTTAAACAGCCCGAATCGGCATTTGTATTTAAAAAAAACAAATAATAAATAAAGTTATAAAAAGACTGTGGCAGGGCTCCATGGGAACTTAGCGAAATTCTTATAGAATTCAATGTTTATGACAAAAGTGATCTGATGATCACATGGACTTTTAAAAACTAAAACTTAAAACAGAAGAAAAACTATATACATGTGGTATTGCTGTAATCGTACTGACCCAGAGAATGAAGTTACAGGTCAGTTTTATCAGATGGGGAACGCTGTAAAAACAAAATTGTACATTGTATGCAAAAGTGAATGGTGCCATTAGAAATACAACTTGTCCCGCAAGAAAACAAAAAGTTATGGCTTGGGAAGTCCAGGAGTGAAAAAACTGAAAATTGCCCGGGGCTGAAGGGGCTAAGCAAAGAAGGACCCTTGGCAAACATTAAAACAGGATCTCACATAGAGTGTGTGTGCCAATATATTATTTCTGTACTATAAATTTGTACATCCACTATAAGGTTTACCCATAAGTTTACTTTGTAATATTCTTCTGCAGTTAATATATTTACAATATGTACCTTTTTACAGAGCTTTCGCCAAGTGCGACTTAATGAACTTCTACAAGAACATTCTCGTTCTGCTAATCTCATTGTTCTGTAAGTATGATATAGTCTGTGGGTCAAACAGGAAATCTAACTTCTAGTTCAATGCAAAATAATACAGGTGCATCTCAATAAATTAGAATATCATAAAAAAGTTAATTTATTTCAGTAATTCAATTCAAAAAGTGAAACCAATATATTATATAGATTCATTACACACCAAGTGATCTATTTAAGAGTTTATTTCTTTTAATGCTGATAATTATAGCTTACAGCTAATGAAAACCCAAAAGTCAGTATTTCAGAAAATTGTGTGGTGTCACACTCCAACCAACTAACAACATAAAACACCTTCAAAAGTTTTCTAAGCCTTAAAATGGTCCCTCAGTTTAGTTTAGTAGTCTACACAATGAGGAAGACTGCTGACTTAACAGTTGTCTAGGGGAAGAAGATAGCTGTTCACAGAGTTCTGTATCCAAGCATATTAATGCACAGTTGAATGGAAGGAAAAGGTGTGGTAGAAAAAGGTGCACAAGCAACAGGGACTACCACAGCCTTGAAAGGATTGTCAAGAAAAGGCCATTCAAGAATTTGGGGGAGGCTCACAAGGCGTGGACTGTGGCTGGAGTCCGTGCTTCAAGAGCAACCACACACAGTCGTATCCAGGACATGGGCTACAACTGTCTCATTCCTTGTGTCAAGCCACTCATGACGCAGAGACAATATCAGAACTGTCTTAATAAGTATAAGGAGAAAAAGGACTGGACTGTTGCTTAGTGGTCTGGAGAATTGGTGGGGGGGCACACAATCCAAGTTGCTTGAGGTCAAGTGTGAAGTTTCCACAGTGAGTGATGGTTTGGGGAGCCATGTCATCTGCTGGTGTTGCTTCACTGTGTTATATCAGGTCCAAAGCTAGCACAGCCGTCTACCAGAAAATTTTAGAGCACTTAATGCTTCCCTGTGCTGACAAGCTTTATGGAGATGCTGATTTCATTTTCCAGTCAGACTTGGCACCTGCCCACACAAAAGTACCAATAGCTGTGCTTGATTAGCCAGCAAACTTGCCTGACCTAAACCCACATAGAGAATCTATAAGGTATTGTCAACAGAAAGGTAAGAGACACCAGACCCACCAATGCAGAGGAAGACCGCTATCAAAGCAACCTGGGCTTCCACCTCAGCAGTGCCACAGGCTGATCTCCTCCATGCCACACTGTATGGATGCAGTAATTCATGGAAAAGGAGCCCCGGCCAAGTATTGAGGGCATACACTCAACATACTTTTGAGTAGTCCAACAATTTTGTATTAAAAATCATTTTTAAGTGGTCTTATATAATATTCAAATTTTATGAGATATTGACTTTTGGATTTTCATTAGCTGTAAGCCATAATCATCAACATTAAAAAAAAGCTTGAAATGGATCACTCTGTATGTAATGAATAAGTAAAATAGTGTACATGAGTTTCACTTTTTGAATTGAATTACTGAAATAAATAAACTTTTTAATGATATTTTAATTTACTAAGATGCCCCTGTATATATGGTGATTTGTAGTATTCAATTTACAATAGAAAAAGCATTATGTAACTTCAGATATACATGTCCCATTTATATTGTTGTGCCTGCATATGGTTATTAACCCTGTTCGATCAGAAGGACACTTAGTTGTGATGCTGACACTGACTAGATGTCATACCATAGCCTCAGGATCTTCTGTACTAAATTGTTATTACATTGGGAATGCAAGTAGTTACTAAAACGGACATATCAGGAGAGGTGACGGGTAACCTGTATGAAACTAGCAATCAACAGGCCCTTATTGCCAAAAAGCCACACAGCTCGAGCAATGACTATTGTTTTTACTGTATACAATGTGTGTAGTACACCTAGTAGTAGTACAACTAGTATTTGGCATAGTAAGAATTGCTGCAATTCTCTATAAGATCAGTAAGTAATATTTCCAAGTATTCATTATCAGTGACTAGCATTTCAAATCAGTTTTGCTCTGAGCTACAGCTTTCACTCTCCCATTCTGAAACGTTCTGTATAAGTAGTAGCAGCTGCTTGCTCTTTCTCAATCTGAAACGTAATTTGGCACCAATTTCTTAGCTATTGTCAGATAAGCATCCTACCGGTATGTCTTCCCAGTTCTCTTAGGATGCTGTCACCTCGAGCGGCTTCCACTTGGCCGAACGGAGGCTGCAATGTGGCTTCAGGCAGACAGTAGTGGTAACCATTGCAGTTCCATCTACTGCCTGTGGGTTAGGAAGAAGAGGGGTCACGCGGAATACAGTAACATAAAGCCTCTTTCTCACAAGTAATGCGGATGGGGTCAGAATCAATTTCTTCTGCGATTGCAGTGTTTGTTTTCTCCCATCCGGATTGTATCTGGATGGCATGCGTATTTCACGTGTCACAATCTACATCTCATAGCAACCATCGGTGAAAAACGCATTGCATCTGCTTGCCTTCCTTTTTTTCACTTCAATGGAGCACGATATATAACATGCTGCCCTATAAGAGCTTTTTCACACGAGCGAGTTTTCCGTCCAGATGCGATGCACGTAGCGAACGTATAGCCTCCAGACCGAATCCTCACCCATTCACTTTAATGGGTCTGTGCACATGTATCGTTTTTCGCTCATCATCTCTGCATTCAGGAAAATTCGCTGCATGTCCTATATTGCACATTTTTCACGCAGTCCTGGATCTATAGAAGTGAATGGGGCTTGCGTGAAAAATGGAAGTCATGCGGATGCAATGCAGTTTTTATTGATGGCTGCTAGAAGATGTCGATTGTTATTCTTCAGTTTTTCTTCACACGTGTGAAAAATGCATGCAATCTGGACACCATCTAGATAGAAAAAACGGAAAACTGATTGAACTTGCCTGCAAAACCATAAGTTTCTTGTCTGAACAGATCCTAACACAATCCGTATCACTCATGTGAAAGAGGCCTAAGACTTCAGGATCAGACTACAGGATCAGTGATATTTTTAATTAAGATTATTTCCAAAGTTGTTTAACTTGGAGCAGAATTGAAAAACACTTATGTAGGGTACGAATGAGGATCCAAGCTATTTAAAAATATTGGTGAAATTAATTTTTTGTTCTTATTTGATTGATAGGAGCCTCCCTGTTGCAAGAAAAGGAACCATTTCTGATCACCTGTACATGGCATGGGTAGAAATCCTCTCTAAAAACCTTCCACCTGTACTACTGGTCAGAGGAAATCACAAAAGTGTACTGACTTTCTACTCTTAACACCGAAAGCCTCAATTTCCATGCGATTGTATTTACTGCGCCTACAAAAAAAAAGTGATATACATATTCTAAATTAATGCCAAACACTAAAAAGGGAAATTTTAATTTGTGTGAAAATTCAAATTCTATCTTATATGGAAAACAAATGCGACTTCAAATGACCAATGCTGAATGATATGGCTTGACAGGCACATAATTGTATTTTATAGTCTAACATTCTTATAATCAGCTCTCTGTCCTATTTTATTGAACTCAATATATTATCTTAGATCTGTTGTATCAATGGAATAGGAGTTTTTGGCGACTGTATTATTGGGTTATCACAGTCTTATGTTTGACCACCTATTAACTTAATGTTGTATTTTTATGGAAACACAGAAATGTTATAAATTTTATCAGTCCTATTGATTCACCTCTAGACATCTGAATGTATGTAAAGAGAATAAATCTATCTAAAAATGTAGTTTCAAGTTTTTTAATTCTTAATTTCATGTATTTCTTAAAGGGGTTGGCTGGGTTGGCTGAGATTTTCCTTAGGGTAGTCCATCAATATCTGATTGCTGGGTCCGACTCGTGTCATCCCTGAAGGTCAGCTGTTTGAAGAGGCCACGGAGGTCCGGTGAGCACCACAGCCTCTTCCTAGGTCAGTGACGTCACATTCATCTGTCACGTGGCCTAGGCGGAGCTCAGTCCCATTCAAGTGAAGCAAGACCAAGCACAGCCGCTATCCAATGGATGGCGCTCTGCTTGGTAAGCTAGGAGGAGGCCTCCACAAACAGTTGATCAGTAGGGGTGCAGGGAGTAAACCCGATTGATCTGACATTGATTACCTATTCCAAGGCTAGGTCATCAATATCAAACACCCGGACAACCCTTTTAAGTTTCCATTGTTCACATTTCTTTTGGTTTACTATTGTTTGATTTCTTCGCCCATTTAGAAATGCTTCAGTCTGATTTAGGTTTCTTTTAAACAATCAATAAATGTAATAAAATATCTAACTGAACATCTGTCATATGTAAAAAATATAACAGCTCTATTTTTAACAAAACAATAGGAAATGAAAGTAAAGTCCGCGTGCTTATTCCAGTAATGTCATCATTATTATACTGTCTGTGAAACTGAGATCTGAACATAAGCATTTTCACATTTTTATCTTTTTAATTCACACGAAGTACAATGAAGTTTTAGTGTAAATGGGAAAATATACAAAGTGCACAAAGTAGTTCCAGGTTATTATTATGGACTCATAGACAGGGCCAGATAAAGCATGATGGAGGCCCCTAGGCAAAAAAATCTGGTGGGGGGTTAACATAATTACATTTTTTATGTACAGTAGCTGGGGAAATGAGGATGTCCCCCAAACTGCATGCCCATCTGCTGCCACATACCTCTAATGTTCACATGCCACAGCTGCCCTTTGTCCAGCTTAGTGGCCAGTCCACAGACTGGTATAAACGCTATGGTCAGTCAGTCCATAGTCAGGTATAAACGCTAGAGTAAGTCCATAGTCTAGTGCAGTGATGGCGAACCTTTTACAGACCGAGTGCCCAAACTGCAACCCAAAACCCACTTATTTATCGCAAAGTGCCAACACGGCAATTTAACCTGAATACTACAGTCCAATATAGTATGTATTCCATGTACTTTATAATTTAGGTATAATAGCCTGCCTGCATTCAGTGCGCTGCCTGTGCTGTTCATAGTGCGCCCCGTGCTGATGAATGGCATATTGGTACACCATAGACTTTTTCCAAGGTGTGGATGCCCACACAGACAGCTCTAAGTGCCACCTCTAGCACCAGTGCCATAGGCTCACCACCACTGGTCTAGTGTAAATGCTGCAGTCAGCCCGTAGTCAGGTATAAATGCTGCAGTCAGCCAGTAGTCAGGTATAAATGCTGCAGTCAGTCCGTAGTCAGGTATAAATGCTGCAGTCAGTCCATAGTCATGTATAAATGCTGCAGTCAGTCCGTAGTCAGGTATAAATGCTGCAGTCAGTCCATAGTCAGGTATAAATGCTGCAGTCAGCCCGTAGTCAGGTATAAATGCTGCAGTCAGTCCATAGTCATGTATAAATGCTGCAGTCAGCCAGTAGTCAGGTATAAATGCTGCAGTCAGTCCATAGTCATGTATAAATGCTGCAGTCAGTCCGTAGTCAGGTATAAATGCTGCAGTCAGTCCATAGTCTAGTGCAGAGATCAGCAACCTCCGGCACTCTAACTGTGGTAAGACTACAACTCCCTGCATGAACAATTGCTTGTCTGTTTTCAGATCTTCCATAGAGGTGAAAGGAGCATGCTGGGAGTTGTAGTTTCACAGCAGCTGGAGTGCCAGAGTCAACTGCGCATGCGCTGGCTCTCATGTTCTGCTGCCCATGAGAGCCGGCGCATGCGCAGTTGACTCGTCGAAGCCAGTGCCAGTAGTCCGCACGGGCACAGACTACAGTGTCCACTGCGCCTGCGCGAGATTACGGCACTGAGAAGAATTGACGTCAGGGCAAGTGAAGCAAATAAATTAAGTGGTAGGCGGTGCTGGGCTCCAGATCGGTGGGCACGGCTGGGCCCCAACAGATCGTGGAACAACCCCTTGGGCACCTTACCAAGGTAATTTACATATCAAAAATCAAAAACATCGATTTTTATAAGAATCTAACATACAAAGAGCAGTAACAGTTGGATAATTTGTAAACACAACAAGGAGACGGATGGGCACATATAAATATTGCTATAGCGTTAATCCTAGTGACAGAATCCCTTTAAGGAGGTTTGGACTCTGCAGTTACTGAGTCAGAAGAGTGTTGGAGACTTCTATGAAATATGCACCTAAGCACTTGACGACCCTGCTCTGCAAGGCCTTAGACGTCAGTGAATGACAGATGTGTGCTGTCTGTGTTCTCCACAGACATCACATGTATCCATTGATTTTAATGTGTGTATTCACACATCCATGATTTATCACATTCCGTGATGCTGTGGTTACTTCACGGAAGCATGCCCTATTTTTGTCCATGTTTATAATCATGCCCATTATAGTCTATGTCTATAAAAAAAAACACGGACACGACACAGATAGCATCTGTGTTTCGTCCATGTTACACGGATCATTGCTAGGATATGCTCTAGAAATTATTTTCAGCTGAGCATTGTCCGTGGAATACAGATGACACATGGAGGGCAAAAACTGGACCCACTAACTAAACAAGGACATCTTAACGGATGAACCACTGACCATCTTCTCAAACTTCTCGAATAGTTCTCAAAAACCACATAAGACTGGTCGATCCTAGTCCAATACAGCACGGACTTTCTCTGGATCCATTTGAAAACCTGAAGATGACAGCAGATAGCCCAAGAATTGCACCTCATGTGCAGCAAAAACACACTTCTCTAATTTTGCGTACAATTTATTATCTCTTAGGATCTGTAACACCTGTCTAACGTGATCCTGATGAGTGTCCACATCTGGAGAATAAATGAGTATGTCATCCAAATACACGGCTACAAACCTCCCCACCAGGTGATGAAAAATGTATTTCATAAAATGCTAGAAAACGGCAGGAGCATTGGTCAACCCAAAAGGCATGACCAGGTTCTCAAAGTGACCATCTGGGGTATTAAAAGCCATCTTCCATTCATCCCCTTCCTTGATCCTGACCAGATTATATGCCCCCCTTAAGTCCAACCTGGAGAACACCTTGGCATCAACAATCTGGTTAAACAAATCAGGAATCAAAGGAAGGGGGTAAGGATCACGGACAGTAATCTGATTGAGCTCATGGAAATCCAGACATGGCCTAAGAATGCTGTACTTTTTATTAACAAAGAAAAACCCTGCTGCCACTGGAGATTTGGAAGGTTTTATTTGTCCTTTAGGCAAACTATCGGTAATATACTCTATCATGGCTGTTCTTTCGGGTCCAGAAAGGTTATACAACCTCGATTTGGGCAACTTAGCTCCGGGAATAAGGTTGATAGGACAATCATATTCCCGATGCGGAGGTAAATCCTGGCATCCACTTTCAGAAAATACATCAGCAAAATCAGATATAAAAGAGGGTAATGTTTTAGTGGTTAAAGCAGAAAAAGATGTATTCAGACAATTGTCAATGCCCCAATCCAGAATCTGTCTAGGTTGCCAATCAATGGTTGGATTGTGCTTGCTTAACCACGGTAAACCCAGAACCAACGGAGCAGCAGACCCTCCAACACAAAACATGAAATGAATTCCTGATGAAAGTCACCCACTCTTAATCGGATGTCATGCAACATCTGAGATAAACACTTCTGAGTTAGAGGTGCAGAATCAATAGCAAAAATGGAAATGAGCATCAATCAGGTTCACCCCTGCCCCGCTGTCGATAAACACCTCAATCCCCAGAGTCTTGGACTCTAGCACCACATTGGCAGTCAGAAGAAATCTGGTACTACCAAAGACAAATGCACGTTCTCTGACTCTCCTCTTACCCCTCCAAGAGACAGATGGGAATTAGACGTCCCCTTTTTTTTTCTTGTTGACGCTGAATGCATGGACATACATCGATAAAATGTCCCTTTTGTCTGCGGAAAAAACACACTACCTTTCTAGCAGATCCAGGAGTAGCTCCCTCTAATTGCATGGCTTCGTCCCCAGACATAAAGCCAGGAGTATCTTCATCTAAAGTGTCAGAGGAAGACGATACGTTGTGTAATAGTACGTCCTGAGAGTGGGAGCCCCTAGTTCTCTCTCTCAGGCATCTATCAATGCGTACTGCAAGAGACAGTGGGATTGTCTCAGGATTCTCATGAAAGGCCAAAGCGTCCTTCAGCCTCTCTGGATAATCCCTGACAAAACTGACCACGGGAGCCGGATCGTTCCACTCAGTATCCGTAGCCCACCTCCTAAACTCAGAGCAATAGATCATCTCAGCAGAACGCTCTCCCTGACGAAGGCCACTTAGCTTGGTCTTGGCCAGGGAGGTCTGATTTGGGCCATCATAGATAAGACCCAGAGCTTTGAAAAATTCATCCACCGACCGAAGAGACTGCGATCCGGTCAGCAGAGAAAAAGCCCATGACTGAGCGTCCCCTTTAAGCAACAAAATAACCACACCAACTCTCTGAATCTCATCCCTAGATGAGTGTGGACGTAGCCTTAAATACTATTTGCACGCTTCCCTACACAAAATGAAATTATCACTTCCCCCAGAAAATCTGTCCGGGAGGGCAATTTTAGGCTTGAGACAGGCCTGATAACCACCACCACCACTAAGACCAGCAGTCTGTGGTCTCTGGATTTGCGAGACAGTCGTGTGGAGGTCAGCTATCTCCAAAGACAGCATCTGTCCTAGAAAAAGCCTAATCAAAGTCCTGACTAACTACCAGTATGAACAGACCCCAGAGGTAGGTGAGTTCATACACCGGAATACCAAGTGTCCTAACTCACCCTATAGGTCCCTTATACTGAGGACTGAGACAACCTGTTCCTCCAAAAGGAAGGATAAACAGGAGTCTACCTCAGGCCTTAAAACAAATGACAGGGAAATGCAACACAAAAATAACCCAACCAAAATACAAAAGGGAAAGAAAACACTTAACTTATGGCAGCACCAGGAACTCAGCCGAGATCCACACACCAGCTATCCACAACTCAAACAGAAGCTATAAACCGCACAGCATATTGGGAGAAACAACAATAAGTAGAGAAAGTAAAGTGACCATAATAGCCTTACCTGGGGAAAGAAGGTGTGGCAAGCACCAGAAACAACACAGACGCCATTTGATCCAAACGGAAAACATGTCAAATCAAACCACGTGTTGCCAGTCTTACCGATCTCCTACCACCTGTCGAGGGAGCGTCCGTGACACCCTGCCGCTTTACCTGTACAGCGGCAGTCGGGAAGTCAGTTCCTTGCCCCAAAGCAGTTTCCAATAAAATAAAAAAGTAAATGTAAATAACCTTTCTACAAACTGCAGTTCTCTCAGACACGGTGGTGGAGACTAGCTGCCATCTACTGCACACAGAAAATAGAGGAGAATCTACTTCCTAACCTTCGCTAATGCCACCATTTAATATTGCATAGGATGTAGTGGGAAGTGGGAAAAAACTTCCAGATGGGGTGTAATTTGAAAAAAACGCAATTCTGCGACAGTTTTATATATTTTTTTACAGTGACTTGTGCTCTTTATTCTCCAGGTCAGTACAAATCCGGCGATACCTTATATCTATTTCTTGCATTTTGATACTGAAAGAAAAAAAAAATTGAAAAAAAAAACGTTTTTTTCCCGACCCCTATAACTTTTTTGTAGTTATGTGTACAGAGCCGTGTGAAAGCTTATTTTTGCTGGGTGGTCTATACTTGATACTATTCTGGGGTGTGTATGACTTTTAGTTACATTTTTTGTGGTAGGAGGAGCGACCAGAAAACGGCAAATAGGACATTTTATCCGTTTTTTAATTTCGCCTTTTCCCATATGGGATTTTAGATTTTGATAGTACAGGCGTTTTTTCTCTTGTAGCGATACCCATAATGTGTATTTTTTATTTTAGTTTTTTAGTTTGAAAGGAGGTGATTTCAATTTTTATATTTTTTATATTTTAGGGAACTATAACAAGCAATCATTGGATTGCTATTCTTATAGACTCCAATGCACTAGCAAATCTGCAGCGTTTCTGCCAGAAATCCGCAGCAAGAAAAAAAAAGCATCAAACGGCACAGTGGTTTCTTTTGGTGCGAATTCAGTTGCAGAAATGCTGATGATCTGAAGCGCTGCAAATGGTGAAATCGACAGTAAAAATCTGTAAGATTAACTGACCACTGCGGGTTTAACCCTTTCTACCCCGGGCCAGTTTTCACCGTCCTGCCCAGGCTATTGTTTGCAAATCTGACATTCGTCGCTTTCTGTGGGAATAACTTTGGAACACTTTTATTTATCCAGGCCATTCAGAGATTGTTTTGTCGTGACACATTGTACTTCACGACAATAGTAAATTTGAGTCAATATATTTCTCCTTTATTTATAAAAAAAAATCTAAAATTTACCAAAAATTTGGAAAAATTCACAATTTTCTAAATTTGAATTTCTCTACTTTTAAGACAGATAGTAATGCCTCATAAAATAGTTATCAGTCATCATTCCCCATATGTCTGCTTTATGTTGGCATCATTTTGTAAATGTCATTTTATTTTCTTAGAACGTTAGAAAGCTTAGAAGTTGAGAAGCAATTTTTAAAATTTTGAACAAAATTTCCAAAACCATTTTTTTAAGCACCAATTCAGATATAAAAGTTATTTTGAGGGGCTTACATAATGGAAACCACCCATAAATCACCCCATTTTAGAAACTACACCCCTCAAATTATTCAAAACTGATGTTACAAGCTTTGTTAACTCTTTAGGTGTTCCACAAGAATTAAAGGAAAATGGAGGCGAAATTTCAAAATTTCGTTTGTTATGCAGATTTTTCATGTTAATCAATTTTTTCTTGCAACACATCAAGTGTTAACATTACTCTAATTATGCGGTTTACAGAAATACCCCAAATCTGGCAGTCAACTGCTCTATGGGCACTTGGCAGTGGTCAGAAGGAAAGGAGCGCCATATGGATTTTGGAGGCAGATTTTACTAGAATGGTTTTTAGGCACCATTTTGTATTTGAAGAGACCCTGACATACCCCTACAGTGGAAACTCTCAAAAAGGGACCCCATTTTGGAAACTACACCCTTCAAATAATATATTAACGGGGGTACTGAGCACTTTGACTTCCTAAGTGTTTTACGTAATTTGAAAACACTTGGCTGTAAAAATAAGGTTTTATTTCTTCCAATAAAATGTTGCTTTAGCCCCAAATTTTTCATTTTCACAAGGGGTAACAGGAGAAAAAGCACCTAAAATGTGTTAGGCCCCTTTCACACTTGCGCTTTTGCTTTCCCTCCTAGAGTTCCGTCCTCGGGGCTCTAGGATGGAAAGATACTGATCAAGATTATCCTAATGCATTCTGAATGGAGAGAAATCCGTTCAGTATGCATCAGGAAGTCTTCCGTTCAGTATGTGAAAGTTTTTTGGACGTTGACAAAACCGCAGCATGCTGCGGATTTGTCCCTGTCCAAAAATCCGGAAGACATGACGTAACGCCGGATCCGGAATTAATGCCCATTGAAGTGCTTTAATCCGGATCCGGCATTAAGCTAAACGTCGTTTCGGCACATTGCTGGATCCGACGTTTAGCTTTTGTGAATGGTTACCATTGCAGCCAGGACACTAAAGTCCCGGCTGCCGTGGTAAAGTGTAGTGGGGAGGCAGGGGAGAAGTAAACTTACCGTCCGTGCGGCTCCCGAGTCCCGGGGCGCTCCACAATGACGTCAGAGCGCCCCATGAGCATGGATCATATGATCACGTGACCATGCGCGTGGGGCGCTCTGAAGTAATTGTGGAACGCCCCGGGAGCTGCACGGACTGTAAGTATACTGCTCCCCCGCTCCCCACTACTACTATGGCAACCAGGACTTTAGTAGCGCCCTGGCTGCCATAGTAACACTGAAAGCATTTTGAAGACTGATCAGTCTTCAATTACTTTCAGTTGTCTTGCGTTGTGACGATCCGGCGGGCATTTTCGGCGACGGAAGTGCACGCCGGATCCTCACAACGCAAGTGTGAAAGAGGCCTTACCCATTTTCTCCTGAATACGTCAACTTCCCATATGTGGTGGTTAACTCCTGGGGGGGGGGGGGGCGCATGATTAGTAAACACAGGTTACACAGACCTAAATTAACTCCTACAGGACCGCCTAACGCAGGGATGCGTCCTGCGGGCGGTCCTGTAGTTCTGAGACGACGCATCGGCGCGTCATCTCGCGAGAGCCGAGACTTCCTGTGAACGCGCGCGCGCGTTCACAGTGAAGCGCGTCTCAGGAGTTCTCCTACAGCCTGCCAGCGATGATCCATCGCTGGCAGGCTGTAGATGCGAATTAAATCGCATCAAACAGCTATATCAGACGCTGTTTTGTGAACAGCGTCTGATATAGCTGCTACCTGGTCCTCTGGTGGTCCCATTTTCTGGGATCGACCACCAGAGGACCAGGTAACTATGTAAAGTTGCACCAAACACTACACTAAACCCCCCACCTATTAACCCCTTGATCACCCCATCTAGACCCCCTGATCAGCCCCCTGTCATTGATCACACCCCTTGTAAGGCTCCATTCAGACGTCCATATGTGTTTTGCGGATCCGTGGATTCACGGATCCGCGGATCCGCAGATCCTCAAAACACGGACACCGGCAATGTGCTTTCCGCACATTGCCAGAACTATATAGAAAATGCTTTTTCTTGTCTGCAATTGCGGACAAGAATAGGACATGTTCTATATTTTTACGGAACGGAAGTGCAGACCCGGAAGCGCGGATCCGTAATTCCGGATCCGAGCGGGACAAAGTCTGTCCCCATAGAAATGAATGGGTCCACAATTCCGTTCTGCAAACAGAATTTCGGACGTGTGAATGGGGCATAAGGGTCACTTATCACCGCCAGTTAGTTAGCTACTTGTTAGGTAGCTAGCGCCCAGCCCACCGCACCACAGTCACTGATTTTGGCAGAGATTTTTTCATCCACATTGACCGATGCGAATGAAAAAATCTGTGCCGTTCATTTTTTTTTTTTTTCAGCGCAGAGGCTGAACGGAAAAAAAAAATCTCATTACCCGTATGCTCAATATAAGGAGAATCGCAGATACTCCTAATGCTGGCCATACGTGTAATGATTGCGGAGACCCTCAAATGCCAGCGCAGTACAAACACCCCACATGTGACCCCATTTTAGAAAGAAGACACCCCAAGGTATTCCGTGAGGGGTATGGTGAGTTCATGCAAAATTTTATTTTTTGTCACAAGTTAGGGGAACATGAGACTTTGTA